>OZ012709.1:42114499-43314499 GCA_963942595.1 Cylloceria caligata | reverse complement strand
AATTGGAGGCAATACTCAATGAAGACTCGTGTCAAACTCAACAAGAGCTCGCAGATTCATTGGGAGTGACACAACAAGCCTCGGAATGATCCAAAAGCAAGGACATTGGGTGCCGTATGAGCTGAAGCCGAGAGACGTCGAGCGCCGTTTTTTTGCATGCGAACTGCTGCTCGAACGGCAAAAACGGAAGGGTTTTTTGCATCGCATTGTCACTGGTGATGAAAAGTGGATCCATTACGATAACCCGAAGCGCAAAAAATCATATGGTTACCCCGGCCATGCATCATCATCGACGGCCAAACCAAATATTCACGGCGCCAAGCTCATGCTCTGTATTTGGTGGGACCAGCTGGGTGTGGTGTATTATGAGCTATTGAAATCGAACGAAACCATCACAGGAGCACTATACCGAACTCAATTGATGCGTTTGAGCCGCGCACTCAAAGAAAAACGGCCACAATACGAGCAAAGACACGACAAAGTAATTTTGCAACATGACAACGCTCGGCCACATGTTGCAGCGCCGGTCAAAACATACCTACAAACGCTGAAATGGGAAGTCTTACCCCACCCGCCGTATAGCCCAGATATTGCTCCTTCCGATTACCACCTTTTCCGATCGATGACACATGGCCTAGCTGACCAGCGCTTCCATTCTTACGAAGAAGCCCAAAAATGGGTCGATGACTGGATAGCAGCCAAGCCGGCCGAATTTTTTCGCGACGGTATCCGTAAATTGCCAGAAAGATGGGAAAAAGTTGTGGCTAGCGATGGACAATACTTTGAATAATTCATTTGTTACCATTTTTTCAGAATAAACGTTCAAAAATAGAAAAAAATCCCGCATTTTCAATTTGTACTCCTGATATATTTATAATCCGCCCATATGTATACACATTCTGATATAATTGTTAGCCACACAATGAACAGAAATATACTTTTGTAGCTTAATGAAAACTTGAAATGAGTTCTGGGCTTGCACTTGAAATAAGTTCTGAGCCTTAGAATTGTTACCGATTACTCGTTTGCTAATTTCATATTAAAAAGTATTTTATTCGATTGAAAAATATGTTTTCCAATCAAGAAAATATTTTGTTATACCGGCCTTTTGGAAACTTATCAAGGTGATATCCAAATATATTCGAAGCGGACAACCAATCTGCATTTCGAATCTCTCAAAGTTCGAAGAAATCATCAAAAATCTTGGCAGCGTCTCTAAGCCAAGTAAATATAAAAATTACAATAATAAACTTCGTTGATGAAAAAAATTTGTGCCCTTGAAGGTTTATATTAACAAGTTTACATTATACGGACAAAAATGGATATTTCGTGGTCTCTTCAATTCATTTCTGCAATAAGTATTGTATAAGTACGTCGTGTAACACCAGAAAAGTCCTGTTATCTTCATAAAGGGTGATTTTTTAAGAGCTTGAGAACTTTTTTTTAAAAAAAAACGCATAAAATTTGCAAAATCTCATCGGTTCTTTATTTGAAACGTTAGATTGGTCCATGACATTTACTTTTTGAAGATAATTTCATTTAAATGTTGACCGCGGCTGCGTCTTAGGTGGTCCATTCGGAAAGTCCAATTTTGGGCAACTTTTTCGAGCATTTGGGCCGGAATAGCCCGAATTTCTTCGGAAATGTTGTCTTCCAAAACTGGAATAGTTGCTGGCTTATTTCTGTAGACTTTAGACTTGACGTAGCCCCACAAAAAATAGTCTAATGGCGTCAAATCGCATGATCTTGGTGGCCAACTTACCGGGCCATTTCTTGAGATGAATTGTTCTCCGAAGTTTTCGCTCAAAATGGCCATAGAATCGCGAGCTGTGTGGCATGTAGCGCCATCTTGTTGAAACCACATGTCAACTAAGTTCAGTTCTTCCATTTTTGGCAACAAAAAGTTTGTTAGCATCGAACGATAGCGATCGCCATTCACCGTAACGTTGCGTCCAACAGCATCTTTGAAAAAATACGGTCCAATGATTCCACCAGCGTACAAACCACACCAAACAGTGCATTTTTCGGGCAGTTCTTGAACGGCTTCTGGTTGCTCTTCACTCCAAATGCGGCAATTTTGCTTATTTACGTAGCCATTCAACCAGAAATGAGCCTCATCGCTGAACAAAATTTGTCGATAAAAAAGCGGATTTTCTGCCAACTTTTCTAGGGCCCATTCACTGAAAATTCGACGTTGTGGCAGATCGTTCGGCTTCAGTTGTTGCAGGAGCTGTATTTTATACGGTTTTACACCAAGATCTTTGCGTAAAATCTTCCATGTCGTCGAATAACACAAACCCAATTGCTGCGAACGGCGACGAATCGACATTTCACGGTCTTCAGCAACACTCTCAGAAACAGACGCAATATTCTCTTCTGTACGCACTGTACGCATTCGTGTGGTTGGTTTAATGTCCAATAAAGTAAACTGAGTGCGAAACTTGGTCACAATCGCATTAATTGTTTGCTCACTTGGTCGATTATGTAGACCATAAATCGGACGTAAATCGCGAAACACTTTTCGAACCGAACACTGATTTTTGTAATAAAATTCAATTATTTGCAAGCGTTGCTCGTTAGTAAGTCTATTCATTATGAAATGTCAAAGCATACTGAGCATCTTTCTCTTTGACACCTTGTCTGAAATCCCGCGTGATCTGTCAAATACTAATGCATGAAAATCCTAACCTCAAAAAAATCACCCTTTACAAACTCGAAATATTAATTAAACTGAACAAATCTGAAAACGTTGAAATAACGCCAAAACAAATGGCTTTTTGAAGAATAATTGATCTCGTTACTACAAGTTCACACTACATATCCTGTTATCTTAGATGAAATCTAAAGGTGTGAGGTTTTAATATAAAATAAGACGACAATTTTTAAGACTTGTTCAAAATTTTATTCACATTTATTACAATCGTTGAAATTCCGAACAGAGAATGTAAAATCTATTGCTTCAGTGAATAATCTAGCCAAAAAATGTGTTCTGTATCTTCGATAGCGATTTTTTTGCCGTATCTATCGGTGCCTCTGACAGCGTAACCAGCGGATTTTTCAACAGCGGATTCGACAGCATTTTCATCAGTGGTTCCAACAGCGAAAGAATTTTCCTTCCTATGCCAATTATCTCCCTCAACATTTTAGAATCCTCAGCTGTTTGCGATTGTTTTTTCGGCGCAGCCTCAATGACCCCAATCATAGTGACGAAGATCACCAATATTGTAACGAAAAATGTCATCTTCTGTGTTCTTATTTAATTCGGAGTACGGAGCTATGGAGCAGCACTCTCTATTGCCAGATGCCAAACTAGACTGAAGAGTTTTTTCACAACAAAAAGGACTTTAAATGGAAGTAGCAAGCTCGTTCATGCGTCAACATTTCTACAATTTACATTGCACGTAAGCTAGTGGAATAAATTATTTTATTGCTGCAGTAGTCACCGTTGCCACCTGGGATATGTTTTGTATTTACTGCGAAAGATAAAAAAACCGAGCATTTTCTAAAAGCGTTCAATATTTACGACAGTGACTCATCTAGTATGATTGTGTTACATGCTTATAGTATATATACTACAGAATCAAATCAAAAGAGCTACGAAAAATCAAGAGCTGCCCTAGTATCACGAGACAAATGCATTTTCTTACTTATCTCGTAACTCTTGTCTGGTATTTTTTTTTTTTTCTAACTTCTGTAGACAACTCCGATTAAATACATTACGACAGTTCAATATTACATATTAATAAATTACAAGCATTCTAAGCATATTTTGTTCAGCGGTTAGATGTATCAGCTCAAAATATTTCGTTTGAGATTAATACTGTAGATTTCGGCATACAGATAATATTTGATTTTTGGTATTTTAAAATGCCCCGTGGTTATCCCTGCATAGCGTGCTAATCATTGATTTTTGCGATCACTGTAAATTATTGTCTGTCTGTTAATCATCAATCAGATATTGTTAATCACTGTCGGGTGAACCTAATGTTCGTACAACAATGCACAGTGACGGTTATATCGATTATGGGTCAAGCAAACCACCGAGATATATGAGAAATTTATTAATACATCAGGAGGGACACGGCTCGAATGGTAGCTGCCCTCGCAAGCTTTGATTGAACCTCTTTTGTCCACGTTATCAACACCTCCTCCTTAAACCTTATCATTAAACATCATTTGGTAGAGGGAGCTCCAATAGAAACTTCGAATAATCTAGCTCCAAGGTGACAGAGAATAATTCAGACGAAGGGGGGGAGATCTGCAAAGATGACTTGAAATAATCTAGGCATGGAAAGCTCCAAGAGGAATTACAAAAGTCCTGTCCTAGGGAAGTGGCGCGCCAAGAGTGAGTCATAATAATCCGGGCATAGGGAGGGGCCTGGCAAAATAGTGAGGGCCTGGGAAGCTTCTAGGGGAACCACCGAAGGGCGACACGCTAATGAATCTGGGGACTCCCCAGAGTAAATTCGGGTCTGATTTCGCTTACACGGCGCCAGCGGTGGCGGTAGTGTGAGCGGCGAGATCTTTTTATGATATACACACGTAATAAAATCATTGAATGATTAGATTTTAGAAAATGAGAAAGAACAGAGTCAGAATGTCATATAAATGCGATTATAAATTAAGTGATCGGAATCCTTATTTCATTCGTTTGAATGAAATTGTGATTATTTCAGTTCAGTTTAATAATTAATTGTAGTTTTATACATCACATAAATTCTAAAAGTGCAAAATAGAAATTAGTTATAATGCTGTTGAGATAAATAAAATTACATAAAATTGTGTTCTTCTTTATCTCTATTATATTTATTATTATACTTAACATGACATAAACCTTGACACGCGTTCATTTAGCTTCGAACTTTATTGAATAATCATTTATCACATATGGTATGTACATGGTTACACTTGCAGTTTATCAATCTTTCTGATTCGACAATGATTATTACATATACTCTACATTAATAAAATTAATTATTACTCTGTGTATTCAAAAGTTATTGATCGTCATCACATTTCAATAGGTACTGAAATAAAATTCGAAATGATAATACGATTTGTTTAACGGTCGGTAACATAGATATCTTGTTCTTGATCCGAGCTGTACTTCACCAAAACTTGACACGTTACGAATAGTGATTGAGACGCATTTTGAATCTATTTTGGAGAAAATCGACGTCGAACTATAGAAACACAATAGTTTTAGAATCAATTAGGCATCATCGTGGCGTAAGTTTCCTCCGATTTCCATATACACATTTTTTTTTGTTGCTATCCTCGCATTTGTAAATGCGTTCTCAAATCCTAATAGAGGCTTGCGTATCGCTCAATTTTACTGTAAGCATTAAATTTTTCCATTTTTATTCTTTTTTTTCACTATTGATAATAGCGAAACTCTGATGTGTGATACGTTTCTTACGGAAGCGTGAAGCATCCTGGCAGTATTTTACATGCATCACAAAGCATTAAATTTATTTGTTTATTCGAGTAAAATGAAATATAACCACAAAAAATCTGGCAATTCAAAGAAAATGTAAAATTTATGAGAACTACGCATTCGCATCAGTCATTTCGAACATTACAATATGAAATTATTCCTTTATTCCATTTATTTGATTGTTTAGAGGAAAAAAAAAAGATTTTTTAATTATTTCCTCGTTTGCATTTTGGCAGCTCGAAGCAAAAACCAGAGTCCGACAATTTATTCAGTAAAATCGTAGACTTCCACCGAGTTACTCGTATATTTTTCACTGCCAGCCTTAGTCTCATATTGTTTTAATGTCTTTTAAATTGATAACAGTTGCTTACCTATCGCTCGACTCTGTTGCACGCTTGGAATTTTATCCTTTTTTACTATCAATACTGACAACACTTCTACGGAAAACGTTTTTTATGGTAACGCGAAGCATCTAGGTTGTAAAAATTTATCAATACGGTATATCCGTCCTCGCTCTCACCTTGGTTTACTTTTAGTTTTTGCTGTTCGAAACGAAGTCTCTCATGCAAGTACGCTCGACGATACCCGACACGCCGAATTGAAAATATTCTGTAGATCGAGCCATCCTAGATTGAAAGAAATGAAAATCGAAGACCTGCAAAATTGTCAACCGATAGTGCTCTTTCGATGTGACCTACTCCTAGTGATGATGGGGATGAGAGTATAGAGTTGGGGAAGTCACTCGTGAATCGCGACAACATCCCGGTTGTGCAGCCGTCGCGTGGACAAAAACCAACAGAGTCACCAACCAGTTCACCTACACGGACGTCTGTGTCCCGATATAATAAACGAGCTGGATATGCGGCTGTGTGTCATGGAAACGTATTTTTTTTTGTGAACTTTGGGAAGCGATTAGCCGAGGGAACGAGACACAGCTAACGCATCTGGTTGCCGACCAGGCTGGTGCCCTAGCGTAACGAGCTGCCCGTCGCCGAGCTCGAACGCCAGTTCGCAAAAAAAAACAGCTTTTGAACGCGGTTGAACCAGAATGCGCGTCCGATCTCTCTATCTTATCGTCAGTCTCGTACCACTGCAACCGTGTCATTCATCATTGGTACTCTAGCTGATTTTGAGTCATTAAGCGCGTTCCATATTCCGCGCACACATTTATTATCCATCGGCATCGAGAGAAAACAGATTGTGAATACAATTATTGTGAAGAATGACTGTACAGTTGTATTAATATTAAATATTACTTTCTATAGTCATATTCATTTTCATTATATCATTACCATTAATTTGTTTTCATTATAACTGTTATGATTATTTTTCAAAAGTTGGTACAATTGATGATGATGAGTTCGAGATCGAGAAAAGTCGTTGAAACTCTTTACAGACTTTTCTCGTCTGCGTGCCCTTTCCATTCATTTCCTCGAAATAAATAAGTAAACCACCGGAGCGAGCCCTCAGGGACGTAGAATCTGTTTTATAAGACTAAGAAACATTGGATAGCATCGATAAAGCCTTATCTCGGATACAAATCGTCCCCCCCCCCGAAAAAGTTACAGGCTAAGACGATAAGAGCGCAAAGGGGAGGACTGCCTTAAGAAAACACCGCACGGTAATCCATGGGGAGTGTATATAGTGCCCTGAAGGCTTTTGCTGCGGTACTTTTGGTGTCGTCTTAGTGACAGGTCGACGCCATGTATCGTATCCATCGTTCGTACCACAGGGTTTGTTTAGGGTTGTGTGAACCCTGCTAGTGCCATGTACTCGTGTCACCATCAACGATGAGGAAAATTAAGGCTGCGCTGACTATTATTAAGGCTGCGTTATATACATATTATTACCGACGGCTAAAATAACTGTTCCATTTAGCAGACAAATGAATAAAGGTGATAAGTAAAGCCAGAAATTTCATTTGAGAAAGTCAAAATAAGCTCTGTATAGCTTTAGTATTACGAAATAATTTGGATCACCCGATGACACTAACGTTTCTGAAAGCTCTAAATCTTCCTACTGTCTTATAAACTTCTACACGGATCGTTGACCCTTACTCTCGTACACCTTTATCCTCATTGTAATGTGTCACACGCGTATTTGTTAGTGCGATGGTGACTGAGTAAACCATAAACATCGCTTGACAGTTGTCTCGTTTTTTTGCGACTGGTAAAATTCGGGAGGTTGGGCAATGTGAATTCATAGAAGGAGAAGGGAAAGCCCGACTGGGATGTTGTTTATACGTATAAAGTCCCTCAAGGGAATGGCAATATAGGGTGGTTGACTCTATCCCGGTCACGGGAATATATTCTGTAAAAGTGTAACTCCCTGTGCGAAAGCTAAGGATGGGCTTGTTTTATTCCCTGTATATGTTCTTGTATACGTTGTATTATCTTATTGGCTGGTATATTATGAAGAAGCCCGAGTCTCAGAATGTCTGTGTAGCCTGAAAGTCATGGTTTTGCAAAGGGGCACTTCGTCCGTGTCATAAGACCTTAAGCCTTATATGCATGGATCCATAGTTTTATGGCCGAGGGTTGAGCTCTGAGACCTCCAAGCTCGTTACGGATTCACACCAGGGTCTCAGGATATTGGATTACAGTGATTTTCAATTATAAACGCGACCTATCCACACCCGGGTACGCTCTAAAGCATCACCGAGTATCCCGTGCCTTCGGGGTGAGAAAAATACATGAACCACCGTTATACCAAAACGGTTTTGACTTACGATATCGGCGCATCGACTCAGTGAACAAGATTGAAATAACAGGGGTGACTTTTTTTGTTATCAAAAGATCCCCACTGCTTACCGTTTCTACATGGGTTGCATTTCGAGGGATGGCAAACAAGTGTCAACGAGATGAAAAGTTATCCTTTTTTTAAATCTTAACGACGTTTTACTAAAATCGATGTCGTTAGGATCGAAAAATAAAAAAGTTGTCAATTTTACATACAAGTCGGTCCTTCCTTTGGAATTTCTTGCCGCATATTTGCGATAAACGACTCCAAAAATTCCAGCACATCAATTTTCATGTGACGTCGATGCTTCAAGACCTTAAAGATTAGAAAACTTTAAGAGCTGATCTATTTAAAAACTCTAAACAAAGAAATCTACCGAAGACAAATCTATTATTATTATCACTGTAAAATTCTAAGTAGATCAATAGTTGTAGATACATTTATTCGTAATATCGTAACAGGGACATGATTTCCCATACTCTCAAACGGCAATAGACTTATCTCGACCATTCGCGAAATTGCCGCTGCCGTCTATATTATATATCCGTAGGTCGTGCCGGCTCATTGTACCTACCGCACTCAGGGGAGATTAAATTGAACGATTCTCGCGCGCCGGCAAAAACTGTTTTGCGAAGCACCAGCAGTAGCTCGGTCCATCGAGCAGAGCGTGGCGAAAATGCAGGGAATTCTAGTAGCACGGGGGATGATTCTCGTTTCTCGGTAGCTCGTCGGGTGGCACCACCGACCAGAACGCTACCCTTCGTGGTTCAGAGATTGTCAACGAGCAACTATATTGAGATTTTAAAAGAAGTGTCACTGGTAACGACAAAAGGTGATAACTATGGATAATCGATCCGTGCGACTATTTTAATAATTACGATAAATAACTTCAATTGGTTTAATTTAAAAAATAGTTCACGCAGCTATAAAAATAGTCGCATGGACTAGCAATTTATAGTTTTTACTTAATAATTGCCAGTAACACCACGAATTTTTTTAAGTGCTTGGACAATATTTATTAATTCTACACTTCAGTTATGAATGCTAAATTTGATTTTTGAAACATTTCGTTGTTGCTTTGATTGCAGCTCTTTAAAATGTTTGTATCCAAAGGATTATTTTTCCCTTCTTTATCTCGCATGTTCCACCGAACAGAGAAGATCCCCGTAATATAGTTTTTATGAAGAACAGTAGCGTAACGCACGACTATAGAAATTCCGGTGTGGATTTATGACTCACCTCATGTGTGTTATTCTTGAAGGACACCTTCTTCATAGGGTAATAAATTTCGTCGACCCCATCGACATTCTCATTCTTCCACGATTCTCCACAGCTTTCTATCCACTGTATTCCTTTTTTTCACGACCGACTAGCTTTACTCTCGCTCCTACATCTTTTCTTTCTTTCTCTATATAGATTCGAGAAAAATACGTCCTCCGTCCCGTGAAGTCAGTCTGAGGGACGTAGCCCAGCGCAGTTTGCCTCAGCCTCTATCGTTACTTTGTCATGGTGCGTTCGCGTGGCAACAATCGCGCATTTATTGTGATTGCACCGAGGGGCTCGTACTACCACGACTGCGGGCATGGCGCTCGGGTGGAGAAGAGGAAAGTCATAGAAAGGGAGGAAAAACGGGGAATCCGTAGGGGAAGCTTTTGGGATGATGCGAACGATCCGAGCTTCCTGCAGCTACACCGTCATCGTCGTCGCCTCAACGTTGACGAAATTCGAGACGAAAAGCGTTTCAAGTTTCCTGATGTAAGCGGGACACGATCGTTTCTTACTTGCCGAGTCACTCTCACGGTTTTCTATAAGGGCGTGCTGTACCAACGATAAAAGCCGAGTGAACAGAAACCTCCTCCCCTACCTTCCTCTCGGCCAGAGACATTCGATTTGACCCAGCGAATATCATCTTTCACAGAATTTTAAGTCACTCGAAGCAACGATAAAGCCGAATTTTCTTTATAGGGAAGAGAAGAAATAGGATGGCGAGGGAAAGTGGCGATGCGACGACGAGTAACGTTACACCCGACATCCCTTAGTACGCGAGCCCTTAAAGTAGTTGCTGAAACGTCGTTTCCCAGTGACGGTTATTCAGGTACGGTAAAGTAGCGGTGAAAAAGATATGTCTACTTTCTCGCGAAAGAAGATCGAGCCTCAGGGAATAAGGGCTGAGGCTGAAGGACGCTCTTTGTCCAATCGAGAGGCACTAATACCGAAGTAGAAATGCTGTTTATTTTATTCGCTCTTAGTAGAGTTTTATTTTCTTTGCAATGCATAAAGACGGAGATTCACTCAGTCTTGAGCGCCTCTCAGGAATCATTGATATTCTCAAGTAGGTTAAACCTCCGTCGGTAGAATTGGAACCAAAATTTCGCGACAATGCTACAAAGATTCATATTTACGAATACACTCGAAACTCGTCAAATTTATTACCGTAACGAATATTTTGTAATTATATAACTTAGGATGTTCACTGACATTGTTGATGAGGAAAATAATAAGGGAAAACAATGTTAATTAGTTTAGCAGCTTCTATACTTTTCATTATTATACATGCTGTACCGTTCCTTGTTAAGATACTTAAGATACACGAAGGGACGAAGAAAAAACCACGAGTATCAGGTTCAATTCGTCTCGGAGTATTCAAAGTCCTTCGGCCCTCCACTTTCAGTCCTTCTATCTTTCGGTCGAATTTGCGGTTAGCGATGGGAGGAGAGAACGTAGAAGTCTCGTGGTAAGTGCAATTATGCTAATCAAATCAAGGTAGGCAAGATGCTTGTGGAGAAGAGACGTACGGGAGGAGTACACGAGGCACCGCCGGCGACGTGGACATGGAATATAATGAGGGGTTACCTCGCACAGGGCGGAGGGTCCTTCGAGTGCCGGTATTAGTTGAGGGAAACCTCAAGGTACCATCTCGCCCTGAGTACTTCGAAAGGACCGATGCCCACTTCCCTGCCTGTCCGTTTTGCTCCAGCCCAAGTCTCCGATCGACCTGATTTACTGACAACGAAATCCCCCTAACAAGACCATGCTCTTCCTAAAATTCTTTTTAATGTAATAAAACTTAAACATATTATATTTCCAAAGATCAATTCAACTCTTGAACCATCATTATAAGTTTGTATCAAAGTAGTCTAAAGGAGAAGTCGTTTCCAAAGTATATCATTACAAAACTATTGGCAAACAAAAATGCACCGACATATCGGATAGTTAGCAACGATTCTTACAAATTTTAGTAAATTTTGGTTTAGGAATTTATTTATTTTCAAGACAGAGAAAAGGACATTTATATTATCTTAATAACGACTTTTTTTCTAAGAAATTACAGCCGTTTGTTTATATATTTTCTAAATAAATTAATGAAAATTTTATTTATTTTTATTTAATTTTTATTTTTATTTTAATGCCTGAATATTTCTTGATATAACTTGTTACAAATCTGTTTTTATTTCGTAAAATTCTCTTCGCTGTTATACATTTTTCAATGAATGTTTCATTGCAAATATTATCCGTTGTAAGTTACATCGGAAGGGACTGTATTTCGTCAATATTTTATATTATTTTCAAGCGATCTCCCCATCACCCCTCTCAATTACAAAAAAATAATTTAACGAGCGATATGTCTTAAGACTACTCGAGTTACTGAAACGATAGAGCAAGCGACCGTAGTACAGTGTCTCCATGCTTTAGGAATGCGGCCGAACGAGTAATAAAATCTCTCCCATAGAGGAAAGGTGTGGGGGAGAGCGGAGGGGGTACGAGCACCGTGGTGTCTGCAGAAACTTCCGGCTGGATTCAGCCGGGCACCCTCAACACAAATCCAGGGATGAGGGATAGAAAATTAAATATTAATTTCACAAAGGCGCCAGGAAAACTCGAGCTGGGATTCTCATCACACATGCAACCGGGCCGACGGCTGACTGGCTTTGCTCCGAACGCTTCGGCTCTTGCTTTCGTGGCCCGCTGGCCTCTGGAGTTCACTCTGTTCGCCTGGAATCGAGAAAGCAAAGCTTATCACGTCAACGTATAAACCATATCCACCGGAGAAGGAGAGGCAGGAGAAGCAGGATTATTCTCATCCAAGTTCGGGATTTAATTAATCTTTGCGGCTTTATACCACAGTTCATATATAAATTATTCCCCACGTCCGAATCTCATACAATTTCCATCGTCGATCATCGCTTCTCTAAAAGGGGTCGACAGTTTTCGAAAACATTTAAAAAAGAAAAACAAAAAAATTGGATTAAGCCCATTTTTCACGAGGACCAGACATCACTCCGCGATATGCTCGACGTTCGATCGACATCCCCTATCACCATATGCATTTATGATGCGATATATACCGTTTGGGAGTTTGCGGAAAAGCTTATGCTATTATCATCGTCAATCCTTCGGTATACACACCGCGTACAGTATGAATATATATCTATGCATAATATAGATATAGATATATACGTATAACGGAATACAAAAATCACTTTTCAAAGTATTTAATCCTCTTCGACGAAAAGCCCTGTTGCACGAGGGAGCCCGCGACTCCCAAACGGAAATGTAAAAGTTCGATTTATGCGGGTGCACGTACATCGACGAGGGTATAGTGTATCAGGGATATGGTCCGTACGGTGTTATATATCTACGCACGTAGGGGGTTTCAAATGCCAACGATGATATACAACTTGCACCCCCCTCCCTCTGTGTTCCCATAGTCCGCGAGAAGAGGAAAAATGATAGAAAATATAAAAAACGAGCATGGGAACCACACGAATACATACTCGTCGTACGAACAATCATCTCGCTCTCTATTTTTTTTTTTTTTTTTCGAAAAACATCATTGCAAATAGAAACCGTGTATTCATCGTTTTGAATAATTATTTATTATCCAAGCTGTCTTATAATATAAAAATAAATAAAATTCTAGACAACGCGAAAAAAAAATCAATTTTCAATGTACATATTCATATTATAAAATGACAATATCCTAAAAAGGTACTGTGTCATCGTATTTTATTCGGTAGCTGAGAAAAAAAAAATTTATATACATATAGCGATAATCAAAAGCATATTGCGATACAAGCGTAAAGCTAATGTCCCATCAATGTGTTTCATAGAGATCACAATGATATACGAGCTCGAGAGTGAAAATACATTGGACGAGACTGAGCCACAGGGTGTTTTTCAACGATAGCGCGTCATGCTATACCTGGGTGAATCTATCTTTCGTGTGCGACGGAAAAATCATGCCCTACGAGGCAGGGGTTAGCTCGCGCGGTGATGCATCGTAGTGCATATCTCTTCGACGCGTCGCCGTGACGCGTGTACCAGCACAGTCTGATCCTCTACCAATGTTACTACTACTGCTGCTGCTGCTGCTGCTGCTGCTGCTCCTACTACTACTACTACTACTACTACTACTACTACTACTACTACTACTACTACTACTACTACTACTACTACTACTACTACTACTACTACTACTACTACTACTACTACTACTACTACTTACCCTTAGTATAATACAAGCTTGTACGTACTGACTAATATAACATTCATTTATGCGTGAAGGAAAATCGACAATTTATAAAGCCAACATTTGTTCCATCTGACGAAGAAGATAAAAAAAGAAAGGTATGAGAGAAGAAAACATGTATCGCTCCAAACCACATTCGCGACCAGTACCCTATCTAGCTTTATCTGGTCTAAGCCTCCTGGTCTCTACAGTCTATCTTGACGCGGAAAGTAGCACTGGCTTTCATATATATATATTCCCTGACCTTTTACGGAAAGCACCTAGTCCATGTACAGTAAAAGCTCTCTTTTACCAACATTAAAAAAATCATTTATAGACTTTTTGACATACAGAAGAAATTGTTAAAATGTGTCAACATTTGACTATTATATCTGACATGTCCACCAGAATTTCATTATGAATTTACTCAAATTTTTGTTGATGAGATTCCAGTTTCGATAAAAATTTATAAGAATGCACAGGTGAGACGATCTACTGTAACAACTGATTTACCAGCATCCGCCACGTAATCCCACAGCGTGCAGTGTAAAAGATGGTTCGACTCGATTGAAAATAAATTTCACTAAACTGCTAACTTGTACAAATAGGACAACGCATGGATTTTAACGGCAACACTGACTCCTCTTCTGCTATACATATGTTTCTGGTTTGTATGTGTGGAATGTCACGAGTCTCGTTTTATCAAGTCGACAACAACCCACGTTGTTCTCGATATTTTCTAATATACAGTTGAGTATACAGGAATACGACGTGCACCTGCGGCTGTGCATTTACCACCGTTTGAGTACATTTGTCGATATCTTTCACGCGAGTTGTACGCGAAAGGTACACAACGTATTTGGCTTTGCATGCTATTTTCTTGAGAAAGGATCGAGTAGGATTGTATAGATCTTGCAGTTTTTCGTGAGCAATACATTTTCTTTATTCTTACTACTTATTTTTATAAGACGAAATATTATTTATGCACTTGATACCGACATTTTTTTCTAAGGGGCTATAGATTGATAGATTGAAATACTAATTATTGAATAAACGATGAGATTGGATGAACAATAATAAGGAAACAATGAGGAAGATTCTATGTTACATGCGTAGTAATGATGTAATAATAAAATTGAGATATTATTGAAAGAGCAGAACAGATCGTAGCTAAACATTCGAAAGGGGTTGTAGGTAAAGATTGTATCAACCTGCATGAAAAACCGTAGCGAGCGTTGGTATCAACGATAAATGGCCCTCGATAATGAGAGTGTATCACCGTCGTATTATCGCGAGTACATGTGCACGCTTAAATATTCAGCATGGCGTTGGATAAAATCGTTAAAGCAGTAGCAACAGCAACTGCGCAAGCAATCGCTCGGATATGCTATGTGGCGTCCCGACGGGCACGTTGCAGAATGCATTTCCCTCGAGGTATAACGTATCCCTTCTCGTTCTACCATTGCATCCCTATTGTCGCAGTTTATTGTTGTTATTACAGCTAGCGTATATTTCGCATGAATGGGAATAACGTCGATGATCGTGCGCGCAACGAAAGCGTCACGCAATACGTCGCTGAACACGCATGGCAAAACTGAAATAGAAAAAAAAAATAAAATAAAAAGAATGTTCCTGGGCGTACACAACCGTGATGCGAGAAGGGGATATCACTCTGCTGCCGGGAGAAGAAGAAAAATGGCCCACGCAACTCTGGTTCTTCCGTGAACTCGTTGTATGTTTCAAACCCGCTTCTGTCAAAGTCGAACTCCATTAAACTTTTCTCTTCCATGAACCGTTGGTATTCGTACACTCGCATTATAAAATGTGAAACAAAGAAAAAATTCTATTTGCAGACAATCAACCATTCGTTACTGCATTACAAACATTGCGTTTCGTACATATATTCGTTAGAACAGTTCCAACGATACGCGGGACAGATAATTTTCCGGTAAAAATTGCTACGATGTCTCGCAACGATATCCCTTTATATTTTTTTATTCGTTTTAGTGATATTGTACAACACTTGTACGGTTATTCAATTTTATTATTATTATTTTTTCATTGACAAAGTGCAGTCATGGAAAAATAACTGCAAGCGTAAAGCATTACTCGCAAGTAAATGTATAATACAGTATGCCGACGCATCGTCCTCTATAAAATAGTGAAAACAATGCACAAGAAGGACTTTTCGTTACCATTTTTTGTGGAAAATAACAAAATAAAAAATCATTCTTTTTCTGTTGGTCATAATTATTAAATATATGCTTGTCAATCGAATATTCAGTGTTAATACGATTCTTCGAGAAATGCATAGTTGAACCAACCAGAGACGACACATTCGTTTTCAAACGATTTCCAAAACGGAGATTACCGTAGAGAGTTAGACATAACGCGTGTACCTATGTGATATACCGTGCGTGGGCGGATATGGCAAAGGATAGAAAAATATATACGAAAATACACGAGCCAGCATAGGAGAGATGATAAGAAATACTTGCGGTCTCGCGCGTCGCGGTATTTCACGTTCCATTCTGAATATTTATAAGGGCTGTCCGTCAGGATTCTACGGTACGTTTTGCAGAGTAAGCGCGTAAAAGGGGTGGGTGAAGGACTACGACTCACGGAACGTGTGCATTTTCGTTAAAACCTCACAGACCTGTCACGGTCATCGCGGAGGGGGAGAAAAAGACAGATTACCGGTAAAGATATAATAAGTAAAATATTAAATTCCGCAGCCAGTTCGGCTCTCGACCGAGCTCACGTTATAGTATAGCTAATGTATAACTTTTTACTCCTGCGCTTTCTGTTCTCGTCACATTTCCCCATCGCCACGTCGGGCACGACATCGCGATTGCTGACCACGAATTTTTCTGCTTTTTTTTTTTTAGTTAAGCGAGAGGCAGAGAGTCGACGGCGCACCCTTGTTTAATTCCATCGATAGCTGGTACCTTTCCACTATTCTGAGGTCACGCGACAAAGTATTTTCTCGACGGATGAACCCTTATACCTATTATTTACTGTACTTGAATGTACTTGCCGTTCTGATGATATTAAGGAAATAATACGAAAGCAAAATGTCGTTTTTATATTTGAAAATATTAGAGGTCGAGGAAAAATTCTAACGTCATTTTAACCGTCACATCATAGAACTAAATAGTGAGATTTAACGCAATAGCATAAACGGAGAAGAAATAAAAGAGTAAGCCACCGATATTTTCGAAAATTCACAAAAAAAATTTGTTTCAAAAGTAAAATCACGTACGCCCAGTCTAAAAAGTAAAAGTCATGAAGAAAAAAAAAAATCGAATCTAATATATTAGCCAAGTGAAACGGCTAGGCACCAAAAAGCTTCTAAAAAAAACTTGAGCTGGGGATATGCTCAGAGAATAGTGCGACGAAAGGGGGGACGAAACATCTATGAGTGCGAAAGAGATGGAACTGGTTAGTCGCTCACGGTGGTACAAGAGAAATGCAGTACAATTGTGTGTAACGTACGAAGGTTTCGCCTTCTTCTAACACGTGGGAGTATAGCATATCTGTGCGATTAGAATGATGAATTAAGGGGAGGCGAAACCTCCATACTTACACAGATGTGCTGCTTCTCTTTCATTCCGCCGTGTCCGCCATACTAGTTCTACGTCTTTCGCACTCATAGGTGAAGTACAGAGGTTTTGCTTCACCTTAAGAGTGAGGAACGTTTGTTGGCACTGACATATGAGACATCGCGGAGCGGATAGTGGAAGGACGGTCAAATACTCGGGAATTATAACGAATTTACCAAACTTATCCCGATAGTTTGTCGGAGGTAGGTATCTTAAGCTTCTTTTTAGTAAAGCTGAAGTTTGCACAATTGCAAAGCTGCTATGATTTCACGTCTTTCCATTTGCATAACATATTTATAATAAAATGTTAAGAGTGTCGATGATTTCGATACTGTCGGCAATAACCGTTACCGGTACCTTGGTCCCCATCGAAATATTTCAGTTCAATTAAAACCATAGTTACCGCTACAGTATTCCTTGATAATTAAATCCGTCGAGGGAAATAAAAATGTTTGCATTATATCTCAATGCAACGACGTATTGGACATTCATCCAGTACATTACACTACGTCCATCACTACGACCAGATAAAAATCTATTATACGCCGTCTTAAGTTCGTTGAAATCAATTATGCAAAGATTTGTTCCGTAGTTAAGTTGGAGGTGAGAGACGCTCCCGTCTTTATTTTAATGGACTATGAACGGGAGCTTGTTCCTCGCACGACACATTTTTTTTAGAAAGTTCTCGATGAACGACTGAGTTTACCAATATATTACTTGAGTAGTATATTGGATTTGCATTTTTTTGCTTGTAATAGCTATTACTTTTCAAACTTGGCGTATGTTTTTTTAACTTTGGAAAAAAGTATTTTTCTAGGATCGTTACTTAATATTTATTGATATATGATATTAACCTTGATATTTATGTTTCCTTTCTGCTTTTTCAAGCGAAAAACCATAATACACCATTTTTCTCGCAGCAAAAGTCGTAAGATATGAATGTTTGTTTAAATAATTAAATATAATTGTTAAAAAAAAGCCGGCAATACGAAGAAAATGATAAATTTATGATTACTGCGCATCAGTCGTTTTAAACGTAACCTTGAATTATTTATTTATCAGATCTATTTCATCGTTTACGGAAGAAAATTATTTATAAAATATTTTCTTCCGCACATTTTGGTTGCTTGAAACAAGAATTGGATTTTTCAGCATTAATTCAGAGACGTCGTAGGTTTTCTCCGACTTCCTTTACATACCAGTACGGTTGTTTATAGCCTCGTATGTTTTATCTGCTAAACAATAGGGGCTTACGTGTCGCTCGATTCTGCAGTACACGTAGAATTTTATTTCGTTCTTTATTATTTTTTCTCTACTGATAGTGGCAAAACTTTGACGCAATACACTTTTTACGATAGCGTCGAACATTTCCGGATAGTAAAGACTTATCAACGCGACGGATTTGCGCGCGCTTTAACCTTGATATTTATTTTTCCTTCCTGCGTTTCAAAGCTAAAAACAATCATGCACTATATTTCACGCAGCATAAAGCATACAGTTGATACTTTTATTAAAGAAAAATTGAACATACCTTTGGAAAAAAATCGTCAATACGAACAAAATGGTATTTATATGATTATTACGTGTCAGTCATTTTAAGCGTGCAATGTTAAAATATTTCTTTCTATCATCTCTTTGATCATTTACGGAAGTAAATGATCGTTTTAATATTTCCTCCTGCACATTTTGGCTGCTTGAAATAAGAATCGGATTCAACGACATCGTACGTTTTCTCTAGCTTCCATATATAAATTTTTATTGCTAGCCTCGTATTTTTTTATGTACTTTGAATTGATAATAAACGGTTACTTGTAACTCGAATCCGCTGTACATACGGAATGCTTTTCGTTCCTGTCATATTTTATCTATCGATAGTGGCAAAGCTTAGTCGCATTTATAATACTCGAGCGTTTTGTACGGCTCGTGCGTTACGCCCCCAAGCAATCTGTCATTGGACCTACCATGACGCTTATATTGAACCACCTGAGAAGGGTTGACGAACAGTGTGACGTAGTGTATAGCGAGGAGTTTAAATTCTTTTAATTTTTTTTTTTAATTATGCGTCGAGTCGCCACCGTGTCTCGTATTCGTATTAAGACATGGCCTTGAAACACTAGCGATTTCTGTCGGGGTAAAAACAATCTAAAACGAAAGATACAACAACGTTCGATACAATTGTATTTAAATGACACAAGATAAAATTACTGAAAAGAAAATTAAGGACGACAAAGATGCGAAGAAAAAATAGAATAAGAATAATGCATTTCTTAGTGAATATTAAATTTTATTAAATATATTATCGACTCTTCCTCATTTTGACGCCCAAGCAATAACCTATTTGATAATACAGAGAGAAAAGGGTTGTCGTACATAACGAAGAAGGCACTAACGAAGTAGGAGGGTTGAACCGTATACCCAAGGAAAATTCTAGAGTAAACCCACTCAAGCGTCAAACACAACAGTCCATTCTTCCTCTCTCTCTCTCTCTCTCTCTCTCTCTCTCTCTCTCTCTCTCTCTCTCTCTCGTCCTCTCGTCTCTCTCGTAATCGCAATGCTCGTGATATATCGTGTTCAGCAAACGAGAGCGGCATACCAAACGCAACAGTGAAGAAATTCTCCCTAAAGTTCACGGCACAGCCCCGGTATACTCGTCGACTCGCCACAGAAATAACACTACAGCGTTGAAGTGTCGATGAAACGAATTTCTCGCTGTTCTCCGGACCTCGGGTCTACACACTCTTCCCTTGCAGTATTACGAGCCTATTTTCCGTGAAAACATACTTCAAATGTTTCATCGAGAGAAAGAACTCGGTTGCAGGGACCTCGAGAGTTTTCGTTCATTTATCGGAAAATTCTATACGAAAAGGCATTCCCGTTGCATAATAACAGTAACAATGCGTGAACGAATTGGATGTTGAAGAGGAATAGGTAGGGTGTCACTGCGAATCATAAATACAATTGTCTTGGAATTTGGTGTACTGGCATCATGCGTATTCCGCCTTCTATAATCGTCACCGCGGGGTAACAAACAGGGGAATACAGAGTACAGCATTCGCAGCGTGCATTCTATAGAACATACAATTATACATTTTAGAACGAGAGTATGAGATGAGTAAAGGCAATAACATACAGTAAGCAATACAGATATACAATACACACGACGCAAGCTACTACGTGTGATACGCCTGCATCCGCGTGCAGATGCAATGTACTGGGTTGTAAACTGTGGGCGTAACCGTGCAGTCAAGGATCATTTGTCAATTTTATTTTAATATCGTCCAGGACGAATCAGAATGATAAAAGTACCAAGAGCGGTCGCCTGACAGGCGTCGAGTTATCGATACTCCGCACAAACCTTATATATGATTCGTTTCACCAGAGACAACTGTAGAAGGTTAATGGAGAAAGCATTTTTTTATCTAACTAAAAAAAAAATTTTTAATAATATGTGAAGAATCCAAGGTTTATTGCAATTGAAGTTTTCCGCAAATATATATTTTTTGTAATATCTGTACAAAAATTCCCTCCTTCCGTGCCCGTCAAGTGTGACGAAAGTGGCGCTATTTTGTAAGACGCGCGGAAAAAATATTGCGCACGCGTTAATCACACAATTTACCTTTTCGCACACTTTTTTAACACTCTTGTTACTTTTTCGCACGCTTTCACCACACTACAAGCATGAAGAGGGGCGTTTTTGTACATTTGATACAAAAAGTTGTATGCGATACCCGTACGAAAAAGCGGAAACTCGACGAAGAGTGTGAAGTAGGCCCTCTCGCCTTCGGCTCGTGCCGCTGCGGAACTCACTGTCGGCTCGTGTGGCCAACTTGACAACCTTCGTCGAAAGTCCTCTTTTTCGCACTTGTATCGCGACGTACTATTTTCGCACTCTTTTACCGCACTACAGACATGAAAAGAGGACATTTTTGTGCATTTATTACAAAAAGTAGTATGTATGTGTATGTATGTATGTACTCGTATATGTACATTCGATAAAGAGTGTTAAACAGGCCCACTCGCGTTTAGTTCGTGCGGCCAACTTCACAACCTTCGTTTAAGCTTTTACGCACTTGTGACATAAAGTACTAATTTTTTTCATTGATAAAACTGATTACGCTATAATAGTATCGGCTCGGAGAACGAAAGCATAAATTATTGGGTTACCGGATTAATTATATCCATTGTTATAACTGTTTAATATAGTTAGCGTAGTAGTAATTTTATAATAACAATAATAATCGTTTTAGTAAAAAGAAATTAATTTTCTTTTTATTCTTTTGAATATTGAGTCAGCAGTGGGAATAAAAATATGAGGCCTTTTGCATTAAAAAGTTGAGTAATAAACATTTCGTTGCAATTACACTTTTGTTGCTCGATTTTCAACTTTGAAGTAATATAATTTCATTTAAGATAATGCATCTCTTAAGAGGATTGATCTAAAAATGTAACCAAACATCACAGAGAGTACTTTCAGGTAGTACTACAATGATAATTATCTGCTAATCATGCGCAATAGCTGAATTGATGGAGAACGTCTCGTCAGAAGAACCAACGATTTCTTGTTAATGCGAACGAGGACTACGAGAGTGCTTGGGTGCGACGTAACTTCTTTTTTACGAAAGGGCGCGAGGATAACGGACATATTAGGATCTTTGATCCAGTAGCGCTCACGGTATTCCTCCTGAGATTCTATCGTGCCCTTCCTCCCTCTCTTTCTCTCTTTCTTTGCCATTTTATTTTATTTTATTTTATTCTTTGCCTTATCAGCGGCTTTTGGATACCTCACACTCCCTTTCTTTGTTTCCATCTCTTGCTGTAACTTCACTAAGCGCTACGATATCTCGATGTGCTCTATTCATCAGTAACTATATCGTTTTCTGTTGAGTTTCATTCTCCGCACTCTCCAGCTCTGTTCCACTGATGTATCCACCAGGCTGAAGCAAACGCAGCACCGTTTGGATCGCCTGTGAATGAATATACCTGCCCGCGTGTTATCAACCATGACAAAAGCTCCTGTTTGAGGCAACGTATTCTGTTGATGCGGCTGCTGCTGCCTATTTTGTGCAACCGCAAATTCTCTGGCCAATTTCGCATCACCGTTAGTCCACCACTCAACGGCCCGGATTGAACACACCCTGAAACTTCCTGACGTATGCGTGGCCTTTCATGGAGCTGATAGATATCAATATTATGGTGGGTATGATGCAATGGTTATACGACTCGGGATATAAACCATCATCCATGCAATCAATATGTAGAACGAGTACAAAGTATAGGAAGATACGTATCAGCTTGCGATAACATGTGAAACCATGGACGAGTACAGTTCTGAATATAGAATACGCCACGGGTTTATATAGTAAATATCTGAATTGCATCGAGCAGAGATATGCGATATCAATTAGAAATAGATATTTCGGGAACTAGCTATGCATATGGCGAATGGAGTATCTGACAGGCTATGAAATCATCTATTGTATTGAACACGAACATTTTTGCGGCAGTCAATTTTCACATTTGTCACAAATCCTTTGTATCCAAATATATGAAATTATATTATACATAGTTACAGCATCGATAGAAAAAAAATAAAGAATCATTTACTATAAGCTATCTTGGACGAGAATTTTTTAAATAAAGGGTTTTCCAATAAGAGGTTTCATTTTGAATAGTCTGCTATTTGGGCAGCTGTCAATTTTGAAGCTGTCATCTTTGGACATTTGACAAGTAAAAACTACGCCATTACTAAAAATGGTACGATACACGCTTCAACAACGCATTAAAATTGTTAAAATTCACTACAAAAATGGTGAAAATTTTGCAGTCACAGTTCGCAAAACTAAAGCATTTTTTTGTCGTCGTGAAGCACCTTCTCGGCCGGCAATAGTGAAACTGGTGGAAAAATTTGAGCTGTTGGGATAAGTTAGTGATGTGAAAAATCGAAACCGTTAAGCCTTTTAAAGTTCAGTTAACACAAGAACTCAAGCCGGTCGACGTTTATTTTCAGCAAGACGGCGCTACGTGCCACACAAGCAACGAAACAATCGCAATTTTGCAAGAAAAGTTTCCTGACCGTGTTATTTCTCGAAGAGATGATCACAATTGACCATCGAGATCTTGTGATTTAACACCTTTAGACTTTTTTCTTTGGGGCCACGTGAAAGATAAGATCTATGCCAATGCTCCACAATCGATTCAAGACCTTAAAGATGGAATTCGTGAAGTTATCGAGGACATACAGCCGCAAATGTGCGAATTGGTCATGGAAAATTTCATGAAAAGGATATGGTGCTGCAAGCGTAGCCATAGCGGCCATTTGGCTGATATCATTTTCAAATGTTAATGGCATACCTTCCTCTTTACAATGAAATAAACATTCATTGATTTCTCTTAAAAAATACTCGTTTTTTTTTTAATATCAAAATAAAACCTCTTATTGGAAAATCCTGTATTATAAATAATTTTGTCACAGTTCTGCTTTGTCTTTTTTTCAACACAAAAGACAACTGGGATAACTCAGTTTTGCGTTTCTTATCCGTTTGCTATCGTACTATGTCGATACTCAAACTTCCAGGAGATATCTCGTCTGGGACCATAAAAAAGCTATTGACTGTCTTTTTAATGTTGTCGATGGCATTGAAGTCTTAACACGAAACCCAAACCTTGAAGAACACGTGCAATATGGAATTACAAATCGATACTAACGAATTGTGCTAAGATTTATATATTTTCTTTACAATGTACAATGCAATATAAATTGTATACCGAATTGACGTTGGATATAAAGAAGAAATATAAAATTGATAAGGGCATTGTATCTTCCAACTGGTTATCTTAGGAAGGCCTTAGAATCCAACAAACTAATCCGAGGATTTAACCAATCCCCGAGCTCCAGCAATGGTCGCCACCAATTACCAACACGACGTCGCGAAGCCGAGACGAATAAGTTGGTAAACGCGTAACTATAACTTTAAGGTGTTGCAACGGTAGTTATACTCGTTGGCATTAAATTTATTCTCTCGAAGAGAGTTCCAGAGAGTTTAGAGTTGGAACTTGAGCAAGGAGGAAATTAATTTGAACTGTTCTAGTAGGTAAAAGAAGAGTAAAATCATCAAAGGTGTGGTTATAGACTTGTACATTTCCGATAATAAATAATAATTGATTCTACACTCTTAATTCATTTATATTCTGGTGTCTACGAATAATATCCTGATATTTTAGATGAAATTAGAAGGTGTGAGGCAAATAATACAACTATTTAAAAGAACAATTTTTATGACATTCAATCCTTTATTTATATCTTGTACAATTGTTGAAATTCCGACAGAGAATGTAAAATCGATTGACTTCGCATCAACTATTTACCAAATACGTCCACCTTTCGCGGTACCAAAGGAACAATAGTCTTCAAAAATTCATAGATTTTGGTATAAATGTTTATAGCCTCAGCTAAATCCTTAACATCTATATCTTCTTGTGCATTCCCGTTTCTGTGTGCATCCTCTAAAGGCCGATCAGATACAGATGAGGTTCCTACGTCGGAGCCTCGATGATCTTTTAGAGGAGCGGCCATGATCACCAAGTGCGGTAACAGAGCCAAGATGATCTTCATATTCTTTAATCGTATTGAATACGATGGGTTTTATACTTTAATGTACACGTTAGATTGGGTTTTCAAACCAGAGAGAAGGAGTAGCACTCTTTGTCAACAGTTGCTAAACTGGACTGAAGCGTTGTAATTTCAAGAACCTAGTAAACGAAGCAGCATATACACCCGCACACTTGAACATTCGCACCATTTACGTTGTACAAGCGAAGACCCGTCTCATAAACTATTTTATTACTAGAATATTAACTGTCGCCACCGTAAATATGTTTTATATTGCTGCTAGCGATTAAAAAACCGAAACTTTTCATAAATGCTCAGTATTCGCGACAGTGACTCATCTAGGTCGAACGTGTTGTCATAAACATCCTCTGATAAGCACACATTTTTTTGGTATCACACGATATACTCATGCATTACTTACTGCAGAAGCGAATTAAAAATACTACGAGAAATTAATTTCTTTGCATAATGTAAGCTACTCAACACAAACATTCAAAAATCTATTTCTTCAACGAACTTTATTACAATAGCTTAGATTTTTTAATGGCGGTAAGATGCTATCGCGTCACTTGCAGATGCTTTTATACGACACATAAAATTCGAAACGCACATTAATTGTGCAGTAGTAATTTACCATGATATCGTCTTAATAAGTTTCCAATAAACCGGTATCACAATATATTTTCTTCGTGCAAATACATTTTTTGTCAATCGAATAAATTACTTTTTAATATGTAACAAAAGCAAACGAGTAATCGTCGAAAATTGTATAGCGCAAAGTTAACTTTACGAAGAGTTTTCATAAAGCTTCAAACATGAATTTTCGTTAATTATTGAATTATTGTGCTAGCAATTATTTGTATGCATAGCATACACCCATAATGGTTTTCTCACATTTATATATTTTTTAATGCGGGATATCTATATTTCAATTATGCCTGTTGGTCCGCTATATCACGAAAGGGTTGATGATATTGATTGGTTCATGTAGCATATTGTCCATTAGGTACGTAGCTATAAGGCGTTCATCTCGTATGTGTTGCTTCGCGTAACCGTTAGCTAACCCATGGCACCCTATCGCCTTATCTCCTTCTCCAGTATCGTTGGGAAATCATGCGAAGGGTGAGGAGTTGCGTTGGTTAAAGCCCCGACATAGCAGTCGATTTGCATAAACACAATTAGTTGCTCTCTCATTGAATAATTCAGAACGTGCTCGCAGAACGGGTAACTATTATCGGCAACCTCGGTTGAGCTACTCACGATACAGCTATAACTGTACTTGCTACAGCGTTGTACGCATGCCAGTCAGGAGATCCCCTTTCACACTTCCATCAACGAAGCGAGAGACGTTGAGAACCAAGCAACCAGTACGTACGTAACACTATGGTATCTAGGTGGGACAATGATTTTGGCCGCGAGAAGGGTGATAGGCAGAGAGAGAGAGAGAGAGAGAGAGAGAGAGAGAGAGAGAGAGAGAGAGAGAGAGAGAGAGAGAGAGAGAGAGAGAGAGAGAGAGAGAGAGAGAGAGGAAGAAAGAGATTAGATTCAGGCCTAACGATATTTCATGCTGCATCACGTACCCGGATCACAAGGCATTTTCCATCAGGCTTCTTTCATCAATGACGACGCGTGTCGATCCTCTTGCGTTGTTGTTCGACTGGCAGCCAAAAGATAACGGCCGTTCCCATTTTATTTTGAATCAAATATCGTGATCCACAGCACCTGTTGTAACTAACGATAGAGTAAATTATTGCCTCAGGAAAAAATTATTTTATAGTATAACGCGTTGAGCTATTTTTCGTGACTCGGCTATAACGATGTGATTCATAAGGCGTTCGGGCTCGCTCCCCTAACATTCGCGGACGTTGTTATCAGCAGTTTAGTACAATTTGGTAACAGAGATACGATTTTTTAAACTGTTCGAATAAAGCAAGCATCATGTACTATAATCGAGGTTCTTAACTAGTGGTAGTAGTGTTTTACTGTGTTACAATTTACATGTGTGAGTGTGAAGTTTTCTCTTCAGGTCTCTTCAGAAGAATGTGATCATGTGTCGTGTGAGAGATGGTATATCGACCGGAGTCATTTAGCCCCGATTTCCTTGTCAACGTGGTTCTTTGTAATTGTTTTGGTCTCATGTTAAGTATATTAACGTTTAAAATAAATTACAATAGCATCTTAAACGTAATACGTGATCCGTATTAGTTTGGTTGATATAGTTATGGGGAAGCAACATATTTGAATAGGTAAATTTGGAGATCTGTTTTACCGTTACTTACGTTTCTTTGTTTATTTATACGAACTATTAATACCTTTGAAATTATTTTACACCACAGTAGCATGATACTTATATATATGTCATTTTATTATATTATATACAAGGTTACCATCTAAATAAGTATATATCATATGTAACTAGGATTTCGCACGACCCAATCAACCCTTGTTTAGGACTTCGTATCTTCGACCCTTCTCCCTATTTCTATTATTGATTATTGTAGGCATCGACAGCAACATTGGCGGCAAAATTTTTTTATAATATTTATAACATATATATACATAAAATAAGCTTTATATTTATATATTTATTTACCCTTTACAATAATATATCAATAGACGAATTAGTAATATTCTTAAAATGATATTCAACTATATACATTGAACATGAAGAAAACAATTGGATATAAGTATTATCCCGAATGTAAACTGGAGAGCCCATAAAAAGTCGTAGGACGTGCAAATCCAACAGCCAAAAGTCCTTGTAACCCTCATTTTGACTCACCCTTCGGGTGCAAACTGCCTTTCAGAGGTTTAAGGGCAAATCGACGGTACATATATGCGGTGAATGAATCCACGCTCGAATACCATATGCACTCCCTCGCCGAATGCGATCGCTTCTGTGTTTTATGGACACGAGCTTGTATATGCGGTGTGCTTGGAGAGTGAAAATACGTTGCACCCTCCAGATTAATCCAAACGCGTAACCCCGAGATGGATTATCTAAATTGCTTCAGTGAAATGAATTAACACCGTTCACTACTGCTCATTGCTTATATTTTCAATGTAGACACAGCTAGCTTATAAATATACGAAACTGACGAAGCGAAAAACTGAAAGCATCAGGGCGACATTTAACCCTCGATGGGGTGGCACCTACGACAACTCATACAGAAAAGAACCAGTGATCGTCATGCTAAGCAGACGAAAAAAACCTTCAGGTTGCAAATTTAGACCAACATCGCTTTGATATTAGCAACGGAGCTTGTGGCAGTAACCGCTAAACTTGGGATAATCTTGTCAGATGCTCCAAGTTACACAATCGGGCCAATATCACATATCAAACTTTCTGTAAATGCTAGAGGAATGTTGGTTCAACCAATACTTGCTTATCGACGTAGAGTCAATGTCGGACTGAATCACATACGAGTAGCACGTTCGCGAATTGACGCACCGTTCGTCAAGTTTTGGGCCATTCTCGATGATCGACTACCGATAAGCGATATTAATTGACACTCAACCCCTCGTACAGTATCGATGATATGTGACACAGCTGCTACTTGACTATTAATTACATCTCATTTTGCAGAAACGACTGCCAATTATGTAGGGACGGCCAATAGCTGTATTCTATTTTGAAAGTTCTCGCTAGAAAGGTGGAGCACGAGTTCTCAATATGCTATTATCGTACGTGCCTTCGCGAATAATTGGAGAAATGGCCCGTGGCGAATTTCCGGTTAGTTCTCGATTACGAACGAATGAAGCACAGATGCAAGAAGCAGAGCATTATAAATTGTCACGCACATAAGTGGGAAACGAAAATACGACATACACGTGCTTGTCAAATGGAGTGGCAATAATAGACGTCAGAATGCAATTAGTACTCTTTACTATCTTGAACGATAGAAACATGTTATTCCAATATTGTTTATTCATCACTCGCCGAACAGCGTTTTTCAAGAATGTTTTTCGAATTCTTTCGTGTAAACCATAGAAAATAGTTGCATTGCTAATTACCTATAGAATATCCATAGCCTGCGCGATGTTTCGAAGAGAATAATACGAGAAAATGGATGTACTCTCGGCTGCGAAATGATAATTAATTGCATGAGAATTTCGCGAGGCAAGCTCGTGGTCGTAACAACGAGTCCACGATCCGTCACGTATATTTTTGCCTTTTCTCTCCTGAGAATACTGATACTACTGTTATCGTAGAAGCAACCAATACCAAAATAGTATCCGCGAGGATCATATCGAGCAGACACCGTATTTCGCAATTTTTATTATATTTAGTGATTGATCGCAATTTCTTATGGACAACGTTGCAAATATTACAGGCTATTGGTCACGTCCCAGTGAATGATAGTCTTTGTAGTAAATTCTACCGAGTATGAGACGAATATGCTAATCACTTTGCCTTTCATAGATTAAGGTTACCGATCACCGTGCCCTTTAGTATGCCTAACCAAACCAAACACGTTAGACCAACAAGTACCTACATTACAGCACGAGTCACGACATAGCTACTACCGTGTTATTGATACGCTCGTAGATATTTTGACTTGGATAATAGATATCTTTTCACTGGAATTCAATTTAACGTCCCTGAGGCTTATGTACGCGAAAGACGAGTTAGTTGGACTCGTCGAAATTCATGATGCCCGCCGTTGTGTTGCAGCATCGCGCAGGTCAACGAGCGAGAGAGCAAGACTGGTGACGATGTAGGATGATTCCTTTCTCTGGTGGCAAACTCTACAAGCGCGGGTGCGTGGACGTGTTATCATCGTAAGAGATGAAACTAAGGAGATGCGCTGAAGAGAGCAAAGGGAAGGGTACAAATAGGAAGAGACGAACAACAAACATATATGCGTAGTGTTGAAATAAATTATACGGACGCGGAGATTTTATCGGGAACCGTTCGAGAGAGAAGTTGAACATCCGTAGGCATCCGATACAACAATGTATTATACACATTTCAAAATCCGGTGTTAAGTAACAACCCTACGCGATGTCCGTATGAGTTTAAATTGATGTTCGTGTCAGTGATCGGTATTGATTAGCTGATGTCAATATCCATTACAAGCTCAAAACTTTTGAGACATTTTAAGTGAAAACATTTTAATAAAATTCAATTATATTTTGAAATTTCATTTGTTATATAAATCTGCAATTAAATTTTAACAACTTATTCATTTTTATCTACTAATTCTAAAGATAAATGGGTTTAAAGTTTTAAGGTGGGAGCCGAATAATTTTAATAATAAAACTGTGAAAATTGTTACAATTACACCATAAAGGATAAACATTGATTAAAAAATCCACACCAATCCCCGCACCCTGGATCTTTAGCTGTGTACCGAAAATAGAAGAGAAAACTGCGAATGTTTACCAATAGAGGCAGTCTGGACTGTTTTAAATTAACTTTAACTAATTCCCATAAATATTCAAAGCACGACATCGAATTTATTTTAGAAATTTTACTTCGACTTTTATTTAACTTTATGGGATTTTTTGTATGGCTTGAATGAAACCCCATTTCAATAGCAGCTTAGACATGACGGTTGTCAGTAATTGTTCTAAATCGTTAACAATTTATTCACAGAATCAATGACAGATTATTATGCTAATTTCAATTTTTAAAAAGATTGGATATTTATTTATGTGCATTATTCATAATTATTTTATAAGAATAAATATTTTAATCGTACACGCTATTATAAATAGTAATGTACTATTTAAAAATAATAAATATACGCATTATTATTTTATTTATATTTATTAATATTGAATAAATGAATTTACCATTTATATAAAGTAAAACAGATTGCGTTTCCGGATGAATAGAAAAGTATGATGGTTGGTATAGTGGTCTTCAGTGATCGAACGCATTACGGAATTAAATAAATGTAATGGGTCGACCCTCCGAAAGCCAATGGTGCAAAGGTAATAGGGTGGTCCCATGTTGTAAATGTCTGATGCGCCACTTCTTTCTGAGTCGCTTAATTCACTTAACGCGGACAATATCGAGGCGACGACGAGAGTAGAATCCTCCGGCCCTTGCTATGGGGCTGATGAACATAGGCCTCGAACTATAGAACCTGACTCGACAAGATCTACTATGGTGTCTCGTGATACCTCATTCACTCGAACCGATTTCCCAGACTGATCATATCGTACTGCCGCTTGCTACAACCTATTCGATCCTTTAATCGAGTCAATAGATTTTCCTTTACGGTTTGTTTTCTGTCTACTGTATCTAGCGAAGCGAATGATCTCTCTTATTTCGTATTATACTTTTGACACATATCAATGTATCTGTTTCAAAGGATGATCTTTCGGTTTCTTTCGTTGAGTTTCCTCTCCAACGCTCATTGTGTCGATTTCCTTTTTGTCTATCGTGGTTAGCGCTAAATATTTTACTTAGCCTTACAAAAAACGGTGAACCGGGAGCAGAACCCCTTTTAGCCCGAAATAATGTGCGGGTGTTACGGTCTTGTCCTACGAGAACTCCCGTCGCACCCTCTTAAATTATAGTCATAATTACACCGTATGTCATAAAGATAGGAGCATTAGCGAGCAAGCCCCACACGCGTATACTTGGCAGTACACGAAGAGAGGTCTACTGCGGGTCTTACGATTTTTCCTTTCTCGCTTTTTCTCTTTTTACGGACGGGTCCATGAGTATTCTTTATGATTACACGACGCCGCATTATCTTTGTCAACCGGATAAATTATCATCTATTTAAATAATCTCAATACGAATGGAACATTTAAATCAATATTTTCCGTCCGGATGCTTTTTCATTTATTTAGTTCTTTATTTATTTATTTATTTATTCAATTATTTATGGGAATTTACTTTATATCGTTTATAATTGGGTCACGAGGTGATACAGTAATGGCTATCAGTACCGGTTTCCGGATTGTCCGATCCGCTGTATGAATGACTAGTTCCACATAATCGCATATATGTATATCATATACAATTAGCCTGATAACAGCACAGCGCAGGGATAATCATACTTTGAAGAGTAGAAGCGTGTAGGTACGTCAAAACGAAATAATTACACAAGGTACTCGATTCATCGTCAGTCAGTCTCGCTCGCGTGATATTCTATCTTTCACGTCTGCTATCACCAATTACCTTTTGATATAATGGACTCTCATCGGGAAATGTACCCGATGTGTGTCACAATCCTCGAAAAACGTGCATTAGCGAATATCTCTGCGGCGATTAACAACCATATGGATATCTCTGATAATTGGAATTTGGGTTAACGGTTTCATCCAATCGATGACCACTCTACCTCTCATTAACATGCGTAATCAATTTTTCACAAACCGGTAAGTATCTTACGACGAATTACCAAGAGTCCAGAATATTATGTTCATTTTCATTAGTAATTTCTAATGCCATACTGTACCGGTTCGATATTAATTAGGGAGCCCATGGTTGCTAGATTTCGCATTTTTTGATTGAATGATAATAAATATTTTCAAAAGAATCGTAATGTTATATTGTTGCGCGCGATCGTGCAAAATTGTTATCCTCTACGCAAATTTGGTTAATAAATTTCATACATTTCCGATAGCGAAGTAGCGGAAAATGTGGATAAGTTGGGTACAAGAAACAAAGTAAGTACTACATTCTTTGAGGTTATATGTCCATCTTTCGATGAATCCTGACTCCATTGGTATGATGCAAAAAGCTTGTCGGAAGAAAGTTAACCTCAAATTTAAATTGAAAGTTAAAAAGAGTTTATTTCAACTGCGTCGTCAAATAACAACTTTTTCGGTCGGTTTCACCGTATGTATAAATACTGCGCTACACCAACAAATGTTGCTGTATTACGCCGGCATCGGCGCCACTTGACTCTTTACATATAGCGAATATTTATCCGAAATAGTTAACTTCAGAGAATTGCGGTTAGCACCATAACTAAATATTGTCGTACAAGTAATCCAACGTTTAATAAATTTTGCACAACTATTAACTTGAGGTAAATGATAGAATTGTACAATGCGAAACTTCGAAACGCAGAAAGAAAAAATTAATGCTGAAGTATTATAGAAGTGAACGCGAATTCGTCGTATCGATAAGTAAACAACCCAGACGTTTCGCGGTACCATAAAAATCGTTTTACGTCATAATTATACCTCAGTCGGTGGTAAAAAAACATAAAAAATGAAAAAAATTCCAAGGACGCAGCGAAATCGAGCGATACGCAAGCCACTGTTATCAACTTCGCGAACATTGTAAGACACGAGGCTAGCAATGAAAATATATCTAAAGAATTTGAATGAAACGCACGATATCGCTGGATTAATTCACAATATGTTTTTCTTGATTCGAGCAGCCAAAATGTGCGGCAACAAATATTTAAAAAATCGATTTTTTCTCTAAACAATAAGATAAATCGAATCAAGAAATAATTAACGATGTTAAGTTTCAATCGGCCGATGCGAATGCGTAATAATTATAAATATACAATTTTCTTGGTATTGCATATTTTTATTTCATAGTTTTATTCGGTTTTTCTTGAATAAACGTCGTTTTTTCGTAACGCAGAAAATTCCTAAAGAAAATATCAAAGTGGAAGCGAGCACGTATACGTCATATTGATAAGTATTTATTACCTCGCGCTACCATAAAAAATACAATACGTCAAAGTTTTTTTACTATGGATAACAGAAAAGAAGGTAAAAAGCGAAAAAATTCCAAGAAATCAGCGTCTAAAAACTTAAGCAGTTACAGTTATTTACTCGTTGGTATTCACAAATTTTTCTATGCACACTACATTTCACTCGAAATGTTTAGACTGAATCTTATGTGTTAGTCAATTGAAATAAAAAAAGAAAAAAAATTGAATACAAAATGAAAGATATGACATTAAATGTGAAAAAAAATAGATAAAATGCAGATTCCATTTCTTTATAATTCTCCTCGTTCTAAATAAGTATCAACCGAACGGGTTCTGGGTATCTGAAATTTTTTAAGTCCTTTAGTCGGATAGCCACGTAAAATTATTCTAAGGCTACGATCAACGATTTGACTATCACACTGACTGTTACATGCAACGGACATCTTCGCGTCGAGCCGAGATCGCAAAAAAAACAGACTAACGTCAGTTTTGCTCAGAGTATTCAATGAAAGGGTAGAGGGGGAGGTGTCTGTAATAGGGGCAGAGGAGGTTCAACGAAAGATTGCGAGGGCGTGTAGCACCCGATTATTACCAAATTCCAGTGTATATATCAGTGGCATTAATTTTTTTTCGTGGATACATTTCGATTTCGAGCTTATGGAAAATATTCGGCTGGATAGAGTATAGCGTGGTGTAACGAATCGAAAACGAAATAAGACAGTAAACCTGAGAAGCATTAAAAGCAGAGACGACAGGTATAGTTAGAAGAACGTACAGGCCAGCTCGCTGGATCGAGGGTGAAGAGAAAGCACGCCCTGGTACCTCGCCCTCACCCTTTCTCTGGTTTGGTCGCTAAAAATGGTTGCGCATTATGCCCCTTTTGCTGCTTTCTCTCCGATGAGGCGGTACGTCGACAGGAGCTTCGAACGTCAATGACGAGGCCTTCGTCTCTTCCTCGTCTTCCTCTGCTACTTCTGTTACTCTCTTTAGCTTCCACTTCTAAGGGTTTTACCGGTCATGGCGTAAAAAGGAGGACTTCAAACAGTCGCTTGCATAATGCATCCGGCGAGCGCCCTTTTTTTTCCCTCCTACCAGTCCCTCTCATTCTCGAGATCTACCGTCACACAAAAAGCTTTTTTTTATTTCGCGTATATACAACGACGCCTAACTTTTATCGTGTATACCGAGTAAACCGACAACGACTATGCTCTTTGCGTAAGGTTCTCCTGGCACGCCACGTATGCTTCTTTTGTGCCCACGTTTATACTTAGCGTGTCTCGACCGAACGCAATTTTTTATCATTAATGTCGATTTATTTGTGTCACTTTATACCTATTGTATGGTATTTATTATTCTTTTTATGACAATAAAGCTTACATTTTTAACTCTGAAGGCTTAAGTGCCCTTAAAACTTCAAACTTTTGTTTTGTTCTGGCCTCGTTTTTATGTGTCCATAGTCCTTTCCTCAATTCGTATATTCTTCATTCGCTTTGTCATTTTCCTAAAGGCTTTCGTGATGGTAATAAAATGGCTACGTAACGCGATGTAAGCGCTGATAATTACGTGGGAGTGATGTAGCATGTTTCATCGCCACTTTGGGCAATAGATATACACGTGTTTCTACTATATAATGATGTCGTATATATACATATATACGACGTCCTCTATTTCGAAATAACCTTCGCGAGTTCTACGTGCGACTGGTGAAAAGGGTGTGTCAATCTCGCTGAGGACCGTTCCGTCACGTGTACACAAGTAGATACGAGCATACAATTTTTTTTTTCTAAATCCAGATCATGTTCTAAATCTAAAAGAGTCTCGATAAATGACTAAGCAGAAATAACTTCTCAATTTATCATCTGATTACCAAAAATCCCCTCTTCTAAGCCTCCCTTATAAAGCTCTTAATAACCTTGGATAAACTTAATAATTCAATATTCTGTTGGACTACAAAATTTGTGGTTTTGGTTACTGATGACCTCCAATTGTCCAGGATCCCTCTATATCCCATTTATTCATGCAGGCAAAACAACTTGGACGATTCACGAGCTACCCTTTGGGGTACTTGCAAAAAGGGCAGAATTGGACCAGTTCAGACTTAATCTAATTTCCTGGCATTCGACTGCAAGACTGTGGCTAGTGATTCTGAGAGGCGAGAACGTGGGTGTAGCCGACAAAACGTATCATGCGGCAGAGTTGACCCTATATCAACAGCGTCGACTCTCCCTCTCTCTGTCTTTCTATCTTCGAAGCCCTTCCAAGACAAAAAGTACCCTTTGATCATCCTCGACACTCACCGATACCTCTGTGTCGTGTTAAATTAAAATATGATTGCACGTTAATACGCAAAGTTGATATATCGTGGATATTCGGTTTATTAGGTTCAGTCCTTTCGATACGAATTGAAGGACAAAGGCCCAGTGCAACGCATACCGAATTGTGCGTTATACATACGAGTATTAATCAGTACAGCTAGAAAGGCGTAGGACTCAGGCCACAGCCCTTGACACAAAACGCAACCAACTAGCTTTGGAAAGCGTTGGACCAAACCCTTTTCGCACTCGGTACATGTCGCGAAGGGTTATACTTCTGTTCTATCTAGCCAGAAACTCGAGCAACCACCGTTCATCCCTCGTCTTATCTCTTTTTCTCTCTCTTCTCTTACAAGATTCTCGTATTCCCGTGCTTCACCGTGCGACTCGGCTATTACTTAACGAGCTACAATACCATCGTGTTGTTTGTCCTCTTAGGCGTCAGTATTTACATTCTAACTATACAATTCACTCTGCTCACCCCCGTTGTATTTCTTCATCCGGAGCCGCACCCTTGCAGAGAACAATAAGCAGACGTTTGTGCAAAAACTTTGAGCGGAAATACGTCGTCGTTAACGCGATTTCTCCCATAATCTTAGACTGAAATTGACGACTAGAAGCTCATATCATCCTTTCTACTCTGTTAGGCATAGAATTCATTAAGAACTGATGAGGGTTTATTGTGGTCGAAACAAAGATAAATACATGAGAATCCCTTGAAACCCGATAAGCCAAATCACAACGAAGAGCATTTTGATTCACCGTAAATTTTCATAATCTTTATTAATATTTTACGGGAAACGTGATCCGACTAACCCGTTCCGTTCAATTATTAAAGGACATTGCGTTCGAGATCCTCCGTAGGGCTACTAACTAATTTAGGGGGAAACTAGGCTTACGAACAAAAGGCCTAAAGGGCGAGGATTGAAAATATTCATAATATTCATTACGTACGTTCAATTATTCAATTCTCATTCGCATCAAATCAATTTCACCGTATTCGGTATAACTAAAATATATCTGAAAATCGATAAAACTCGACAAACCCCCAACACGCTCGTTCATAAGTCACCCAACGAATGGATTCGCTCATTCCCAAATAATTTCGTGCCTCGCGACAGTAAACCAACAAGTACAATAAAACTCAAACAATTTCCATAAATATACCGCGAGAAATATATACACCAAGGTATACGACCTGCTACTGGCAGGTTCCTTATGACGACCAGGGTGGTTTATCAATCTGTTTGCTGTCGTACAATCTTGCGAGCGTGCTCGTTTATTTCGGAGCATAAAGCTCTCGTACATTCGTTGCGACGTCGGTATACAAGGGAATGAGGAAGCGAAGAACCCGCTTTCTCGGTGCCAGCATCGGGCACCTCCAACTGAAAAATAGTGATCATATATTTTCTCACCCTCGCGCGAACCGAACGGACCTTGAAGCTCTACCCGCCCTTCGATCGAGTAGCTCGATGTTATAGCGGGTTCTTCGGCGCACTCGCGCCCGAGGGGTTGAATTGCGTCCTGAGGGAGTGCTAGACCACCAGCATCCGCCACTCCTGTCTCCCTTTCTCTGCCTCGTCGAATGTATTGAATATAAAAGTACCTAAGTAGATAGTTCTTGGAATAACATACTGCCCCCCATTGCCTTTCTCCTTCCTCTTCGTCTTTTTCCTTCTGTCCCTTATGGATACCTCTCATGTGTGTATCTATATGTATTATACCAGTCTCAACGACTGTACGTGACGGGGGATGTGGTTGAACCTTTCGCATTTTCGGTCTCTCGCCCTCGCGTCATGTAAACGAATAATAACGACAAATTACACGCGAGGGATGCCTCTGCAAAAGCCACAGGAGGAAGGAACAGGAAATATGTCTGCCATTTCGATTCCTTCGTGGCCCACGTTCATTGTACCTACAGTGCTGGGCGTTATCTTTTTTTAAGCTATCTTTCAGCTCGTATGACAATATTCAGGAAGCATTCCAATACAATTTTCGTCATGTCCATACTCGTGGGAAAATCACAAATTCGAAAGGGTCTCTAAAATGGATGAATAGGAAAAAGAGATGGATCTTATAAGCAGATTGAATTTTATTGCGTATGGTGCATGTACGATAGCCAGGTGCAAGTCACTTGATTCCCTATGGAGCCTCATAGCGAAAACTGGCAGAAAGTGCACAGACCCGCCAGCAAGCTCGCTATCTCACCGTCAACTTTTCCTTTCGCCGGGCATTATCCTAAGAAAAACTTTTGTTCCCTCAACTGCGTGACAACATATTTTTCTATAGTCTAGCGAATATCTGTGTCTGTTGGTGATATAGCTAGACAGACAGAAGGGCAATGAACGCAACAAAACTTGTCGGAAAGTTCTTATTTTCCTCTATTCTATTTTTCCTCTCAAACACACTTATCTCCGGACACCTGCGGGTTCGTAGACCGGAGGTCATAGAGTTATTATCTCGATGTTGTTTTGCTTATCAGCATCAGTTATTAATTGATTAAATAGAAAATTCATAGACGGGAAGGCACCTAGAACTGTTGCTTGCTGTCCAAGTCGGATGATGAAGACGATAATCATAGATGTATGGCTCAAAATATTATAAATATTAACATCTCCTGTAGTGATGCGTCATTTAATACATTGAAATGTGTTCCAAGACGCGTCGTACAGAGACAATACTTGCAATAATCTTTCCAAAAACAATGATTGGCGGGATCCAACGTGGATACAGGAATCCTATGATTTTATGACAAATTAGAATTGTTAGTATGATTAGGGTAGAGGTCAATTTGATAATTTCACCATCGAAACTGTCAGATATTCAAAGTAAAGCGAACCATCGAAGCCTAGATTTAATGAGTTCTTTCAACCGGTCTCATTTCCTCTGTGAATCCAATATCAATAATCAGTTATCATCAATGAGAATAAGTGGCCAGAATAGTTATGCCGTGCGGTTGCGCTTCAGGCTTATGGCAATTTGAAACATTAATTGCAGATTAAACAGTAACGCGGTTCCCTCGCACAGGAAATCACAGCGGTAAGCGCAGTGCAGTACTACCAGTGAACAGTACAGTACGCGCTTACACAAGGGTAATTATGCCGCAGTAATCTCCTGGCGGCCACTCAACGGCTCTCGCTCTGAACATTGGGCAATCCTAAACAGTGTATGAGCCGGGGGGAGGTTGCTGATGGCCATCTCATTCGTCCATCTTCCCTTTATCGTCCCCGCTCACTAAATGCGTCCATCCATAGTTGATATGGCGTATATGTATTCACAGTGCGTACGGTGATAATCTAACAGACGAGATTGACACTAACCAAACAGAAAGACGGACTAGTTTGCAAACCGCGACTCCACAGTACCAATATCCCGCACGATATGATGACATCTGTCCGGGTCGTAAGCGACTGGGATGCTATATGGATAGTGAACGCGGATGTCCTAGAGGATCGTACCATTTCGATGTCCATCTTAGTCCTATGATACTCCCTTCCGCAAAGCCTTCGTACCGAATCGTCGATCATTCCGCACGAATGCATAGCGGATCCGAGCCTTCAATATTGCTTCTACCTACGTAAACAGTGCAAAGACCTCCGAATCGATAAATAAAACATGTTGTTGTTGTATCTGTAGTTTGATTTTAGCCTGTCTACTGTATTCAAACGAAATAGAAAGACTAAAATCAATATGACTGCAAAAGAATCAGACTGTCGGGTCTACTCGAAGCTTGAATAATCAATCGATTGAGTTCGCCATCAAGAGACACCAGCAACTGCTATTATCCTCGGTTAACCTAGTTTACTTGTTTTTACATTAGCTCAATTAGGCGACGGTAAATCGGATGGTGCGATATAAAAACAGATTGTATAATATTTAATAGACGCTCTATTTTCTGGCTTGACCGATCTAAAATACTGTTTGTTGGTATGATCACGGTAGTCCGATTTGTTAGTCATACCTAGTTTCAAGGCTTGTTGAGACCAGATAGTATCTGCATGGGACTCGTTGAAGGTATTATAAAGGGGTAGAAACTCACCGCCGATGTATCCTCCTACTCCTGAGTCGCAGACTGGATACCTACAGTACCCGCGACATTTCATATTAACGCATTCCATTACAGTTGGCAGTTATGGTACCACTACGCTATGCCGATGGCCCCACGGGACGCCGTACTACTAGCTACATTCTACCAGCTGGAAGCTTCTGTAGATATACTCTGACATCGGGGCAATATTACACCCTTCGTCCTGTTAAAAGCATCATAGACATTGAACTTACGGTGTAATACAAGCTCTTCCTGAGTATCGGAGTATGTCTGGGCTGAGGTGTAAGGGGTCGGTAAATAAATTAGGAAAAAAATTCTTTATCTCGGATCTTCAATTTCGGGTTCAACAAGTTTTCGAAAAATTTTATTACCAACAGATACAAGACATTGATGGTTAACGGAGTGAAAGAATCGAGAGGCTCGTAAATATGATACTAAAACGAAAAAAAGCAATTCAGAAAGGATTAGAAAAATAATAAAAAATAAATTGCTTTAGCTCTTTAGTTTAAATCCTATAGCTCTAAACAATGTATCACTGCTATCCTTTTATCAATGATCAGAAAACTTTTTCACAGAAAACGGAAGTTACATAAATCTTCAAGCTTATATTAACTGTGATAAAAAAAAGGGATACTTTATACTTTGTACATGCGAGAACAAGAAAGAGTAAAGGGAATGAAGATGAAAGGACAGAAATCGGAGTGCCCAGCCTGAAGAAGAAGATTGTTCAAGGGCAGAAACATCTAGCGCCATTCTCTGCTCTCTGTGTACAGGGAGTGTGCGAGAGTCGCATCTTCCCTAAGACTTGTAGAGTATCGCGTGTGTTTAGGCATAATGTTCTACGCACGCCGACACACCATTGACGATCATACTTATTCGGTGCCCTGGAAATACTAATTCCCATTTGAATCTCGTGAATGCGTGGCCGTGTAGCATATGCAACGCAGGGGTGAGGACTGCGTCGAGGAAAAGCGAGTGCCCGGAGCGAGTTAAGAAAAATATGACATAACGCACAACAGAGATGATAGAAAGAAAGTAGAAGAGGCTAAATGAAGAACAAGTGTACGCCACACGAAGAAGAAGACGAAGAAAAGATGCCGTAAATCGTAACCCGAAAGCAGCAGCTGACGGGCACACAAAAATTCTCGTGTCGACTAAATAATGTCATGCATTGAGGTCCCTTCGGTTCTGCCTCCAGTCATCAACCCACCTATACACCTATGTTCCCGCTGTCAACGTGTGGATCACGACTTGGCCTGGCATGCCACATCGACGACAATGCAGGGATTATTTTATAAACAGGATCCCGTTGCGTCCCAATTGTACGACGGAGAGTCACCCGCAGGGAAACCCTATTGAGTCGCTCACGTGATTAACTTTGACGTTGTAGTCGACGTACAAAAATACGGTATACCTATTGGCACTTTAACCGTAGCCTACTGTGAGATTTGTACCTCCTTACTTATTATTATACTGGTTGCATCAAAATTTGATAGACGAACCATCGGCTATCCGTAAAAAGTCAGAAATAGTAATAAATTTTATACGTTTGTCAGGAACTGATCATCGCTTAGCATTCATCCGAAAAACCTAAACCAGTTTCAACCTAAATTGTTTCAAATACCATTCACTGTAGAGCGCCAATGACTGTACCTTTTATTCCACTACCTCTACCACCATCTTCGTAAAAGTGCATGTCAGAAGAGCCTGCATATAAATGTATATTAATTTTTATATGTATGTAGTTACAGTTGGCTGGATCGCACTAAGCAAATCGCTTTGTCGTTTGTATCATTCACCTCCAGTAATTTTTCATTCGCATCATTCGCCAGCACGCGTTATAATAAGTGGATGCAGCTCGTTGCACCCGGACACCCGCGGTGTGAGGTCTTACAGAGACCGTAGAATATAGAATGTGTACGGTATATGCGACGAAATAAGACCCAGGGACTTAGTTCAACCTGTTATTATATTAGCAGGAACCGTGTAGCGTATTTCATTTTATATTTATGTTGCGCTATATTTATTATGCGCCAGTTAAAACTAAGAAATGCAAAATTTGTCTAATTTATAACGAGGTTTTATACGTAGGTGTGAGTGACGAGTGACTCGCATAGTGATTTATATTTGTGCGTAAAACCTAATGCCGCACTGGCAACATGTGGGTGCCGGACGGTTCGTGAAATATATCGCGAAGGGAACCGACGAAATACGTAGGACGAGGATTTCGCGAAAAGAAGAACCTGAGAAACTCAGCATCGGATTCACTCTTCTATCCTTCGTATGCGCCGTTCCCGTTTCTTCCGAGCTCAAAGAGGTACACTGTTCTTACCGACGAGATCCTTGTCGGCACTAGGCTCGTTAATAATAATTATGAATTAACGCCTCGCTAAAGCCTGCGAGGAAATTAAAATTACCGCAAATTTAAAGTTATGACGGGGATTTATAACGATGGGGTTGAGCGAACGCTTGCTTGCGCACCCTAGCAGCTAGTGATTTTTTTTTCGGGGCACGAGAATTTTAATCGCCCGCAAATCGAGACTTTTTGAACAGTGAAAGCTTTTTGTGTGTCAAACCATTCGTATCGTTCTTCGATTAATAATTTTTAATCACAACTTAACGAGTTATTTTATTTATTAGAACTCTCTAAGTGCAATACGTTAATCCGACCCTCCTGTGCTGTTGGAGACAAACACCACCTCAAAGATTTCTTTAACGGTGGTATTTTTCATTAAATAATAGTCAATAAAGATTCTGTTTTAAGTATAATATCTTTGTAAATATATTAAACCGTACAATATCTAAAATACAAATCCGTTTTGTCAGATATTTATATTTTTAATTGAATTAAATAGAAAAATATTATATTTCAAACACCATAGAAGGTTAAAGGGTTACACGCAGTTGCAAGGCCAAAAAAAGTGCTTTGGGCAACATAATTAAAGATTTTGGAGGATAAAAAAATAAAGAATTCGTGTATTTTGTTTCTGTAGTAGCATAGAGGACGACACAGCACTTTTGGCGTGATAGATTCTCTGTTTGATTGAATTATTAAATTTCTGTCGGGTGCGAAGGATAGCCGGGTTGGCGTGCTCAGATTAGCTAATTGTAAACTCGTTAATAACATAGAAGACGTACTGCCCGAGGTTCGTGGATGTGTTGGCAGCCGTTGAGTGCTCTCTGAATAAACAAATACCGAATGCTTGCTCATTATTCATTACGTTAGGGCCATAACATAGACTGCAAACGAGAAAAAAGGTAAACTTCACGCGAACTGATGAGAAACAATGGACTGTTGGAGTGACAGTGCAGTACTTATCGATTTGCGAGTGTTAATAGAGAGATAAACTTATCCGGTTCATCGACAAATCTAATACTGATTGACTTAACCAGAGCCACCAAAACCTAGAATAAACTGTGCATATTTACGAAAGTTTAAAGGGAGACTAAAGTGACTTATGAATTCTTTACCCTTGTAAAGCATTTTCTACTAAATGTCAACATACTTTTTATATTATATTACATTATAAATACCAACAATACCGTTGATAATAACAAATATATTATACGATTAAAAAGAAATTGTATGCATCCGGAGTCCCGATTGTCATTCACAAAACTCGTTAAAGTTATAATAACGTAAGCTGAAAAGAAGATTTAAGTGACTTATAAACTCTCTACAATTGTAAAGCATTTTCTACTAAATGTCAAAATACTTTTCATGTTATGGCATAATATCAATTATTATTACAAATAATAAGTCATACATTATAAGTACTAACAATACCGTCGATAATTACTAAAATATTAATAGGATAAAAATGAATTTTATGCATCTGGAGTCCCCGTTGTCACTCTCAAAACTCGTTAAAGTTATAATAACGTAAGCTGATAGGAAGACTAAAGTTATTTCATGAACTCTCTACCGTTGTGAAATATTTTCCACTAAATGTCAACATTCGTTTTATGTTATTATAGAATATCAAATATTTTTATTACAAATAGTAAGTCGTACATTATATTTCCTTTGACTATGAATCAGTTCATTTAGAAAAGCTCATCGTGTCGAACAGTCGTTTGGTATAGTTTATGGTAAATTTCCATCAGCTCTACCAGTGACCACGATTTCGACTTTTAAGGGTTGTGGCGATGTAAAACTGGGGAAAAAGGTTGAATCGCAGCCACGATATTTATGTGCGAGGTAGCGGGCTAGCGAGCGAGTGGTGCACCAGAGCTATCTCGGTATCGCTTTATTCTCTCTTCATATTTATGAGACCATGGTGCGCGGGTTGCTAAGGGTGAGAAAGCCTCTCTTGCAGTATGCTATGTGTATCGGACCAGTTATGCGTGGCCACAGAAAACTCGAATCTCCCTGCTGCTTTAAAACGAGGGACCAGCCGCGAGGTGTTCTTTTTTCTATCTACCTCTCTCTCTCTCTCTCTCTCTCTCTCTCTCTCTCTCTCTCTCTCTCTCTCTCTCTTACTCCAGGAACATGAAAAGTCCATTAATAACTTAATACGGTTGGGCAAAGGACTCATACGTTTCCCTCTGGATGCGAACGCTCGTGGAATAATAAATATAGTAACAGCTTCTTCGTACGATGTATCGAACTTTCGATACAATCAATCGCACAACAAAATATCTTCCTTTACAGCGCAAACTTTTCACCCAATGGTTTATTTTTAAAATATAATTTCTCTATATATTATGACCATTCAAATATATATTCAATGAGAAAATGCATTTACCAACATTTTTTTACGACCGAGCAAGTAAACTTTCGTGTGAACGCAATTTGTACTCGTATTAATTCAAGAGTATTGTTTACACTGGTAATTTAATTCTTGAGTAAATAAATCTGTATTTACATATTATCAATAAAATATATCAAATTTTTTGTCCTTTTTATTTCCAGTTCTTTTTTTTTTCGTGTCTGCGGATTAAAATTCAGCTTCGAACGAGTTATCCAAGGGTTTGGTTCGTAAGACTAATAAAATCGTACGCTTGTGGCAATTTAAATGAACCGAAGAGAGTCATCAATATTGCGAATGATTAAGTACCCAAAACGAGAAACTTGGCAGGATAACTTAATAGCCACTTAATGATACCTGTTCCCTCTCAATAATTCTCCGATTCATGCATGATAAATAGTATTTATCCACATACGTGTGCCCTGAGCCTGGAGACAGAGAGTTCCAATTCATTTCGCTCCTTTTGGTGGATCGGTGGATCGAGTTTACCATAACGCTGGAATACAGTGAGATTATTTTAAAGAGCAGTTGAGAAATGCGGAAAATCTTCTGTAGATCCACGACTCGCATTCTCATTAAACAAGTTACACACACACACGCATAGTCAAAGATCGCAGAACACAGTATATGTGGAACTCTGAGAAAGACATTTGTTAGTAGCCAGGAGGATTTATGGGGCACACAACTCGCTTTCCGTGATGTTCTGTTAGTGAGATCGAGCGGATATATAGTTGGAATACGAGCGCACCACAGGTAGCTCGTGTTCAGGTGCTTTAGGTCCACAACCATATATACATAACTATACAATAAATGGGCGGATAACTATATAGTGTAAGTTAAAACAGTGTGCTGTCCAACTGTCCCGATAATAGCTTTCGATTTCTCAGATATTCGATATACCCTCGTTCGAAGAATACTAAAAGATTTACCGCAAGGATTATATGTGTTCGGACTAACTAGTAGACGAAATAAACTTGATTGTAACTAACAGTTACCTGAGATGAGCACACATATACAAAAACCAACATTCCTATTACTATAGAGCAGCATAACTTGGCAACATAAGATTCGCTAACATTAAAAAAAAAAAAAAAAATCATTTCAATTTTTTTATGAGCTTGTTAAAGACATTTTACATGAGTTGCCATTTCAAAAATATATTTATTTCCTTATTGTATACCTATATTGAAATTTTTAATAGATGGAGATTGTAATTTGAATGGATTGCGAACGTAAGAAAAGTGAATTTACGTTTCAACGAGTTTAAGAACTAGCAAATGCCATGAATTGACTTTTCTAAGAAACAATTAGTTATCATAACCAAGTAAATGATTCGATTTGACACCGGTACATTTGGATATATGCCAATTTCTTCAAACAACTATGTCTTCGGGACAAAGTCTTGTTATGCCAAAGTATTCTCACGCCAAAATCTCATTAAGCCAAAGACATCAAAGTTATTATTTATTGTTGATTGATCATTTCATCTGATTCGTTCGATAAAAGATGGATACGGAGGATCTGTATGGATGCTCTCGATATCCGGGTCATCGTAAATGGTCTTTCTACGACCTGCGTTCTTGATACCATAGTTTATGACACTCGAATGCTGAAGAATGTTACTACCAAGTATCTCGTGGAAACGCATCATATCACTTGACGTTTCTCTCATTGAAGGCGATAAAATTCGTTGTAAAGTTATACTTTCCCCGAGCTAATGAAACTTTTGATATTTAATGTTCAATGCTGTGAGTATTACCAGATTTTTTTTTCAGACAACAATTAAGTACACAAACGGTAGCGATAAAATGTGCTTCCAAGGAGGATGGAAAGCGGAACGTACTAACGAGAATCAAACAGATTTTCCGAAAGTCGTTGAGCGGGGCTTACAGCGAACGTGTGTGATCTGTCAAAATAAATTTTCAGGAGCGGGCGGTTGTATCAACCCCGTAAAGTTGAATAAACAAGCAACGAAGAAGACGAAGGAGACCGCCGAGACACGTTGCAAGGCTCTTTACGTACGATGCGTGAGTTAACGTTACGAAAACGCACGACGAAGGCTAACGTGAATATAAGAAAACTTGACGAGAGCCAACTGGGGGTAGAGTTGTGAAGCTTGTGGAAGACCCGCAGAGACAAAAGTTACGCGATGGTTGGCAGCGTGTCATAGACGTCATCGTGCTCGTCACGAAAAGCGACGAGAGTTCTTGTCCTCTTTTTCATCTTCTACGAATTGTTTTTTTTTTTCTTTATTTCTTCATCGTCGGTTCTTTTTTTTCATCTCACCTCCAAGCTTCCTTCTCCAATTCCAAGAGTCCGTGCACACTGGCGACGTTGATGACGTCCCTTCTTCAGCACATGCCACCAAGCACATTGAATAAACTACGAGTCAGAGATAATATTAGCGTTTCGACCGTATTCGAAGAACGGAACTTGATTGCAAGAATTTTCTATATATATATATTACGAGGTAACATTACTTTTCTCTCGATTAATTCGTTTGAACAATTTTTTTTTCTATGTACCAGCTAGTACTGAATATATTTTAAAAAGTTCCACATCGTGTTTGACATAATATATCCCAACCAAAATTTATCGGGAGCGCTGTTCAAACATTTCTGGGCCTTAGCTATTCGTACAGTCTCATTTTAGTTTAAAGAAATCTTGAGAATAGACATAAACGCGAAAATGTTTTGTATTTTATACTTAAAAGGCCAATAAGTACTTAAAGTATCCGAAAAGTACTTAAAGTACCCGAAAAGTACTTAAAGTACCCGAAAAAATAATTAAAGTACCGAAAAAATACTTGAGTACTTAAAATACATTCTTTAATGACAAATCAGTACCGAGTTATTAAAATACTAATCAGCTCTGTTCGTACAGTCGAGTTGAGATATTGATGTGAGTAAAAGAGCTTCCTCATACATGAAGTTTTATTTTCGTGCAGAAACACTTTTCGAGCTTTCAATGTCAGAATACTTAAAATTGTTCAAAATGTCCAGACAAAAAGTAATCTAGAAACAATGTTCGATGTCTGTGTGTGTGTGTGGTTTTCATTTTATTTCAGAACTTTTTGTAAGTATAGGAGACTTAAGATACGGTAACGATGCAAAATCAACAAATTTTTGTAATTATTTTTATGGCGATAAACGAGTTTTTTTCAAAACAGTTTATTAAACTTTATGAATAAGTTCTTGAAACAATACTTTTATTGACAAGTTTTGTAATTTAATACAAACTTTAACTAATGCTAATGTCTCTGGTATATTGATTTTACAAGCGAATTCTTAAATTTACGATGCGCGGTAAATTCATCTTAATTTATTGCTTGAAATTAGTAAATGTCATATTCCTTCGTAAATTAAATTTCTTGATTTCTTCTCCATAGTAGTCCCTAGGTTCAGATTATTCTAAGAAAGAAGCTTGAATACCTATGCTAAAAATGTTACGCGACATAATTTGTAAATGATGGAAAGTAATGAGGAAGAAATGTACACTTTGCAGACTTTTTTCGTCCGAATTTTGCAGACTTTTGATGATTGTTAACTTTTCAGTTTTTATATGTTACAGTTTCATAATTTTTTTTCGTTTGCTTTACTAAAAGTGCATCTAAACTTGGTCAATAAAGATCTGGAGCTTGAGTCTTCACCAACGGCTTATCAGAAAACGTATAAAACGATACTTCAAGTTTCGTTATTGTCCGGGGCAAGGGTTATTCTGTTGTTTTTACGCAGCAGGTGTGTCACATCGAGTTAGCGTTACTGGGTCAAACAAAAATCGTGTATCTGGTTCACTTGGCACTAGTAACTTGTAACTTCAATTTTATGTTCTCAAAGTAAATAGCAGCTCGAGGCCTGGTTCACGTGCAGCATGCACCAGGTTATATTCTCGTTTTGCCTACACTTGCACCGAAGCTAATTGTTAGTCGCAAACGAACGCGAGAGCAGAGAAACTGTATGCGTCGTAACTCACTCTTCGTCGTAAGTCAGCTCCAATGCAATAGCAGTAGCAGCAACAGCAGCAGTAGCAGTGCCCGGACGCAGTAGCCCCGTCCCTTTTCCTAGACGCACACGATCTAATGATTACCAGGGGAATATGTAAATCCCTCACTGTTGAACGTTATGAGCATTACTCGCCTTTATTGTATAATTTTTTATATTTATCCACTAAACCACGGTGAATACTACGTTGGGTGCTACGAGCCTCACGCAAATACTGTAAATACGTATATTTAATTAAGCGGTCCAACTGCCAGCTGTGAAAATATCCCGAGGGTTTCAACTACAAAGGAGAGAGAGAGAGAGAGAGAAAGAGAGAGAGGGGGGGGGGAGGGGGGGGAGAGAGAGAGAGAGAGAGAGAGCGAGAGGCGTCTCGCGGTCCGTTCCAACAGTTTAACGTAATCGTCGTAATTATAAAACGCAATTAACACTATTCTGTATTTAAACAGGGTAGTACCGGGGCGTTGCCATCCCATCGTTTAACGTTACTGCAAGTAAGTACACAAAAAAAGAAAAAAAAGGCGAAACGATTAAAACTAATCGTCTCTATTCAAATCGCTGGAACGTGCGAATGGAGAAAAGTTTTTTCGTGATAAGAAGGCGCCTCGTTGCCGCACGTCCGATAAAGGGGGCGGCGAGAGGGTAGGGGGGATGTTGACGCAAGCAAAGTGAAAACGGAGATCGGTGCACTGGGTTAGGTCGAAACTTCCGGCTTAAAATCTCTGCGGGGGTGCAGAACGAGGGGTGATAGCTGCTGATTCTTGTTCCCTCGTTCACGAGAACAGCCCGAGAGCGGAATATATTCTTCAGGTGGAACCGTGGGCCGATTAAAATTCAAGCGGTGGCCGAGAGTCTTCGTCCCGCCTTATATTTCGGTTTTACTTCTCTCGGTAGCGCGAATCTTAATTTCCGTGGCTGGTAATCGAATCATTCAATTAACACCTTTATACCGACACGGACTCTATCGCATATATATATAACACGTGTACATGTATAGCGTTCGTAAAGTTAACTGACAGCCGGTCCACGCTCGCTTCGCTCGCTAATCGAATTGAATTATTCGAGTTTATTGCATTAATAACGTCCGCGCTGGCTCGTCGCCTCTGTCTGTACCTCATGAAAAGTTGAGATTTCTGCTTATCGCCGCGAACGAGAGACTGTTAAGGATTTTACGGTAGACACGGAGCGAGAAGCACTCTCTTTTCTCGCCCCGAGTTGCTCGCGAACAGACGTCGAAGACACAGACTGGAACGTGATTCGACTTACGAAATTTTCACAGCATCAGCGTTCCTTCATTCAAGTAGTAAGAAACCCTTGGGCGTCAGTTATTTCCTACCGTTCTATCAATTAGTTCTTTTACATTAAATATTATTTTATCGCAAATTTATCGAACTGAAAATCTGTATTCTTACAGTAGCACATCCAAATGTCAAAATATTTAACAACAAAATGTCTAGTGTTCAAATATTTAATGACAAGATATCTAATGTCAAAATATTTTATGAAAAAACACCTAATGGATTAAAATATCGAACGTCCAATAATTCCAACAAGAGTCGTGTCTCTGAATCTAGTGGAAAAAACTAAGAAACGAACAATTGGAACATTTGTTGTGATAATTTGTTTTTGTAAAATACAGACGTTATACTCCTTCGACATTAACGAATAATATCATCGAAACGTGTACATTTCAAATCCTTATATTTGTTTTCGTTTTATTTTAAGACTTTTTTCCTCATTGGATATTTTTGGTTTTATATATTTTGACATCAGATATTTGGTCGTTTGATATTTAGACATAAAGTCAATTTGATTGATTACATTCCACATTGGAATCTATCTATCGAATTCCATGGACTGTTGAAAATCAATCTTAAACTGAATCTATATGGATCCATATGGATACATCGACGATCGTATCAATGGCCGCTCTTCAATAGCTGGTGTCAATTTCCATTATAACCTTAAATGTTTCAACAAATTTTATTTGAAAGTAGGATAATAAAATTCAAATATATTTTCGATTTTATTCAGAATTTTTCATTGATTGCTCACAATTTCGATTGTTTTTCATGTACTAATTCCGCATATAAATGTTTTGAATGTTTCGAGGTGGGAACCGAATGAAAAAGTTACCGTGAAAAGTGTTACCGTTAATACTAAATGGGTCAACAGTTTAGTCAAGAGGCGTTGGATTTTTAAGTGTGTGGTACTTTAAAAAAATGAAATAGTAATGGACTTCATGGAAACATGATGAATAAAAGTTACACAAAACAACACAAGTGCTACTCCCTCTCGTTCTTTTCATATTTATAAAAACAATATTTTCGTCAAGATTCAATAGAATGTTTTTTTGAATAAAAAATGAGTTGTTACAAAAAACAACAAGAAATTTCTATATTGCTTCCTCATGGTTCTTGTCGACTCACAGATTCTCTTCTACGGGTGATGGTTATCTCAACTCTGGCTTCCTCATAGAGGAAGTGGTATTAAAATTTTCAATAAAATTCAAAATTTGCTAAAATTGCAAATTTCATAAAGATTAAACCCACCATCGATTCTCACCAAATTCAAGACCAAGTATCCTTATCTCCTAGCCAATTTGTATGTCAAGTTTTTGTTTGATAGATAAAAATGTACGAAAGTGAGAAAAAAAATGGATTTTTTTTTCGAAAAATTACAAAAAATTATGATTCAATAAAATCTGACCGCTTTAATCGAATCTTGCCAAACTCAATACCGAACAACCTTGTCCCTTGGCCTATTTTTGTAGAAACTTTCAACTCGATAGCTAAAAATTCACGTAAGCTAAAGGGCGTACTTCTTTTTTTCGAAAAATTAAAATAACCATAGACACGCGTTACCGATTTTGGCGAAAATTGCAGCAAACTGAGGGGGGTTGCAACCTGACTCGTGTGCAACGTTTCAGAATGATCTAGTAATTTTTTCTCGAGATATATCCATCACAATTTTGCAAACTCATTTCGACGTTTAACGACTTTTACATAAAGAGGTCCTCTTACATAAAAATCTAGAGACATTTTATTTTCACGAAAAAAACTTCCGCTTTGAGGAAGGAAAAATAAACGAGGCTACAAAATAGAATCTTGCAAATTGTTTCATCATTGTTTAACACCTTTTACAAAATTACGTCCAGATGGAAGTACGCTGATCAATTTTGGCTTCCTCATAGAACAAGCTTAACAAACCGTGTTAGTTAATATAAGAAAGCAATTTGCTTCTACTTTTTAGGCTCGTTCATATACTCTACACATCGGCTATGCATATATGTATTAATAACTTAAAATTTTCAAGATTACGTACAATGAAACATTAAAAGCAATTCAAAACGTCATAAAACTTCCGTTGGTACATTAATTTACAAAAAAAGTTCGGAAACAAATGTTTTTTATACCATCGAAAAATATTAATGATCATAACATTTGAACTACGAACTGGATTCGCAGCAAATTCTATACCAAAACTTGTTAATTATTAGTCCATTTGTGTACCAAATTTGAGATCGATATCTAAACAAATGCTAATCTTTAAAAACACACACATTTTGTTCTAAACGACTTTGTTTAAAGTTTAATACAATTTAGAGTACCCTGTCATGAAAATCTCGTAATGTTTTGTCCCAAAAACAAAGTTTTCTCTATGAGAAAGGAAATAGCACAGAAATCTATAGAAACCCGAATAGAAATTAATTATCCGTGACTCTGGTGACTAATCTTTTCGAAGAAAGTGTAATAGAAATTTTGCCGGATATAAAAGTTCCAATCCGTTTCCGTACCCCCGTAACGGAGACCTTGAACCTGCAAAGGAACATTTATGCATCCGATCTCTGCATGGTATGTACAATTCCCCTCGAAACCTGCTGTAGTCTGTCGCGAAGTGTATACAAGCACGGGTCATTGGTCATTCCGGTTGGATGATCACTCCGGCAATCTTCCCAACTTCTTCCTCTCGCTTTGCAACCACCCCGGTGACTGTCTCTGAGGACTGGCGAATTTTTTTCCTTCCCCAAGTTCCGCCACTGTCGATTTCCTTGCAACGTTTGCGGGATTGCTTTCTCGCTTCGACAGATATCCAAAGCTATACATCTGCGATTCTTCCTGCCTTCCTGCTGGCTTAGAAAACTTATTTCACCAGAAAACCTTCGACTCTCTCGATGATGCGTCACGCGGAGCATTGACCAAAGATTCTATGGTTGAACATATTTTCACATTATTGGCAAAACGGTGAAAAAATTTAGCAGGTGCTCGCGGAGCTCTCCACTCGGTAGAAATGTCGAAGGGTTTAGGCGATGGAAAAATTTGCTTTAATTATACGATAAAAACCAGGGCGCAGTTTAGGGAACACTGGAGGGCGTCGGTCAACGTGTTTTAATTTCCTACGACACTGCCGCGACCATGTTTCCCAACTTTTCGAATCGAGCGTCGAGGTAAAAAACAAAAAATTGTAAAAAAAAAATGGTGCCAGCTCGCACCAACAGCAGGACTATACGTGCTGTGCTTCGAGCTGTTAGGACTGAACTCACATCCCAACGGAGTGAGGAACGTGGAAACGCTTCCAATTTGTAGAGCTCAACGGAATAAATGTGAATCGAGGTGGAGACAGAAAAAACCAGAGGACACCAAGAGGGAAAGAGCACGACTGCGGCCACTCTGCACTGTAGAGAGAGTAAAAAAAATAATCGGCGGCGAACCCCGTTACTTCTACGACTAATTTGGAAACCCGTCGTTAAATATTCGTAGTCCCGACTCTTCTCTCTCGCGCCTTCTCCTGCTGGCCTTCCCGTTCTCGTATTTCCAATTAACTGAAACTTTTCGCGAGCTTGCGGTCTGATAATGATTGTTCGTGCTTTCTATTAGCTTTTATTTTTATTTTTTTTTTTTAATTAAGCCACACGAGCCGCTAATTCTTACTATTTTTACTTCCCGGAGAGCGCATGAACTTGTAAAGGGTGATTTTTTAAGAGCTTGAGAACTTTTTTTTAAAAAAAAACGCATAAAATTTGCAAAATCTCATCGGTTCTTTATTTGAAACGTTAGATTGGTCCATGACATTTACTTTTTGAAGATAATTTCATTTAAATGTTGACCGCGGCTGCGTCTTAGGTGGTCCATTCGGAAAGTCCGCTTTTTTATCGACAAATTTTGTTCAGCGATGAGGCTCATTTCTGGTTGAATGGCTACGTAAATAGGCAAAATTGCCGCATTTGGAGTGAAGAGCAACCAGAAGCCGTTCAAGAACTGCCCATGCATCCCGAAAAATGCACTGTTTGGTGTGGTTTGTACGCTGGTGGAATCATTGGACCGTATTTTTTCAAAGATGCTGTTGGACGCAACGTTACGGTGAATGGCGATCGCTATCGTTCGATGCTAACAAACTTTTTGTTGCCAAAAATGGAAGAACTGAACTTAGTTGACATGTGGTTTCAACAAGATGGCGCTACATGCCACACAGCTCGCGATTCTATGGCCATTTTGAGCGAAAACTTCGGAGAACAATTCATCTCAAGAAATGGCCCGGTAAGTTGGCCACCAAGATCATGCGATTTGACGCCTTTAGACTATTTTTTGTGGGGCTACGTCAAGTCTAAAGTCTACAGAAATAAGCCAGCAACTATTCCAGTTTTGGAAGACAACATTTCCGAAGAAATTCGGGCTATTCCGGCCGAAATGCTCGAAAAAGTTGCCCAAAATTGGACTTTCCGAATGGACCACCTAAGACGCAGCCGCGGTCAACATTTAAATGAAATTATCTTCAAAAAGTAAATGTCATGGACCAATCTAACGTTTCAAATAAAGAACCGATGAGATTTTGCAAATTTTATGCGTTTTTTTTTTAAAAAAAGTTCTCAAGCTCTTAAAAAATCACCCTTTATAAATAATTTTATTCATAAAGTAAATTCCAACTTGTTAAAGAGTAAACGTACATTCAATTTTTTCCTTTAATTAAGTTTTTTCATGTACATTAAGGATTAGTAATACAAGACAATTGTTATACGGAGAAGAGTAATTAGCCGCCACAAATAATAACATGCTTACATATGCAACGGAAAATTTAGTTGATAGCGACAACCATGTAATTGGTATATCCACAATTAATGAGTTATTGGACCAAGCGATTGATTAGTTGGGCCAATCGATAAGTTGGTTGTCACAACCGAGTAAATTTTCCGTCGCATATACAACCATGCATTTAGTTGTAGCAGCTAACCATGTTCCTTCGTGTAGTTGAGTCTTTTAAAGGGATTAAATGGGTCGACACACATTTCTGTTACGAATACAAAGAGACATGCGTCAACAAAGCATGACAAGGTTAAGAAATGTCGAATAAATCTTGTAACGTATTTACCGATAACTCAACTAAATAATTAACGAGAACTAACGAGAACGTCACCTTCAACCGTCCACCTCCGGTTATGCATCCGCAAGCCAGGCAGGGTGCCTGTTCATTTTTATTTTCACTGGAATTAATGAACCGGTATGCGCGGGAAATCGAGAGGGACCGTGCTCGACTTCACCATAAATAAAATGGAAACACGCAAACGAAACCTTAAACGGAATACGTCAATTTTTGTTTCCGGGTAAATTGACAAACGCAACTGGAAGCAGCGATGAAAGAAAACGATTGTGAAAATACCCGAACACTCGGATTGTCGGTTTTAAGGTGTCTTTACGATGTCTTAATCAAACACGAGCTTTGATATTCTTCTCAGAATAAGCAAGAATAAAACGAAATAACCCGTAACAACACGCGTATCTATTTCCGATTGAATTCTCCAGACTCTCACACTGTTTGATGAACATTCAATGACTCACTAAAATTGAACTTGATAGTTTGAGGAAGACGAGAACCGTATCCAAAGAATGCACAGGACCACTTGCAAACGCATACAATGCACTTGCAATCCGGGTATATGCACCGAACACAACTCGCGAACAATGAATCTATTATTCGAAAATAGTACGGGAGTGAAGCATGAGAGCTACTTACTCTGCATCGAGCATACGCGATCGCGAGAGCCGAAAAACTATACACGACCGAGAGCCAACGGAAAAAATATTAATTATTACAGATCAAGTATCAACAGTATCTTACAAGAGCCTAACAATATTTCTATTCCTAATTTTACGAAATCGAAATCCCTTGACCGATCACTAACTCTCTGACTCGAGTAGCCTTGCATTTGATTCGATAGCATAATTTATTAAATCAGTAACGTAATACTCGTTGATATCCTATACGACTGCTTCCCCTGTGCATAGGGCGTCAACAAACCGTAACGAACAAAATCGGTACAAAGAGGGGTCTCTTGCTTGTAATGCAACAACTCTTCCAACGATTCTCCAAGTCTCGTCGGCTGCTCTCCTCTGCCGGTTTCCTCGAGGCTCTTTCCTCTCGGCAGATTTGAGCACGTTGACTCTAAGCCTTAACGTTAACGACAAAACTAAGAATTTATCCGCAAAACTGACTTCGTAAACGATACGAGACCGTAACTTTTTAGCGACAATGGCGATTCCAGAGAGTCAGAAAATCGAGAACTTTATTTTAAAAAAACATACACGGCATTTTGTGACCGTGAGTTAACGAAAAATCACGTCACAAACTACTGTTCCAATATTTTCTTAAGACCCAAAACAAATTATGCTAGCATGTCAACAAATTGAAAAACACTGGTAGCGATATTTTTCTTTCTGCCCAAGTGATCCATTTCCAAGTGCCTGCACAGCCGCGAATACCGGTGCTACGGAATAATTTAAAGGACCGGGATAAGCACTCACTCCCTCAGGAGATACCTTCCAATATTCAACGTGATTAAATATTATAAAAGGAAAATTCCACAAATGCCACTAATATCTCGAGAGCGCTGGTGCTTCCAGGGTACTGAGACGGAAGTGGGGAACGCATGCTTGCGGGAGGGGGGGATAAAATTGAGGGTTACGAGGGAGTGAAAAGCTCGGTGATATCGACCATGGTATCATACCACTTCCCCTTACCACGTTATCCCAACTAGAACACCTGAACCCCGCAACTCACCCCCCCCCCAACTTATCCTGACACACATGAATATCCAAAGCTAAAATATCTATATTAATTCTCCATTTTATATCGCTACAGATATATATTTTATTCGCAGGTATGACTCATGACGTCTGAGAGTTTTATTTAGACACTGTGCGAGCAATAAAATGTAACTTCCATAATGCTTCGTCCCGTATAACTCGTTGGGATTATTAAATAATAATTCTCTGAAAGCTCAAGTTTTCATTCGCCAAAACCAACATTGGGAACTTTTTTTTAAGTTACTTACGGTTTCAATTAAAATTTGTCACATGCCTACGGGAATAAAACAATGGTCTACTGCAGACCGAACAATTTTTTTAGTCATTTAGGTTTACACGATCGTTACAGCGTAATCCCCTCGCGTAATCCTCTGCATTGCATAAATGTTTGATCCACAGGTTTTCATATTTATTAATAACAATTGGCTATTATTCTCCATAAGAAATATTTTGTAGAATTTTTATCGGACTTGAAAAAATACGACAGTTTTAATTCCAGCAGAGAATGTACGTATGAATTGAAATATTTAGCGCATGTGAAAAAATGTAGAGGAATGTCCGGTTCTGAATAATACTAAAGTTCTCAACTATTTTACGACTGAAGCTCTGCGGTACATTAGTGGAATTATGATAGGAATGCATATTTGCAGAGATTTCGGCATTCCAGGATACAGGAATATTCAGGCGCATTTTTCCGAAACGTACGTGAGCGTGCATACCCCTGCCAAATTTTCTTTTTTACTTCATGCACAGAAATCAGGTGGAATAAAAATAATTCCGCGGGTCGACGTAGAAAGCATAAAAGAGTAGACGGCTGGAGGATAGCAAGGTGAACAAAAAAAGTGAAAAATCTCGAGAGGATGAAGGAAGTGAGGCCTCGCGAGGTTACTACATACCACGCGAGTAAAAACATCGTGGGCTTCTGTGCTGCTTTACTCGTATCATAACTCTAAACAATGGACCCTAAGTAGCGTGGCGACGTTAGGGACCAACGAGGGAGCGAATAAAAAGAATCCCACGAGAGGTTGGAAAAAAAAATGTTGAAAATATGGTACATTTTAATTCTCATCTTGTTTCTCGTCAACGTGAATGTGACGCGAATGATAAGGTCATTAACAACCCTTGTCCAGTTTTATTTTATTTTTTGTTTATTTTTACAGGCTCTTTGTACAACGATATATCTTTTCTCGTATAATTTCAAAGCTAAAGTATCAGAACTTGAATACAAGGAAAAACCAAGTGTCGGGTTAAGAGGAAGCGAAAACTCCGTACTCGCCCAGATGCGATGCTTCTCTCTCATTTCGATGTGATCGCCATACAAGTTCTATCTCTTTTGCAGTCTTGGAAGTTACGTCTTCCCTTAAGTCAAAGGCTAATCTATCAAAACGTATGTCAAAGAGTTTCAAAGAAGAGTGAGTCACCGTGAATACACAAAATGTACCGTCACATTAGTTTATTTACAACAATAAGTTGATTGTGACTATTATCAGGATACAATAAAAAACAGATTAATTTATAAATAGGATAATCAAATTAACGAATATGATTCGAGGAGCTTATTGCACTTCATTCTCACACATACGGCGTATAACGCATAAAATATATGTAGGAAACGGTTTTAACTTTATGATAGATCGATGAGCGAATCAGCCGTTAACTCAGCGAGAATCTAAATTCTCTGCAGACCACAGAAACGATAAAAAAAATGTATCTACACAATGAAAGAAAAAGTACGAATTCCGTAGCTGAGTATTTCGTGCAAGTTCGTAAAAAAAAGCTCGTAAGCCTCCGTGGAATTGAATCCCGTCATCCTACTGCATGGTATAATAAATGTCAAAGTGTATAAAATATCGGGATACGTGCAAACACGTGCGCAAGTCGAATTTCTGGCATTGTCTCTGGGTCCCGCCACCCTCTCGTCTGTATCACGTCGTAGACAAGGTCAACGTATATTCTTGATCAAATACATGCAATGTATCGAACGTATCGTATAGAATTGGAAAAATATAAAATGCACAAACGTACCACCGTATTATGCATCTACAGTCTGCGCAGTGTACAGTATAGACCGTAGATACGTATACGTAGATCTTCGACTCGTGTATACAAAGCCAACATTGGCTTCTTTTTATACATTAGAGGAAAATCCGTGGCGCGCGCCAGGGAGAAGGTATAGATAGACCGGTGTCGAGTCTCAAAGCGAATAGAAAGAAGCCCCGGTGTGCTGTCGCCCGGGAAAGGCATCAGGGTGCAGCATCCTCATCTGCCAGAAAATCCCTTTCGCTCGTATAACGCGAACTACAGTATATACAAAGGATATGCATCGGGCACACGGTTGTCGGTGGTGATGGTGGTAGTGGTGATGCTGCTGATGGTGGTGGCGCAGTAACGTTAAGCTCAACGGGAGATGCCGCCTGCGGTCTCCATAAACAGCGCTTACGTGGGTAACGCGCTTCTCACCCTGCTGTTGCTCCTGCTACTACCACTGCACCCACCTCGTCGTGCTTTCTCCGCCTCCCTTCTACACTCACGCTGGTACCAACCCTTGTAAGAACAGCAATCCCCTGCTGCTCGCGAAACACGCCCCGTGTCCTCGTTTCCGCATAGTGTAACGTACCTACTGCACGTATGCTCTGAGATGGAAGAGACGAAGTGGCCAGACGAAGCCAAGATGACGTTTAAACGCGTCCGGGATGTGTATAGGAAATATCAAGAGGATAGCTATACCGCTTCCGTGTGTTTCCTTTTTACAAAAGTACCTAGAGCAGTTCTTCAAAAGTTGTAACATTGTATTACTTTCCGAACATGGTAGATATATTTTTTTTTATATTATTAAAATTGTGATCGTTCAATTAGAATGAATTATTCTAGATACAGCGTGTAATCAACGGAATTTATTTTTTAATTAACCCGCTTTGGTTTTAACAATTTTTTTAGGGGTGATTATGCAGTTTCACCCCTACAAATGGATTTTTTTCTTCAACTTTACGTGGAATCTTTATTGTCTTCAATGAGGAGTATTTTCGTTTTTGTTTCATTTAAAAAAAAAGTCTATTCAGACTTTAAATTCAGGGCTTCCAACCTCTTAGAAATATATCACGAAGTTTATCGGTCAAGCATTTATGATGGATGGCTGACGTTTTAAAGCTTTCGCTGGGAGAAGAGACGAAGAGCCCTATCGCGTATCTACAAAAGCCTATGGAGCCTGGTTGAACGGCTCGTCACGTTGAATCCGTCACGAAGAGTACAATGATGGAGTGGATCACACAACATCAACAACAGAGAAATACAGAGAGAGAAGTGCCGTATGGCTACTTTGAAAAGAGGACGACGGACTTGGTCCCGGCATATCATGAATGGAACTTGGCCCGGAGGGGGATAATACCCGGTTTTGCGATAGTTATACGAGAGGGTGTCTGGTGGTGCATCCAAGTCAATGTGTATGGAATCGAGCGTGAAGGATAAATATGCTGTATAAATATGCTTTCCTTCCCTTCACGATCATTCCTGTCTTGATTTATCCATAATCCTCTGATATTCTCTATTGTACCAATTCTGATCTGCAGCGTGATGGGCTGTGTCTAAACAGACGACAGAATTTAGCTGGTAATCGATCGCCGAAATAGTCGAGTGTCTCGAGTTCCGGTGACGCATAACAGACCAAAGCCACAGACTCGAAGGAATGCTAATGGAACGTCGAAGGCACGATGGATCCAAGCGTTTGCATCTCCTTGATGTCTGAGATACCCGACGTATTTCGATATTAACAGAGTAATTGATAAAATACATAAATTATTGAATATCAAGGTGGCGATAATAAATAACACAGTATCTGACTATATTCAACTAATATTTAAAAATTAGGAGTGAAGAAAAGCTTTTATGGTTGTAAAAATCAATAGCATCCGTTAACAATAGAGCAAACTATTTAAAGAGAAATTACGTATGTCATAATATTATTATTACGATAGGTATCGAAAGAAAAAAGAGAAAAATGCCATTTTCTCAGTAACCAAACTATAATTTTGTTCTTCAATTTTACAGACTCGCAATTGATTATTTCGTAACTATAAACAAATCGAAAATATGGTAAATTGTTATTCCGCGTTACTGAGATATGATTTATTGATTGATAAATCAAAAATTTCATCAAGAGTTAAAGCTTGCATTTAATTTTACAATAAATTTAATTTACCACTTTAAATTCTCGGAAAAAAATTATAAATTACAGATAAGACCAGAGACGTTGTTGACATCGTCGAGTGAATATAGATGAAAACTTCAGGACCCGGTGCCAGCATTCCACCAGGAAGAATGGATCTCTAATTCCATTGTAACAAGTAGAAACGAGAGTGCTTCGGTAGTCTTGTAGGTGGAGGCTGGTCTTCACCTAGATACCAGTGAGAAGAGAAGGGACAGAAGACAAGGAAAGGAACGACAGCTCTCTTGGGTAATCGGTGTCACGTGACAGTGCTGGTAGCACAGGTTAAGACCACTGACCTTTTGACCCGTATTATCCACCTGAGACCGTGAGCAACCACTAAAGCTGCACTCCAGCTGCAACGTTGCAGCTGCAATATACGTCGTACTGCGTACGCGGTCTCCGGATATATGCCTAGAACCTCGCCTATAACCGTGCGGAGTAAAGTAGAGTATACAGTAACCCGAGTAACCTGAGTGATAAGATAAATAAGTAACAAGATAACAAATTTGAGCTCATCCTGATCCAATGAATAATTTACCAGATAACTTGAGCATCGTTGAGCGAAGAATATAAGAAGAAATTCGAATTAGAGAGTTAACTTTTCCGTTGTCGGAAAGAAAAGTCTTTTCGATTTGTTTGAATAGAAATTAGTCTCTTACGAAACTGATTGTTTAGCATTTATCAGTATTACGCATTAATTTATAAATTTATCATTTATTATATCATAATTTTATTAGATACGAAACTTATCATTACTTAATTATGACATGGTTATAACTTATTGTTTATAATTTATCCATATATATTAACGGAAATATTTGTTGAATAATTACATAAGAAAAATAGTTGAAAACATTGAGTGGAACATCTATTAACTTTTCATGCAAATATAACAGTAAACATTTTTTTTTTCTCTGAAAAATTGCTGCGCACTAAAAGAAGCGTTTAAAAAAATATCTGCATACAGTTACTTTTCAATAAAAGTAAATCGTTGTTGAGTGTAATTGCAATAAAACGTACACAATCTTCATTAAAGTTATCAGTCGTTATTCTTTTTTATTACTAAAAGTTAGCGTGACGGAAAAAATTGGAATTCTGATGCGCGGAAATAAAATCCAGAACGACTGTGGAATAGAATGGGTCAACGGAAAAAAAAAAAAAAAATGTACAATAGAGGTAGATAAGTGATTTACGTTGGACCACATTGTCGCTCTCCCGTCACTTCAACGAAACTCTTTTATTTCTTCTCTTTATATCTTTTATCCGCTACTCCCGTTCTATACTATGCTGCGGTACAGACGAAAATCGCGCGTTGGCTTCCAAAGAGAGATAGACCCGCAGCCATAAGGCGAGTGCTTCAATTCGGAGGTGTGCGGCACGTGGCCGCACGAGGTGAAGGTAATTGGAATGTTTCGTCGGGGTATTTGGGGCAGGACGACGAGAGAACTATCGGCAGTACCAACCAGTAGCATAGAACCAGGGGAGCGAAGCGCAAAGCGGTAACGTCAGAGACGTTCGATGGCTGGCATCAACGCAAGCAGGCGCGGCAGCGAGAGGCCTAGGAATTGCATAGAACTGCATAGAGAAGTTATTCGCAGATACATCTATACTACATTATCCCGTGGTGCAGTGTTCTCGATGCATAGAATGCCGTATATCTAGATTATAAAGCAAAAGTTCCAGTAACCGACCTAATACAACGTAACTTGACACGAAAAATCTTCAGCGAATTATTTTTCCTTAGCAACACTATTATTTACATCTCTGAACTTGATCGAGAAAACAAAGAGATTGAACTAAAGAAAAAAAAAAACACTGCAAAATAAAAAAGAAAAAATTTAGTTATTTTTTAAAAGCTCTATTACATTTGAAGCACTCGAAATAAATCCGCTAAAAGAAATATTTATAACAATCCTCCGGGGTAGAATACATTTTTTTTTAAATTAACAAATAAATTCAAATTTCTCTGCATTTCGTGTAAAAATGGGACATCTCGGATTTTTATCAGTAACAAGAGCACTATTACTAACGGAGCCACTTCTCTACTATGCACGACGAGATATAGTTACGTGGTTGTAATAGTGGTAGTGCATCGATCCACACCGGCTGCCAGGTCAACTTTCCTCGTCCCTCTCTCTCTCTCTCTCTCTCTCTCTCTCTCTCTCTCTCTCTCTCTCTCTCTCTCTCTCTCTCTAACCTCTTCTTGAAACCATCAAACAAAGTCAGACAGAGAGTGTTTACGTGTGTATGAGTACGGTAGGTTTCACATACACCAAAGGCAAAACGAACTGCACCGAAGTGTACTGATTAAAGTATTTTTTTAATTAATATACTTTTGTACGAAGCATTTATCCACAAACCAGTATATTAACATGTAATTATGAAGCAATATTAAAATATTTATATATTAAATACCAACTTTTAAAAATATATTTGTATATTAAGTTTAATATATCGGTTTATACATGAATACTTTGTAATATACAAATATATTAATATGCATAAAGACTTTTTTTATAGTGTACGTGATACATCGAAAAGCAGTAAACAGAGACGTAGAAATATAGCAGAAAATTCAAGCGTACCGGAACCAAACGAAAGGATCCACGCGTTATATTACGAAGTTATTACTTATGCGAATGCGTTGTTTCACGTTGCAGAGAGGGAGAGAGCGGGGGGGGGGGGCTATTGTAAATCAAGTCTGAATTAAGGGCAGCGGCGCGGTGAGGTTTAGAATGAGGCGCACCAAGAGTATTATCGCGGCTAAGTCCTAAGGTAAGCAAAAAGGAACGAGGCTCCGGACGTTCCCTGCGTCCGAGGGTCCTACGCCCCGGGTTATGGTCTCCGCTTCTGCTTTGGATCTCCTTTGTACTCCAGGTACTGAGCTAAGCTTTGAGTATCAAACCGGCTGCATCGAACGTAGCAACATGCACACTGACGCGTCTCGCCAGTGACAACATTAAAACGTGAAACGTCAAGCCTGCAACTGCCGATTGATCGCTTTTACTGTACAGCAATTAGTATCTGTACCGACGTGCCGTACGGTTTATAACAGTCGGCATGTAATAATCCGAAACAGCATCGGAGTCGAGATAGAAAAATAACAATTGCGCTGTTCCAAACTCATTAAACTCGGTGAATCTGTACAAACAGTGATTTGGATGGTTCATTCTTATTTAAGAGTCATTATCCCCTTGGGTGGAGGTGACGCCATGGGACGTCACTACGATATAAGCTTAAAAGGCTATCACCGAAGGGGTTGACATTGGGCACGTGCTTCGAGCATTTCATGTATTTTTGATGTGCTGGCGATTTCAAGACTCAAATAATTATTTCTTTTCACTCGAACGTACCAATAATGTCTTATCTGACCGAAAATTTTTCACTGACTACGAATTGAACCAATCTTTAAATCAAAAGCTTAACATTTTTCGTTTACTACTAAAAAAATACGCGATTAGTTGTACATAACGGTAAACGGATGAAAGCGCTAAAAGCTTCGATGCAATCGAACCACTGATTGTTTAAGTCAATGATTAAGATATTAAAGATGATTAAGGATGAGAATCAATTATATACGGCCACTGTTCCTTTATAAAAAATTACTGCATTAAACTAAATGATAATAATTATTTTATATATTCCGTAAAACGTTAAATCAGCTGAAAAAAATTATTCCACCAAAATAACCTTGAAAATCATCGAATTGGTGGTTAAAAATAGTTACGAATTATAACTATTTGTAATATTTAGGAGGCAAGAACTCACTATCGTAATCCTGCATAAACGAAGGGACGATGCCCTATTCCTATTTATCGATATTACTACCCACGACCTACGGTGGCCTGTATCGGTAATATTCAGCAAAGAGACGAGAAGCTACACTATCGCAATCCCGAACGAGCCCTACACGTACTATAGAACATAGGGCACGGTCGATTCAACGACGAACTAGCAACCTGCTTGCTGCACATGCAAGCAACGCAATATGTATGTACACTATATATGCATCATGCTGCTCCGTCGTACCGAGCTCGACTCGACCAACTTCTCCGTACGTTTCTCGTGCATATACATATATATATATATATACAGCTTACAGTATGTACACGAAGTCCCTCTGGCTCTTCCGCCCCCGTCGTGCAATATTCCGAGTACGCCACACCAGAACTGGACCACTTAGGATTGATCGCCAGCTATAACAATGTCCCGCCTACGCGGGCGGTAAATCCGCGATATGGTTCCCCCATTTCTGGACTCACTCACTTCTATATTCTTCATCTGCCCGTTGCAGATTCTAGTTTATTTGTATTCGCTCACTCACACGCGTCTTCCTATACCGTATGTATACATGGCCACTATCCTCTATCGATCATCCACCCATGAATTTCTTCGCGATCCACCGATAACACGAGGTACACATCGAGCACAGGTGCACTCCGCGTATAGTATATGCGACAGTTTATTGCCTGGATATAAGCTTTATAGTTTCGGCATTCGTGGGCCATTCACACTGTGGCCTCTGTCACTGGATATCTACATCTCACTTGTGTAAATTCACTGTTGTATCATGTATGTAACAATGTATATACGGGATATTCCACGTCAACCTGACTACTTACCTTCAATCCCTGTTCACAATTCTTTATCTTGTTACAACCCTAAAAGACACGCTGCTTAATTTGTAGAGTTTTCTTAAAGCACCTATTTAAAAAGGATTTTTATTTACAAATCTATTCATGAAATAGAAGATTGGTGACTTTTAAAAAATCTAATTCTATTCATAAAACTGTTGTGTCGGATATCGACATTTGTTAAGGTTTATCCCAAGAGTGTGCCGACGTTCATTGCTTTTTTTCTGTTCCGATAGTTAATTGAAAAAATAAAAGTAAATGTCAGTCTACTCCGACGTGTGATTTAATAATGTTGTTTTCAAACGCAGGAGTTTTTAATTTCTTTCAAACATTTCAAACCGAACTCCGATTTTGAACTCGAGAAATGAATCTATAATAAAGTTACATGTCCTTTAGGGTTGTAACAATAATATAAAAAAATGTTGTCAATCAAATCCCAAATGGTGAGGCTTGTAACCAGGTCAATTTAACGTTGAATATCCCATATATTTATGATACCCTTTCTATTTAATCCGCACGAATGACAGGGTGCTTTCTAATCTCTAGTTTTGCTGTCTTCGTTTTTGAATAATCGATTTTCTTATCGTTATAAGTTATTGGCATTGTTGTCATCGCTGAATATGTACTTCCGGTAGTATACTAGAGATGAAATACCATGCAGTACCTATGCGAATTGATCGAACTAGGAGCAGTGCAACGTAATCGTTATAATCGTATTGGCAAATAAGACCAGATGCAATGTCTATAGAGCATTCGGTCATGCAAGTATATGGATCAAAGTCGGCTGCTCGAGGTCGAAGTATGTACTGCTGACATTTTCAAAGAATACAAGAACAATAAGAACAATAAAAAGAATAAGAACAAAAAGTATAACGAGAGCAACAGCAACTTGTATGGTGAATTACAAACAACTTCTATCGTATATATTTACTTCTACACTTAACTAAATAAGTATGTAGCAAGTACAATTTGTTTGGTTATATAGTAAAAACTATTTTTTAAAATAATTTAATTGACGTTGAATCCTCTTTTCAGGTTGTTCGTTTATTGTTTTGTTTTATAATAGTTTGATCAATCGATCTAAAAGAACATACCAAACTTACTCGTTGCCTGTTAACATTCATTGGTCTCTCCGAATATGTACTTGCCTCTGATTCTAACGTTGATATAACTTAAAGATTAATAAATTATATCAGCAGTCAATAAAATACATTCGAATTATGAGGATAAAAATGAACAAATATGGGACAACATATTTCGGGAAAATATGGGACAAAAATGATATTTTTTTTAAAAACCCTTGATACCTACAAAATGCTTTCAACATGCATACTCGATAAATTTATTTTTCGAGATCTGGCTTCAGTAAATATTATTTGTTTCTTAATTATAAAACATATTTTTACATGGGAGTTTTCCATGGTACAAGCCGCACATGCGAATAATGCTCGTTAGACCGCAGAAGGTAAATTTTGTTCATTATCCCACTCTTTCGGCGAGAAGCAACCACGTTGTATAGCATATAAAATGAAAATGAGTGACGTGGGGACTTTTAAAGCGAATTCTATTGGTCCAGAGAAAAATAATAAATTTCGACTGGTTAACCGATACTCACCGCCACTGCGCGACCAGCATATACCATACTGGACTCAATATACGTATTATATAATACTAAAAATACGAAGTATGCATGGTATACAAGTTATAGAATCCCTCGATGTAGTAGATGGTAGTATTTAATTTTAGCGAACGAGACAGTGGTTATTAATGGGGTAACAGGGGAATATTGGGGAGTGTAGCACCTGGTGTCCCGCGAGTACGGGTTCACGACGACCTCTCCGAAGGCTTCTGTGAACTTTCCGAAAAGCGAAGCTGAGCGGAGAATGGAGAACTCGTGGGGATTTCGCGTGAGTGAAACAAAGATTCGCGAGACGCTTCATCTAAATTATCGTTTCCAGCGAGAGGGTAACATTAAAGAAGACCAGGGTTTGTTAGAACATTGGCAAAAGTTGAATCAAGGCGCCTGTTAAAATCGTTGTTAAATTTATAAAATAAATTATATTTCAGTTGATATTCTCTTTTTACTAATAATTTTTTTAATTAACCGATCTTTGAAATAAATGCGTTAAACGTACGCGAGGTACACGCCGAATCGTATCATATGGTTTCCCATACTCCTAATACGAATTCAGTTCGAACTTGAAAATCTCGCCGAAAATGAGTTCCATTACGCGGAATATGTGCGTGTTGGATACGCGAGAGTGATTAGATAGTCGAGCGTGAGCATTAATCGAAGCTTTACGAAAGAGTAAGATCGAATGAGCGAAGAACGCGAACGTTAAACTTGACCGTCGAACGAAACTCGAGCGTAATAGAAATAGAATACGTTTCGTGCGCGTGTTGTATTATTTTTATAATTAAATCCCATGTGAATTCGATCGCTAAAATAATATAGCGAGAGTACACTTTAATCTTAATTAAAAAATGTTGATTGCATGTATCCTCTGGAATCACGAGCTATTAATTTATTTCCTTCACGCGTCCTGATCACGTAATAATCATCACCAACTTCGTCAAATACATGCACCGAATTGTTATTTATTGCATGGAAAATCTTTAAAATCATATTTTCGTTTTTCTTATAACAAGTATTTCCAAATGTGAAGGGAACATTTTTTTCCTCTTAAGGTAGGCTGTTTATATTAATGGAGGAAAGGCGATTGGTGCTACAGAAGAATTCGATGGAATAGTTTACATTTTACATGGAAATTGTTAAAAATCACGGAATCAAAAATATCCAACGAGCCCCAGTCTCCCCTGGCGAGCGTGAAAGAGCTATGAAGTCGGAGGGGGTCGACGACGATCGAGTGAGAGAAAAGAGAATGGCGAAGGGAAGAATGCGAGAGCGGTACTGATATAATGCAATAATTTTGCCTCTCACGGCCACCTGCCGCCCTGGTGACGCGGCACAGTAGCTGAAGCTGCGCTACCAGATTGATAATTGGCCCGGGGAGCCGGCGAAAAAACAAGCGGCAGCCGCTAGCAGTGCGATAGTCACGTATTTTCATGGCAGCCCAGCTAGAGTTTCGCCATAGGGTTTAGCCGCGTGCAATTATAACGATAAATATTAATTATGAGGGAAAGTATAACAAGAGCAGGGGAAACGTTACACGTTGATCCGTATGTATGCGGCCCATGGGGCACTTGACCTGCGGGGGTGATGGAATGGACAGGGTTTTGCCATACGTATAGGTATAATGTGGTTGGGGATCGTGAGAGAGAGAGAGAGAGAGAGAGAGGATGGGTGGGAGGGTGGGAGGGAGGGAGGGAGAAAGAGTGAAATTCGATCGCAAACAAAGGAGCAGGGGCAACCGGTGCGAGAGGAAGAGAAAAAGCTAGAACGCACGAAAAAGTCCGTTATGCGGCTGCAACGCCACGCACACACGTTTTGCAATTTTGAACAGGCACATTTTCATGAATTATTAAATACAGCAAGAACGCATTGTGGCGGAAGGAGGTAGGGGGCGATTGAATGAAATTTATAGCGGTCTGTATGGATTGTAATAAAATTAAAGTTTTCTGTATATTGTGTTTTGGATAAAAATACGTCCCATTTGGACGATATGTAATCAACTACATGATTGATTGAGCGCCAGAGAGATCCTTTGTGTATGATTACATTGTGAGGTTGGATGATTTTAACAGAGATTAAAGTATGGGTGAAAAACATTGGATATTGAAATTAACCTGTTCATCGATGAATTCATTATATCCTTCAAGGATATTTGGCAATTTATCTCTTTTCCTATATATCATTATACACATTTCGGGTTCCTTTTTTTTTTCTTCGAACATATAAAGTGGTTAACGCTTTAATCCTAATGTTTAGCTAAATCTTCGACTTTGCCAATATCGATCAGATTCAAAAAGGAATGGCTGTTACTTTAGGTTATTTTAAATCTTTTTTTTTTTTATAACGAATAAAAACGTTGCTCTAAAGGTTAAAAGATGTAAATGTACGAGTCATCGCCATGTCAGCACCACGGTTCACCCAGTAATCGCCATGAGTACGTTCCCCTAATCGCCATACGTGTTTAAATGCCGCATTGATGAATTATGAAAATGTCCGGACGATATACGTAAACCTGAGCCCCTCGTATTTGTATAAAAGATTGTAGAATGGTAGTTTCTTCTTTCATTTATTCAGTAAGATATTTTTCAAAACTTTTTACCGAACGACATTACAAGATTTTCTCTTACATGCAAACTAACAATCGTAAATAAAATTAATTATATTTACTTAAAAATCAAGACCAGGTACGAGCTCCACTTGAATAAAAAAAAACCATTTTCAAACATTATACCGATCAAATAATTACGATTAACAGCTGTAAAAGAATAACATTTATTTATTATTTCAAAGAATTAGGAATATCTTTTATTGTCATTTAAAAATTAACATTATTATTAATTTTCAAGGATCATTAATAGTCATCAGAAAGAATTAAAATTGTTTCTTATGTTTTTCAATCGAGTGGTGCCTACCCCTGTTCTAGATGTACCCAGTTAACGATAAAGTAATGACCCAGTTATTGACATACTTTATTTGTTTGCTTATCGATTTATCAATTCTGGACTATACAAGTAACGATTATTGGTTCGTGAAATGTTTAGATGATTCTGTATATTCGGCTGACCTAATTCCAATATCACGGTTATCGACAGGTGTGGCGATTATTCGTAGAACTACGGGTGTCTGTCAAAATTCCGAACGGTCAAAATCCCGAACGTATGGGTGTATGCACATGGCAATTAGTCGGGTATATACACATTCGCGATTTTGACCGTTCGGGATTTTGACAGATACCCAGAACTACGTGATTTGATAAACCAGTGCTCATGTTAAAAAACTTGATGAAATTTACATGAGAGAAATTATTTGGAATGCTATACGTAAAACTTAGAACTCTTACGATAAATTGAAGTTCAACTTACATTCGAAAATGGCACGTGATGTCGAATGGAGAACCCTAACCCCAAAACTGACCATTCGTCCGGCAACACGCAAAAGGCGTGACAGTCACACATACTCGACTTAATTAATATTTAACTCGTGTAATCACGAGTTTCACAATGTAATACAGCATTGTAATTACTTTTTCGGTGAAAAAAAAATATCCGAGAGCCGCACGATTGACGGAATACTAAAAAATCCAACCACGACCACCGCACTTTTTAATGCACGTAAAATAAATATCTTAAACTGGAAATTTCTTGACATTACGTACTTGAGAATGATATCTTTCGAATACAATAAAATAACATTATTATTCTCTAAAAAATGGTTAATATTTGAATGAAATTTGCATTGTAATAGCAACGCTATCAAACTCCTATTATTCAATAGCACAGAGCGCCACGTGTGTGCACTCATCGGAACCTTAAAGACGTTTCGATGAGTAACGGAAGACATTAACCAAAAAGAAAAATGAACGGAGAAGATTTGACGGCTCATAGGCCTAGATCTCTCGTTTATGTCAATATACTTACCGCACGTGCATTGAGCTGTACACCAACCTCGTCTGATACGAAGACGAATCCGTAGCAGAAGGAAAAACCGCGAGTAGGGAAGAAGAGAGGAACGAAAGAAACGGAAGAAAAGGAAGAACCGGATGACGTTGCGTCGGCAAAGCAGATAGAAACAAATAGGGGGAGATGGGATACGGTAAATAGAAGAGAGATAGAGCATCACACACGGCATGGAGAAAGCATGGCACGGGTGCTGCTGGGTGAACGCACGCGGCGTGTAGGGGAGCTCGCTTCCGTATTTCCCGGTGACGCCACGGGTCACGGAGGCGCTGCGAGAGCCACAGTGAAAACGCCAGACCGTCAGTCAGTCGCGGGGTCGCGAGGGGTGTGCATTGCGTCCGATGATTGTCTCATATAGCGTTATCGACTGAAGACGCGTGTAATCTTTATACGTAACGTACCAAGTAAAAAAACAAAACAAAAAATTTTTAATATAAAAAAAATAAATTTTATAGCATTATTTGTTTCTTTTTCTTTACATCGTGACATGTGAGATACTATAATTGTATTACCACGTTGGATTTTATTGCATAATATTGAGGTCATTGACGCGTGAAAACGTGTGAGTGGTCAGTGTTTCGATTCGTTAACGGTGCCGGTGTCTTTCGGCAATTCGGTATAACGTGTTTGCAGTGCAACTCGTCTCACTTAACGTCGATACGATTTACAATCAGTGCTCGCTGTACTTACGCTTGTTACTGTGTTAGAAACTGACGTGCTTTTGGAGCAATCTAACGTATTGGACGACCTTCTTGCAACTTACAGGAGTACTTTTAGGTAAGTTTTATTCAATTTAGTTATAACAATTTTTCTTTCCAATAAAGCGTTTGTTATAAGAAATTGTAATAGAACTTATACCAGAGCCTCGATTTAGTGTACGTTATCGTGTCGTTCAATCAGCAGCGAATAGAACTATTATCGGAATTGCATGTGTATTATCACAAGTCATATCAATTTTTGTCGCGAAAGTGGTATAAAATTTGTATAAAAGTACGTTGAAACATAATTAAATTTATATTGCTTGATAAACTGATCTTCAACGGTAAACACAAGAGTCAATGAGTGACAGTAATTAAGTATTCGTAATTATAAGATAAATAAGAACAGTCTCAAGCTTTATAGTACTTTCAATTATTTTGTATATTTTATTAATCAGTTTCTCGATCTTATCGGTGGGAAAAGGAAAATGTTATCAACAATAAAATGTTATTTGCAGTGCAACGTTCTTAGGTAAATTTGTCATAAGTATTATAATAAATCAGAATAACTGGGGCAATTACTGTAATACACGTGCATATGCATGTGTGCTAACACAAAACGATTATCCCTAGGACTAGAAATTCTCGTGGTAATCCCGTGCGGCAGCAACGTTGCGTGGAATCGATCGTTCCAGGTGGTAACGTGTCTCACGAGCTATGTAACAACCGCACATGCCGCGCTTTTCCGTTTCTTTACGTTTTTTTTCTTCTCCTTCTTTGGCTAATTTATTCGTGACACGCGAGGGTGCGGAACTCAAGTCGATGTATCTCGTGTGCGACGATTTAGTGAGAACCAAGCGAAGTTCGCTCGTTGGTCGAATGGAAAATTATTTCTCTCGGACTAGTGGTAAAAGCCACTACAGATACCTTCATCCCCAGAGCAGCAGTAGCAGGACAATTGCAGTTAGTGGGCTACTGTCCACGAGAGGGTTGCCTGTTGCTCGTGACTACAGCTTCCTATGTATACTATAACCCTCCCCTCTCCCCTCCTCACTATGTATGCACTCACTCTCGGTACCATGCACCGTCCTGGTTATCGTCTGCCCTCTCTGCGATTCCATGTGCCGCTTACCAGGAGTATTAGACCGCCACTGGACCGTCTCTTCGTGTGTTCTAGGACAAAGATGGGAATAAGGAGGAGAAAGAGAGTAAGAAAGAGAATGTGTCAGAGAGAGAGAGAGAGCGAGAGAGAGACGAATGCCGATACGCTCTCCACACTCGGCTCCCCAACTCTATGGGATTCCGATACCCAAAGAGAGAGAGATATGATTTACGGGCTTCTATTATACGCTCTCTCTGATACAATTGTCCTCAGTAAATTGATTTCGATTGCACTAGAGCTTCTGCCACACGTGAACATACACTCTTTTTCGGATCTATTATTGGCAATGGCCGGGAAAACCTCAGGAGCCTCGTCCTTCAGATCTTCTTTAGATATTTATTTTTATTTTTATATTAGCTTTGTGATATCATAGAATTCTATTTATTGTTATTAGACTGCATTGGATACGGTTGCCTCATTCTTTTCAACACTGAAATAATGTTTTTCATTCTCTATTACTATTTTAGTTTAGAGGACTTGAGTTTATTCGGTGTTTTTTGCCAATTTTTGTTTTCTTTTATCCTTACATTACACGACAGATAAAACCAAAGTAAAAATGGACAATTTCTTTAAAAATTTGACTGGTCACCGAATCAAGGTCCACCTTGATCATCAACCATCAATCAAGAACCACCAAAGATAACCAAAATTACAAAAGTTAACTACATTTTAGCATCACTCGAAGGCAATCTCTGTGAACATCTTTAGACTTTTATATCCAACCTTTCAGGAGACGCTGCATTTGTTTCGAGTCAACGCATCTTCTAAACTATAAGTTTTATATAATCTTTTGATGTACGTGTCAATTCCATTTTTTTAAAATCACTAAAGTGGCACTGACATTCCGGAGTAAAAAAATGAAAATCATGTGAAATCGTACGAAGATTTATTATCCTAAAAATGTTTTAATTGCTGGTAATCAGTTACTTATAATTTAAAAGCATGTTTTCAATGTAAACACATAGTAATTTATCCTATCACGCGATAAAATTTTTGAAACAACATAATAGTTACAGTTTCATACGTAACATGATTATCATTTCTTTTACTCGTTTTTACTACTTTAGTAGTTTACTACTAAGGATTTTTTTTTTTTATATGCTACGACACATATACTGAAAAATTATATTAATTTTTCGGCAAAATGAAAGTAACCTTCCTGAAATAAAAAAATTATTTGTAAAATCTTGAAAAATCAACGTTATGCGGTCAATTAACATTATTTAAAAAATTTCATTGAAAAGTTGATATAAAACTACAACTTTTATGTTTAGTAATGTTTTTCTACGACTGAAAGTACTTGAGATACGTTTATTCCAATAATACAAAATATTCTGAGAGGTTGGATCTAAAAATGCGAATAAATTCACAAAGAATGCCTTTAAGGGATACAAAAATATGGCAAATTATGGGACAGATCTGAAACGGAAAAAAAACTCGTGGCTCTGTTGACAGAGTTTCATTAATATTATTAAATTTATTATTATTAGATAATTCATATCGTAATTGCAGTAATAATTTTCTAAAATAATTTAAAATTCTTAAACGTGGAAAAGAAGAAATTGAAATAGAATCGCAAACATCGCTTCCGCTCATCAAAATACGCGGTCTCGACGCCAAGTATCTTTATTCCAATTTTCTCTTTTCTCTCTTTTAACATCCGAGCGTTTCTCTATTTACCCTTATCGTATAGACGATAAGTTATAAAGTTCGTTGAGAATTGACGAAAGTGAAGGTTTCTCAAGTCAGTGCGGCAAAGGAATAACTCAACGGTTGCTCGGCCCAGAAACGCTTCGAGACTCGACATCGGGACGTTTCGTGTTTCTTTTCCCTCGACCGTGCTTTTTCTTTCGACGTCGTGCTACCCTCATTCAACTCTGACGTTGTGGTTGGGTTGGCACCAAACGTGCTGCCCTACCACGCACCTGTAGAATTGGCAAACTGCAGTACGAGCTGTGGAATTTTCCCCATCCCTTTCTACGCAGTTTTTTTTTCATGGCCCATTTCTAAAATTAATGTCACGCCCAATATACTCTCACACCTCACCGAGGTCAAATATTAAGCTATAAAAGTACGCTGATATCGATGTCAGTATTGATATCCCATGTGGTTGGGTGCGGTCAGGGAAAACAAATAGAACTGGGTACTGTCAGAGAAAAAAATCACCCATGGAATCAGAGAAATGTCAGGATATTTCAAAGTTGGCCAGGGAAAAAAAAAAGTGATCGAAGATATAATAAATAGATTGAAGTTATTTTTTAAATACTTTTTCTATTATTGAAAAAGTTACAATTTTATTTCTAAATGAACATTAATATAATCGTCTAACCCCAAATGTAGTTAATAGTGAACTAAAGTTAATGATGAAAAATGACAATAGTGAAGTTTGTTCCGCCTATGTATCTTTCTTAAGCTTGCTCAGATACGCGTGTGTCCTTTTTTTTGCTTGTGCCTGTGACCCTATTCTCAGATATGACCCCGTCCATTATGCTATGATTGACAGTTTTATATCTCGGAATAGGGTCACTGTACACGTAGGCGCGCGGGCCGCTTGTGACGAGACGGTGGCAAGTCCCATCTTTCTAACTCCCATCTATGTCGACTCCCATTGAAGTCATCTCAGGTGAAGGATGTTTTGACGAGAGACGAATACAGGGCCTCGATTGAAGAGATCGTGTCCTACTCCCGTCGGTCCCAACTCTCATCCCTCACACGATACGGCAACGTGGCTTGAGTCGATGACACGGCCCATTCTTATAATCGGCTTAACCCCCTTTGCATCCAGCTTCCATAGCGTTCAGCTGCCGTCGATCCCAGCTTCCATCGTGTTCAACTTAAGACGGAGCCAGTAATTCTTAAACTTTGGTTTATAATTGCATCTTTCACGCAAAGTAGACATTTATTTTTCCGATACTATTTATATGAGAGGCAGTCACAATCTGACGAGAGCTAAAATTTATATAAACTATTTAAAAGATCTAGAGCTTATTCAACTGCAGCTATCTTAATCTCGTATAAATAGTATCGGAAAAGTGTTTACTTTAGGTGAAAGATGCAATTTACAATCAAAGTTTAAGGTACTCCATTGTACATTGTAAATGCGCCATTTATTCCCGCGTGTATATTATTCGTTTCATACTAAACCGGAAATTTGACAATGCGATAACGATCATCGTCACGCTATCTAAGTGGAAGATAATCCCGCTCTCAATGATGCATTTAAATTGACGAGTTAAAATAAAAATGCATGGTATACACTCTAAAAATAAACGTGTTGCTAAGCATGTTGAAACAACAAACGATACACATTGTAACTGTGTTGCACCTATTAAACGTTTTGAAATTATTCAAATATACGCTTGCACTGTATCTAAGCAGTGTTAAATGTACAACATACTTCGTAGTGTCTTCTTAAAATACACGTTCATGTTAGCTACCCGTGCTGTTGATGAAAGTACGATGCGTGTTGAATAAATACACATAACCGCCGGCAACACATTTGAACTATGTAAACAACACACTTTGTGAAACGAAACAGCAGGAGACAAAGCACATTTGCATGTGCGTCCTTTCCATAAATATTAGCCGTGGCTGCCGCTAGATGGCTTCGAGATTGAAGTTGGACCTGATGTTTCTCGCAATCAGTCCGGTAACTAGCAAGTGTATCGTAATAAAAACATTTCAAGAATAAACGGGAATGTCTGCTTCACTGGCATGCGAAATTTTAACTCGATAATGCAAGCACCTTTCAAGTTACAAGAGATTTAAGGGTGTATCCATTGAACACCCACACACATGCGCATACGCACACGTATTCACGGACGCGTGCTAGCGTACACATGACGACAATAATTGAGCCAAATTCATTTCTTTATAATATTATTCGCACTTTCTTTTTTATTGTGATTATCACGATTTGCAGTTTTGCTTGTGATACTTATAAACATCTCATTGCAATCCCTCGTAATGCGTTCATGCTGAACAAACCAAGTCAAGTTATGAGTCGCATATAAATGATGTCATTTAGTGTGAGAGACCAGGGGAGGTCAAAAGACGCCAAATAGCATTTTTGTTACGTAGATTGGAGTTGGGAATCCACGGAAAATACTATGGACGAAGTTCTTTCTTCTCTCAAGTAAGAAAAAATACTTTTTTCTCGAGTGTCGGAGATATCAGCTTGGACAAACAATAGACAGAATAATACTTGTCAAGCAGAGATTCTCTGAGAAATCTGGAATTATCACCTTCCTCCCTGTTAGCGTGTTGTAAATCAGTTCGCGTGTTTTCAGGATTTGTATTAACATCGTGAGTTTTTGTGTCCGGAGAAACCGTATTGTAAATATTTACTCGAAATGTGTTGAACGTTTATAATTACTCGAACTGTTATTTGGCTGTCTACAAAAATCATGGTTCCAGTGAAAAGTTATACGGAACTCAGTGAGTTCCTCTTGGCGCCATTCACCAGACTCGTAAACCTGTTCGGCATTTCTTGCGACAGCTGGAGTGTACCCGTCGTGTAATTTCCGGAGAAAGGTTGCACAGATACGTAGTACGTGTCAGTAAGAAAGGTTATGTGCGTGTATTATTATGAAGAGTTCATTATGAAGAGTCAATCGTACCGCACAGCGGACGCGTATCATTACCTATCACTTGTTCTCCTACTGTAGGCATTCGTCTTTGAATTTGAGATGACGAAAGTTTGAATATTTTGTTGAAATTATTTTCTTAAATTGCTATCAACATGAGGATCTGTCCCGCGATTAAGAAACACTCTCGCGTTACATATAACGCATCGAACAATTTTTCTAGATTATTTTTCAGAACGTTTCAGACGATTTTAAGATGGCGCAAATATAAATAATGGCGGAAATAAATATTTTCATGAAAAAAAAAAACAAGCATAATCATCTAAAACGTCCACAAAAGTGATGTAGTGAAATGTCTAGCGGTTGTGTGCGTGCGTGCGTGCGTGTGTGTGTGTGTGTGTGTGTGTGTGTGTGTGTGTGTGTGTGTGTGTGTGTGTGTGTGTGTGTGTGTGTGTGTGTGTGTGTGTGTGTGTGTGTGTGTGTGTGTTCGCTTCGCGTGTGCAGCGGACACGTCAGCCTGTGAAATTGAAACGTCAATAACTCAAAAATCCTCTCTGATCAAAAGTTCACAGCAAATCATCTTCAACACCATGAATTTTTAACGGTGTAAATATTTTTATTCCTTTGTAATACCATTAGGCAAACAAATACAATATTATTCAACAAATATCAGCAACTTTTACTTGATCCTTCCGTCAATAACGCACCAATATTTCTCACCTTTCGACACAACTCTAATGGATTTCATCACGAAATATAATTAGCAAAATCGTATTATAATTATAATGGAAACAATGTTTCTAATTATACAAATAAAGTGATACTAATTAGATTTTATTGAAAAAACAAACAAATTATATTGAATTAAATGATCGACAATTAATGGACGATTGTGTATAGTCATATGCATTAATGTTGCAATATATTTAATGAAAAAGTAACTAAACAAAGCCGTAACATCAAAAACAATTTCGTAAATCATAATAAAATGATTTCCAAGCTTTTTCACAATCCCCACGTGGTTTCTTGACATTAATAATTCATGCACCACTGCCATCGTTCCAGAAGCGCTTAGAAACGTGACGCAAAAGGGTGCAACACTCTTTTGTAAGAGCACAACGGAACGCGTCGAATCGATAGGCATATCGACTCCTGTACAATATTTCTCTGTGATAATGATAGACAAACAATTAACAAATGCATATTAGATACGGCAGACAATCCAAGGGTGAATTTATCAAAAGTATTACTTCTCCGCTCTTCTTCTGTGCGCTGTCCCTTCAATCCTATGATAGACATAAAAGGAAGCAGTTGCAGGCGAAACGAAGCTGCGATCCGAAATAATAATGAATATGCAAATTTATTCCGATAATAAGATCATCCGTACGATTATGGTGTCAGTTAAATATCTAACATTGAGAGTACAGTGGCTTTCTCTCCAATCGACTATATAGTGTATACAACGTTAATATATTTAGAAAATGAATATATTTTAATATGAATGAAGTATTTATTCGTAAACGAGTATATAGAATTTATTATAAAACTGTAAAACAATATTAAAGTCCCTTTGTATATTAAATATTAACTTTTTAATGTGTTTTATTGTACTATTCGTTCATTTTACATCGTTCATGGATATTAAAATTAATATACAACTTTATGTATATAAATGGTTCCTGTACAAGTAAATTAATTTTCATAAAGAAGATTTTTACTCTTCTCTTTACTCCAACCGGATAAGAGTTTCAAAGTTTAATTAAAATATCGTTATAATTCTCATATACATATACATGTATACATAGTTAAAAATGTTGTTTAATAAATAACGTGTCATATGAAGTGTAGACTAGATTAAATTAGAACTCATGTATTTTACATTAAAACTATTATAATTCAGTCTTAAATTGAAGACGTGTATCTTAAAATTGACGTGTTGACATGGAAACTTAACAGACCCTCGATACTAAATTATGTGCCGTGTGAGGTTAAGGGGGTTAAAAAATTCTTGTAATAATCCAATTGGTTTTCAACTGCGTTTATAAAATCTTGGAACTTGATAAAAAGTATATATACATATATATATATATATATATATATATATATATATATATATATATATATATATATTGTAACGGAACGTTACTAGCACATTTCGCTACAAACTAAAAACCGAACTAATCGATAGAAGCAACGATTTAAAGTACAAATTAAGAATAAATAAAACTGCAATAAAATGAAACCGCATAAAATACAAAAAACAGCCAAACTAACATTCAAAAACAACAATTATAAAAGAAAGTAATGTGGGTACCTTACTTTACACAACCAAGCGATCAAGAACCACAAGTAGGGTTACCATAAAGCAGCAACAACCAACCACACCGAAGAAGAAAGTACAAACCGAAAGGAAGAACCTTCCGCAAGAGCAACACCTTAGTTAGGCGAGCGACCAACGCAGTAAGCCCCGCCTCCGTGTACAGACCCCACCCGAAGACGCAAAGTGGCACGCGAGAATCCAGACTCGAGTAAACACAGGATGGGACCATTGCGACTCGTGGACCTTGCATAGTTTCACAAACGAGAACGAATCAAAGACATCAAAGTACCGTCGCATGAAACCACACACAACGGACCGCCGCTACCTCACCGAAAACTAAAAGTTAAGAAAACCACAATTAACGCATAAAAGCGAAGCACGAGAAGACCATCGAACACACATCACGAGGCTATCTCCATCAAACAAATAAAAGATAAAAGAAGTGGAAACAATTTTAAAAAACACTAAAAATACCATATTCCATAAAGAAATAAATACAAAAATTATTAAAAATAGCCAGAACGAACAAGCTAAAACACAAGACAACCCAGAAACCGATAAAATACGACAAGTGCAACGGAAAACAGCAAATGAACCTAACTCGGATATAGAATAAGCCCATATATACCACAATTATAACCTGGAAACACCCTCGGTTCAACCTACAACGTTTCCAAATCATACAAATTCGAAAGCGAACGCACCCCCGCACACTACCTCGAACTTCTTTTATCTGCAAAGTAAAATTAAGACAAACATCACGTGACTTCCCCAAAGTCACCCCCTCGGGGAGTACAACCAAATAGTATATAAGACGCGACGCGCCTAGTTTCTCTTGTCGAAATCAAATTCCCGAGAGAACGTTGTGCCGCTCGACAGCCTACCCATCCTTATTATTTAAAACTATTATCGTAATAAATTTCCAGTATTCGGTCACAGTCTCTGGTTCCCATGCATCGCGCCATGACCGTCAGTTTCTGGAAATGAATTTTATAGGTTTCTCTTCGAAAATAGGCGGTCCCCACGCACACCGCGTAGCTACCCCTATTTCAAACCGATATGGCCCTTCTTTATAACGAGTCCCCACGCACAGCGTCGTGGTTACTTGTCTCTAAAGAAATTCATGTACGCGTGTCACAGTACCTCGGACACAGCAAAACGATCATCTATGGTGCATGGACCAGCGATCGACAACTCAAGTACATACCGATACCTCGGCATAGATTCTAGTAAAAAAGTGTTAATTGTCGAACCCCTTGAGGTTACTGATTGTTAACCTGCGAATTGTGTACTGCGAATTGTGAAGCCCCGGTATCAGAAGTACAAAACGCGTGTCGTAGATAAGCCGCAAACCCCGTATGATACGTGAACTGATAGCTCGCATCATAGAAAAAGACAAACACTAACAAAGGACAAAGGCCGTCGAGTAGGCCTACTCGCTGGACTCGATACAATCGACGACACAGCGAATCGTTAGCTTACGCCAACAGTACGAACCAAATAAAATTCCTCTAATAAAAACTAGAGATGAGCTATCAAAGAAAAATAAGATTCCTCAAATAGCAGAAAGGAAGTAGTAGTTAGAAATAAAATATAATATCGTCCAATGATTATAGCAGCGTCTCGAGGTAAATCTCACGAATTAGCAGGACGAGATCGTGTGAGGACACACGGGCACATGCCCACCATTGGTCAGAATTGCGTCGCGGGGGCGGGGCCCAGCAGTTCCGCGAGACCAAAGTAGCTTATTGTTTAGAAATTGAGTGTTAAACTCCGTTCTCGTGACACCAGACCACGATACGAATTAAAAATCATTAGGAATAAAAATAAAACAGTATAAAAATTCTGCGTACGTAAAAGTTAGGCAAAAATCGCGAAACGCAAACCGCGATATCGTTTATTATTCATTAGAAATTCAGTATTAGGCTCCGTACTCGTGACACCAGACCACCGTACTAATTAAAAATCATTACGAATAAAAGTATAACAGGATAAAAATACCCGTCGTGCGTAGAAATTAGATTAAAATCGCGAAAAGGCAACCGCGATATAGTTTCTCGTTCATTAGCATTTGAGTGTTAAGCTTCTTGTACAGAACGCCAGTTACCCAAAATCAATTATAGACGGAACGACTATTTATCAGCGGTCGGTAAGGTAGACATACACTACACTGCAAACTTCCAAGACGCCTCAAATCCAAAGTACTCGCATCCCGTACAACAAAAGCGATGATGAAAGAAAATATTCTCATCTAAATAGGCAACACGAGATAAATAAATCCGAACCTGAGACTTTTTCTTCAAACAAATATAAAAGATCCAAAAAAACATCCTTAAAAGAACCGAATGCTCCAGTCCAGTGCACGAACTTTCTCACGAATAAAATCCCTAGTGCAATTCCCCACATCACCCAGGGAGATAAGAATGATTAATTCATAAACATCACGATGAAATATCATTTTATTAAGCGGCATCGTTATAAAACAAAAAAAATTCATCCGATAAGCGAAAACCGAAGAGGATTAATACAATATATACAAACATACTTACATACGTAACATTTATATAGATATAGCGTCTATGCTCGTCGAGGTTAGTGGCTTAAACGAATTAAATAAAATTGATTAAGCAACCAGATTCGACAATTCTTTAACAAAGGATTTGTGAAAAAAATTCTGCCACGACCGGGTTTTGAATCGAAAACACCCACCCTTATGTACGTAAGTATCATACTGTAAGCCACATATATTTCTAAGTATCATACTGTAACATAATTACATATGTAAGTATGTGTTGTATATCTTAAGATGTTTTACACCTTAACAACGCGTGGATTGATGCTAGTAAAAATTATTGTCACTCGATCCAGAGTTTCTTCGAATAAGCCGCAATCGTAGCATTACACCATCACGTTTGTCACAGTCATGGTTTTAACAACAACATAAAAGCTCTCTATACGGTAAAAATAAATAAAAAATTGCCTCGTCGGCATTACACTGTGCTTTATTCATTAAAAACGACAAAGCATCGCGCGTCCCGCGAGACACTCGCACTCATATCCTGTACATAGACAAAACGACACTAAAAAATAAAAATAAAATATACAATAAAAAAAAAAAGGACGAACATTTTTATTGTCAGCACGTACAACGGATTAATGAATCGACACGTTCTCTCTGTATGCGTGCGTAAGCACGTGCACGCACGCCCGTGCATCTGTACTTGGATACTGTATAAAATGCCGTCGATTTTCCTCCGGACGCATGACGCTGAAAAGACACTCAGACGCGAGGCGTACCGCATTCCCGAACGGATTCCAACCCACTCGAGTCGATTAAACATCTTGTGGGATTGAGGTCACTCTCCTTTCCCGTTCCCCGTGATTCTCTGTTCTTCTCAATTCTCGTACTATTCTTGAAACCCCAGTACCACCCCCTTGTTATTGCCATCCCATTCGAGTAAGTTTCCATTAACAATGCCCGTTGAAAATAAATCGCATCGTCGTCGCGGGGACAGAATGCTGAATTATATCCTGGAGGAAGGTGATTACGCGAAAGACAAAATCTACCTATGCTTTCGTGGAAAATCTCGGAATACTATCCTCAACAATGACATGTCGCTTAACGTAAAACTGTCACAATCGATTACGGAATTCAAGGAAGGCAGATGTACCAATTATAAATGTCCAGTTGTACGGCCACCTCTCGGATTTTGTACTATTTGCAATGTTATCAAAGTAATTTCAATTCAATTTATCCGTACTTCGTATACATATGTTCAGTATATTTTTTTTCAAAGTTTATACGAAAATTGACTAAGGGTATCTATTGCCACAAACGGTAAAATGACGAACTTGGTACTTTCTTTTATTTTATTTCTTCTATGTGGAAATTCTGATAATAAAAACTATAAATTCTATCCCTGCACTAGTAAGCGCGCAAAATATTTATGACGTTTGAATAATTATTTTGACAATAAACGCGTTTAAAGTGAAAAAAAAAAGGTAAAGAATGGCCACATTTGGTATGTCTGTCCTACTTACGAAAATGCCAATTTGTCCTATCGTTGCATCAACCCAAAAGAACTTTGTATATTTTTCGAAAATATTTTGAAAAATGCATAGCTTCGAAAGAACAAAATATAAAAATGTTATATTGTCTTCGAAGCGGTAAATATTTATAAAAAATGAATTTATTATTATTATTTTTTTTATCAATTTGTCGATATTCTTTACTACTTTCTGAAAATGTACGAACAATTGACTCGGAATACTTTATACAATAAATCAATAATTATAAAATCGTTGAAAGTTAGAGCTCGAATCACAATATGACGAAGTAAAAAATCAGAATTAAGAGCCAGATATGGAGTAGTCACCGGTGACATCGAATGACTGCATTGCCCACGTTGTATGCAGTTTGCAGTGTAAACTGCATTGACGTTGGTATATATATATATCTGACAAGCGACAGGCCAGGCGGCTTGAGCTACATAACTTTTAGGTGCAGCTATATGTCTCGTTATCTCGCTTCTCGCCCCCTCACCAACGTGCCGGCGGCGCAAACACGCGGTGCGCTGTAGGAGCAAAATATTTATCGAATCACCGATCCGCGAGGTAATTGCGTGCGCGACGTCGTCAGCCCTGCAGGAAAGCTGCAACAGCAGCAGCAGCAGCAGCAGCAACAGCGGCGGCTCAGTCGTGGTATGTGAATAATGTCCCTACCGCTGATGCCCCCATCGCGCAGAAACCACTCTCCCTTCTCGGTCTCTCGTGATTACACGCATGTGATACCTTCCTCGTTGACTTCGGTGGTGGGCTGGCGATCACCTCCTACCTGCTTCAAACTGTTGTCTCCAGCCCCTTTGCTTGTTTAACTCAACCGACGATGAAGCGCAAACTGATCCCAAGCTCGAGATGAAGCGTTAGTCTTCATTAGCTTCGCCAAGGCGGAGATAGGTATATACGAAAAATAAAATAACGCTATTAGGGCAGTGCGTGTCGACCATGAGATTGAAAGATCAATATTACTTTTTAACGCGATACCACGAATTCGTTACTTGTTTTGTATCTTGGAAAAAAATTGATAAAATTTATTGATGAAAGTAAACTAATCACATCTAGAAAAGAAATAGTCTGAATGAAAATTTTGCGCTCGTGTAAACACAAAATTTTCTTAATATATCGTAATTTTCGTTAGAATTCTTAAGGTAATTGAACTTTTATAAGATTTTTTATTTCATCGAAAATGTCGGTTAACGCGTTAATCGGACTAAAACTTTATCTTTAATTGAAATTTTTACCAAGGATACTCGCCATTGAATTTCACCGAAATAGAAAAAAAAACGAATTAAAAATCTACGATAATTTTTCATTTTACTTCCGCATGGAAAATTGTGAATCCTTTGACTTTTTTTAGTGCAGGATTTGACTCAGTTTAATTTATTTTAACTAAAAATAAATGCGTACGTGCATAAAGCTTCGTTATTTAGCTATAAAAAATAAATGCACGATTCGGTTGAAGTAAATTGAAACGTCGCGATATTATAATTTACGCGTAAAAAGGATAAAGAATTTTTAAATGAAATATACTTTACGGGAAAGTAGATGCCCTTTTTTAGCTATGGAATTATAAACCGGCTTGCACATCCCTCGGACGCTCGGGGGTTAACCAAACATGCTGCGATCCCTGGCGCGGAGAGCGCCGTAGATGAAGGCCTTAGTCTCCATTAGCTTTGAGGGGTTGAAATAACGCGTGCAACCGGGTGTGTAAACGAGAGACTCGTCCCTGCACCGCGTCTCGTTGCTTCGTTCGGAGTTCTCGTATAGCAGCGTTTTGCGAAGCATAATTTATATCTATCAAAATGATCTCCGGATTAATCGTCATACTTTCTACCTGTATTTAATTATGCAATATGGAATTACATAAGGATTTATTCTTCCGTGATGTTGCTTTTACCATGGATAATTACATTTTTTTATCAAAGAGCTACGTGAAAACTTGTCTGATATATACACACACACAAGAGTTAATTTGTGTCAATCGCTATATTCAGTTGTGCCAACTAATCGTTTGGTTGAAACACTAAATGGTTGGCTTAACTAATCTTTTCATCTGTGGATGTAAAAACATTTTTTTTCGTACCATGATATTGTGGTCATTAAAATTTTTACTGAACTTTACGAAGGACGATGTACCATACCGACAGAGTCGCCATAGGTGCGAGGGAGATATCGCAATTGGCGATTGCGATGAAACGAAAGAGAACGGACAGAAACGTGTAACGCATAGTCTTAAAGTATAAACCGAGGAATGATAAATATCAAAAGACGTTGTAGCGACTCGATGCCAATCGTTAAATAAATTATATTATTCGTCTTCCTGTCTTATCCTAATTTCTTGATATCCTCGTCAATATATTTGGTCAACTTGAACAGAAGTCCGAAGATTTACACGAAGTAAAAGTCAATAAATTTTTGTATCAACTGGTTAACGTGACGGTAGCGCCATTCGAAGAGATCTATACGATAAGATCATTCGCTGGGATAAGCGGCTAAGCTCGCGTTTCACGTTGTTGCTACGTATACGAGAGTTCTGTTCCATGGCAAATGGAGTTGGTAACTCCTATCGTCGTGTGTACCTGCGTACGATTGGTCAAATGTAAGGACCATTACCCGCTGCATGCTGTTTGCACTCGCGTATACGTCGAATGCACCACACGACGCGAAGGGACGCCCGCGCGCACGCTCGTCGCTTTAGTGCTGCTTCTTGCCATTGCCCGAGGGCTCACCCGCAAGTACCTTGAGCTCACGCTCGCTAGCTTTCTCCCTTCACGTGTACCCACTTCTCCTGAGGTACGGTAGGTCTATACACGATCCGTGTGCAACGTGTACCGCCGATGGTATTACCCCGGTATATAGCATGCAGCATGGTACACCGCCCATGACTCGAAATAGCAGGACAAAAGTCCATAAAGCGAAGGCACTGGCAAGTGCCTCGTTGAACGAGTTAAACAGTGGGTACCTACAACTAAGCTCGCTATTACACGCGAACTAGCTCGCCTGGCATCCAGTTATATCCCTCTGTGCTAATAGAACTGCACGCGGGGGATACATCGCTGAAACAGTATGGACCATTCGATTCTTAAGTGTACGGATAATTTAATTTAGTGATGTAATTAAAATTCAAATTTTGTACTGTGGTATGCACTAAAGACGAACGTTAGGTTACCAAGATTGCATTGCCTACGAAATGTGTACCAAGCGATGCCAATTTTGTAGTACATAGCCATGAAAATGCAATAATTTATTTAAATCCCAACAAATTATCACGCAATGTATGAAACGGAATCAAGTTTCCTTGCTTAGAATCGTAAAAATGATTTTTTTTTGCCAACTGCTAGAGCGTCACTGAAGCTTATATCGACAAATATATAAGTCAATATTGATATGTCGATACACAAAGGGCTGGTACAATAATTAAAGTAAATACTTTACCGGATAAACAAAATTACCATTTATTCTAATAATTTTTTAATTTTTTATTTACTCGATAGTCCTATTAAGCGAGTCGAATCTTTGGGTGGATAGGAATATTAGAAATTTATAGCTTATCAGAAACAGGAAGTGAGAAACCAGGCATAGTTAGGCGAGCAGGCGGTAGAAACAGCAGCGCGCGTCACGCCCTCGATCTCCCGGTATCTTCACCGATGCAGTACATCCTAAGGGAAAGCAAAACGACGACGCAAACATTTGTTCAGGATGGTAAAACGGGGGGCTCGCTATTTCGTTCACCGTCCCCACTAAAAGCTATATCAGAAATGAGATAAGGACTGTCCGGCAAACCCACCGCTGGTAGGATTCGGTTTCGCCTGCTCGAACTTCCGTTCGTGTATCCGCGGTTCTCCCGCATCCGGTAACCCAGTAACTATATCCACAAAATTAATCCACAAGCAAAATCTCAACGCAATAGAATTCGCTCGGTTTCCTCGGTCTGTTCGAACTTCATTATCTCACTCGGTCTCTCTTAAATATGTTATTCAATCTCTAATACAATCGGACCTCGGTTAATACGCACGATCATATTCATCGGATATACGCTTTTGCATTATTATCAGCAAGAGATATTCGGGGATTTTGTGGACAATGGAATTTTTGCTGTTCATCGCACAAATGCAACGACGAGGGAAGAGACAGATGACGGGCCGAGATTTCGAACTCATATTACAGTTATTTTAGATAACGGTCCTAAGGTAGAGAGATTATTAACCGACATTTATACACGAAAGATATTCGAATTCAATTTAGCATCGAATTTGGCTCCAAAAATATTCATTCCACGTTAATATTTGTAACGTGCAAATGCGAAATTCTTAATAAACACGTAATTTATTTGTCTCAGCCTTTAGTTTCACCAATGAGGTAGAAGTATCGTAAAAACCAAATACTAGTATTTACAAAAATAGGACAATTCTTCTCGGGAATAAATATTGCATTTATAAAAATGTATGAGTAATGAAAATAAGATTTAATAATTGCAGCACTAATTAAATGAACGAAGTATCATTTGGCTTGGTACGTATGAAAGTTCGACAGATTTTGCTTAAGAAAAAAACGATTCGGCGCCTGATACAGTGTTATACGATTGAATCGTGATCTCCGAACTGTGGTATATCTCGTCAAATTGGATAAGATATGACAAAGCGAAGATAAGTATGATAGCTCGTAACTCATTCGTGCTATCGATATCCCAGTATTCTGTATTTCACTCATATCGCGTATATTTGTTTTACCAAGTTTAAAAAAAAATTCTATAATATATTTTGATTTGCTCTGTACATATTTAGAACATGTACCTTGTAAGATTGCATACGGTAGACGAATTGAGTTTTAATTCCAATTGAAAATAGTCACAGAGTAAGCGTAATTATCTCCCTGATATATATTCATCGATTTGAAACGTAAACAAAAGTATCTAGTAGGTTATGATGCATACATTTTTTAATCGGAGCGTATAGTGAATTTTTTTTAATGGTATGTTGGTGACTGCAACGGAGAAACCCCCGATGCCATCGTTATGCTTACTAAAACTGGTATTACTTTGCGTCATGTCTCTCTCTCTCTCTCTCTCTCTCTCTCTCTCTCTCTCTCTCTCTCTCTCTCTCTCTCTCTCTCTCTCTCTCTCACTCACTCTCACTCACTTACCCTCACTCTCTCTTTCTTTACTCTTTCTAGCTCTGTACCTCTTAGGGGACTGTCGCACATCGCAAAGAGACGAGGAGCCGCGTCGTTTCCATGTTGTATCCTCGAGGCGCTAAACTCTCGTTCGCATTGAACGCTGATGCGAGATAAAAAACAGAGGCTACGATGGAAAACCGCAAAACTTTTCTTTTACGGCTAGACGGCTACACCATAAATAAAAAGAAACGTCATATACCTAGTATAGCAGACGGGTGCTGACAGCGCATGTCGCCGGCGGGCCTCTTCGACAGAAAACTCTTTCCGCGATCGCATAAAGAATGTCAAGCGAAAATGTGTGAGACGATTTTTCCAATACCTAGAGTCAGAGTGCAAGCTCGGTGCGATTATTGATACATGGAATAAAAACGTGCGTGTCACGAATCAGAAAATCTATTTTGTTTCTACAATGCAACTACGATGTAACTGCCCATTGCAAAAGTTATTTTCAATTCGACAAATAAATTGATTACTTTCGCTCGATAATAAATTCCTTCAGTTCGGAATCTTAATTTTTTAGAGGCACACACGTTGCTTTCACGGTTCACTGTTCTGTAAGGAATATAAATATTTATATTATGTAACCGTTATGTTTGCTTTTGTTTCATATGTATTAATAGAATTTTAGACATTATTGAAAAATAAAACGTGCAACGCCGATGTTTTTCATTAATTTTTTTCTTTAACGATCACTCGCAACTCTTATCGATCATCGTTCTATCTTTCTTTGTCGTCGAGCAATAGGCGATAGCGTATATAATCCACTCTTCTCTTCTTTGTTCTGAAATCTCTTCAATGGTCAACTTCACTGACACTCGGGCTTTCCGGTTTGCGCTCAGCTGCAGCGCGATAACGAGAATTCCGGATAGACTCGAGAAGAGAGGGTAGATAAAACTGGAAGAGCACAAGTACCAAGTGGGTTTTTCACAGGCGCGTGCTCTCGCATCGTCGACTTGGATTTCTTTCTCTATGTTCTCAGGGATAGAGTAAAACGCGCTCAAAACCTCAGTAAATAAAGCATTTTTAATACTATGTATATGCGTGTGTATATATTTATATATAAATAGTTATATACGTTATAGCAGACTCTTATTAAAATAAATTGTCGAAGAAAGTTTTTAATCTTCGTGATGCGAGTGTAGCGTCAGAAACTCGTCAGTGAAATGCACTCGCGAGTCTCTCTCTCTCTCTCGACAGTGCGAATACAGCGAAAGATTGATGAAAGCACCGCCGTGTTAGGACGCTACTGGACGATTTTATGAAAGCAGTGAGATAACGATGAGATAGGAGTGAGAGTGGGAAAGCGGAGGAAGAAAGCATCGGACGTAACGAGGGGAGATAAAACTATGCGCCTCGCCCTCATGCTACGAAGCCTCTTTCACGTTTTTAACTATATACAGCAGAACACGAACCGCTCTCATTTCACTTAATTTTCATTTTAATTGGTTCAAGATTATTAGATAATTTATTTATATTTTTTCTATTTTTTAATATTATTTACCGTTTAGATTATAAAATACGATTTCCATTAATGCAATCTATTCGCTGAGGTATTGATTTAAACTTATCAATGGGAATAATATTTTTTATGTTGAACGTTTAAGAATCTTCCATGAGAAATTAAAGTTATAAATAATGCGTAGCACAGGAACTAAATTAATTTATAATCAATTTCAATAACAATTGTAAAATGTCCTTTTTCTGCCTTATGGCGTCTTATCATCACTGTCACGCCAACACTAGTGTTCTGCTAGGATCAGTATCCAATTGGTGTTGTAAAGCTAAATTCATTTAATTTTTCTTTAGATACTTAATACAGCGGTATCATAAATTGATATAAAAGTGACAACATATGATTTTCAGGTTATTAAAACTTGTTCTATTTTTTGAGTAGTTAATTTTCCTCCGCTTGGTCCATCGTATCGAATATACATATATGAGCGTCTATCGAGTACGTAGACGAAACATCTCGTATCTATAAATCTTCGAGCCCTTCAACCCACTCGGTATAGAAAAATATTAAATCTTCCATGGAATAAACTTCTCCCACGAGTTCATATCTATATTCACGACGCCGCATATTCCCAGTAGTCGTGTAGTTACGAGCGGGATGTCCTATAGGGCAAACGTCATTCGAGTACCTACATAGCTTTGGCTTCGACTCTCGTACTCAATTAACTGGACATGCACCGAGACCCCAGGCCTTGTACCACTGCTATACGACGATATAGATATACGCATAGCTATATAAACATGAGCGTGTAACACCTTCACTGCTGCCGCGCCACCTGGACATAACGCCCCGGTGGTGTTTAACGACGGATACGGGTCCATATCAATCGGCAACATGCAGCGGAGGCTCGCTCATCCGTGCAGGCACATTTTCACCGTGAAATAGCTCGATATAGTTGGTACAGAAGCGAGAACCAGCAGGTATCCGGTATGCACTAATGCTTCCAACGCCCACCCTGACCATATCCACACCGCAGCTTTTACGCCCGTATAATACCGCTTGATACTCAAGAGTAGAGTACGTGTGGATACAGTGATTGATTCCCGAGGCAGTGGAAAATTACATTTATTGGCACGCCTTCGACCCTTTTCATTGTCAAACGGTCTCTGCAAGGTGGCCAATAACCGTACCAAGTATGTTATCTATTACGTACGACAGAGTACCGTACGTATATACAGTGAATGCAGTTCTATACGCAAAGCGTGTAATCCATCCTCGCGTAAAGGGTTAATAGCCGGCACCGTATCCCGCGATTCCAACCGCGACCGAGTCTCTGCTATTCGGTTGTTACTGCTGTTATTGGTTACGTTAATTAAAAGTAGATTTTGCCTCCTTTCGTACCTATGCCCGCATATCCGATGCATCTCTACTAAAACCAACAGCCTGCATCACCACTAATCAACGGGATTTTTTGTAACTCTATACTGAGAAAAACTTTTGTTTCTTTCAAATAAATAGAAACGTTGCATTTTTATCTTCTTATATATAAAAATGAATATTTATCTGTCTGTCTGTCCGGCTATACAAAGCTACACGCGTTGACCGATTTCAACCAAACTTTATACCAATATTGTTGAAGACCAAAGGAAGGCGACTATATATATCTCACCCCTGAAAACCACCCCCTTAATCCCCTAAAAAAATTCTTAATAAAATCCACACGCCTTCACCGATTACAACCAAACCAAGCACTAATATTGTTAAGAGCCTAAGGAAGGTCACTGGATATATCTCACCCCTAAGCCCCATCCTCTTCACCCCCTAAAAAAGATTCTTTAAAAATATTCACGCGAATCAACTGATTTCAACCAAACCTTACACAAATATTATAGCGGGTCTGAGACGGGTACGACAAAAGTCGTACTGTATACATATCCACCCACTTAAACCCCTAAAAAAAGATTTAGTATAATAATCTACACCCCTTGACTGATTTTAACCAAACTTTACACAAATTTTGATAAATTCTAATGGAAGGTCACTGTATAAATATAGCTCACCCCTTAAAATCGCGCCTTCATCCCCTAAAAATAGTTAGTTTTTCTGCCTCAACCGATTTAAACAAAACTTCACAAACAAAATAGAAACTCACTCACTCTATATATCTTACCCCATAAAACCACCCCCAACGAAAACAATCTTTATCCCCCACTGAAAGTAATGTGGTTTTTTTCAACTTTTTAAAACATTTAGTTGTTATTCCCCGTATGATGTGGCACTCGGGCAACGCCGGGTAAATCAGCTAGTTTATTTATAAATCGCTTATGTTATTCAAATAAATATTATAATATATTTAAAACCACTATTTTCCATGTACATTTGACGGTATCTGGTCCACCATCATATCTGTCATGTTCAGTCGAGTGTCGTGTAACGTCGGACGACGTGGAGACAAAACACACACACACATACACACCAAACTATGTAACACAATGTGGTTAATAAAAAAAATTTTTTCACCACGACTATATCAACGAAAAATAACATTTTATTAGGCCGTGATTTCAGTTAAATTAATTTAATTAAATGAAAATTTTTCTTTGGGTATACGTGTGAATTCATGTATAAATATATATGTATGTATATATATAATATAAGTATGTTGCCTGTATGGGATATATAGAGCAAATTGAAAACTGCTGATTACCACTGAATGTTCTCCTCGCTGTTTACCACCCACTTTTGGCAAAGGCGTAAACCGCCGCAGCATCGACGAAGCCAACGAAGCGAAGGACGGCGTATTGGTTTATCAGCTAACCGGCTGTGTCGGCCCACGTTGAAACTCCATTTCCCATAGCACGAATATTTTCGTATTCATTCACCGATGCTGCTCTATGACAAGGGATGTGAAACGACCGGCATTCCCTAAAATTCTAATAACAGGAAGTTGTACGTTATTGGATTGTGCGGTGTATGGTAAATATCCATAATTTTCGACTTCCGTGGAATACAAATATTTATGTTTCGATGAGAATAGTGTTTCTTAGACTTTGGTATTAAATATTAGTGACCGTGGTGGGGCCAAATAAATATCGAATCTTCCTACCGAATCTTTTCACGAACACAAGATTAACGATATTCATAATTCGACATTTTTTACTTTGACGTCTTTGATTCTTTCTATTCCATAAATTTGTCAAGTCATACACAGAAGATATTAACGAATGTAATCCTTTTTAGACTGTGAATTTATCTTCATAATCCCTCGACGCAGTAACGCAGAGTCAAAGATATGTCGCAAAGTCAAGCATGCGATGAACGTCAGTGTGGCTTCCCATGAAATTGCTCCGCGTTCTTTACTCTGGTCGTGGAGGCACGCGTTTACTACGAGCTTTACTCAAATTACTTTCTGTATATTGACACGCTGTACACAACAATGCAGAACTTTGCTGCATAGATATAGATATCCATACGTGCGTATACACACTCAGCCTTAGATCTTTCACTTTGTTTTATCAGTGTCCAGAGTAAGTGACGCAATATAATGACATGAACTTGTAGAAGTATACCGGGTCCGGAAGAACCCCATGCTCCATCATAAACATTATGAGAAGTAAGAAAAAAGAAAAACGACTATCAAAGGACACGCGTGATAACGCTGCTGAGCCCTTTTCTTTCGTTCCCACATGATTCATCACCACCATATGCGTATTAAAACGTATTAACGGGATTTTCTTTACAGCGCAAACCGTTCAGGTACAGGATAAGCGGTACAACCATTGGTCTCTTATACCATTGAGTCGCAATTCGCTATGTGTAACACTCGCTTAACCTTTGAGCGTGTCGTACCCGTGGAAGCAGAAAAGCCCTTTTGAAGTTCCTTTCTCCTAAACAGATGACGCTCGTTGAATGCACGTTTATAGCAACATATACTTAACTTTTAAGGCCGTGCGAGAATGCACGGATACTTGTAAAATATATAAAATCTAATTAGATTGTATTTTTTAAAACTATTTATTCAACTGGGTTGCAGCGGTTAATTGAAAAAATATTTTTAAAAGGAAGAAATTATGTTATCAATTGATTTTTACCACAAGAGAATCAATAGCTCGATTGTATCGAAAGTTGCATGCGTGTTATTGGTGAACGGCTCTTGAATCATTAGGCAATCAAAATGATATAAAACGCGCAAATTGTATCCCTGATGGTAATTATTAATTAATACGTATCAACAACGAATAATCATTTAAAATATTATCTTTGATTATAAATCAGCAAATAATGAATTCAAATGAATATTTCGGGTTTTACATTTGAGAGCGAATCATATAAATTATTAGATTAAAATAAAATCTGTGATTTTAGTATTTTATTCAAATTGTTTATGGCATAGCTATGATTTTCAATTTCTTAGGAAGCCAAATATTGTACCATATACTCTGTCCATAAAGTATCAAGCGAATTTAATTATTCTTGCTTCGCAAGAGACACACGAGGCAAACAGTTTTTCATAATGCACGGTAGAGTCGCGAGGCTTACTCGACGACGGAGTCATCAAATGTAGAACGAGTTAATTAAATTCTCGGGCTCGTGGAAACTGTATATATCCATAGGTCGTCATACCAATATACTGAGGACTCGCGCACGTATTTGCACAGTCCATATACACAATATGCTGCACTCTAGCAAAACGTAAGCCTGAGTGATAAAAGTGCATGAGTATTACGTATTGTATATATATATATATTACATTTTTTCCGGGTTATAATACATATATACATATCAGAGAGAGAGAGAGAGAGAGAGAGAAATGTGCCAAGTTGGGCGGCACAGTATGATACGATAGCAATAGAAAGGGAACACGCGCATGGCCTGTTAATTAGGGAACCCCAAAGAGCGGGAGAAGGGCAATGAATGGCGTTGCATTCATCCAAAAACACTTCAAGTCATCGTCACGACTGTGTTATGCGTCGGCGTGCGCAAAGCTCAACGTTATTCCAATGTACAAGCCGCGAGGATGGAACGTGATTATCATATCGTATTATAAAGACTGACGCTTTACGACAACTTTGCTTAGGATACGAAGTTATATAAAATATTTTAATTCCACGTGGAGCATTGTTCAATTGTTTAATAATCTTTATTTATTTTATTTAATTAAATATTTCTATATTATTGTTTTAGTGTGTAAATTTGTTTTTATAAAAAATTAAGTTAATTTTCGTTCATAAATGTGAAACCAGAAAAGTGGAATGTTAATAAAATTTAATGAAATTCTAACATTTATAAAGGAATAAAGCTTGATACGAAGAAAAGAAAACAACGCGAAACTACGAGATATCAGATATAAATAGCATCTTGGACAGCATCGGTAAACAGAATCTTTTTCTCTCTTCGCCGTCGCACTGACCTAGGTCAATAACCACGGAATTCGTTGTCAAGGGATCTCGTGGAGATACCCGGAACGATAACTAGTGTTACATTGTCGTTTGTCGTGGTTAGTTCGTCTTCGAGAGTCAGCAAGACGCGAGAAAAATAGAACACGAAGAGGTACATAAATATATATATATATATATAGAGAGAGAGAGAGAGCGAGAGGGAGAGAGAGAGAATTATCGTACCACTTGGCTGCTTAAACGACTCAACGAGAAAGTGTGTGTATGGATGAGAGTGGAGAGAATCAGTGGAGTACACCACGTACGTACCATCTTATCTCGTTCTCATACGCTTCGTGGAGCTCAATATCGTCAAGAACCTCCGAGTTCTCTCTGCGATCATGCGAAGTGCCGAATCGTAATCGTTCTCTCTTTACTCCAAGAAGACTCAGCCTTTTTTCCAGCACAAAAAAACTCGTCATTGTTTTATCTTTATGGTTGATCTCACTATATTGTTATCATTATACAGTAAAATTCCGCACAAGTCCTTGGTACGATTTTCTTTCGATGACAAACCCAATAAAATATAATAATATCATATAATGATACAAAATAAATTTTAAAAAAATACCATAACATTTTATTGTTCAATTGACGATAGATTCTCAAAGAATTTTACGTGTCGATAAGTTTTTTCTCAAAATTAACGAATTTACTTTCAAAGATATGCCGTCATTACATCGTATGGATATCCAGTTTTTTTTATATCAATCATTTCTTGCGCTTAATGTGCTTGTGCCAGATTTTTTTTTTCTTTTTTTTTCTCGCATATGAAAACGGGTCTAGAGTGAATATATGCTCGCAGTCTAAAGGGATTCCGCTGTTTGTTGAACGGACGCGTCCACAGCGAAGAGTTATGCCGCGGCGCCTCGGGGGCCCCAAAACAGATTTCTCGTTTCTCGCTTTCTTCTCTTTTTCTTCTTCTTCTTCTTCTTCTTCTTCATCTTCTTCTTCTCTCAGTTCTCCTCTTCTCCTGGTTCCTAGTAGCGTAGCCGAATAGCAGTGCACGGGGTTGCGGTCAAGCGCCTTCGCAGTGGCCGTCACGCTGCACTGGAGCCAAGGGTCTCTTGGCGAAAGAAATGCTCGAGGTTTCGTTTGGCCCTTGTCACAGGTGCCTCCACTACCGTAGTTGCCACCTGATCTTCAGCACGACCCCTGGGTCCACTCGCTGATAATTCAGCATACATCTTATATGCGCTCGCCGTGCTGCTCGCTTGGCGTTGCGTTACATATTTATGTCACGCCCGATTCTCGGTTCTACCTGCTTATTCTTCGTCGTAGATGCTACTTCTTTTCTGCTTACTAGCTACTTTAAGATCTATCGTATCTTCAATTTTCGACAACGTGTCGTTTGGCTAACAGTTCACAGACCTGTTCCTACAGACATTCTCAGAATATTCCCTAAGTCTTTGTCTACTCGGCATGTAAGTTCAACAATTGGATAATTAATTGAGATATGACATAAGTACTATATCACGATTACTAGATTTTTTTTTCGGAAGAAAATACATTCGTAGGGACACCATCGTTGAAAGCAACTAAAGAAAATTGGTAAATTTATGTATCGCATATTCTATAAAGTAATGTTATTTCTGGATTTTTATATCAAGGACGCTTTATATTAATTAAATAATAATGCCAAGCACTTGTAATTTTAATATAATCGCTGGACTTTGCAGATTACGCTGAAACTTACGTACTACACTTTTTAATCGGATGAACAAGGGTTGTTGAGATGTTTTTTTTAGATCATTTTCATTTTCTTTATTCGCTGCTTATCTCTTCGTTCTGCTCAACATCGTAAATAATTTTTTTAAATTATAATAAATATACTTTTATAGCAACTATTATGCAGACACCGCGGCGTATAAACTGTTAAAAATCCAGGTTGTTCGAGGCGATTGGTGTTGATGTTTTACCAGTGTTGACCCATTTGGTGTTAATTCAAACAATTTGCAAAGTGTGAAATTCACGCAAGCTATTGTGTTATAATCATTAGGCCCCACCTCCAAATTTAGGTACATCATGACAGAAATATGCCACGAATATAATCCAAAAATGTCATTGAACTACATTCACTTATTTTCAAGTAAAACGTGTTGACAGCTTTGAAGTTATAATGCATAACGACACCAGCTATTGAACACCGGCCGTTGCCACTAATCGTCATTGTAAACTCGTATGAACACCGCGCGACAATTAATTTTAACTCCGTATTTTTAACAGTCTATTCAATTTAAGATACAAGTATGATGTAAAGTTAATGTATGATTTACTAAACACGGTTAAAAAAATATTAAACGTTAAGTGTTGAATTTATTTTAGTCTTACATCATATCTGTTAATAAAATTTCATGTACGTGATTTCTGCAAAGAAAAAAATAATGACTGTACAAGTATAATAACTTTCCACATATTTATTACAGCGTACATCTAAAATACTGTACTTTCAAAGCACTGACGGACAATTTAGCGCGTGGATGTGTTCTCGAGTCGAATATACTCTTCAGATTTATTGAATTATCCTCTCTTTCGGTAAACGAATTTCTTTTGACGTTATAATTAGCGTCGCGGAGCTTCTACATTCTATTCACGCCATCATAGATCACCGTGCGATGACAAATCGAATAAAAGCTCGTGAAATGTTCTCTATGTGAGGCGAAACCTCAACACTTTCATGCATTAGCTCTTTCTCTCTCGCTCCACCGGGAAGCGTTATGTAGCTCTATCTCTCTTCCACTCATCCATGTTTTGCCTACCCTTAGGCGGATGCGAAATACTCATTCCACGCTACCGATGTGTGAGAGGGTTACCACCATAGGTATCGCGTGAGAGTACCAGAGAGGGGAGGGGAAAGAGTGCACTAGATGTCACGTGGTACATCGTGGGGTGAGTCTTTCGCTTACCTTTAAAGGGAGGCGAAACCTTCGTACATGCACAGATTTGCTGCTTCTCGTTCACTCCACCGCGAGCGCCATACTACTTTGATCTCTTTCGCATTCATAGATATTTCGCCTCCCCTTGAAGGGTCAATCGGATTAAACATCGATTATTTTTGCATTTTCTTATAGAATTATATTTCAACAATACCCAATTGAAATATTATGATAGCATTCTGAAAATTGGCGGTGTTATGAGAATTTTAATCAGCTGCCATTCAGGTATAAAAAAAATCCAACACAGCTTGCTTGTGGCGTGCGTGTCGGTCATTCCTGAAAGATACCGACGAAACGTGCCGTTTACAAGTTAAAATTCCGATGACACAACTGTGTAATGACTCCACCCCTTACATAATAAATTTTCGAGGGAATCTCTGGTGTAAGAAACTGTAAGCAACGTGTTAGTCTTGTTTCTACTTTGGGAACGGATGAAGATAATTGAGCCTATCGCTATGGTGGAAAAAGAAGATTTTCTAGCAATATCAGTTCACTGTTGAAAAGAAGACGGATTTTACAAGTGCTTCGGATCAAAGGATGAAGAAATCCGTTGACGACAAAATAAAAATTGATGCCATGTACGGTTATCGCATTTTGCATTTTGTTTTCATGTTCACTGCGCTTAGTCTGATGATTAGTTTTGTTAAACGTATAAAAAGCGATTGTTCTTCAACGAAACTAATAATAAGGGAATGGGCATCAAGCTCGTAGCAATATGTGAATATGAACTATGTTGATTTATTAAGTCATCATGAATTGACCAATGGATTTAGCCACACGAGTGTTGGGAGTTGGCTGCCAAGGGTTCAATTTATTTTGCGATTTGATAGATATTATTACTTTCTAGTGCTCTCTCTCTCTCTCTCTCTCTCTCTCTCTCTCTCTCTCTCTCTCTCTCTCTCTCTTTTTCTTTTCGATATGCTGCTATGAACAATACGCATTGTGCCGCAAGTGCTGTTTTAAACTGTTACAAGAAATCAGTGAAGGCAGAGAAATAAAATGCAGTAGCTGGAAATCCTGAGTCACGCTTAACGGTTTCCCGTAACTGTTCGAAGAAAAAGGAGTTTACTTCGTTAATCGAAGTCGTGAAGCTGATTGGAAAATATTCAAAAAAAAAGTTATTCACCTTGTAGTAAAATGTAGTTACTAAAGGGTGATTTTTTAAGAGCTTGAGAACTTTTTTTAAAAAAAAAACGCATAAAATTTGCAAAATCTCATCGGTTCTTTATTTGAAACGTTAGATTGGTCCATGACATTTACTTTTTGAAGATAATTTCATTTAAATGTTGACCGCGGCTGCGTCTTAGGTGGTCCATTCGGAAAGTCCAATTTTGGGCAACTTTTTCGAGCATTTCGGCCGGAATAGCCCGAATTTCTTCGGAAATGTTGTCTTCCAAAACTGGAATAGTTGCTGGCTTATTTCTGTAGACTTTAGACTTGACGTAGCCCCACAAAAAATAGTCTAAAGGCGTCAAATCGCATGATCTTGGTGGCCAACTTACCGGGCCATTTCTTGAGATGAATTGTTCTCCGAAGTTTTCGCTCAAAATGGCCATAGAATCGCGAGCTGTGTGGCATGTAGCGCCATCTTGTTGAAACCACATGTCAACTAAGTTCAGTTCTTCCATTTTTGGCAGCAAAAAGTTTGTTAGCATCGAACGATAGCGATCGCCATTCACCGTAACGTTGCGTCCAACAGCATCTTTGAAAAAATACGGTCCAATGATTCCACCAGCGTACAAACCACACCAAACAGTGCATTTTTCGGGATGCATGGGCAGTTCTTGAACGGCTTCTGGTTGCTCTTCACTCCAAATGCGGCAATTTTGCCTATTTACGTAGCCATTCAACCAGAAATGAGCCTCATCGCTGAACAAAATTTGTCGATAAAAAAGCGGATTTTCTGCCAACTTTTCTAGGGCCCATTCGCGGTCAACATTTAAATGAAATTATCTTCAAAAAGTAAATGTCATGGACCAATCTAACGTTTCAAATAAAGAACCGATGAGATTTTGCAAATTTTATGCGTTTTTTTTTAAAAAAAAGTTCTCAAGCTCTTAAAAAATCACCCTTTACAAGTGATGTGGAAGAATAGAGAAATGAGAATACCGCAGAATATATTCAATGGTTTCAAATCCATGAAGACAAATGCAGCGTAAATCATACTGAAAGTGCTGGAAATATGAAGCCAGATGCAATGGAAATAATGTTTTCACGGTCTGAAGAGCAGCATAAAATAAAATATGTCTATTACTTTGGTGATGGCGGCAGTAAAGAAGTATAAGCATACGACAGTTCTCAAATCTTACGGCAACGAACTTATTCCAAGGAAAAAAGAATTTGTCGGTTATATACGAAAACGTATGAGCTCGGAATTACGAAGTTTGAGGAAAGAGCATAAAGGAATCTGTGTCCGAGGTAAAGACGAATTGACGCATAAGTTAATCAAGGACCTGATTTTGTGCTACGATCCGACGATGAGGCGAAATTCAAATTTGATGGAAGACATTAAAAACGATGCAATGACTGCATATTACCATAAGTATTCCCTCGGATTATAATTAATAGCGCGATTAATGTCCACAAGACATTAGGGAACAGATTGCTGGTATAAATAGCGCTGCGCAAAAGCAGAAGGCACGTGGAATTACTTCAAACATGATACTCCCATTGATCCAGAAATTCAAGAACTGAAAGATGTCTTGGCGGCAACACACAAAACAGTAATAAGAGCTTCAATGCGCCGACTGTCCAACAACTTGCTCCAAAATATAATTATTGTTGTAAAAATATCGTAGCGATTGCGGCGTTTCTGAAAGCATTGTCCCCCCAGCCTCTCTCTCGCACTCTCACTCGATATATATATGGGGATATCTCTCTCATGCATCGGTAGCGTGGGATCAATATTTAATGTTGGTTATAACGCAATTTTTAAACATTCATGATGATGGGTTTGTGCAATGCAGAGGATTGGGCTTGTGCAATGCAAAAGATTGAGCTTACGTGCAATGTATGCCTATGTTTGTCTCGAATGTAGGGAATGACGTCGAGTTAGCACTTGAAAAATTCAATAAAGATAAATTCCCTTCACAAGCGGTACTCGTCGAGCTTCTAAGGAATTAATATAAAATCGAAATTATAAATTCATTGAATAACGAGTAGTACCGAGCAGGGTGCAACAGGGCTCCTCGTTGAATAATAAAGGGATATACGATTCATATGGAAACGGTTGAACCTTCGACACCAGCAGCTTCGATAAATATGGCCCTTGACATATTCATATAAAACCTACCTTAATCGATGTACATATGGAGATTTGTATAAATGTTCGAGCGATATTCATGCCACATTCAACTCGCAATGAACCTCTTATGGAAAATCCTTTATTTCCTGTCTCATTAGATGCACCGGCAGAAAAAAAAACACCAAGCGGAACTTAAATTGATCGGGAATACATTTTGATGATCCAACGCCAGAAAGGCGTGTAAGCATAGCTTATACACGCACGATAGGCCATTTTGACTTTAGGTCATCGGTTTAATCATAAAAATTTAGTAACAGAAAGATTAAATAATGTTGAATAAAAAAAATAACATTCAGGGGATTGGATACTCCACGACATCATCTTAACCACTTAATTTTGTAATAAATAATAATTGTAGATAATAGTAAGAATTTTTCAAACAAATTAAAAAATGGACATAAACAATTCGTTTTAAAATAAATTTTTTCTCGTGATAATTTATAACGAAACGGCTCGTGCGTACAGTGTCCATTAAAAATAATTTTCATACACAAATGCACTAACGTTTTGTCAATTTTATTTAAAAATTGCGTCAATATCTTTTCTGTGTCTTTTGCCTCGTATAAAATAAAAAAATATGACAGTAAATACCACGTCGATTTAGCATGAAGCGTACCATATATGTAGTATACCTGACATAAAATGTATAGCGAATTTTTCGTCGAAAGAGGATAATATTAATTCTGCAATAAATCTCAGAGCGGTTGCGATGAAAGGGATCGGTTGAGGATTTATTAGATCGCAGAACAGGTACGAGAGACGATAACTCGATAAAGGTCGACTCCGTTCATTCGTTCGGTTGGTACCACACCATCACGAATGAACGGAGGATATAATGTCGTATATAACCATACTGTTCCGTTGATATGAGAATCGAGTGATAGTGTGAGAGCCGCTGTTGCTGTCGAAGAACGCCGCCCTGGACGAGTTGAAACGACGACGAGGGTGTGCCTCATCCCGTTTCGTTCTCTGTTACGTAGGGACGTACACGTATCGCGTGCTCGGAACGCGCGCGAGACGGGTGGCGGAGGAGGTTGGAAGTTTGAGGGTAGCATCGTACAGATCGGATGACGCGGATGAGTGCAGCATGCAACATACAATGCAACACGGCAGATGTTCCGAAGACGAGTGTGCCGCAATAGAATCCATACGAGTACATATGTATATACATATATGGACGTATACTATACGTAGAGAAACTTCTTCAAGCGTGTGGAAGTATATATATATATATATATGTGTGTGTGTGTGTGTGTGTGTGTGTGTGTGTGTGTGTGTGTGTGTGTGTGTGTGTGTGTGTGTGTGTGTGTGTGTGTGTGTGTGTGTGTGTGTGTGTGTGTGTGTGTGTGTGTGTGTGTGTGTGTGTGTGTGACAAGTCCTCCCCGTTCGCTTGGTCTACTCGTCCCGCTTGCACGTTTTGAGTGCTTTCTCGATATGTCGCGCCCACAGACGATTCCCTTTGTGTCCCCTTCGTACTCACTTTAATTCTGGCTCTCAGTCGAAGATACGTAGGATTCAGTTCTTTTTTTTTTTTTTTCTTGTATATTTTCCCCTTAAAGTAGACCGACGATTCTGGTAAATAATAACAAGGCATTGAATTATTTATATTGACACCAGAAATAAATTGGATAAAGTTAAATTGCTGTTTTAAGCATCGTGCAAGGGTTAACAGTAATGTACCTTTGTACACAATAAGCTGAAGCTAATGTACCGTCGTCCGTTGGCCAGTTAATTGATTGATCGAACTAATCAGTTATGAAGCGAACTGAGCAATTGGTCGATACTATAATAAATAAATTAACATAGACACTTTGAATCATGCGGATGCGTGTAACTACTTGTCTTTTTTTATACTTATTATAATTCCAGCTCTGGAATATAAATGAGAGACACTGGGTATGATGGATTTTTTTTTGTCTTCGTTCATACGGTATCCACGCTCGATTCTTTTAACAATTCGAAGGACAATTAGATTATAACGGATACATTGAATTAATTCCATCTACATCCATGGTTGAATAAAAAAAAATCAGACATAAACACGTAAGATTTGTTTCTTCTCTACTCAATTCGTATTGGTTACACGTACGTGAATTACAACCAGTGGAAGTAGAAATTGACAGTACCGTGAAAGAGAGAAAAAGAATTGAAAGTATGCCGGTGCTTGCGTGTACGCTTATACGCCTCCATAATCGATTTGAGACGCAAGCGACTTCGCATAACGAGGCGGTTCTCTATAGGTAGTTGGAACTTGGCAGAGTTGTGTAAGTATTGCTACTGCAAATACTGTATGTGTACCGACTATAAATCCACCAGGCGAGATCCAATGACCCTACCGCCTCTGTTGCCTTCTGTGTATCGAGAGGAAAAGAGCTCTCTCCGGCATTGTTCGAAAACCAATAAGCATCTCGACGTTATATTGCCGGGTAATCCGGCAAATTGCGATTGAGAAAAGAACAAGAATACACGTGACTGGCGAAGGAAAGGAACGTGAAGATGATATTAATAACGATAGAAAAAATTAACGTGGAATGCTGCTTTTCTTTTGTTGTATTGACACAAGTGTTTAAATAATCGGTACATAATGTTACCACGAGATCAAAATTTTATTGTAAATATTAATCTATAATGTGTAACAAACCTTCGATAGACCGCACTTTCCTTTCATTCTTGCAATCGATAATTTATTTTTTATATAATTTTGTCACGTTGCGTGCCTTTCCGTGTAATTGCGAAATGATAATGATTCGTGCATGCATCATACAAACATTTTATACGAAAGGGTGGGTCCCTTTCGTATCGCAACTTCTTCGCACTATAGCTCGCGATAGTATGACATTTTGGATCGTTTCTAAAAAAATGGACATTACGAAGTTTGGTAAAAGATACATAAATGAATCCGTTTGCTTGTCGTTCTCGGAGACTGCTGGATAGAATCAGCTGGAACAAATCTCTCCAGATTCAATTCTCTCCCGCGAATAAAATCTCCTGTGAGAAGAAAAACCTTCATGCAAATGAACTTAAGGATCGTAACGAATCTAAATAATGTAAATAACTTAAAGAACTTAAAAATTCCACAGACCTGTAAAGGTTTAAACGATTAAATCATGAAACTAACGAATTAATTAAATTAAAAATATACATTTCAAGTTTCTAGAAGCAACTGCAATATAAAAAAAAATTAATTATCGTCGGAGCAAATAAATTAACCCTAAGACAACCAAAATCGGAGAAAATGTAATGGTACGTCGCCGATTGGTTCGCGACATTCGTGACACGCAAATACATATTCGTTTATAAGAATAAATTACTCATGCCAAGCGAGCTCATACAATTAGAATTGTGTATAGATACAAAACAAAAAATATTATAATCTACAGTTATTTCATTTTTAACCAGATGAATCTTCTTCAAACAACACAAACAGCACAACACAAAGCAATAAAAAAAAACTGTTACAGTATGATAAAATAATAATATACAAGAAAATTATGCATCAAGCCCGCACCATAACATGTGCGTTCGTCATAGTTAAAACCATAGCATTATGATAATTTTTTTCCTAACCTATTCAATGAAATTAAAGGCGTTATATTTATCAACAATTATTGAAATATAATTTTTACGTTGCACTTTGAACCATCTCCGAATTTTGCATATTGTTTCTAACCACTCTGAATAAATAATTCAAATATCTATGATTCGAATGCTGTATACTTTCCAGTACATCTAGCCTGATAGGACAAGCATATTGGTTGTAGGGATATAAGTTGAAATGGAATTTCAACGAGAAACAGTATTGTTGTACGTATTTTGTTTTACCTGTACCTATTGCCGGTTACCCAGGCTACCAAGTGCTTTTGCCTTGAGCTCGGAAACTTGGTGCACGTGCGACTTCAATGCTCGCAATACGTTTGTAAATTCAATCGCGCATACCTCCACACAGTACGGAGATGTAATATCGTCGAAATATCTCGTTCGACGATATTGTTTGCCACGGATGTTGAGCCTCGTTGAATATCTTCCCTGAAGCTTTTCTTCTCGTTTTTCAATTCTTCGTTGTTCTCCCGTTTCTTTATTCCAGCAATGTTCACTGGATTTTTTCATAGCTTATATATTTTTGTAAAAAGTCGGTTTTATATAAAAAATTTTTTTTAAATAAGTATCTCGATAGGGTAACTAATAAACTATCAAGAAGTGGTCTTCCATCTGCGTTATTCAAATACTGTGAATAACATTTATTTTGTTTACGACCAATTGTTGTAACAAACAATTTAACTCCGAGAGCATTGATAACATACTACAACTAAGAACGACGATTTAACTCGATATCTCAACTTTTTACGTATTTTTTAAAAAAGTTTCTTATTATTATTCTCACTCACATACTTTGAGTCAAAAAAAAAAGCAATGCGTGTAAATGTGAAATTTTTGCTTCCTCGTGATGCTCGCCAATCTGCAGATTTTTCTCTACGGGGAATGGTTATCTCAGTCTGGCTTCCTTATAGAGGAAGGTGGTATTAAAATTTTCAATAGAATAAAAAATTAAGTAAAATTTCATATTTCATAAAGTTGAAACCCCTCGATCGATCCTCCAGCCAATTTGTGTGCTAAGCTACAGTTTGATAGTAAAAAATGTACAAAAGTTACAAAAAAAATTGATTCTTTTTGAAAAATTATAAGAATTCATGATTAAATAAAATCTGAACGCCTTGAGCGATTCTTGCCAAACTCAATACCGAACAACCTTGTCCTCTGGCGTATTCTTGTAGAAACTTTAAACTCAATAGCTAAAAATTTACCAAAGCTAGAGTAGCGAATCTCCTTCCGTCGAAAAATTCAAACAACCATAAAACGAGACACCCGTTAGCGATTTCGCCGAAAATTGCAGCAAACTGACGAAAGCTAAGAGCTTTGACTTCAGAATGATCGAGTAACCTATTCTTGAGATATATCCATTGCAATTTTGTATGCTCATCACACACACACACAAACAAACAAGCGCGCGCCTAGAACATTTTTTCTACATATGATTTCTCAACGTTAAGGAACTTTTTAAGAACACTGACATCAAAATCTCGAGAAACAACTTTACTTTCTCTACGAGTAAGTAAAAATAAAACATTTTCTTTCAGACTAATTTTTCCGAAAAATATCACAAAAATTTCCCGTCGAGGAAAGAAAATTAAATCTTGATCGTCGCCCATAAGATGATAAATATCGTCGATGTAATCATTTTCCCATCGGATCCAAGAGAAACATTGTCGAATCAGCCGCGAAGCGTATATATCCCGCGAGCACAAACAAACAAATATGTCGGACTTGAGATTTAATTGATATTTGCAATAAAAACCTCTTTCGATCTCGATCTCCCGGAAATGCAAGCGTCCCCGTGCACAAAGCTGATTGTTAACGCGAAGGGCATGGTAAATATATCCAGGGAACCGTTTTAGAGGAGTCAACCGATGCGATATCCATTTATTTTTCGATTTTCATTATTGTTTTTTTTGTCTCTAAGCGTACTCGTACATGAACGCCCAAACGGGATATTCGTTAGGATACTCACGGTACATGGTTTTCGTTCGGCCCTTTGTAACTTTTGCGCGCTTCGCAATGATTCTCGCGCGTTTCAACTTTTTGTGCGAACGAGTAGGTAGCTCGTGGGGTTTTCATTGCCGGTATTTGTTTTCATTGTTTTCAACGGTCGACTGTAGTACGTATATGCAGAACTATACGGTATACGAGGCGACCAGCGGGACCTCACGTGAATTTTCATGCTTTTGATGTGACAATATGCTGCTGCCTATACTCAACTGTAGGCGTCGAAGAACGAATGAAAGAGAGAGAGAGAGAGAGAGAGAGAGAGAGAGAGAGAGAGAGAGAGAGAGAGAGAGAGAGAGAGAGAGAGAGAGAGAGAGAGAGAGAGAGAGAGAGAGAGAGAGAGAGAGAGAGAGAGAGAGAGAGAGAGAGAGAGAACGAGCGAGAGGCCGCGATAGAGAGGAGCAAAAAAGTGCGCATATTGACATTTATGCGAAATTGCCCTGTTGTATCCATCTACAAAGTCTCCAACCGTGAGTTCAATAATGCATATGTAGTACGCTTTGTATACGAATGTGGAGAATACTATGAAACGATTTCCCTAGCCCTTGACCAGGCAGACATATAGATTGCTGACGGAATGTTCCACCAAAAATGTTATATTCACTTTTATTTGCACGGAAAGCATTGAAAAATCTTAGTACGTACGAGATGTTGTTACACTTTTATAGCAAAGAATTAACATAGTAAATGCATTTGAAGCGACGCGATGCACTTGTGTGTGGGAGAGAAATAGGACTTGACGGTACTTTAAAGAAGTGAAAGAGACGCCCTTCAATACGTTTTCGAAATGTTTTTAAAACGATAGAAAAACTCGTAAAACCGAAATTAAATTTTAATTTTTGTTGCTATACATGCGCTGAAAGAAAAATTCAACAATAATTCTATCACTTTCCATATCTTTTACGAAAAATTGTATATGTTGCAGATATATGTAGATTGATATATATCTGACGGATATATTATAATGTTATTGTTATCCAAAATGTTATTGAATCAATGATATTCTTTTTCAGTGTTAAAAAATATCATTCGAAGATACCGAACGACATTGCTGGTCAAGTCGTTGTATGTTTCGTACCGCACCCAGTATATTTAAGCGTAGGAAGAATCGTGAACATCACGCTAATTTAAATAAACAAACAAAACAGTATGTGCATCGTCATTGAACAATCTTAACGAGTTTACGTTGATAATTAAATGAAAGTGTGCGAATCCTTTCACACGTTATCAGGAAACTGTTTCTAACAAAAAATTCAATGTTGACGACATCAATCACGCTTAACCTGGGACACACCCCAAAGCTATCATCGTCATCCCTCGACTTTGATACTTTATAGCATTTCCAACGATTTTTTTCTACTTGTTACCTCGCTAGTAACACGGGTATTATTTTTTCCCAATACAAGTATACAAGTATACAAGTAAGCGTCTAGGGTATGTTACTCGTCGGGGAAAGTATTAAGAATTTTTTTTCGTAAAAAAAGAATATCAGGAGTGGATATGAGAAAGCCAGAGTTTTTCTTTATTTCTTTTGCATTTCTTCGCGGTGCTGTTTCGCCGCTCGACGAAGACGATAAAATTATTTCGTCTCCGGGAGACGTCGGAAACCAGGGGACGTCAAATTTTCTTTCTCTCCCCTCGAGTGGCACAGATGTGTATTATATAAGTTTAATAATGCCAGGAACATTTTTAAGCGGGTGAACAACTAACGTCAAAGGGCTTTACTTTCGCTTCGCGAGATTCTCATGCCCTTTCCACTCTAACTTTCCCGGTACTCGGTGTATACTTCACCGGCCTAAATCTTCTCTCTTCTACTTTTCTTTTCATCGTCTTCGCTGCTGTACTACCTGTCGTCTCTTTATTTTTTTTTTAAACTTATTTCGTTCTCTATGTCCGTTGTACGACTCTGCTTCGTTCTCGCTTGTTCTCGTGCTCCCCTCGTTCGCTACCTTCGATCGATCGTCCGATCGCTACTCTCCTTCTCTACTTCAGCACTCTCATCCTTCGCAGCTGGCGCGCGACTTCTAAGTGTCTTCGATAACGAGACCACCGCTTGCAGCGAATAATTAGTAGTGCATCGTCGAATCGTCTCTCGTTTGCGAATGTTGGTGAACGACTAATTGACGAAGCGTGCAGAAGTGATCGCTCGGCGAAGGTATCACACAGTGAGGCAATCCCCGGGTATTCAATCGGGTTCATTAAAGCGCTGTTAATTATTTATAATACAATAAAATCTGCGACTGAAATGACCTCAATAAAATTCTATTGATTAAATATTTATCCTAGTTTCTCACTATTCATATTTACATCCGTAGTTCAATAAAAAAAATTGCTAAATTTATTATTTAATTTCATTAAAGTAATCATTTCAATTTGTGGCCTATTGATCAATGAATTTTTAAATCCATCGGTATCAAATTTTTTACTGTGTAATATAGGATGATATAATAATATCGTGATTGGATTTATTAATCAAATGCAACGTAGAATCTTGCGCATTGTTTCCTCATTATTTTCCATCTCTCACAATTTTTCACCTCACATAATTTTGTGAAAGATTAAACATAACTAGAAAGTAATGTGAAAGATTCTACTTTGTAGCTTGTTTAAACACAATATATACTTTCTTATCGGATTGCAATTTATAAAAGTATGCGAATGAACGATGCTTCAAAAGTAACGTGCAAAGTTTTCCTTGAAGAAAACCTCAAAAACAACTCTAATATCGAACTTTGCACATTGTTTCCTCATTATTTTTCACCTTTCACAAAGCTACATCTATGAAAAAACACGTTGATCGATATGAGCTTGCACATAGAGGATAGCTTTATGAAAGATAAAAAATAACAAGGAAGTAATGTGAAAGATTCTACTTTGCAGATTAGTTCACACGCAGTATACACTGACTTATCAGATTGAAATTTATACAAATTTGCAAGTGAACGATGCTTCAAAAGTAATATGTAAAATTTTCCTTTGCAACTTTGTTTTCGATATTTGAAATAAATTAGAGAGATTTATGACGTTAACTGTCTTGATGATCATTTTGATTAACATCCGATAATTTTTAATCACTAGATCGATTCTCGACAATTTTTATACCAAGGATTTTTTAATATTTGTCCATTTGTTTAGAAAATTTCAGCCCGATAATTCGACAATTGTAGGAGTTGAAGTGATTACAGAAATTTTCAAACTTTATTCAATGATAATCCACTGGTGAGACAAGTTTGAGTCTTATAACTAAAAAATTCATCCAGATATTTCTTTCTAAACCACTTTTTTCGAATTTTTAGATCATTTTTAGTATCCTGACATGAAAAACTCGAGTTTCATTACTGCAGTTTCCTCTATAAAGAAATGAAATATAAATTAAAGCTACATTCGTAAACTATCTTGGAGCAATATACAAATTAATTGATTAATGCGTAGTTTTTGCAAGTAGATAAGATATAAAAAAAAAAACAATTTTATTCCGTAGCATCCCATGAGTAGCAACACGCGCCTCTTTATCGTTCTTCTTACTTCCCCTTCAGCTCTGTCAGTCTTAACCAAGTGTGGTCCTGCGCTCGGGTTCTCTTCGCAAAGTGGCAAAGGACGACCTTCTTATACCGCGATGCTTTAATGCACGCGAAAGGACATTACTCACAGCGATATAAGCAGGTTTCCTCGGTACGTACGTTCCCAGGTACCTTTAGCAGACAGTGCCACACCGGTAAACTCTCAGTGTACATGCACATTTTGCTTCGACAAGTCGACAGAGACACACAGCGCGTACTCGAGGTATCGGACGAACTCTGCGCACCGTAGTCCACACGTCGACAAAGTCTATCGTAAAGTCACAAACGTACGACTCTTCGACAAAGAACTCAATGCCGTAGAGACAGTTTTGTCGGTTTTGGCTTGTGCGAGGATGCCACACAAACCTCGAGTACGTGCTTGCACGTATCCCGGAGATATTTATTTACGCATTCTTTAGTTTAATAATGAAAAATTGCCTATCAAATGTTTTTGTATTATTCTGTATATTATTAATTCAACTCCCGAAGAAATATTCAACCCCTTACGCCTAACTCGATGATCTTGCTTATGATATTTATAGACACAAAGTATTCGGACTAATTATTTTGACGAAACATTATGCATCGTTTTTGTTTTAAATATAATTTGTCTCAATTCTGACTTCCTCATAGATGAAGTGATATTAAAATTTTTAATAAAATTGAAAATTTGGTTAAATCGCAAATTTCGATAAGCTAAAATCCTTTGATTGATTATCATCAAACTTAAGACCAAGTATCCTCGTCGCCTAACTAATTTCGATATCAAATTTCCGTTTGATAGTGGAAAATTTACGAAAATTTAAAGGAAATGATTATTTTTTTCGAAAAATTACAAAAATTCTAAATTCTATAAAATCTGAACGCCTTCATCGATTCCTGCCAAACTCGATATCGAACAACCTTGTCCTCTCGCCAATTCTTGTAAAAAGTTTTAACTCGATAGCCAACAAATTTATAAAAGGTAGAGAGCGTATCTCCTTTTTTTTGAAAATCTCAAACAACCATAAAATGATACACTCGTTAGCGATTTGAGTGAAAATTGCAGCAAACTGAAGGGAAATATAACTCGAACCATGTGCAAAGTTTCAGGATAATCGAGTTATCCATTCTCGAGATATATCCGTTGCAATTTTGCAAGCTCATCACACACATAAATACACGTGCGCGCACGGTCATTTAAAAGAAAATGATGTCTAGACGATTGAACTTTTCTAAGTACTCTACACATCAAAATCTCGAGAAATTTTTATTTCAAGAAACCATAGCTTCTTCTATGAGGGAGCAATAAAATCTTTTCTCATTTTGACTTATTTCATCCTAAAAACTGTAATTTAATTGTAAAATGATTCGGTATCGCTTTGTATGATGCATGTAGTTTTTAAATGTAACATGAAAAATGTTGATTGAATTGAAATAATTCATAAATCTATATTTATGAACATTTAGAAAAAATTTAAAAAAGTTTTACATATTTAAAAAAGTTTATTATAACAAACTTTTATATTCTCATTCGTTGCATAGATAAACGAAAGATTTTCTAATTAAATTCAATGTCCTCGTAATCTGCAACGAGGTAATTCATCCGCCGCGCAGTTTATTTTTTCAAGCAAATATTTAACGGGAGTAAAATGTTCTCAAGGTTCTCACAGTAAGCATTGCCACGCTGTTTGAGCCATTAATTACGCTAAAGCGTCACAGAGTTCGTTCGACGATGACTAGAACGTTAAGCTGTAGTTGTCGCTGACGAGCTTGTCAAGTTGCGAACCGCCGGTTTCATTCGCGTAAATATTTTCCAATCCTTCGGTGCTCTCGCGAGATTCCACCTCAAAGAGAAAATCAAATGTTATTTTGTCAAAGTGTATGGGTGAAGGAGGGCGTTTTAAGCGTTATAAAATATCCGTCTTATTTGCTCTGACGATTGACGTCCGATATCGAATTAACTCGAGATATACTCAGCAATAATAAAAAAAAAGAAAAATTTAATATAATTCGTAATGGGGACTAAAATTGTGACGTGAAAAAATTGACAAACATTTTTATCACAATGAAAGAAATACAGGAATAAATGATTAACGTTTGAACGAATAGAATAATATTTAATGGAAAATGCCCTTCGATCGTCCCAAAAGGGGATCTCAAAATGAACAAAAGTTTGGATCTGTCTTACGCTGGAATCGTCATTGAAAAAAGTGACCATGTATCATATTCTGTACTGGTAAATTGAAAAATAGAAATAAATAGAGTGGAGAAGCTGCGCCACGTTAGGTTTACCGTAGTATAGGTGATAGTGAGAGCATAGAGTAATCGGCGAACAAAAGCGACGTCGGGCAGATGGCTGGTGTGCCAGTGGCTGCGGTGGCCATTAGCTAATGGATCCCTAACACCAGAGAGCAACGTACATCGGCGACAGAGCCAGAGTCATAGAGCCAGGAGTCGTACAACTCCGCACGTTGATGTTTCCCACTGCACATTCTACAAACGTTCACAGGTATACTCGGAGTGAACGTACATAGAGCGGAGCTTTACCTCACTGATGTTTTTTTTATTTCTCGCACTGTATACCTCTCCGCGTTTGTCATGTTGTATATATACGTGTACCTTTGTCGGTGCACGCCACTGAATGCACGAAGTTCAACAATTGCAATCGTGCGAAATCACAAACGCAATGGGGAACCATGCGGCCGATCTGGGACGAGGGGGATAACGCTGAATTCCGTACATACAGCATTGCGGAGTCGACCAATCGCATGTGCGTTTCTAGCTGGGCATTGCGTGCCACGTTTCACATTGATCGCCCGGACTGATCAAACGATTCGCACATGCTCTTTGCAACAATCGTCGGAATTAACAAACAAACGAGGACTGCAGTTTGCCTGGTGGATACACTGGTACTAGTCAAGCACTGGCACTGGATAAATGAAAAAAAAAACTTGATAAAGTAAAAACTTTATTTAGGACAAATATACCCAAAAGCAAATGTTCTAAATAAAATTGTGGATGCTCCCTTTCATAAGAATCACGCAATTCAATGTTTGTCACGTATATTTGAAATTCAAATGAATCAGAATCAGGGAACGAATGTTACACGAATTGAAAATAGGATTTTAACTGAGATCATGGTTTTGGAATGTGAACATAATGCTCGTGTTGAAATACATATTGCGTATCCCCGGTTTTTCTATAATCGATACGCTCCGATTTTCCATACATTCGTTTGTAAGAAAAAAACCTTCTTTACACGATAAATGTTATTGTATTTGATCTAACCAAGTAAACCATAAACAAGAAATGGGTACGAAGAGGTTCTTCGAATTTGGAAATTCGAATCCGAAGTAAAAAAAGATGCCAAATTCAAAAGAGCGGATCCAATGTGATTTACGAAAATCTGAAGAATGATCGAAATTGTTCGTTATTAAAGAATTTTTCGTGGCGCTCGTTTCGTTCTAGTATTTAACATTACGCTTAAAATTCAGACATTCAAAATCGAAGACCAGAATGCCAGAAGATTTCGATGAACATCGGTATTCGAGGATGTTTAAGTCCTCTGATTATGAATCTCAACTTGAAAAATTGAAAGCCATCGAATTCAATAGTGAGGACCAAAATGTATTATGTTAATCTTGAGTTCAGATTCGTAATTAGTAACCTCAAAAACCCCCGAAGTACCATGTTTCATTCAAATCAAGTTATATTTAGCTTTTTTTGTTCGATCGTTTTAGATTTCTGGATTTTGAGTTCAGATTCGTATTCAGCGACCTAAGAAATGAGAGATTTCATTTAAATGACGTCAGTTTTGCTTCCTCATATATGAAGCTATATTCTCGTGAAAAAATACGAGATTATAGGTCGCGCGCGCGCGGATGTGTGTGTGTGTGTGGGATCACGGGAATGGGTTACTCGATCATCGTGAAACTTTGCACACGAGTCGGGTCACAACTCCCGTCAGTTTTTTTGTAATTTTCGCCCAAATCGTTAACGAATGTCTCACTTTATGGTTATTTTAATTTTTCGAAAAAAGAAGAAACGCTCTGTAGTATTCGTAAATGTTTAGCTATCGAGTTAAACCTTTCTACAAAAATAGTCCAAAGAAAAAGGTTCTTTGGTATAAAGTTTGGCAAGATCGATCGCGGAGTTCAAATTTTATAGAATCATGAATTTTTGTAATTTTTCGAAAAATATATATTTTTGCTCCATCATAAATGTTCATATATCAAACTGGAACTTAGCATACAAATTCTCTGAAGTACAAGGATAGTTGGTCTTGAATTTGGTGAGAATCGATTAAGGGGTTTACATTTTATGAAATTTGCAATTTGACTAAATTTTCAATTTTACTAAAATTTTAATATTACTTTTTCTATGAGGAAGCCAGAATCGAGATAACCATTTCCCATAGAGAAGAATCTATTGGTTGGTAAGAATCACAAGGAAGCAATGTGAAAATAAAAAATTTACACGCCTTGTTTACATTTTTGTCCACGTATCGGAACCGCTATTTTGAATTTGTGATTTTTACAAAAATATGAAAAATGAGGAGTTTGCCGAGACACTTTTTATCTTCAGATTATTCATTAATAATACAATTTGTATCGTCAAAACGTAAACAAGTTCGCCTTTAACCAGTGATAAACTTTAATGACAAAAATGTTGTTTTCTTTTCTATTTCTTTAATTTTTGTATTACTTTGTAATTAATTATTGCAATATTATTAGCGAACGTTGCTGCAACATTTGAAATATATTTTCTAAATATTCTTGAAACGTGGGAATACTATTATCCATTAATTCCGTCCATATAATATCCCCCTTGCAGAATCTGGATTTGCCGCACGTACCGTACTTTCTTCTTTCCCTTTGCTTTTTTATATTCCTTTTACGTCGATGGAAACGATAAAGTCTTTCGCGAATCGCGAACCAGGCGTGCAGACGGTGTTCACCCGTTTTTCAGATAACTACTAATTCAACGAGCGCAATCCTCTTTCCGATATAGACTACATAACTATCGTAGTGACTACGTGCCTGATCATAAAACGAAAGAGATCGATCAATAAAGCGACCTATTGATTTATATTGCTTTACACGCCATCAGGATGTGAAACAATAAAAAATACTTGAAAATCCAATTAATACTTCGGGCCTTTAGAAAATTCTTTGTGGCTCTTGCATAAATTATTATCGGCACATAGACGAAAAAAAAAACGGAAATGAATGTAATTTTCATTTTAATCATATGCTACATGAAAATGTTTAAAATGGAGTCTTAACGACAAATGGGTTAAGGATTCACGTAGAATAGAATTAATCAAGGAGGTTCGTTCATAGAAAAATAGTTATGAATAAAATATATCAATAAAATACATATTAAAAATAGTTATAAGTAAAATTATAAATAAAAAATATATCAATATAATAAGCATTAAGCAACGAAATATTAAAACATAGAACAAAACTAGAGAAACGCTGTTGATTTACAGTCTCATACGGTATTATTAATCTATTAAAGACACCATTTATTATGATTTTTTAGAATTAATTAATGCTTTTGAATGTTGTTCGATTATATTTTTCAACAGATACCATTTTAGGCCACACAAATATATATTCAGGACAATAAAAACTTTTCTGTTCTTAATTTTATGCAGTCCTTTGAAGGTAAAAAGATTATCATCCACTGAGACAAGAGACAACAAGGGGAATTATGATTGCGAGTGAAGACATTTAGAGAAGAGTTTGCACCATAGAAAAGAGCATATCGTCCCCTTTTGCCGATTCTTCTATCAACAGAAGCACGAGCGGAGCAGGACTTGCAAGATACCAGTTTTTTCCGTCTCAGCTTCCATATTCATCCACAAAAAGCCATCCCTTTCGTCTTTTTATCCACATTGGAGTTTCCAGACTGGAATAGTAAATTAGAATGCTCTGGGTGCCCACATCGTTCATAGTAAGTCCTTGCATTTTTGTAGGTATATACCGTTCATTTTGCCGGAGAATTCTGAGACAGGTTTGGGTCTCTCTCTCTCTCTCTCTCTCTCTCTCTCGGTTCAACACAGCGAGACATTGTTTAAATTGCGGGGAGTCGAGACATCGATCACCATGGAAAGCGTCGTTGTCGTTGCAGCTGAGCCTCCGGGGACAGACGACGCGCAAACCGTCGCGCGAGACGTCTTGTCAGACTCAACTATTTCTTTCGCTTGAACCTGCTTCTTTCACTACCGTTCCGACTTACCGTTGCAACTCGTTCCTTCGCCTCTTTATCTTTACTCCTTCTTACTCTTCCTCTTCAGTGGTTTGCCATCTTCTTCCACTTGTATCTCGGCCCATTTCCACGACTTGCTCCTTACACTCAGCAACTTCCGGTCGTTGATGCATTTGCGTTGGCTCAACTCGGAGCTTGCAATTCACAGGAGCATGTGGTTACCGCCTACTCACCTCCCAGTCACTTCTTCGAACTCACTTCGCGCTCCGGCTCGATTTGTCTTTTCTTGTTTGCCGCTTGAACGCCCGAACTATAGCACATTGCCGTACTTTCTCGTACAGTCTTCATTCTTATTTTCCGTAGAGACGACGCTGGCTCTCGGTAATTTGTCGACGAAGGCGACTGACGAACATGCATCGCTCTTGTTTATGCCAGAACGGTAACTTCGCCTTCTGGAAAATTGCATCGTGATTGGAGAAACGGTTCAAAGAACCCATGTACTCACTGTACGAAGAGTTTCTGGTCATAGAGGTAACAGCCTGATCTGCCAAAGAACCATGAGACTCTTCATTTTCCCAAAAGCTCAACGTGGAACCTCGAAACCAGCCGTCCCGTTCGATCCATTGGCAAAAGAGCTTCAAAATTTTTATATCCCAGACCCCCCTGGGCTCTCGGTACAGATTTCTGGAAGCTTGCCAGGGATGGCCAGTCACATGATGCCCAGTGCGACAGCAGCAGCAGCAGCAGCTCGTCCGGAGCTTAACCCCGCAACTTGATTTATTCGGAATCTGTTTGTACGTCAGTCGACCCTTTTTCACCTTTCCGGACTGTATGGCTTGGCCATTTTTCAATTTCGTTACCACACGAAAGCTGTATCAAAAGCAGTTACCCCTGGGTCATTTACAGAGTTTTGAGAGATTATCGAGTTTCGCAATTATTTTGCAAATTTGTTTGTCAAGTTAAAATGGGTGTCGAGGGAGCCAGTCGCTCAATCGAGGTTTTGGCAAAAGTTTCGTCTCTAAGCCGGAAGCCCTCGGAAAGAGTAACAAGCCCTCGAAATAAAGTAAAACGACCGAAGAGTTAGGGTGGATGTTATGAATTGGCATGAACGCCTGAGAGTTCTGACTTCAATCCTCATCATGGTCTGGTGTACGAGCTGCTTTCGAGTTTCTCATAGTCTCGACCCTTTTCCATCAAAGCACAAGTACAAAAGTTCTTCGCTGCTGCTGCTGCTGCTGCTTGACCCCAAAACAATTATGTTCTGACTTGGCCTTCACAAGGTATAAAGGCAAGAGAGTGTCAGCGGTGGTAGCTATGCCTCGAAAACGCTCACTGCCAATTAATTCTTTTGACAACATTCAAATTTTATTAAATTCAAAGTTATGTGGTACGACCACGATTTTGTGGGCATGCAGAGTTCTTCCCTCCCTTTCCCCTGTATCTAACGTTCTTTATCTTTCATTTGCCCTTTCTTATCGCGCTTTTCTTCATATTTTATTCTCATGGGTCATTTCCCATCGCAATCTTACAGAATGAGAGAACGTTTGAAAATTCAATTGTACAACAATCACCACCATCATCACAGAATTCCTTTTCTTTTACGACATTGTCGAGACAATCATATTTCGTATCATCCTATAAGATTTGCAACTTATCGTGATCAGTCTGAATTTATTTCTCTTATAATAAAAATATTTCATTCCCAATGCTCTTCAAGGTTTAATCGTGTCATCTCCATGGTAGTTCTAGTACATATTTATCGGCAGTTAACGACCGATTGTTCACCTTCTAGTGGTATCATAATCAATAACCTGCAAGGATATTGACCCGAAGCCCTTGAACAACGCCGTTTATAAGGTTATTACACTTTGGGCAATGTCACGTCACATAAAAAAAAAACTAATTTATGACCTCTCTGCATAATGTCGATGTTGTAAAAAAAATGTAAGGTCTGGACAGGCGGCACTAGGTGGCCTCGTAAAGAAACGAACTATAGATATGATGCTGTTGGGCACCAACTCGCTTTTATAGGAAGCCCTGTACCAACAGAGTAAAGGTACACCGGTGGATCTCTCTAAGGGCTTTAGCCCTTGGCAGTAGACCGTTATCGATGCATCCACGTTACAGCCGTCTAAGTTTCTCTCTGCGGGAAGTAGAGAGAGTGCGACTAGGAAGTATTCCCTGCACAAGCCGATAGGGGATAATCAATCTCTCGCCCTGCAACGTTTCCCTCGGGATAGCACAGAGCATGGGCCCGATATACCCCCGGACGTTTGTTTGAGCTGGCTCTCGCTAATTTGGGATAACTTAATGAGAGTCTTCGGGCTAAGGATATGTAGAGAAGGACCAAAATTGATCTCCCATTATTTGCTGAGTAATTCTATAGGTATTCAATAAACTTTACTATGGGTTATCAATATTGCTTTCGTTGTTCTTCATTTTCTTTTATTAATACAAGTGACAATTATAATATTTTGGCCGTCGATTTCAACACCAGAGTTACATTGGACCATACGTAACAAGGATGAAAAGTAGAACTTTACATGGTGCTTTCTCATCATTTTTCACTTTTCACGAAGCTACCTCCAGGAAAAAGTAAGTTGATCAATTTAAATTTTCTCGTTTAGCTTTGACGAAAGGTGAAAAATAATGAGGAAGAAATTTGGGAGATTCAATTTTCTATCTTTCTTTTGTAAAATTCGAAAAATTGAAAATATAGGCAAATTAGCACGATGCATAGATTTTTATTAAACTCGATTCTAATATTCATTTGACTCTGTTGAACATTCATAATTTTTAGCTTGATAGGTTAAAATTTGGTAAAGTTATGACTTTTATACAAATTTTCCATAAAATTCGAAATATTTTTCATTTCACAAAATTAAAACGGTTCCCGGAATTCTCGACAAATTCAATACCGATAATCAGTCGTTATTAGTCAATTTGTGTAGAATAATTCCGCCCAATAGCTCAAAAATTGAATCAAAGAGTGACGATTGATTCCTCACACGCGTGATCAATTCTATCTATATAGCTCAAAGCGTTCTCGAATTATAGAGATTTTGATTTTTCGAATCTGTCATAAATGCACACGTACACACACGTCCAAACATTTTTTTTCTAAATCTCCATTCTGGACGTTTCGGAACATTCTTACACAGTCGAAAATATTTATGTAAGAAGAATAAAGACATTTCAAAAGTTTTTATTCCTCGTATTAAACATAAATATAAATATTTGTTGTATACATTTAATTAAAATAAAAAATCGAATTAGGACGGGAACATAAGAAATTCAAGTTTTCGTATCGAAGAGTTGTTTAATTAAAAATACTTTTCTATCTAATATTTTTCTTTTCTAATTAAACTTAAAAAATATATATATATCTTCAATTAAGACTTCGAAAAGATAGAAAGTGAGATTTCAAAATCAGACTTCAAGTCCTGCCAGCTCTCAACTGCGAATTATTAGCGAGATTCACTCATGGTTTCATAATGCAAACATTGCATTATTTACAGTACACGTACACTGTAGCAGATGCTACATCTCTTGGTATCGGTGCACAGGTGCGGACTAAGCCAGCAACGTCATTCTCCGTAGATTTCATGGTGGGGTGAACAGGGAATGAGGGGGCAAGAGTGCAAAATTGGGAGAGACGAGGCCACCAAGTGTTTAGATATATCTCAGGGGAAATGAATTGCTTTTTCATGGATGATCTTGCATGTTTCTTCAAGTTATTTTGTTCCCCTATCAAATTATCTTACGTAAAACAAAAAAAAAAGCAATTATTTATTTATTTATTTATTACTGAAAGTGATTGGATAAATAAATTTATTGGAACGTTCGTAATGCGCGTAGATTACCGAATGCGTATCCAGACAATAAGTATGTCATTGATACGAGTATGCAACGTTTGACGATAATACGTATTACCTCTGCAGAAACTCAACCCTTTTGTGCAATCAAATAATATCCAATAATGTTCTGATATGATGGGATACGAATAACTCTGTTTGCTACGTCAGTACCAATTGTCGCAGTGCGTACATAACTTGAATGGAATATATTGCTGGCGAAAGGAAGGTGGAGAATTGGCTCACGGATACCTCACAGTTCACCTCACGCTCACAGATATCGCGTATTGGTTTGCCATACCGAATGGATAGACGCTAAATACGTTTACTCGCTGTACTGGGTAATAACGACTATGTTGATTCCGATTGAAATTAGGGAAGGCACGCGACCACGATCTGTGTAGGTAACCGTATAACGGCGGATAACTAGTCGATGTAGAACTCGATTTTGAACTAAATCACGCTGTCTTTACAAACATTTCAATGTACACTAGTGAACAACAGTATGTATGTGTATGTAAATACGAAATACATACACGAAATACGTTCATTGCGTGCAATTTTACACGCAAGATCGAAGTTCTCATCTACTACTAGCCGCGATTTACTTGCACATCACGAACGGTCGAACGTCATTTGGCGTCGAAATCTCTCTCACGCGCGTGCACACACGCATACACACGTGCGCGCGCGTGCGCCAGTGTGTGTGTGTGTGTGTGTGTGTGTGTGTGTGTGTGTGTGTGTGTGTGTGTGTGTGTGTGTGTGTGTGTGCGTGTGTGCGCGCAGGCAATGCTCGACACTACATACACCCCGTTGCGATACTAGCGTTAAATAACAATAGGGGGTCACGGGAAGTGGGGGTACTCGAAAACATTTGCCCGTTTCCTCTCTCGGTGCGCTTTTGTGCCATGATCTACTCCACCTCGGCATAATGACACGCACTCGACGTATACAATCGGGCGCAGCCAGTTCTCGATCTCTTTAACTCTATACCCCGTGGCGTTACTTTCGACGATTCCTTTCAATGGTGTCCCCTAATTGGCCGAGCAGCTATACCCATCCCTTCGACCAGCCCCTTTTACTGATATTGACCCGCGGGCAGCTCTCGCTCCCTTGCTCATTAGGAATGTTGATGAAACGACGATTCATCAATTAATTCCGGAAAGACTCGAGAAATAAAATGCGCAATTCATTATTTTTATTGGAATTAATTTAATTACTTATTTAAAAAGAGAAAAAAATTGTTGGTGCACCGGAGCTCTTCGGTTGCGGTAACCGATAGGAAATCTTGAGTGTTGCATCAAACTTTGATCATGACCTGTCAGGGCGCTGATAAGGGTCATGTTTGCCCTGTACGTAATACCACTTAAGGTAACTCACAACTTGACTCGGAAACTAAAATGTTCTCTAAACAATCACTTTCGAACCTGGTGCTCAACATGAATTTCTCATTCTTTATTTAAATAAGATTTCCAGTTCCCGTTTCGCGATTCCCGCTATATCGAACGGAGTTCCCACCTTTCGCGTTCAATGAGTACGAAGACCCCTTTATACTTCTCGAGTGTTTCCGTGCGGCTGAATAACTCGTAATCATTAGCAAGCTTTTCGCTCTATGGTAGGCGAGAAAGAAGACGAAGAAGTGGAAGAATACGAAGGGAGAACGAAAGCGTCGCAGCAGCATCCCCGTCGTATAACATTATATAACAAAATGCAAGCGCGCTTTGTACATAACGATGATGAATCCCATTTCAGTAATGAGGTCGCACGCCATTGAAAAGCTCTCTCTCTCTCTCTCTCTCTCTCTTTCTCTCCTGTCATTTCCCCTTTTTCTACTCATCCTATATACATATACATATATATATATATATATATATATATACGCCTTTAGTTCGTTTCTCGTTTCTAGCTGAAACAACAATTGTCGCTTTCGCAATGAAACGACGTGCTGTTCCCAGGAGCAATAGCGAGCTTCTAGTTCCGAGAGCTTGCATCGCTTCTGCCGGACCTTGTCGTAGCTAGTATCCGCTATACTTTTCGTAGACGAAGAATAGAAAGCGAGCGAACAAGTCGCGAGCATCCGGAGCGACCGTAAAAGTTAATGAATGAAGGAATATAACCGTTTCAAAGAATCTTGAGTACAAGAACGGCAAGAACGACATGACCTTATACCTCTTCGAGAATTCCACGAGCTCGACCGTCGTCGCTCTCTCGTTTACTCAGCTTTCTTCCTCCTCTCCTGGATTTTCTTCTTCATTTATTTTTTTTTTAGCGCAACTCCCGCGTCGATGAACGTTCTACAGCTTAAAGGGCGCGCGCGGAGAGATTGAATTCATCCACTCGGAAACGATATTAACGTGGAATCTCCTCCAGTGACTCGTTCGTGCGCGGTAGCGGATAGAACTTTACCTCGTCCAGGAACACGAGCGTGTTAATTTCAAATTCCTTTGCACCTAATAAGGAGTGAGAATGGTACCTGGAGCACTTATTGAGTACGTGTCGTGCTCCAGCTGTATCTGTATTTTAAACTAAAGAAGACGAGGTCTCATCTCAAGATTCCCAAGTTGTTATTCTTCTGACGATGATGCTTACATTTGTTAAGTTTTTCAATTGAATCATAATTTAAAACTCAAATAGATACATCTTTCGCAGCAAAGGGAGTATCTGATATATCATTCAATGTTTAATAGCAGTTTTACGACTTTTAACAGACTCAATGATACTTAAGTGTCACAGGAAGCTCCGACAGCGCTTCAGTGACATCGAAGAACTCGAAAACGAGAGCGTCTTACATATATTTATGGATTTTTATATTTAGTAACGGGCCGGATGCCGTGAATGGAAGGAAGCGTCGCTGCAGTGAAGGTAGTCCTTCGGATGAGGGTTCATCTCTGAAAGCGCGAAACGCTTTTCGACCGGATACGCCTTAAAACGTAGTTCCAAGAGATCCGACTCCCCTTACCCCGTATTCGCTCGACACTTATTGTCAAACGAAGCCACCGAACGCCATCATCACCGCATTGCTGGCTCGGGCTATATACCGCGTATGTACCATCAGAGAAGGCGACGATAAAAAGTTTCACCAGATGTGATGAATGATAATTGCGTAAAAGTACCGCGCGCGGCCGCTAGCATCTATGCTCGCCCAATGAACACGATGTAACACCCGTTTCTCATTAGAGGCTTGTTAGGTCGCGCCCTGGCGAGAGTGACGGAATGCATCGGGCTTTGCGGTGAAGTAGCGCCTCCGAGGAGGGTGGAAAGGCCTGAAATGAGTAAAGTCGATGTAAAGCGACGGACTCACCACATCAGAAGTCACTGCCGCGTGTTTAGCGGAGTCTCTTCTCCTACGCTTTATCTCTTCTACCTTGTTTGCTTATTCGCCACGTTTTCTCACCTCTCTTCTTCGTTCTCTTCTTGCTCTTTACAGAGTTTTCTTATTTTTCTCATTATTTATATTCACCTCGATGTTACAGGAAACTGTGCGTCAGCTGAATACTCCTCCGAGAAGAAACTCGGTAAATCGCTCGCGCTTCGGGAAAACTGTTCTTATGAATTTTTTATCTTTTTCATGAGCGCGGTAGAAGATAAGAAAATATGGGAGCGCAAATGACTTAAGATGATGAAGGTAAAAAAGTCTGTCTTGCAGACTTGTTCCGAACATACATTTTCTATGAAATAAGCTTTTAGTATTATTTTGAAAATTTTCGATTCATTTCTTTTATTTATTATCTCCACTGTTAAAAATATTGGAAAAATTAATATAAAACAAGCTTTGATGAATAAAACTGATATATTAAATTAAAGATACAAGTGTTAATATTTAATCGATCAAATGAACTTACCTAAGTGAAGTTCGATCGTAATTATATGTAGAGTCTCGTTCGAGATGATTACATCGTAGTATGTAACGTTTTTCGTGTGAAAGTAGACGGTACTACGATGTAATCTCGAGAACGAGACTCGTAATATAATTAATTATTCGTATATTTAACAATATTTTTTTAATGTACTTACCATGCTGATCTATAATTTTACGATGTACTTCCTTAATCGTATCTTCTTAAATTTGTTAAATTTAATAGATCGATGTAATGCATTCGTGCTTTTTGTATAATTCAATTAATTTTTATAACAAACATTGTTTACAATGTTATTTTGCTACAACTACTATTATTATCAAAGGTGAATGGAAGATGTTTGCATAGTTTAATGATCCTATGGGTCGTGTACGCTGAGTGTTATTACTTTTATTGACCGTTACATATTTTCGTTAGTTTTATTCCTTATTTTGATCACATTATATAGATAGGGATGGTCAACAATATAGTTATTATGAATTTTTTAACTAGGATAAATATCAATTAAAATACTTTAATTGTACCGATAAGTTTATCGATGTTACATATATCTGCTAATCGGTATACAACGCATTTTGATTTAAAAATGAACTTTAAATTACTGCAGACAAATAGAGACGAAGACCTTTTGTTGAACTGGCCAGTACGACTTCTCGTGCTCGAGTTCTATCTTCAATTTACCAAGAACCGTACAACGTCTTAAATCTCTGGTAAGATATATTGGTGTACCGGCGTGCACCATGCTCACCGAACTCAATTAATATTGTAAATGGTCGAGGGCGCGGGCGCACGAAGGTGCCCTCAATGGCTCTTAATGCCTCGTTTGCGTCGGAGAATCTCTTTGCGATAATTCCATCTCCCTCTTCCTCTGGTGTACTCGCATTCCCGAGCGAGTGAGTTCGTCGGTACCGTGGCATTCGTCATTATATCCTCGGTATACCTTGACCAGCGCTGCTGCTGCTGCTGCTGCTGCTGCTGTTGCTGCTGCTGCTGCTGCTGCTCCTGCTCCCGCCGCCCTCAGACTTCAGGGCACCGTCGTGCCGATGATAAATCAGACGAACGGCCAATAAATACCAGTCCAGGAGAACTACACTGCTCCGAGACAAGTCGCGCGCGAGCCCTCTCCACCGATGTCTCGCGACCGTAAAGTTTGCAAACCCCGGGAAATAAATTCAACGCACAATTGGTTAGTTAAGGCATTGTATGGGTTCTCTCTCTTATCTTTATCTCGCCTCTCCCTCTCTATCACCACGATGCACCACGTGAGCATACAGCAGGCATGCAGACAGTCTCGTGCTCTCGAAATTATCGAATCACGTATTCAGGTATGACAACGAGTGCCCTCATTCAGCATTATAAATGCACGGATTGATTCTCGTGAGAAATCTTTAATGCAGTAATAAAAAAAACTCTTCTCCTGATAAGTTTAAACTTATAGAGACAGAGTGTTATATTGCGAAGCTTATAAGTATTCATTTAACTACAAAAGGAAGACAATGATAGACCGATAGACATTTCCGATGAAGCGCGTGTGTAAGCTGTCTCAACGCACCAGCGGAACGGATGTAGTGTCTTGTCACTGTAAGCTCTGACTAGATAAAATATTCCGTCCCTTCCTCTGCATGCATCATCCCATCGATGAATCGTATGTAATTTTATCCGATTGACATTGTGGTTTAAAAAGATATTCTCGCGGTTTAAAGTTACCTCGAATGGCAATTAACTAATTTTCATTAAGCTCTACCAGTTCGTACATAAACATTTTTTAGTTGGATCCTACAATTGAGAGAAACTTTTACTTTGCTTGCAAACAACAGATAGATAAAATTATCGGAGCATTCTATTTTGCAGCACTCCCCTCTTTAAAACTACTAATAATGATAATTTGAATGACAATTTAGCATAACATCTAACGCAATACGATAATACTGAACTAAACGGACGGTAGTATTAATTATGAGCATCGCTGCGTGTGATAAATGTTCATTGTCGCTGATAAAAATCAAAGGAGTGTTGCGTTGTATTGCGTTGATGAATACCAACCGCACGAGAGCTATAGCTTCAACTCGTCGGCTCGTCTGTCAGTGGACAAACGCGCATCACGCAAGAATAATGATTACTAGCTGCGATGCTCACAGTTCACAGTGATAATGATTATGATAATCACCCGAAATACAGTAGAGAAAACACATAGTTGTGAATTATCTGAAGATAAACGGACATGGTCGAGCAGAGGAACTCGCCAGATGCGATAAGAATCAGTAGGTAGGTGATGAATACCGGTAGCCAAGAAAATAATGATGATCTCTCGGAGACGCAGAACCCGGCCCTACAGTCTATTAATTAACGTAGTCCTTTGAAATAATCGACTGGGATTCTCGAATGTGAACGTTACTCGAGTGCTGATTATGATCCGTGGAAGGTACAAAGGTGCCGGACTCTATTCGTCGTGTCATTGTTCTCTTCATTGTGCCATGAGCAACGAACAATGCTCGCTCCATGGAAGAACGAGCCTCGATACAATCCGTTGAGAATGTATACGCGATGTGCACACAGCAACTTTGACGTGGACATAGAAACTTTAGTCGGTTTGATACGGGTCTCTCGCTCTTTCGCTCGAATCTCTCCTCGAAAATACCTAGAGCTCTCATAGCTGTCGACGTATTCTCGTCGTTTCACCGTGAATCGTCGTCTCGGGACGTAGAAACTTAGTTATCCCGCCTCAGTCTCTCCCTTGACTGTCTTTTACGTATCAACATTGTTTGAGAGAATCGTTTTAGTGGCTAATTCACCATGAATAATACTCGAGATACAACACGCGGGGCGTTATAACAAGAGAATTAAATGTACCGGTACGATAAATCATTGAATTTATTATATTTAGTATCGCGGTGTAAATTTTTTCGAGCTGTTCAATAAACATGAATTATCGCACGAGTAAACAAATATTATTGTCAGCGATACATTGCTTGGATGGTGACATCAGTGACCCATTCGCTGTAACTAATATTCAGAATACTTGAACGGATCATATAATAGAATGGCACGAAGGGATTTAAATGTGTTTAAGGATATATAACGCATATTATAATATTTATTGCTTGGTTGAAATCTATCGCTTGGTTGATTGTAACAGTGACTCATTCGCTGTAACTAATATTCAGAATACTCGAACAAAGCACAGAATTGTCCCTCCATTCATTCGCTATTGAAATAAATACGTCACTGAATTGTATTCAATAATACAGAGTGCATTTAATTATTTTGATAATTACCCAATTGAACATTATAACCGTATTACAAAAGATGTATTCACTATATTTAAAAAATTTTATTGTACTAATATGTGTAATTTTATAAACTATACGTGTAACGAAATTTATTTGTCTTTTTTTAATATAATAATATTTTTTCAATTCTTATTAGGTATAAAATATCGCACACGTGACAGCTTAAATTGATTGGTTGCTGGGCTCAGGGGTTTCTCGTTCAACGTTATATGAAATTCCCTGCTCGTTACCTTCTTTTCTTTTTTCTCAAGAGAGTTTCGGAGAAGTCGAGGATGTCAGGGCGCATATATAGTCGCATCATGAGCCGCCGCGAAGCGCAGCTCCAGAGGTCCGTGAAGAGACGAAGGTTCGGTGCGCACTGCGGTCGAGACGCTGGAGAGAACCTCAAGCCCGATAGAACCACCGAAACCATGATGGTTCCACTCGAGAAAGAGCGCGAACACCGTGCCCGAATAGCGAAGCTACTACTGTAGAGAGCACTCGAGTACCCTCGAGTGTCTTCACGTTAGAACAACGGCTTTATACAAGCCGAAGTAGCAACTAGCATTACTATACTTTTTATCCTTCTCTCTCTCTTTTATAATTTTTAAGTCTGACACACACACACACACACACACACACACACACATTGAACCTTTTGGAGTACATATAACACTATATGTAAGGTACAAATTCTAATACTCTATTTTGCTATCGAATCACCTCTCACTCGATTCTTCAGGAGTCTTGATCGTTTTTCTTTTGGTTTTTATTTTATTTTGTCTGCCGGGAGGTCCGTTTGCGGCCAAAACAGGGTGCGAGAGAGGTGGAAAGGTGAGCTCGTTTGCGGCGATTCGATGCCCTGACCTCCCGGAACCTCGGCCCTCGTGCTCCTGCTACGGGGTCTTCGAGGTTGAAATTCCATGCGAAATACCTTCACCTATCTTCGCCACATTCTTTTTGCAACTGTCCCTAGATGCCAGGGTAATGATTGTGAGATTATGAATAGCTGCATGGAAATACGTTGTGGATATCGTTACAGACTTCACCAACATGACAGTTAGAAATCTGCGATTCTTTATCGGTCTTGGCATTATGCTTGTGTGTACGCGTGTATGTTTTTTTTTCAGGCTTCATTGTGTATCTTTTGAGAAACTGCCATTTTCAGTTTTTTTAATTAGCACTTTTTAAAAATCGTGCCTAGGAATTATTTTCATCTTAATATTTAGAAGTTAAGATAAATCGCATCTCCTAATTGTCAACATTTACACAATTACATGCATCTCTATGTATTTATTGTTATAAATAAGCGAAGAATTAAATCGTAATCCGATCGAGCTTTTCTTCTTTTACACAAAAAAAGTAAAGAAAAGAATAGTCGATACATGACAGTCGGAGTATTCTATCGTCGAATCGAATTCGTCCGGTCAAGTTTCATTGAACTAAACACTCCACAGGCCTCTTGAACTCGATGGAAATCCTCCTAATCGAAATCCTTTATCTTGCCCCTCATAATGGTCGTCATATCTCGTCTCTGCCATGGATGGTATCATCCTCGAGGACCTCCCTGTTACACGAGAGGAACAAGACACAACAAACGGAATGCTGGTATCGAGAACGTTAAAGCTAGGTGCCTCTCGTACATCTTGCCGTTCTAATAAATGGAAAGGCGCTGGGGTCGCGCACGCTCCGATAAATCCATGTCTCGGTCCCTTCCCGCGTATTCGAACAAGGGCCACCTCGTTAATCCCCTTACGATTTCACGGGGAATCCCGGCGAAGGATCATGAAACGTGAGTATCACAGTTGTGCTGATGCAGTGTTCTGCTCGTGCGAGCTTCCGCGCGTTCACAGTTTGGATCTGTGCTCTTCTCGTAGTGAAACGTGCACATGGAAGCCCTGAGAAACCGTTGAGTCGAGAGCCACGACTTTCCATGGGATATGACTCGATCGTCTTGCTCCATCCTCGCACCTACCTACGTACTCTGTCAGACTGGAAAGCCTCTTATTAATCGAACTACGTGAGACAAGACGCGAAGATAGGAGGAACCGAAGACAGCGACGATCCCGAAGATATCTGGATCATGTCTTGTTTTCAAGTGTTGACGATGCGACGAACCGTGCTTCTACCCTTGGTGTTTGGATCACCATGGATCAGGCGCTACATTCGAGAGAATTTTTGTCTCAGCGTGATATCTCACCTCTGTACGATGAACGCACCAACGGATAAAAATTAAGGAAGCGCTAGGAATGTGTCGTTTTTTTCTCACTAGGACGTAAATTATCCTAAGTTTACTCCTTTGGCTTTCTGTGTGTGAGATCGTCCAAGCCGCAGCATCGGAAAATAAGTTCGTGTGCCGACGACGAGGCGTTAGATCTACCTACGCAGAGGTATATACTGAAACACGAAAAGAACGGTGTACCTGGTACCCGCGTCGACACCGCAGCATAACCACCGCCTTTTTACGTATAATTAACCGACATTAACATTCTACCCGTGGAAGTTACACCCCGTACGGTATCGTATTTCTGCGGCTTGTCTCGTGTACCAAAAGAGAAAAACTCGAGAAAGTGCCTCGTGCTTACCTATATTTTTATGTGACGATAAAATCGCTTTTCTTTACGTTTGCACCAAGTCTCTTGATCGCAACACACTTCTTTCGTCAGAAACCTAAACGTTTTACGACCTAAGAGTGCGAAAAAAACACGACCATTAATTAAAATACGAACGTTAGTACACGTCCCGAGGGTTTCATTCTCTCGTCACATCCGTTTACAAGTTTCCCTCTAAATTTAATATTGTTATTATTATTGTTAATTACATACCTTACGTCTTAATTCAAAATTTATTGTCAAATCGTTATATTTATATTCAATTAAGGAAATACAACGTAATAAAAAAAGCATAGTTATCATTATTTGCATTCGATATGTGCATTAGTTGATTTATAATAAAGTTATCATAATATTATTTTCGACAGCTTTCTTTTATTTATTGATTTTTTTTATTCATCAATGAATAATCGACGTATTTATCGATAAATGTTTCATCGACGGATCGTCATGTTCGTAATGTGTAGTTTTACGATTCAGTGCATATTCGACAAAGTCGTAAGATTATATAGTCTCGATGATAACTAGACGACGAAATATATCTCTATGCATGTATGATATTTGTCTGAGCTCGTCGCGTGCTTACATTCCACGATCGCGAAGACACCGGCTGCACTACAGGGCAATATATTCGAGCGTATCAATCTGCATAAACTCATTCCTATGCAAATTAACGAGATTCGATTAGAATTCATAGTTTAAAGCCCAGGCTTCCCCATGAACCTTCCAGAGTGCGACACCCGATATAAGCTTAGATCGGCTACAAGACCGTATAGTACGCGCATCCATGGATTCCCACGTATACCGATTGGACAATTTATTCGTGTATATCGATAAATGAGCTTTGTACCAGAAGGAATACGATATCTTTTCGATGTTTTACTGTTTCGTGACTCACGTGATACGTGTACACGACACTGGTTAAAGTTTTATAAGATAATTGCAAGGAAAAGTGTGTCACAGATCAGTAACTTATATGTACAGCCATCATGTGTTTCGACTCGCAGTGATTCATTGACCTGACATTCTCTGTACTTCGATCGATGTACCGAAGTATATGTTTCATCTTTGCACTGTATGTCAACTATTGCCAACAATTGTACATATGCCGAATGTTTGTTAATGTATTTAAGTGCAATGTCTGTAAACTGAAAAAAAAATGTATTGATTCTATAATATTCTGACACAAAAATATTTTTTAATTTCAAATTCTAATTGTTACAATTTTATTGAGATTGAAGTGAAAATATATAATATTTATAATAAAATATAATATTTTGTTGGAATTTTCTTATTTATTGTTTCAATTTCATATGAAATCGTGAGAATTAGAAGTAAAAATTATATCATATGCCAGTGTTAGATCGTGATAGAATTGTTATTGATTCAATTGCATTTTTTTTTTAGATTGTTTACAGAAGGAATATGTAAAAAAGACGTTTGTTTCAAATTTCAAATGTTCAGAAAGACTTTTTTATGTCTTCTACAGATAAATCGAAGATCTTCAAGGAGAATTGTCTATCAATAGCTTCTTACATTTAATATTAATTTCCATTAGACTCTTTTATCCGGTTGCTTCGACAAGTCACTTACAGATTATTGTTAATTTAAAAGAGACAGAAAATATTTTTTAACTTAGTAAAATAGCGAAACAATCAAGAACATAAAAAAGCACGTAAAGCGTTATTCTGCACAAAAATGAAAATTCCTATCGCAAAAGTATTATTCGACGGAGAGAAAAGGTTATCAAAATCAAGAAAATCAGTGATTGCGAGTGACGAACTAAACGTCTAGTTAATTGAAGGAAATTCTTTTTTGATAAAATATGATAAATATATTTAATTAAAAAAATATTCAAATCGTTCGATCAATATTTTATTCTCAACCCAAAAATGGATATTTAGTTGATTTTTCTAAGTATGTAGTTTTCACAGTGTATCATTTTAGAAAAAATTATTATGATAATAGTCAGTGTAGTAAGTAAATCAAATGATTTTTCAATCGATCGATATCTATATCTCTGCAGTAGATGCAAACGGTACAAGTCAGACACAGCTCTTACGACGACGGGCACATTTGAAGGCCAACACGTGTATTTCACGCATTCTAAAGCAAGCTGTAAAGACGACGAAGTGTTCATTGCGCTTACCGCTTACCTCTGTAATATAGCTACGTAGTGAATAGTACGGTTGCACCATGGTAATTGTACCAAGAGCGAGTGAATAAGTGAGGAGAACACGAGCAAGAAGTTGCTCGGGCCAGAGATCTCACGTGCTCGCATTAAACATGCATACTCGCGAGCTTATATCTCAACATACTCCTCCCTTTCGGAAAGCCTTGGATCAATCGAGTTCTACGACCGTGTGGTTAAGGCTTATTTTTCAGGTCTCTCCGATGCACTGTACAATCGTAGCATGGCCAACACGTGAAGGCGAGAACCCTTCCTCTCTCACGATCAGATAACATCTACAAGATCCCAGATCGTCTTCCCAGTCGAGTGAGACTCGTTAGCACCGCTGAAAGACATTCGGATAGACAGATTAAAGTTAGGGTGAGGGGGGAGGGGGCGCAGAGAGATCCTTCTATCGGCGAATAGGAGTCTGGTACTCGGAATATAAGATATATTCAAATGCCTTGGTCATTCTTCGACGTAAGTGCAACTATGAAAAATAGTTGAAAAACGAAGCACGAAGAAATAGGCTTTATCGATCGAACCAATTGCATTGTTAAATACCCTCCGGACAATTTATTTTGTTAAGTCAATAATAAAAGATATATTTAATTCAATTTTTATGTCACGACGTTGCGATGCTTTGATTGTATGAATATAATTATTTCTAATTTTATTTCTTATATCTCTAACGATATTTGTATTTATTTCATTGTTGCAGGTGATACGCAAGGGAGTCGGAAATGAAAGAGGAGTCACGGTGAGGCAGGGCGAGAGGGTGAAGTGACTTCGCCCGTACAAAGTGTGGGAGTCAAGATATGGTGAAGAGGTTCGGGTGTATCGCCAATAGGGCGTCATCTGACGTCCGCTATTTCGGAAACTGGATTATTTTCCTCTTTCCTATACTCGGAATACTAACAACAAGAACTTGCGCTATAGATCTCTGTAAGTATATGACAATTTATTTTGATTTTAATATACCGTGCATCAGTACGTGGAGTACAGTACGCGGAGTACGGTTAATAATTGATAAGCGAAGAACCTTCCGTGTTTTCCTCTTTTATTATTCTCCCTCTCTTGATCCCTTTTGAAGTCTCTCTATACATTTCTGTCTGTAATAAGTTTTGCTCGAGTTGTAAGCAACTTCTTTACGAGAAAAAAGTGCTTTGCCTTTTCGCCGCGAATAATGTGTGAAACGACGATATCGTACTTGCGCTCCCGGGGTATAGAGCTCTGTATAAACCATTGTGGCGGCATACTTCTTCGGTCACGGAAGTATATAGACGATAGAAACCTGGTAAGCCTTGGTGGGCGAAAATGTTGTGTCTCGCTGTGCTTCAGTCGTTGTGTCTTTCGATTGTCGCAAATAATTTATTGTCTCTTAGATACGATACACACCTGTAGTGTATTCACAGTTGTATACAACACTCGATGATAGAGCTTGACAATCTTTTGGAATATCTCCTCGTGTATTGTACAAACTATAAATGTCAGAGAAATAATTTATTGCTCGGATAACCTGTCGGAGAAACAACTATTAATTATTAAACAGAGTTGGGAATATTCAAACTTGCAGATATGTTATTCCTTTCCTGATTCTCGTTTATTGATTAGATTAAAGACGAAGTTCTATAAGGAGTAAATTTAGTCGTAGGTGTCGTAAAAAAAAAACAAATTAAAGTTATTAGTTTATATCTCTACGTGGAAACGTCGCTTCTGTTTGATATTTTAGGATTTTCTGTAGTTATTTAAAAATATTTGAGTTGATTAAAAAAATGCCATTGGGTTCTCAATAATGTTATTTTTAAGGAAGTGAGAGCACTTTAGAAATCAGAAAAATATATATAAACGTTGTGTATATGCAGAAATAAGGAAATAATTCGACGTAATTGCCACTCGTGACATTCACATCACGTTTTAATTGATGTGTAGCTGTGAAATTACTGGGATAAGGTTAGGAACGTTATGAATAAATATTTCTGAATTTCCTAGATTCGTTCTCCTTTCAGAATTTTTTAGCATCGCGTCACAAAATACAAGACATAACGTAAAGCTATGAATCATGGTCACGAGATGGGGTTGCTTGAAACGTATTTTAGCAACACGAGCTGTTTCTGATCTTGGCCGTTTTAGCGTCGCTACAGGCGCCTTACCGAACCCGCTGCCTCGATAGTTTGACAGATCGGGCTTACTTCTCGGTACTTTTCATATGAAAGTTATCGAAAGTTATGGTGTGTACATTCCTATGTACACACCATTCTACAGCTGTAGAATGTGATTTGAATACGGTTACGAACTATTTTTATGAAATGCTATGACAGCGATGAATACTGTAAGTAAACATGTATTTATAACCTCAATGTCAATGTCAAACGTATTCTTTCGACATCGACAATCACTTAAAATCGCTCATTCTGTAATGATATTTTTTTATATAGTAATTTTGCAAGAAAATCCATTTCCCACTTGATGCATGTTTTTTATAAGCGATGGTTTGTTTTTATCTCTTTCGAGTCCATATACATGACAAGACACCGCTGTACTATCCCTCATGAAATTAAAGTACACTCGGGAATATATAATTTATATATGTTAAATAAAAACCGACACTTGTGGTTGAGCGGTTGTTGTATAGCTCTGGCGATCCCACGAGTTAAGAAGCAGCATTCTGTGCTGCCACTACTCGGATGGGTAACCGCTTAGTCGTGCACCGTCCGACGCATCAATTTGTTAGCTTGGAAGTCAGTTTTTCTGAGACCTTGGTATCCGCACTCAAGTAAGCTACTTTCGTGTATATACCGGAGAATCATAAGAAACTTGCGAATACGGAATAAGTCGGCTGTGGACACATCGGAAGTTCTTGCACTTTTGCTCATTGTAGTAAAAATAATACATTAAATTGTATAGTTATACTCGATGAAAAAAAATCGAAAAATTCATGAATAAATATATTTAAAAGTAACTGATTTTCAAGCTATCAGCAAAGTATTTTACATACATTATGAAATATACGCAGAAATATATTTTTCAGGATACATCCGTTAGATATATATATATATTAAATATATAATATTAAATATATGGAATATATTTAATATACATAAAAGTATATGTACGAAAATACTTTTTTGCGTAAGGATATGATTCTCTTCGGAATAATACGTGTTCTCGTTTAACGCGATGTTTAAAACACTGACATTGGTTATAGTAGCAACACTTGATTCGCAGTTCACTTTTTTAACCACGAAGAGAGCTCTCGGCAAATCAAATTTGCATGCTGGAGTGTCCTTGTGAACGGGCGTAAGGGTATATTTCCAACGGTTTGAAGTAACCTGGTTGGCTGTACGCTGTTATACGCTCTTTCTGTTCCTTCGTTCCTTCCGTTTTTACGTCTTCGGTAACTAGTTTCTTTATCGGAGAGTCTCGACTACGTGTTTCGGGTAAGCGTGAGGTTCTGAAAGCTCAAAGGACTCTGGGAGTAATCATCAGCTCCCGGTATGTCATACGTTTCCACTAAATTTTTTACGGAATTTACCATTCTAATTGAAGTTGGAATAACCACACTCGCACTCGCTACAGTCGATAATCGGATTACACGTCGCGGAAGTATAACCAGCTCTGAAAGAGTCCGTTATAAAATGCAGCACCTCATTCGATATTGTATGCAACGTACAGTTTCATATATGAAACATTCTCCTTCAAGTGGACTAATTTATTTTCGATTAGCGCATAGAAGATGTCATTATTTTTTAGATATTACTTCTAGCTGCCAAGATGATCGTTAAATTACATCAAATTCTTAAATACTTTAGCTAAAAATAAATATAAATACTTATCTTTGCATTATTTTCTGGTAAGGAGTTTATTAAGGGGACCATGTGAGTTAGAAAATTATGATTTTCAGTGTTAGAACATTTTTTACTCTCGTCAACCAGTGTTGAACTTTTAGAACTCTGCGCGTCATTCAGAACAAATCACTCGATGAATTACACTCTACGTCGTCTTAATTTCTTTGCAACATCATTTTCCACCGGTTCAACGAAGCACATTTTTTTAGATATCATCAGGTTGCAACTATCGATTTATTTAAAAAGTGTATAAAATAATCTTGATATTTAAAGTCATGTTATCTCTTAATATTTTGATATTTTAAAAATATTTTCTGTGCTTAACTGATGTAGAATATTACTACCGAGAAATTGAGACATCATAGAGCGCAATCCATTCATGTATAGGTCGATTTGACGTGGAAAACCTTACATATGAACGTCAGTACAGATATAAAATAGATGATGAAGCCCCGACGAATCTTACTGGCGTAAGTTTCCTGCGAGATACGAAGACGAATCAGAGATTCTGTTTTTATTTTTTCTCAAAGGTAAATGGAGCAAACTTGTTCTCCGGTGTCAAAGAGACGAGAGTACATGCAACAGCATTTGTATGCAGCGATGGACTTCGCGATGAAATAATATCGTATAGTCACTCCCCTTCGTCGAGGTGTGAAGATAAAATCGAATGGGATACAGGGACTGATCGAAACCGGTATAACTTCGTACACTTATCCGCGTCTTCGATGTATAATCGTGTCTGTACGTCAACTTATATCCTTCTATTCCGACGAATTAAATTGTCAATTTTTATAGAATTGAGCCTAAGATATCCGAGAAGATTGCAAAGGTTTTCCTGAAGGATTCCCGAATAGGTTCGTACCTTTGATAACGGATACTTATCCAGGTATTTAACGGAACTCAGAGCTCAGCAAATAATGGAATAAAAAGTCCTGCAAAGACTTCTTTCATTCAGTCCTTTTACAAGAGTCCATTAAAGAATCACCGAAAGTGACTCTTGGATAAGGAACGATAAAGGTAGTGATATTCGTCCCATATTTATGATTCTGATAGCGTCAGTTCGGTCTTCTTATTTCTCTATTTTTTGTTCCGCAAGATACATGAAAAAGGTTAGAATTCGTTAGACACACGTATACACGGAGCATAATAAACCGAGATATTCTCTGTTCAAACACGAGAATGTGCAGAGCGAGAATAGTCTCCGACGAGTTTGCGAGGGAAGGAGAGAGAGAGAGGGAGAGAGGGAGGATGTAGAAAAGGGCCGTCGATGAATTATGAGGTATAGTCGCGGACTCTCGGGACTCCTGGGAACGTTGTTGCAAGTCCAGAAGGTTGTGGAAACCTTCTCGTTCCCTCGATCCACCTTTGCCTCTCGGTATACGTGCAACAACCTTCATTAATAATAATAGCCATTCGGAAGCGGCACGAGTAGTTGCTGCTGCTGTTGCTGCTGCTGTACGAGAGATATTGAGCAGTATGATACTGATGCTGAGTGGGCAATCCACCGCTGTATCGGCTTAAATTTTCTCCCATTAGTTGTCTGTATACCTGACTCTATCAGCTACGTCTTGGCTAGACCGCAGCAACTAGTTTGTATCTCTTTGGCGCACTATCGATGCACCTGGTACTCTTATTAGTTGGCTTGTCACTTCTGTCCCGCTAGCGATAACAGTATCTTCGAGAGTGTTATGCGTTATTGTAAATGAACTTATGGATGATACATAGCTGTTATCATTACAAGAATGAAATATTCCGCGTGAACATTTTCATAGAATATGAAAATTAAGTAAATTTACTAATCTCGTATTTGCGAGATTTTTTGAGAACAACAAAGTTAGTTAACGTCTAAATCGATGTGTCATTTTGACCAGTTATTTTGCCATATGATCAGCCATTTTATACAAATTTTAGCAAAGTATCTATTTAGCTTTATATCTCGAGATGCTACTGATCTTATTCTCATTGAGAATCAATAATTATAATACTAGTCAATTAGTTTTATTTGGCTCCGTGTGTGTACGTGTGTGTGTATGTTCCGTTATTTTTTTTTATTGCAGATGTAGGAGGCCAATAGGCCTTTGTCGGAATCATTTGATAAGTTCTTAAAGTGTGAATTGCGCTTTTTCTAATTTTTAGTATCGCTATTTTACGAATTTGAGACCGAGGGTGACCACGTATCTTGCGACGAAAAGGGCTCTTTATTCATAAGCCAAATGCCTCGCGAATGGAGGATCATTCGGTCTTATAGGCTCGATCGCATTCCAGTTGCTTGAAAGTTGATGCATGGTTTTCCCTCGCTTTGTCAAGTAAACGAGAGAGCTTTTGTCAAATACATGATGGCAGTTAAATATATGGTGATCAAATAGACCAATGTGTACTGTATTAGGTTAAATATCAACTTAATGACGTTGATATTCAATTATAAACATTTCAATGAAACCTACATGGCATTTAACGTTTTCATACCGAGCTTAAAAATATAATTTACTATTAAATACTAAATATCTTATAAATTTCGTAAGCCGTTTCGCAGCATTGCCTTTTCTTCGTTAAATTGAAATCGCAGAAACTCGTAAAAGTACATAGCATTTCAGAAGTTTTCAATGAAATGAAATTTCATCTCAATATTACATTACCAAGAGTGTACAGAGCGGAGCGTTGCTCTCTTTGAAAGTGAACGAAGTTCATAGAGTGCAGACTTTGCTCTTCTCGTGCATGGGACGTTGCCTAGGAGTCTACAGTCTACACTCGCCTGCTTGCTTTAAATCTATCACACGGTGCTTGCACGCCACCCCTGGCGGTGTTACCGGGGGTAGCGGCGGCGAGTATAACGCCTGCTTTTTGCACAGGGTATAGACTGCACGCGTAAAGGTGAAGGAGAAGAGAATAATGCATGCAAAGTAGATGGTATCGCTCGTTCCATGGCCCTTAACCCCGTCATTGACTGGCGGTCTGCTCACTCCTAGGGTTCGGCACATACCTGGAGGGCCCTCTTTTGTTCTCTTGCCGCTGCTGCTGTTCATTTCACGTCGACACGATGCAGGACCTCCTCGTGGAGGCATAAACTCTCCTACTCGTTCACCTCTGCAACGTCAGGAATAGGAAAGAGGCGTAGAAAGAAATGAAATATAAACAGAACATCAACGATAAAACAATTTGATCGGTAGCGAAGATATCGTTGAATCCACCTCGAGGATTTCAACCTTTTCTTGACTTTGATTCTTCCACGTATGTGCAGCTACGTAAAAGGCAATTTTTTAAGAGCGCTGATTCGAATACTAGAAAATATATTGCAGAGTAATTCTAGTGACATTTTAGGGATCATTCCAAAACTATTCTCAAGGTATTGTCATAATTTTGTATGTCTTTATATTTGAAAATGATATAAATATGTTCTTTATAGAAAATAAAATCATATTTCTTTTTCCATTATCGAGTCTAATTGCTAACTATTTATTTCACTGCTTCGAATTAAAAATGATATCAATAAAATAAAGACAATTTTGTGTTTAATTAATCCAGGCATCCCTTAAAATTTTATCACCAAAGTCATATTTTTGTACACAGCAGCAATTAATTATTTTTGATTATACCGAAGTGTAGGAGACGAAATGATGTTTTTCTATTGGTATTGACAAAAATTTGTGGCACACCCTAACGTGTATCGCATCGTTAGAGACTCGCCATGTATAATATTTATATCTTCATCTCGAGATGCCGGTGTCTCGGTTGAATATCTCAACGTAGAGCTTTTCCTTTCTCAGCTCTGTTGTCGAGATACGAGAACGCATAAACTCTGCCTCTATATCTGACCGGATTAATCTTGGTTCAGCTAGTTATTTACTCGTTTATGACCTGACTGTGATGCGTACATAAATTCAAACGGAGCACTCTCGGGACTCGACTCGCTCTCCCAACTTCCCATCTCATGTACATGAACTACATGTACCTACTTACCTTCCCACCTGCATCTGTATCTTCGTACATTTACTACATCTGCGAATATATCTATATTTTTTATTTGTTGTTTCAGCACAATGCACCGCCCCACTCGGTATGGAGTCCGGATCTATTCCAGACGTAGATATCACTGCCAGTTCGAGCTTTGACAGTGGCAACGTTGGACCTCATCAAGCAAGGTAAATCATTATTTTAACCATGTAACTTGGCTAGTTAAATATAATTCTACTACCGTCCTTACCCTACTGTGTCAACTTCCATGAAAATTCTCATTAATTAAATAAAACATTGAAAAACATGAAGAACTTTTTCTATAAATGAAATTTAGATCGATACTGTTTGCCTCTTGGTGTAAAACAACGGCGTGACAGATGATAAAATAGCCTAAGATCAATGTGATTCTGAAATATTTTATTTACCGTTTAAAAAAATTCTTTAACATCTCGTAATTTCAAACATTTACCTTAAGTTTCGCACACGGTCTGTCCTAACGCTGTAGGTTACAACTACATCGTTAAGACTACAGAACTACAATATCGCGTCGTTACGAATTAACCTAATTTGCGTTAAATATTAATATTTCTGATTATTTAAAACTACTGCGAAATGTGCGCGCGATTGAAGAGCCGTCTGCGCTCCTTCATTCTTGTATAAGAGTCGGAAGACTTTCGTGACAAGCACTCCTGGTTCCACGACCAATCACAACACGAATAAATCGATGACAATCGGCTTCATCGATACTTTCGACAAATGTTATCGTATAAAGATATCGTCCCATGAACTTTTTTAAATTAATGATGGCCAATCACCGAGGGGAATACAACAATTATGTCGCTTACCATATAAACCTTGTTTTGATACAAACGTTAATAACATAATATTCTTTTTGATAACTTGTACAAAGAATTTCAAGTTATACCAACCGTTTGGCTTTCTTCGTTAAAAAATTTATTTAACCTCTTTCCTTGTGAGACATCATTGAAACATAGCATTCTCCTGTTTCTCTGCGATCGTCCATTTTTAAGCACTTACAAGCCTTATATGATGTTTTACGCAGGGTGTGTCCCGTATACAACCGTTGTAATTTCACTTCCTCACTCTTGAACTTCGTGGCAAGCATACCTACTTTCTTCAATGTCACGTATCACCATCTCGGTGGTAGGGAATATCGTAGATGCACAGTGTACGAAATTCCTGCAATTCACTTCATACACCGCCACCCGCGGTTTCCTTAATGGCGAATGCGCAGCGAGTGCATACGCCATTCGAGATACCATCGTCCTCTCCGAGAATCAGAAGAAGAAGAGTATCATACTTGGCGTTTCAATCTCCGTGGTACACGAGGAAAGTGCTGCACAGGAAGCATGACACTCGCTATTATTTCCGATGTGCGATATGAACTGTCCTGCCTCCCCGGAGGACGCACTTTGATTTTTATTCGTAATTTAATTAATTTTTCAATTTTACTCCAATTATCATTCGCACTCGTCGTCATTCTCTGTCTCACCTTCTCCCTCTTCTCTCCTTTATTCGGTTACCATCGCTTTTATCGGTCTTCTTTTTTTTTCGAATTCTCAGCTCGAGGCTATCGCGTTGCTGGTATTAAATTAGATGGTGATGACGGTGATGGCTGCGGTGAGCGAGAGCGGAGTAGGAAACCAATGGAAAGCTGGGCGACACGGAGAGTTCCGCGTTTCAGGGCCCCAAGCTCATCAAGAGTCGGAGGCCCATTCAGCCGGTCATTGTCTGCGGTAATGGAATGTATTAATATCAGAGAGCAAGCGAACCTGGTCTGGTCTGGCAAGTCCTGTACATAGTCGGGGACGAGAACCGTGAGGGCAGAGGCAGGGACGGAGCAGAGCCGGTGCTCCGGATCGTGCTGCATGCACCACTGCCACCAGCTAGCCCTCTGGTTCCGCAGGAGCATGGACGTTCGCTGCTGCTGCCGCTGATGTCCCATGGGACGCCACTCATAAACCGGGTCCGGCTTGACTCGCTCGCAACCATCCCCATAGAGCTCACCCACATAGACCGTGTACCGTTGCACGTCCCTGCATTAATACGTAACGCGCTAGGGAGCCATTCCATATTCATAGAACGGTCCTCCGACAGGCCAGGAGGGAAACGTGCGTCACACGATTAACCCATTCGTAACGATCGATTTTTATTTTTTATTTAATTTTCGATACCAGTTCGATGCCGATCAATATATGTTTTCTGAGAACAGAGTAAAGAGCAATGGAAAACCGTTTTATTCGCATTAAAATTTAGTCGTCGAAAAATAGAAGATTCATTTTTTAACTCTAATAATTGACAGCATGATTTAATTTTTTTTTGTTCCCTCGGTCAATATTATTGCGCAAAAATAACAAATTTATCGTTACTAATGTTATAAATAAAAGTAGCTGCGCCAACATTTTTGAGGAATTATTTTTTATTTGCACTACGTGAATTGACATTGACTGTATTTCGAATTTAAAAAATGTTCACTTCTATCTTGATCGAAGTAAATAACTGATCGATCCACGGAAATAATAAAATGTCTGCAGTGCTTCAAATTCTAGTAAAACCAGAAAATTAGATTAGATCGTACAATATTTACTTATTATTCGTGTCACTCAAATCGTCAGCTTCCACTGAGTCACTCGGAACCCTTTGAATAAAGCACAAGGGTAACGTCACACGAGTGGAAGCCACTGCAAGGGGTTGGTTGTACGATGGTGTCTCGTTGGTGCCAATTTCAGCGAGTAACAACCGATCCCAGTCCGTCTGGGCTTCTCTGGAACGCGACGACGCGGATGATATAAAATTAAAGTCCTCCTACTGCTTCGACTTCTCGAGAAGAGACCCTGCTCAATTTACCACTGTCCATCCATCGCGTGACGTATACGTCCATAGTCAATTTGGTGTTGGGACGTGAGATTCGGCTTTTGGCCCTGGAAGGTAACTCGAACCCGTTTGAGACATTACCAATAACAGAGAAATTCGGAAATAGTTACTGTCCAAACATTCTAGGAATCCTCAATTCGAGCACTTACTCTCTTCTTTTCGAATCAACGGGCAGTTATCGCAAAAGTTATCGACTTGGCCCGACAAAATAATTCATAGCAAAGACTTATCTACCGCACAAAAGTGGATTTATCAATTTATTCTATTTCGACGTAATGTCGGTGAATCCGCATTCGTGGAATCTACATTTCCAATTCACATCCGAATTCAATCCACTTGACCCGGCTAAATCATTGATGGGCTTTTCTCCATTTGGATCGGAATTGCATTTTAAGCTCTGGCTCTTCGTCTTCCGAAATGGATACTGACGCGAGCACACGTATATCCACCTTTTCACTTCTCGTAGCTGTCCGTCCGAATTCAACGAAGCCTATCATCTTGTACACGGGACGCGTGTGATGAATGTGAAATTTGATTATTAGCGACGCCAGACAAAAAGGCGTTGTTAGGGAACCGCGAAACAAGAGGGACGACGTGCATGAAAGGACGATAAAGATGGGCAAGGATTCGGGCGGGGATGCTCCACGAGAAGCAGAGAAAATAATATTAAAAGAGAGAGGGATAGTGAACAAAAAGAAATGAGGATCTCGGGAGGCAACAGACGGGCCAGCAGACCTCTCATGACGCGCCGCGCCAGCACGCGGACGGCATTTGCGCGCCGAGTGGTAAACGGTCCACGCAATTAGGGAAGGCGCTTCGCACGCCGTTCCATGGTTCATCTTTTATTCATGTGATATCCCCCACCATCGTCAATGCCCGAGCGCAACGAGTACCTTTTCCCCTAAGATTAAAACTGAAGCACGCTTCTCGACACAGACGAACCCGACCACATCCGTACTGAAATCCAAGCGAGATAGATCCCGTCTCGTTCTTCGCCACGAAAAGATACCGTTTTAATGGATTGAAAAAGATTTATTCAGCAGACCTCGATAATTTCACGGTGCTTTCAAGAGAAACTTATAATAAATCCTCAAAATGTTCGATCACTGTTATTTTCCTCTTGTTATAATCAATTGAGAATCAGCTTGAGCCTTTGAAAGAAACGATGATAGGTAACTGTGCGGCAAATTAACGCAACTTTTTCTTTCATCGTTGCAGATTGAAGACGGAAAATAATGGTGGCGCCTGGTGTCCGAAAGCCCAAGTCACACCAGAGTCACGCGAATGGCTAGAAATTGATCTGCACTCTGTCCACATGATCACCGGTACCAATACACAGGGCCGTTTCGGTAACGGTGTTGGCGTCGAGTACGCTGAGGCTTATGTTCTCGAGTACTGGCGTCCACGACTTGGCAAATGGGTGCGCTACAGTGACGTCAAAGGAAAAGAGGTAAACTTAATTAATATATATTGCTTAAATTAGATTAGCAATCAGTAAATGAAGTATCAAAATGCTTAAACGCATTGTTAAGTAATCACGATATCGAGTGTCCTATATTAATAATGCGCTATGTCCTGATATATAGAATGTGCTGCAGATAGAATGACTGAATGGGATTTAATTGCTTTTTTCTATGTCAGTGAAAATATAATAAGAGTTCTATCGTGAAATTATTTCTTAATCATTAGCCATCAAATCAAATTACAATATTAATTTCTCATCGTATAGCATTGTATTGAAATAAATATGAAACTTAGTCACCGAGAGAAAAACAGTTTAGTCGGAGCTTATGGAATACGGTTAGGCTCAACCTCAACGTGAGGTTAGATATGCCAAGGCTCATGGTAAACTTGATCCAACTGTATCTATATCATGCGGTTCAAACTATATTCAATTGACTAAAATTAAATTTGATTGTGCTACCAAAATATATTTCGTGTGAGATTGAGCTAACTATATTCAGTTGACTCCAGCTAAATCGTTTTTTCTCAGTGTATGGCGTATTCTCTCGCTGTTCGTATTAATTTCTCGTACTTGTGCCAGATCTGGCATCGATTCTACCTATACTCAGACGTTTTTATAGCTATAACACCATCACAGGGATAGTAAAGAGGTCCCATTACGATTTTCCATGGATGTCAAAGTCGTCTCAGGTCGATTTGATCGCTCGCACGCAATCATCATTGATGTCGGACACTCGAGCTGGAACACCGATCGATAAATCGATTGAATTCTCTCTCGCTCTCTGTGGCATACGAGCCTCTGCTGGATGAGTCATCGCATCGCTATTAAAAGGAAAGAATTCTGGTCAAGTGACGTCCCATCGAGGCCGAGAACCGCGCACAGTGCAACGCCCCGGTGGCGGCCTCGTATTGATAAAACCGTTTAATACTATCGTGATTTACGGCGCGGCGAAATCGCGCGCGCCTCTCCGGTTCGCCAAGCGACGACAACGACCCTGCGAGCATGGATTCTATCGTCCAACATTATATATGTGGGTACATAATCCACCCAGAGGAGAAACGAATGCCTCCAGGCATTCCTTTTCGCCTTTTCCTCCGCAAGACGCAACACCAGCACAGCGATTTGGCCGCTGTTTCACGACCGGAATAGAACATGGAGCTCGTGCTCTCGCGATACCAGAGTACATCCACCGGCAACAGAAGTACGGCCGGACGCACGCATCACCTAAAATAATAATTCAATTGCGATTAAGACCCTCTACCGCCTCGACGACGCCCTCTTCCACTCGGGATTATTATTTTTGGCGTCACTTTGCCAAGATATCTTCGCGGCGCTTTGCCGCAGGCTTGCCGAATGCTACAAGTGCCTATCTGCTGTTCTGCTCTATATATATTAACCAGCTAAACTCCCTCTACCGCAACTTTTCTTCAGGGTTCAAAGAGTATCTTCCAAGTGGTAAAGATTCGACGACGGATTATCCTCTCGACGCGTGCGTAAGCCGCTTATCGTCAATTTCAATACTAATTTTGGCAATGGAGACACACTACGGAGTGCGTGGCATGTACGCGTACAGTCTTGGAAAAAAATTGCAGTAATCGATCTACTGACTTGTGATATATTCCAATCTGTTTTTTCGTTATGGCAGCAAACATCATCGAGCGGTCAATCGTTAATGAGTATCCAATAAATAGGCTGACCATTTTATAATTGGAATTTTCGTCGGTGTCAACCTGGCACCGGGCTAATACTTTTTTTTTAAATGTGTACTTATCCTGATTGTTATACAGCACATCATTTCGTTTTTAACTCAAACGGTTTGAAGTTGATAGGTCGTAGAAGTATTTGAAAACTGGAAATTGATATAAGTTGTTCACTCCAATGCCATTGGACGCGAACTTGTTTCTACTAATTTATGTTACATTTGTATTCATTACAATCTTGAAAGACCACAAGATTTATGATCTCTGAAATCTTTAAACCCTTTGAAGTCCTGGTTAAAAAGTCCGATCGAACGATAGTCCAAATGCGTGATAAAACACGATAGCCTATCGTGAATCAGGGTTCGTATTCTATCGATTTAAATCCATTTCTATCAAACGTTGTACAAACGAATACGATAAGGTACCACCGAATTCAGAAAATATCTGATTTGCCAACGTCCGAAGGTTTGAACTTATGTTTGTTTAGAAAATACCAAGAAGTCATTTTAGTCTTGTTGCCGAAATTTAAGATTTGTGGCCTAAGCACGGTTGAATATAGCATCCGCAAAAGGAGTATCATTCGAAACATCGCAGGCTACTCGGCACCTGCTTGAGAAATGAGAAAGAGAATTCCTTTGGCAATCCTCGGACCACACGCATTGCTTCAACGAAGCAATATTTATAAATCCCTTGGGTCTTCGTCCTGCTCCGACTAAACCTATTTTATAATTTTACGGATTATCACGCTTAGACCGCAGAGCTCGCATTACAGGCAGACTGTGTCATTTCATTCTTCGGTACAACGTGAGGTCCTCCGTGACATGAGCCACGCAGCATCTTGGTTGATGAGTGGCGACGATATCGCTGTTTATGCGTATAAAGTGTACACGAGCATCCAACCGGTTCGCGGATTGGGATACCAAGCTCCTGCGTTCGTGTTGCGACCGAGAACCAAAGCTACTGCCGCTGATGCACGTGCCATTTGCATTTCGAAATAAGATAAGTTAGCTCGGAGTTGAGTGGAATGAGTCAAGACCGAGAAGGGCTGAGACAAGAGTAGCAGAGACCACACACGACCATCGTCCCATCGTCAACTACTTCTCGGTTGTCTCGTTTATTTAGGCCTCGATTACTCTTTAGTGCCCATCTTGTCTCACGTTCGACCGAATAGTGAATTTTAATTACTAATTGACGAACGATATTCAACTGCAGCGATGCAAGGTACAACGTAAAATAAGCGGAACGTGACACATCAGCAGCGACATGTTATTCAAGAGAACTGGTTCCGTTAATGCTTTAGATTAAGTGGAAATGACTTCTTATTATAAATGACGAAGCTAATGGCTGTCAATGATCATCCCACCGCTTCTAAGATCCCCTTGGATCGTTTGACTTTGTCAATTTCTATCCTGTTTCATTTTCTACATTTTTTTCGTCACACAAGTGTAAGTGTTTGTGTCAAGTGGAAGTGTCTTCTTGTTGCGACAAGCCAATTCGATGCACGTCGATGAATTCGGGACGACATCTAACAACCGCTTGGATCGGTCAACATCATCAATTTCTGTCGAATCTAATTTTACAAAGTTTTCTTTCAAAGAACTCGATACAAGTTTTTGTACAATTTGTCCTCTGAAAATAAACGTACAAGAATTCTTGAGTTCGATATAAAAAAAAAGGATAATCTGTCTTACGTACCTACATTAAAATTTTTAAAATATCCACACGACTTGTTTTTTGAGCATTTTATTGAGTAGAAAATTAGAATTGCGCTCCATTTCGTAAATTATAAATCTAACCGTCTGTTGACTAATCTAGTCATCTTTTGAGACACTTGCAATCTTTCTGGATAAATTCTCACTGTTACTTTCCATCTCGACCCTCTTTATCGTCATCCTGTCTGTCCTGTCTGTCCTATCTGGACGTCTGGTGACTCTTCGAGCTGATCTAAATATCAAAATATCGTTTCATCGTGACTCCGGTAGTCGATCCTGTTGCACGGAAATAATATTCTTAGCGTAGTCTGCATGGGAGTACCGTCGCCTCATGGCCTCCGGGCAAGAGCCTCGTAAACGGGTAATTATCGTCAACCGGGTAGCTTGTACAGATTCTATCGTGGCTACTCGTCCGACACTTTAACCCTAGCTGTACTCGATATAACGAGAATGTCTCTCGCATTGCCGACGGGCCCGATTTCGGCACGTCGAGCATCCACGATAAATAATTTAAATAATGCAAAGAAAAAACGTCGCGGCTCGTTCTCAGACTCGTTTTATTCTGACACATCGAGAGAGAAGAGCGGTATGAAAATTCTTCAACGTCGGACGCGTTCGTAGTAGGCGTACGCTTATAGTCAAAGATTCTTGTGGATATACAGTCATCCAGTGGCTTCTCGTCTTCGCTAGGCAAATTAGTCGTTCGCTTCAACAGCGAATCTCTCGTTCGCTCGCACGTCTGTCCCCCCGCGATACGTATATGTCGCATTCTGTATTCTCATCTCGTTCGTTCCGTGTGTAATGATCTTATTAATATTGATGAACCAGTTGCCGTCTGTAGACTGGCGATAATTTGTAAGGGCTACGGGAAGGCGTGACTTAAAACGGTGTGTCGAGAAGGACCACGTGTATAATTATTAACCACCGGTTGCGCTGCTGGAACCATCGGGTAGTACAGAGACCAGCATCAGGCGAACTTTCCGTCGACGTTGCCCAATGTTCTCTCGGGTATGAAGATCTCCGGGATTCGATATAACGTTCGTAAAACCGTGAAATTCTACACCTTTACGTACACATGGCCAGCAGTTTGGAATTACCGATTTCATTAAACGTGCGTAATTCTCTAATAATTCAACTCCCGGTAATTTACAAAAATCCAATTACCCAGTTAATCGAGGCTTCAATTTTCTATGCTGTAATCTTTTGAGAAGTATCTTGCAAGATTTTTACATTTTACAACATTAAATGTTCACTAAAATCGGATTGCTGTTTTCCAATTAAATTAACTGAAATCGATATTATTCACTCAACATTATTATTGTTTATATCAGACGCGCCGTCATAATTGTCATTAGGAAACATTGAGCTAGCTTCCCGCATTAATAACTTACGACTATATACCAGATTCGGTTAGCAAATGTAACCAACTTACTACAATGCATCTTAATGATAACTGCAGTAAAAACTTGAAGTAGCCAATCAGATTTCCCATGCATGCCCGATAGAATACATAGTAACGGAACATAGATATATGCTTCGAAGCTCTCGTTTGCATCAAAAGGCCGCACGCCGACGGTAATTAGGGCTCGAGGCAGAGCCAAAAGCTTTTTTCGGCTGAACGAGCGACCTCAACTGTGCACTGCGCAGCTTTAATAATAAATAGTCCGGGTCTCATTAGGCAGGACGCGATGGTGGCGGGTTGCAAACGCAGCAGCAGCAGCAGCAGCAGCAGCAGCGACGACGAGATTGCACACGCGCAAGCACATCGACGCTCGAGATTAAATGGGTTTTCCCGGAATCCGTTGAGTAAATTCAACAAAGTGCGGGTGAAAGGAAACGCGAGCGAGAGTGAGGTGAAGCCGTCGGTTAGTTTCATTCGCCATATTCTCCAGCAGTTCACTCACTCGTCGCTCCAGGTTTGCTTCGCTACTTTGCCGACTCTTTTCCAACTCGACACACACAGCGTCCTTCTCCAGCACGTCTGCTTGGTAAGAACTACGCGCTGCCGTGTGCCGCTCAATGCCAAAAACACGGACTATTTTAACTCGAAACTCCCGTTATTCCACTCGTCCGCCGTATTTTCAGTTTCATACCAGTTTTCGCAGTAGACTAAAATATAGAGAATAAAGGTTCAACAAATATTCGTCTTCTGCTCTTTTCTTCGCTCGGTGTACAGTCCGCTCATGATAATCATAATATCATTAACAGAGATATAGCCAATGTATCATTGTAATAGATTTTTATATTAGCTTACGTTCCTATAATTGCTGTAATCACAATCATAAAAAGTCTCTGACAAAATAACGAAGCTGTGTTTGCGGTAAAAATCTTAGGATTAACCAACGATGGCAACGTTATCTGTAACATGATCGATTACATAATAGTAATAATATTAGAGAGAATTGACGAGCAAAACATAGCAAATATATGAATAAAGCAGCTCGAGCGTGCCTGTCAGTTTAATCCAATGAGTCACGTAGGAATCTACTTATTTAAGCAGGGGTTCCATAGGGCCGTGAGTTAATCGTCTCTTCCTACCCTCGCATTATTTACCGTCTGCGTATACCACAATTCGTACGTGAGTAGGGTGAAATGATTTCATTCGAATTTAAATTGGGAGTGGCTACCACACTGATCCATCATCCGTCTCAAGACAATTTCTGCCAAGTTCAAGTTCGCCGAGCGGGAGCCTCGCAGTTACATTTCCGCCGTTAGAGTTACATAAGGTAACGGTTCAACCCTCTTCTTAATCTTCGATTATCGTGTCACGCGAGACTGTGCCAGCCGTGTCCGAAGCCCCGCCGACACTTCCGTCGACTCGTCACAGCCTTTCTGTCTTTCCTTCATCCTCGTGCACTTGCTCTTGTCAGAAAATTCGATAATTAGAGAGGGCTCTAAGGCCCAAGGGGTCGAGAATGAGCACTTTGCCCTATGATCGAAGCGTGCGTGATCCGACGTACGATCAGGCGAAGGAGAGAAGGCTCCACCGCTGCGTAAGAAAGCGGTGGATGCCGTGCGTACTGGATGTAAGGAATTACACGCACTTCCGGTTTATTTGAAGGGCGTGAGCAACTCCAAACCCCCGTTTGGTTCACGCTAAACCCTTCTCAACGCCCTTTTGCACGATTCGTCCGCACGAACGTATAAATCCTGCTTCCTTTTTGCGATAGGAACATTGTGATTGATCCCTTGACGTACCAAGATGTATAAACGTTTGCATTGAGACCCCTTTGAACATATTATTAATAGGGACTTAAGGAAACGTCAGCTTAAACAAAATTGCTACAACCTACAATGTTGGGTGCAAAATTGGCATTGCTGCTTCGGTCGTCCTCCGAGTTAAGAAGCATTTCATTCCGCCATTACTCAAATCGTTGACCACTCGACTGTGCGTTGCCTGGCGCATCGAATCATGAACTGGGAGGTCATTCCCCCGGAGACTGGTAATTTCCGGTAGGAATATCAGGCTTTCTTGAAAGAGCTGAATGTACATGGCACAAGTTTTCCTTCGTTTTCTCCGAGTCCCCGTGCGAATGCGATACGATAAGAATATAAGGCAACTGCGGAATTAAAGAGGGAAGAGGTTGGGCGCGTAATAGAGAAAGAGCTCCACACGGCAAAAATATTAAATACTAAATAAATCAATAAACTTGCTACGTTTAAAAAGTCCATTTTACTATCGTTGATTAAGAAAAAGATTTTTTTAAACGTTTGAACGATTCTTTGCATCGTTTTTTTTATTGTCTATATTCATTCGTATATCTCATACTGTACAATTCCTTACGGAAACTGTTTATCACTGAGTTTGGCCGCCCTACAACCGTACCACCCACCACACATTACAGACCGTCAACCAGTCGAGGCTTTGTTTAAGTTTGGTACAATGTTGAGGATGACCTGGAAAGCTACAGTACCGCAGAGCACTACAGACTAAACCCAGAGCGATATGTACAAGAGAAAGGGAAAATCTAGGGTCTGTAGAGCTTAAGCTTTCGGGAGGAGGTTTGTTCAAACCGCAAGGCATAATTGGATGAACAGCAACATCCAGGAGGTTCACGCATATTCTAACCCAACTCTGGTTACTCGCTTTAGATATATGTGTACAACACTGCGCCAGGGGCAAAAGAGCTTGCGCATTAGACCTGACCAAGCAATACAGATAGGAAGCAAAACAGAGGAAACGACGGACGATGAAGCGAAGGGACATCAGAAATCGTGTAGTAACAGCCGATGGAACAGCGAACAGCGGACGAAAGGCAGGTCGAGTAAGCCATCGTGTCGTCTCTGTGCATACCGTACATCCATAGGTAAACCTTTGCAACTCGTTTCAGTCATAGGTTCTGCACATATAGCGTGGTACCTCGTGGGTGTGATGCAGTAAATCCACTTTACGTGCTTTCGCTACCGATAGGGAAAAAAGGTCACTCTCCGGCGCATAAGTTACGACCACTCGAAATTCTTTGTCTCCTCTACCTTCTCTCCAGCCTCTTGCCAAACGTTCTTACATTTTGCTCTCGCTGCTTACGTAGCCGAATTTTTCAAGGAGCCACCGAGTCTTTGCTCTCTCCTTTAGCGTGTGCTTATGGCTACGATCTAGTATCCCTTCGGCATTCTCTCCTCCACCGGCAAGACGACTTTACCAAGGAAACTCTTCGTTCTACTCTTTCATTCATTCGTTCTTTCTTTTGGCGCACTTATCTTCTTCCTCTTCGTTCCGCCTGGTTCTATCGGCTTGTTTTGCAAGTGGGTTAAGAATTATAGGTCTTGGCGCTCTACCGGCTGAACGTTGTTGCTCTGTGCTGATCGGATGGGAACCTCGCCAGCTACAAGAGCATATACCACGTTTTAGGGTACAGTCGTTTGCCAACAACTAGTGATTGGTAATCTTTCAGACTCGACATTTGGATTCTTTACTCAGAGAAAATTGTTGTATTTTCAATGATCATTTCGTTTATCAAACTATATTTTTGCTCAAGTATATTCCATTTTATCGCTTATAAGTTTTAATCAAATTTTTATTCCAATTAATATATTATTATTCTGCAAGTCCCTCTGTCGAGTCTCCAACTTTTAGCCGCTTTTATCAATCTCACGGCATCAAAGTATTTTCGAAAAATCAACTTTTTTAATCAGTATTACATCGGACGGAAGAGCATGCACGTATTTTTAACATTTAGTCAAGAGTCCAATCACTATGCTGCTTACCAGTATTATCGTTTAAAGTGTGTATTGCGAATGGGCACGATGCTAGGAAGGCTATTGCCGCCACACTTCAAGAATGTAGCCCGAAGGGAGGCAGGGGCAGGAAAGAGGAAGCCCGGTAAAGCATCGTGTCTGATAGTTACTGCCATCGTTTCGCGAAGCGACGAGACCCTTGCCCTCGCAAATGTCTCCTACGTGGCCTCTAAAGAATGTACGACATTCGCTACACCGACTACCAGAAGCGTCCTCTTCATGGTATCTACTAGTACACTGCTATATGTATGTAGGTACAAGAAAACTACTTTGCCACGGTCTTTACGAACCCTACAGTTTACCTCACCTCAGATCGTCTTCTCCACCTACTCCTTCTTATACTCAAGGAGGACTCGGAGCTGTTCGTGCTCGCAATATACTTTTACAGCGCAAGAGTGACGCGTGCTGAAGTACACGAGAATAAAACACGCAAGTGTCCGGTAAGAGCAGCTGCTTCCACTGTTGATCTTCAATACCAAGATCCTGACTCGACTGGTGTCCGTGACATCTTGTCTGTCCTAATAGTTCTACTGATATTGCTGCACTTCCTAACCACCGTAATTCAATAGCAGGAGAAATAGAGGTAATGCCCGTTAGGCGACTCGTTACTAAGAATACAAAATTTATTATGTCGCAATTGTGAAGATCGACACGTACTATTCGACAAGTGTTCTTGATCGAACAATCCCAAGTGGGCCTCATAATAAATTTTCAATAAGAATACTCCACGCGTCTCTTCAGATCGTAGGATCAAAGATATTTTCGCAGTAAAAGAGCTTCTTCCATGCAAGATAGATGGTCTTGACATGCATTTTGTAGGGAATTTATATCCAAATGATAAAATGTTTGCACATCATCGTTTGTCCTGAAATTTGCAAATCGACCAATCGATCGATAGTTCCCCAATTTGTCAAAACGAGCGACAGTGTTACAACCAATTATACCGAATAGTCGATTTTCCTTTTGTAAACTCACAACGTTGTCGTAAAAAAAAGTTCCTGAAGGATCAGAGCTCACGCATGTGTAAAAGGCATAGAGAAATCTTCGACACGCATACCTCGCGTCGTAACGTTTAAAATGTTTCCGCAGGGGGAGATATACGTCTTTGTACAAAAGTGTCGTAACAGCCAGGGGTTGCGGTAAACACCATGTAGGAAGGTAGCAAACGCTATTGCGTGATCTCGTGCGTACTCCCTATCAGAAGGGGTTAACTTTCCACGGTATATTCACCTCGAACGTTGTATGCATGCGCTGCTCTGTATACGTCAAATACACCGTTTATTTTATTCATAATGCTTGCACAGAATGAGGAATCAATATTATAGGGAAGCCAGAGTCGAGACATCGCGTGGTGCTACGCGCGTCTTTTGGTGCTCGAAGGGACGACACAACCCTCACCCGTTCAATATTTGGTCTATAACGCGAGAATGTATCGTGCATATTCAATATTTATGCTGCACACCTATTCCTCTTCGATCGTTTTCTCAACCGGAGAGGGGAAACATCGATTTATCACGCTGTTACATAGCAGCTGTCAAACGCCATATTACATTAGATTCAGACGGACTGATAAAGGTTTACGCACTCGCTTAAGCAGTGAGATCCTTCGCAGATAAAACGCTAGTTTATAAGTGGATGAGTGGCTGGACAGTCATCTGATTAATCGGATTTTAGTTATTACCGTAATGTCCTAAGGCACGTGGCTTCTCATCTGAAATAACATCATGGAACACGCAGAGAGAGAGAGAGAGAGAGAGAGAGAGAGAGAGAGAGAGAGAGAGAGAGAGAGAGAGAGAGAAGAGGAAGAGAGTACCTCCTGTGCCTCACAGCATTGAAATAAGCATTCTTTGTTGTTTATTTTTCTTTATTTATTCATTACATTAGATCAATGCCGATAACGCGATGTTCTCGCTTCTGAAATCCTAGTTGGATATTTTCATATCGTTTATTCGTTTTTTTTTTTCTGATTGCAGGTGATCAAGGGAAACACCAATACCTACATCGAATCAATGCACAATTTGGTTCCACCATTTTGGGCCAGTAAAATAAGATTTCTCCCTTACAGCGTTCATCCACGAACCGTATGCATGAGAGTAGAGATCTACGGTTGTTACTGGAGTGGTAAGTGTTAACTTTTTTTCTTTAACAATACAATCTTTATCGACGAGACTCTTCTCAAAGTTATTTATTTTCACACTATATTATCTGATCTTAACAATCGGTATAGCAACTTCTGTTAAATGATTTTTTTAAATCGTACTATAGTATCGTTGATATAAAAAGAAAAAACTTCTTTACACTGAGATACATAATCCCTGTCTTTTATCCCTGCGGGTGGCTGAGAGTTAATAACGATTCCATCGTAGATCTGCGACAAGAACTAACAACCTAGTTCAGGATACTTTCATGATCACTTTGTCTGTCGTCTAAGCGTACTGGATTACAAAGTAACACAGTGGAACAAGATTCCACAGTGGATTACCTAATGCTCAGAAGTTATCTTAATGTCTTATGGGACTAGTTGCAGTATCGGATTACAGTGTTAGACGATAAACAATGCTACAGAGTGTCACGTGTATCATCTACGCTGTATCTTATACATATGTAAAGCCTTTCATCCCTTATAGAAATGTAAGGTACCCAGCTGCGAGACTAATTCTTGGTGTGTTCTGGCAATGTTTCATTCACAGACGGTGTCGTATCGTATTCGATGCCTCAAGGCGATAAGAGGGGCAATGATTGGGAGTTTTTCGATGCAACTTACGATGGTCACTGGGACGCTGAACTTCGTCGTGGGCTAGGTCAGTTGACCGACGGCAGAACCGGACCCGACAACTTTAAGGATAGCTATTATAATTCTGAACGTGGTCAGGGCTGGGTCGGATGGAGAAACGATACCAGGAGCGGACAACCCGTGGAAATCAAGTTCGAATTTGACAGAATAAGGGAATTTTCGGCTGTTCATATTTACTGCAACAACCAGTTCAGCAGGGATGTTCAGGTAAGGATTAATCGATATTTCATTCAAGACAAAAATAAAGATGCGATGCATGTGATTCCTCCAATTCCTTAAAATTTCATTGAAGGTACAAATTGGCGATGAATAATCCCTTACACTGACGACAATGTACGAGAGATAAGAGAATACTGGTAACAAATAAAAGTAACAGCTGTCACTGGTTACGGTTACCATAATCAATAGTTGTCACTTAAAAGTTACCAGAAATGCGCCGCGATTTATCTGACTTTAGTCGTTTTATAAATTAGCTGTTAACTAGCAATTCATTATCGCGTGCAAATTTGAAGATACGTCAAGAGCATTCGTTGTCAACGAACTCTCGAACTTCGTAAATGAAAAATACACTCCCGAGACCTTTGCCGATCGACCCTGACCCAATTGGCTAATGAATTATGTCTGTCCTTTCTCGTTGGTATCGAGCTCAGCATCGCTTCGAAAAGAAAAAGGAAAATTTGAATGGCATATTTGCAACACGCCGTTTTCACTAACAGAGCTACCGCACCGTCGTCTCACACAGAATCGTTTCCGCTTAGTTTGGCGGAGCGTTGAGACGGTGGTCGTAGACGACGCGGTGAATACACAAGTGAAATCGCGGTAAAACAGCAGCTGCGGAAGACATAGTTTCGACGATCAACAGGCTCAGCGAGCTCTGTGTTACCTTCGCACATCGACGATGTCTTCTTCGTTTCGCCCTTCAATATATATTCACATATATATTCCACAAAGCTTGAGTATTCCTCGTGAGCCCGTCTCAACGTCGACACTGTCAGCGTGTTTGGTATACGTATATACCGGCGCTTCTCGCTACTCACTTGACGCAACGAGCTTTTTCCTTTACTTTGCGCACACATCGCACCTTTCACGGCTTTGCTCCATTCAATATTCCATCCGACGCGTTATCAGAAGAACGCCTGCCGAATTCCAATAGGCTGATCCTCGCAGGCTCATTCGCAAGTTGAAGGCTCTGTAAGCGACAGTACTCGTATCTCTTCTTTAGCACTTACGTCGTTACTACTGGGAAGTTTGTAGCCTTCTGAAACTCACGATTTTTTGTTCTGAAGAACATTGAGCCTTTTGCATAAATCTTAAGAGAGGATTAAAATGAATTTTTTCTACGAAATCTTGGCGGTATTCATATTGAAATCGAGATATTTTAATCCACTTTAAACGTAAATACAATGATGTACAATTTTTATGATTGAGCTAATAACGAATAGTTTTCGTTTCGGCAGTTGACGGGACATTTAAATTGTTCACGTATACATTGAACGGTAAATTCTCAATTCTAATCTCACTATAAACCGCCCTTGAAGGATTCATTTAAATTCAGGTCTATCATCGCTGGAAGACTTATGCTATCACTTGATTCGCAGTTCATATAACTATAACAATTGTCCCCCATCGTCCGCAAAGCAAACCACGGAAACGAGGGTGGAGACTGCAGTGAACGACATAGATCCAACGAGAGTGCGGACTATCGAATTATAAAGCACCGCATTCTTCGACAGGACGAATAGATAGCCATGACCCCGCAGCATTTCTGCTGTGGTATCCCTCCGCCACGCTCCATGTCTGTCGTAATTTCATTCGCGGCTATAATTTCCGGCCTTCCGGTTAGACCAGCAGCAGCAACAGCAGTGCGACGAGCAGCAATGCATATATACGTACATCGGTTGTACGGTAACGATCAGTCCGATAACGTTCTCTATGCACGAGTATGTCTGTTCACCTTCGCACGCTTCAACGCTCGAGGGTGCGTCTGCTGCACCCAGCGCCAGCACTCGGTACCTATGTGCAACTTTGGTGTCTGTATATTCGAGTCAATATGGGAAACTGCAAATGTGTGTGAGTGTGACCAGTCGATTCATATCGACACGACAGACTTGATATTCTTGTACACGTATGCAAACGTCGACACTGAGGGAGCTTCTCGTATGTGAGTAGGAAATACTACTCGTCGCGCTCAATATTCCCGGATATTGACGATGTCCCGACCGACGTCTGAACGTCGCCGTACATCGGCGTATAATTTTCTTTTTTAAATCAGGTTGACTGTACCTTATTCATTGCCGAGTGTAACAGAGATCTACGATGTCGGCTAGCATCGAACATCGGTGGGTGGCAGTCGCTAATTAGCGCTTCAGGATTTTAATCAATCGCCATTGATCTGTTTAAAATATTGACAATTGTAAATGGCAATGAAACACTAAGGTATTTTTATTGGTTACTCAGTATTATGCTAATTGAGGTATTTTCTTCAATGTTGCAAACTTTATTCGTACCTAAAATGCTTGAAATCTTTGTCTTTTTAGTAAGATTATCGTCGCTTTTTAAAAACAATCGAATTTAGATATTAGAAGAAATAGCTGAATTGAATTAAATAAACTTGTGATCACGAACAAAGTATAATCTATTGTCAAATTTGTGGAATCTGTATATCCTCGGAAGGGTTTTGAGAGTCCAATTCGAGAATCTAATGTTTGTGTTAGACATTGTTCATTTTCGTTACAATTTCTTTCATCACTTAGTCTACTTTTAACCATTCGATACTCAATGCGTTATAACCAGAGTCTTTAACTACTTTGACAGCTTCAAGATGACGATCACAACCAACGTCAGATTGCCTGCAGGAGACTGCGGTGAATCTATCGACTGAATTTTCCACAGCTCGACCGACTTTCGACAATCAAGAGTACCGCAACTGTCAAGCGCCATATCACGAGGATTCCCTCCGATGCCGATGGGTCTATTTTCTATATCTATAGTCCTGTGTCCTTCATGGATGTTTGTCTGTCTGTTATACCGACAAACTCTACGTCGTATAACTGTATTACTACAGCCTAACTGATATTTACCGTATATAACGCTGTTGGCACCAGAACTTCTCTTCTTCGGGTTTGGTATCGCAAACCGCGTTCCACTTCTCTGCTTCGGACAGATGTATGATGCGCCGCATAGATCGAGTCGGGCCAAACGAAACGTTCTCAAATTTGTTCGTTTATAATCGGCATATCATATCTTCCGCAGACTCCTCCCTGCAACCACCAGGAACTTCCAGCTCTGTCGGAAAACACACATGCTCTTCATTCACATGAAACTACTCGTAATTTCTGACTATAACCGAAAGCTACATCTACAACTTGTTATGATACAAGCGGAAAACATATATTTCGAAATATTTGTACTTTACGCCCACCGAAACTCGAATGGAAGACCGTGCGTACGTCCGACTAAGATATTCTCGCAGGTGGCGTAGCGCCTGAGTTACGCAGCTACTTCGGAATAATTCTAAATCAAAACGGGCGAGATCCACTCTCACTCGTTCGCCAACTTCAGTCGTCAACGGGATATACGCTTGAAGTTGACGGCCAGGGGACTCTCAGACGAAACTGGAGATACCAACGATTTCTGTACAACTCGGCGCATCGTTGCTCTCCGGTATTTGGAATTTCAAATGGTCCCCGAGGCATCTCCGAATATTCAACAGCCAAGTATTCAATTTGAAATTTGTTTGTACAAACATTGAGATACTCGCAAGTGCACAATATGCATCTCTCGAGGGTCTGAACGTCGCATCTTTCGACATTTCTACTCAGCGAGATATCACTCGCATTTCACAGTCCATTTAATAGAAATAATTGATGCCAATGAAATATTTTAATTTAAACTCCACTCGGAGTTCAATTTGAAAAGTAGATATTTGCTTTCTCTCTTTAAGATTTCTTTTTTCTTACAATTTGAGAAAATTTTTTGGATAGATTGCCGTTTTCAAAGCTCGTGGTGCTTCATTACTCTGTTTCGTCTCTCGTGCCTCGCTTGTATCGCAGCCAAAGCTCAATTTTCCAGCTACATGCGTGTGCGATATAAAGCACGAATGAATAATATGGCCTCTTTCAGCCAGACGCGAATCAACGAAGCATCGGCACCTCAGAAATTCTACCAGCGCGTTGGAGCACGGAATGGTGCGTGTGCGGTGTGCACTGCTATATAACGTATCTCTAATAGAAAGAGAGTGAAAAATAGACTGCGATCGTAGTGCCGTATCAAAAGAAATACTCGGCGAATATAGCACCGCATGGAAGCTTGGGCGTATGCAGAGAAGTTAATACGAGAGAAAGCCTGCGTCTCTGTATGCCTCCGGATAACACCAGGCGCGGATTTATAACCGGATCACATACTCCATCGAACTTTAGAGGCATATTAAACTTTTTTCATTCGTCTCCTTTTCTGCTTCTACCTCTTATTCTTATTCTTATTCTTCTTCTTCTTCTTCTTCTCTCTTTTTTCTCTCTTTCAACGTGTTTAATGCGACCATGCAAATCGTAGAATCCCCTATTCTATACGTTTAGTTTATCCTCTCTTCGAATAACGGAATCGGGAGTTTGCTACAAATCAAAGCGTGAATCGAGCTTGTATCCTGTGATAAAGTTGTCGTATAAAATTGTTAAACGATTGTATTTTATAAATTATTATTCATTCTCATAATTTACTTACAGGTATTTGCTCAAGTAGACATCCTCTTCAGCATCGGCGGCAAATATTATACCGGTGAACCAATAACCTACAACTACATGGAGGATAAGATAATCGAGACATCGAGAAATGTTACTATCAAGCTTCATCATCGCGTTGGAAAATTTGTCAAACTTAGACTCCACTTCTCACATCGATGGATCATGCTCAGTGAAGTTACATTTGATTCAGGTAAAATAATATCAAAATATTTTACTTCTCGTCTTTGTTTAATCTTCATTTCAACAACATTTTTTATTCGATACAAATGATTTATTTATCAATTTTTCAGAGGTTATATTAACGAAAGTCGGACATTTCTTTCCGCATGTAAAAAGTTATAGGGACAACTAAGCGCTTAATTAAATAAGGGCCAACCGATTAATTGATTAGACAAAACCAAATGCTAGATTGTCCCAACCAGGCCGTTTTTAACAAGATACGAGTAAGGTACCTTGTAAGGTATCTTACTAAATTAATGCCTTTTATATAAACTTTTTCTAAAGTACCATATCCTGGATCATGTTACCCGTTTAAAAAAAAAGTGCGCTAGAGCGCTACAGATCTATCAATCGAATTTACTAAAAGTACACCGTAATAGGTGAAATCAATCATAATCTGTAATCTATGGGAATTCTATGAAACAGTAGACTGACATGTCGTGTGTATATAACAAGAAGGACATATTTGCTGCGTAAAAACATAGACGATGCATCCTTCAGACTTTAGTCACGCTATATCGTAATTCTATGAATTAGTAGAAGTCTAGACTTGTACATCTGGGTTTTGATTGGCTTGACGAATTAATTTCGACGTATCTTCCGGCATGGCAAGTTACCTTTTACATGTTATTCACTGCGTAGAATTTTCTATTTAATTCCCAGACAGATGGTTCCGCGGATCCTTTCCGAGAGGAGTACGAAGCTTTTCAATGCTCATTCTTATTCCCAATACGGTCCGTCAATCACTGAAGAATAAAGCCAGAATCTGTCTGCCTCGTGATTTGAATAAAGCTCTACATAATTTGTGGATGAGCTATTTTACTGCCTGGCATTCCTGCCTTGTTGCGAATGGGTTTTTTTTTTTAATATATATATATATACAATTGTAGTGTTGGGAACGAGTATTCCGATAGATGGCATCAATCTCGCACACTCATCGGTAACTGTTGAATTATATATCAAACATTATTTTATATTTCGGATATCTGTGGTCCGAGAGGCGAATTAACCACTCGAAATGAATGGCATCGTGCCTTTTACCCGATTAGCATATTTACAGTGAAAAGAAATGTTTTTTTAATAGTATTTAAATTATTTTATGATATCAGTAATATCAATCATCAATCAAGTTAAAAGGATAGCTGCGTTAATCTTCATTTTTTTATTACCATAAATTTGCAATGAAGAAACCAGTAAATGTAAAGTCATAACTGTTAATGGCAAATTTGATTACAATCATTTTTTATTTACTGCCAAATGATCTATTTGTGTAACCATGAAAGTGCTCGCAGAATAGAACAGGGATGATACTGTATGTTCTATGGTTAGATATACACAAAGAGTTTAAAACGCCGATGTTTATGCAATAATAATATGTTCGATTAATAATATCGGAAAATTTATATTAAAATTCAGGATAGAGGCGTATTAATGAAAAAAATTGTTTGAATAAATATCGCAGCATGAATAAAGCTCGACGCTTTTGCAACTTCGAAATTCCTTAACCGTGCGCGAAACCTGGCAACTCTGTTCTGGATGAGAAGTTTTCGAGCTGTGCCAGTAGATGCACGAGCATCGAGAGTGTTCAAAGTGTTTTTTTTTTTTTTTTTTCGTCTAACGGCGCCATGAGGCTCTGTCACCCATAAACGTACACACACTCAGCCGCCAGAAACCGCAAAGTGAGCGTCGAATATACAAAGCAAAAGTATATCAAAGAGTCGAAGGAGACACACGGGAAATGAACATCAAAACATTTCGAAAGCTCTGTAGCGGATAATCGAATTAAGACGAGGGTGACGAACCCTTTAGCACCCACCATAAATATTTTAATCTACTCTCTTTCATTTCACTTATTCCTGAGTCGATATTTCTGACCTTCCATTGAACCTGAAATGCCTGCGTTAATTGCGCGGAGTCTGCCAGGGTAAAAGGAGGATATCGCGCGGTGTTAATAAATACGAATTTGAGTCTGACAGACTCTCAAAAGTAAAGAAACAAATCAATCGGAGTCTACGGAGGGTTACGTATCGTAGAAGAGTTAATTCAGTTTCCATAGAAACTCCAAGAAAACCCCCTCAACCTCCGTTAACCATGTTACAGGCCCGCTTGCAATATTCCGCGGAAATGCCTGCAATATTCAGCAAAATCAATATACAAATACATAATTAATTTCAGGAAGTATCTTTTACAACGGGCATACGGTAACCTTAATAGTATTGTTTTATTAATGTTGACAAAGAAAATTTTCCGCGGTTTCCCTGTACCCACGTGCGACAACGATGCGGTAGAGGTGTAAGTCGGCTCCGGATGGAATAAAGGGCGGAGGGATAGTGGAGCTCGTATAAAGGGATGTACCCCGTATCGTGGATTGAATACAAAACACGAGGAATATTGAAATTAATAATAACATTATTATTATTATTTTAATGTAACAATGAGGATAGCGTTAATAAAGGGTTGATAAGCGAAATTATCTGACAGCCAAAAGACAAAAGAATCCGGAAACTCTAGACTCCGCTGTGTGTCAAGGTGCCGCTAAAGGTTTTAATTGGATTCGTGTTTCCAGCAGCAATGAAGAAAGTCTGTAGTGGCTGGTCGAGGTTTGTTAGCCCGCCACTTGTCAAGCTGGTTAGTTAAACGAGCTGTATATCTATACTAACTATTCGTCCCGAAGAATCCACGACGAGAAAGCCTGACTGACGATCGCACTCTTCGCCATTGCTCGCAAAATAGTTCCAAAGTGGCGCAGCTGCTGGCCGCCTTTCAGTGATTGACAGTCCCTTTGGTACATCGAACTCAGTAAAAGAAGCCAATAACTGTTTTCCTTGCAATCTTGTATGGCTGATCACTCTACCAATGACTATATAATAGCTAATGAGAAAATTCCTCTCGTATCTACGTTAGCGCGAAGATCGAGATCTTATGAAAGACCAGTCATCTTTCCCCGATGCTTACTCGCTGTTGTTGTACCTCTCCGTGCGAACGATACGCCCCCGCGATTGCTCGACTTCTCGTTAATAACCAAGATAGTAAAATAATGCTCTGCCGTCGCGCCAAAGTTCTTTCACCAACGAAGAGTCGGAGAGGATGAACGGGGCATCCCTGGATAGAATAGGCGGTGGATGCGTCTTTCCGCCTCTTCCGTTCCGTATTCTCTTTCTTTCTTCCGTTCATTCCCTCAGCCGTAGCAGCCAAAGACACTCGTCTTTTCCTTTATTCCGAGGCAGACATAATTGGACAGGGAAATACGAGAACACTCCTTCAAACTTTCCTTGCAGAGCGTTATGCCGCTGCAGCACCGCAGTACACCGTCAGTTCTAGGGTGAAGGCTTCTAAGAGTTCTGTTTCTCCCTCCTCTCTCCTTTTCTCTCTCTCTCTCTCTCTCTCTCTCTCTCTCTCTCTCTCTCTCTCTCTCTCTCTCTCTCTCTCTCTCTCTCTCTCTCTCTCTCTCTCTCATCTTTGCTATTTTTTCATCTTTTGCTTCTTCGCGGTGCTCACTTCTCCGCCTCTCTGGTTACCGGCATTGCCGACGTCGCAGTGTGGGAAAGAGCTGCCTGTCGTAAAAATGATTCAGTACGCGGGACAGAACGCGCCCGCCCTCGCAACCGAATAACTCGCGTATGTACCAGTGTGTACACTGGGATATACTGTCTAGGGCTTGGCTGACTCTTCGAACCTTCGAAATATTGTCCTTCCAGCCTGATATATCGCTTATATTCTCTCGAAGGGTGAATGGTCGACAGCCCTTTGGGAAGAAATAAAATGAGATACCGCGAGACTGGTAGCGGTATTTTTGATTACCTTGGAAAAAAAAATGTCTATTTTGGACAAAAATAAGCAATTCTGTTGAATCAATGTGGCGAAACACGATAAATTATTGTTTTATAAATTGTTAACTTAAGTTTAATCGTAAGATGTTACTTACAACTGAAAATTCGGCCCTCAGACTATTTTCTCTAACTGTAGCAATGATTAAGTGATTCGCGTAATGTTTATCATAGACATGAAAGTATAGTTTAAAAATCATCACTTACCTCAAAGCAGTAATAATTTTCGCTGTGGCCATTCACGCCATATTTTGTTGTAAGTTGTCCTGGTTCTCCTGTTTCTCAACGAGACGTTACAACTTCTTTCTTTCTACATCGTGTCTTGTATACCTTCTGTCTCTTAACTGAGCGTTCTACATCGATTTTTGTTACTCGTGTTAATTCGTTAATCGTTCTACAATAGTACACTGCATGTTAAATCAACGATTTATCCAACGCTAAATGAATAAAATTTTGTGGGAGGAGTCGATAAAGCCATCGGAAAATATTTCCTCTCGCTAGCGTCCCGTACGTAGAAACAATACGAAAATCGATTGTAATTCTCGTTAACCTTTATGTATATATGAGTCCAACCGAGTTCTGTTACGAAAAGAAATAACAGAAAAATATAATAACGTTTCACCTCTTGTCATTTCGATTCTTTAATGGCCACCAATCTAATCTGTTTTCGAGTGCCGGTGGGATGAGTCGAGGGTGAAAAGGACCATCAGCGGTAAAGGGGATGGCATAGTCACAATGAAAAACCGATAGAAACGCTACGGTTCTAGAACGGTTCGCGGATACACGGCTGTGGCGTTTGATTAAGCTTGGGAAAAAGGGGGCCAAGCGCGCAAACGAAGTTCACGGTACATTTCCATTTCGGGCGGTAAATCAAAGAGCTTAAAATTGGCAACGAGCAAGAGAAAGATAGATAGAAAGAAGGAAAGGAAGGAAGGAGGTGAAGAGCGCAACGAGCAACGACGAAAACGCCGCGGCTGTGCCGAGATCAAGGAGTACATTAGTTGCATTTGACGTTGAGCGTCAGCTGCGGCTGCACGTGCGACAGAACGAACGAACGACCACAACGACGACGAGTACGAAGAGAAAGAGGACGACGAGCGCGAGGAACGACGTCGACGATGTCGGCCGTCTCTCTAAACGCTGGTAAATACGAAGCGACGAGAATAATAAGAAAAATATAAAAATGAAAGCAACAGCAGTGAAGTCAAGAGAACCCCTCGCACCAGTCGAGCTGCGCACTCTTGTCATTTCCTTCTGAAAAGTTTTTTTAAAAAAAAAAATAAATATCAGTAAAACGCGCCGGCGAGAATATAATTTATCCACTAATTCCCATGATCTTAAGGGACCACCTATAGAGTATACCGATACTACGTGGGATTATGTCTTGGCAGAATAATTATGACGAGATGAGTCACAATTTTGGCGGCGAAACGAGCAAAGATACGTTAAAGCAGGTGTATCGTAGAAACGTAACGAGCTCATTGTACGGAATTTGTACCATTTGTTTATTTATTTGAATATATATTTATTTATTCGTTAACGTAACGCATACCATTGATGATAAATTCCAAAGGAAATATTTTTTATCGACAATCCAATAGTTCATTTACCGAAAGTAAGATATCGTCGTAGTTACGACGAGTTGTCCCTTCGAATATTATGCTTATTTTAATTAATACCATACTTATGGTAATTTTGGTTCCGTCAAATGGATTACAGAATATGACATAATTTAATTGATACGTGAATTCTATAATTAATTCTATAATTAACGAATGCATCATAATTGATGAATCGGAATATCGATGCATGATTCAAACCATCGTGCAATCCAGCGTTGTCTTTGAATAATTAATGAATAATGATAATAATATTCGCACAGAGTATGCTGATATCTGCTGACATTTTTTTTTTAATAATAAAATGTGATGGTAACTCGTTAAGAAAGGTATAATTAACGTCCTAATTCCCATCAGGATCCTTCGAGGCAATCTTTCATTCCACAGCGATACACAGCAGGATTACGTTCTGAAATTATGACAATTTTATTTGGGAATGCGAATCCCCGAGTGACGTTTGTAGATGAAAATTTGTCGGAGTGCTGCAATTAAACTTTGCGTTAAACTTTATTTCTTCAACGTCACTACAAAAAGTACTGGATCTCGACTACTCGAAGAGAATATCTCTCTCTCTCTCTCTCTCTCTCTCTCTCTCTCTCTCTCTCTCTCTCTCTCTCTCTCTCTCTCTCTTTTATTCTTTAAACGCTACGCTATGTTTCTTTTAGTTCTTCAAACTCTTTCACCCTTTTCTCTGTCCGTTAACCGTCACAAATGAAATAACTTGGGTCATCAACGGTTAAGCTTGCCTCTGTTACGCCGCTAGCTATTCAAACATGTACAGCAAAGTATTACCCAACGTAGGTGCACAGTAAAATGTCTACGTGATACGTGGTAGCGATGTAACTGCAAAGTTTCGTACAAACATACTTTTTTTTTCACTTTCTACGTGAAACCTTCACATAGCTTTTCATACGCGAGCATCATTCATAGCTTTTCACAGAGTGCAAGAGTCGATCCGGCAGGCGCCACGTCAAAACTCTACAAACATTTTTCTTTATACCCGTCTGAAAAAATAATATTCGTATACATGCGAACGAGAGACATGTACACGAGACAGAATAAAGTACGAATGGATAAAAAAAAATTCGTGTTGCAACAAAGAATGCAAATATTGCGTATAGCTCCCTGGAATAAATAACGTTCTATCAAACGTGAACAAAATATCATTTTTTTCATTAAATATTTGTGAAACAACCGATTGTACTTCCGGTTTATTATTTAATTTATGCTAAAAAATGTTCGTGTCACATTTATTTGATAAATTAGGTTCTTTTAGATTTTATTATATGATAAAGAAAAATAATCTTTGGTACGATAGACACAATTATCGTTTATTTGGATGACGGATCACTGTGTCGTTCGTTTTATAGTTAAACAGAATATCACGATACCGACTAGTGTTCATCCACCTAATGAGATGTCCATCACCTGTACCCGATGATCGTACACACACGTTCTCAGATCTATTTCGAAATTTGCCACAGAATTTACCAAACAAACTGTAAACCCACGGAGAAACCCCTGTGATCCCGGATGCTGTATCATAAACCGTACAACCCTTTCGGTTTACCCACAGCGCACAAAGAATGTTTAATATCAGATTTCATATGAAGGCGGGGCAGGTTACCGGGTGTTCCGATGGTGGTGCAGCACCAGCATAAACGAGAAAAGGCCCTGCACGTAAAAGCCGATATCAAACACGAGGACGAAAAGCTTTGTTTCTCCACGAGATAATCCTGTCGGGAATTCACCGGGCCGCATACCTGGCTCATCCCATTTGCTGGCAGGTGGACGCGAGCGATGAGTCCTCCGACGTCGAGAGCTCTCTCTTCACCGTCGTTTCATCCCTTCTGCGTCGACACTCGTGGCTTCCCTGTCTGTCTCGTCATGACTGTTATCCCTTTCGTCCTATCTTTTATTTATGCAAATAGTACAATAATTGGCCACTCAAGAGATTTTTAATTTTTATTATTTCATCACAATCGAGCTTTATCAATTATTACATTTTATTTATTTTATCGATTATATACATTATTATTAATCGAACAATTTATGTTGAAAGAATACATTACTTTGATATTTTATACTTTTCGATGTGTTACGTTGCTTCGGTATTTCATTCAAAATTTATAATCACTGGAACTTTAATGAAATTTCGTTTATAATCAAAATTAATTATTATTTTTTTTTTTTTAATGAAAAAGAACACTCGGGATTACCCTTGGATCGAATATAATCATCGTATTCGTTCAATTTTCTGAATCGATGTGTACCGTCGCACCCTTAAAGTATCCAACACGATTCACTATAGGAAATTCTAGTTATTTTTGAGTAGCCAACGACTGTGCCGCTTCAATCTATGTTCGTTCTACGCTTTCCGGCGTTTTACCGACGCTCCGTCTGGCACCATAAGTCTCAACTCCGTTGTAAAGACACAGGGATGGAGGGGAGGAAGGAAGAGAGAACGAGATTTCCACGTCGCACGCTCCGCATCCGTGACTCACGCCGAGCTTTGGCTGCCGACCCGAGAGACCCACTCGTGAATCGCAATACTCTATTCTCCCCTGGGACTTGGCGTTTCTCCGCTGCTGCTTCTTTTATTTCTCGCACTCGAGGCGCAAGCAAATGAATAATGTGCGCAAATGAGACGCAGGACAAGAGTAGCGCGAGAATGGAAGTCACCAGCGGCGGAGCTGATGCACCGCTCGGCCTTGATAAAGCGCAGCAGATGCGTGTAGTCCATGTCCCCCTTTCCCTTCCAGCAACATGCATACGTGAATCCGTAAATCGGTGGTCGTTTCTCTTCGCGAAATATTAATACACCTACGAATTCAAAAGCGAGTACTTGACTTAATTTCCTTCGCGCCACACGATCTCTCCGTCTCGTTATTATCGCTGCGTTAGCTACGTTGAGCTACGTATTTCCTTATGAGCTGCTAATAGTGACTAAGCTTTATGAATATGAAATTTTTAACGGGGTTCGGTTAACCAGGAAATTGAAAAATAATTCCTAATTGCAGACACATTAAATAAATGTTAACAGTTTCGATGGGCGCACCCTGTAACTGTTAATTGCGCGGAATGGAAGGAAACACGAATATGCCAATAATTGTATTATCCTCGCTTATGTACGTTACCAATCACTCTATATATGAACATGTTTTTACAATAATTATTGCCTCGGGCTCTCAAAACTCTTGGACGATACAAAATAAATTTGAACAATGGTGCCAATGCATAATATATTAATATATTATATATGTGTGATACTCAAAGGCGTCCGATCATCTTAAAAGATTTTTTAAATATACTCTACATCGAATTAATTGTTTGATTTAAAAAAAAAAATACCAAAGCGTAATAATTCTGATTATGGTTGCTCTAAACATTTTTAGAATAGCCGTAGGGAATTTATTGTAAAATTTATTTTTACCCAAGAACCATAGTTAACGAACAAGTTTAGTTTTATTTTAAGTAATAACATTAAATACTTATTGCTTGTTTGACCCAAATTTAATTTGCAATTAACAATGACATTTAATTGAAAAAAAATGTATTTTGCAGACGTTGCACATGGAAATTTCACTGTCGAAGAGGCCCCGACGACGGAAGCACCGGCTCAGAGTGACGTGTTTGTCGGGAAGGATGGATCTTCGGACACTGGTGGGCTTCCGGTTTCAACGGCGAAGCACGACGACCCGACCTACATGGCGGTCGTGATCGGCGTACTTACGGCAGTTATCCTGCTTCTCGCTGTCGCAATATTTCTCATAGTGTCGCGACACCGTCAACGCAAGTGCTTTGCCAGTCCCATGACGGGTAAAGCACCGTCTCACCTCGGCTCCACCTGCGCCACCGTCGAGAAAGGAGCCGCTCTCATGGCTTATACTCTCGAGGACGACGAGAGGTAACTAATAGACAGCCACTTGTCTGACTCGTACTCGCATTTTCCACTACAACTTACAGCGCCGCTGTTTTCCTCTTGGGATTTTCCTTAGTTATTGTCTGCGCTCCATTTTGTCATAAATCAACGATATATATTACAAATTTTCGTTATTAATCCTTTGGACTCTTTATTTTCTCTAAGAAAAAATTGTTTATTCGTATTCATTTACTAACAATCTTCTGCTAATCAGTTTTTGTTGCGTCACGTTGTACTAACGTAATTGAGTAAATTTACGATGGCCATTGATCGGAATCCTTCGGCTCTTTTGCTATTAATATAGTTAAAGAAAAATCAAACTTAATTGCCTTAGCATTACTTACAATGGTCGTTCATTTGTATTTTTAAATCAATATTTATTAATAGAATTTGGTACAGCTCGGATGTTGCGCGCCCCTGCAATCTATCGTAGAGTCTCCTATCTCCCTATCATTTATATACCTAACCTCCCACCCTATTATTAAACCTCCACCCCATAAGCCGAGTCAGAGCTCCAAAGGAAACTTAGAATATTCAGGACCTGGGGGATATCTTAAACCCCAGAGACTCTTCTCGATTCTCCTACGCGGCAGCCGGAGAAACGAGATATTTCTATGACACAGAGCACGAATGAGTTGATTACGCACTGCAAACAGTTTTGTAATTTGCTAAAATATCAACAATTCGATCAGCACACGTGCCCGGTATATTTGGTTTCGAATAATTTTGCCCAGTTGTACAATGTGTTTATTCATACCCGGGGAAACAAACGTTTGCGTATGCACTATTTGTTTAATCTGCATTCATTTGAATGCTCTGCTGTAGCAAACAATTCGTTTCGTTTTCCACAAATCGACGCTAAATTACGTACGAGATATGCTCGTCTACGCGTGTTTATCTGTTAATGCTTCAAAAGTTCACAACCCCAAAACAAATTTTCGCAACCGCGTTTCGATATAATATTCAGTGACCTCACGAGCTTATTAATATGTTTATCTGGGTTGCCTTCCACGGATTGAATATCTAATTTAACATTATGACATCAGATACACACACGAGCACAGAGGAAATATCACTCTGAGAAACACAACATTTATTTATAGGAAATAAATATTTTTTTTACTTGCCTTGTAATTGAATTATTAATCGTATCATTAAAAAAAAAAAAAAATACCAACGCTGTCAAAATAGCTTTCGCGTGGAGTAAAATGTTGAAAAAACTATAAAATATCCCAACATCCGGATTGTATATATACATCACGTCTGGCTGCTCGACTTATATACGACTTTTGCTCGATCTTTGTCATCCCGTGAGTTACCATCATCGAAACTTTCCAACCACGTTCGACCGAGTCTCGTCTCGCGGTGTTCCCAGCAACTGGTTTCTAATAAAGTTTTCTACCTCTCGTTAGTACGGCTGTCCACAACGTGAGAGGGTTGTGTCCAATAACGGACGTAGAAGCTTGGACAATGTTGACGCCGGTCAAGTCCTCGTTCACTATATACATCTATTTTTGTAGCTTTTTCCATCGAATAGTTCCCGACTCCCTTGGCAAAAGATTTTCTCTTGCTACTTTCATGTTCATATATATATATATATATATATATATATATATATATATATATATCGTACTATACAATCATCTATAGAACCAGCACGCGAGCTCTACCAAACCTTTAATTCGATAACGCTTGGACATAAAACGCTCGGCTTCACGAAATTAAATGTCAGTGAAGGAAGAAAAACTTTACACCCTGATACGCGCCGAGAAAACGAACGAGAAGAAGGAAGTACCAGAGACCAAATCGCAATGTTTTTTCAATTGTACTCGACATGTATAGCGTTTATTTTTTTTCCACTTGAAAAATGAACTTTTTATTATGAAACTAGCGTCACACATATTTTATTGTGACCTCAAGTTATTCAATCGAATATGTAATTAAATTGATCGATAAAAAAGTACTTCCCCTTTAAACTCGTAGAAATCATGATATTCCTGACAACTTTTAATTAACAAACGGTAATTAGTTTATGCAACTATTTTTATAATTGCACAGATCATTATTGTAGTACAACGAATTGAAGATAGTTACGGTAACTATCAAAATAATAGGATGGATCAACGATTAATAGTTGACACTTTTAATAGTTTCCAGTACAATATTGTTCTCTCGGTGTAGATAAGACTCAATCGTATCTGTCTTTTTATTTATTTGTAAATGTATAATTCACAGGTACGCAGGTGGTTCGTTGCCAACGCTACCACGAGACCTGGGCAATCGTCTTCTCGACATAGTTAACAAATTGGACGACTATCAAGAGCCGTATCAAGCCCTGAAGTACGCCCCGTACAGCTACAGCACAGTAGTTATGGAAATGAAAGACATGATGCTGAACAACAAGGGTGCCAGTATCAATCATTCCACAGGTACGCAGAACTTTGACAAGGGTTTGAGATCAGTCTGGTAGTTTACTACGATATAACGCTATATAAAGGGTTGTACAGTGAAGAGTACGGCAACTATGCTGCATGCTATTGAATATTGCCTTTGCCCACTCCTCGCGTTCACGTCGACAAAGTACATTCGCCTCTGTACTCACTGACCGCAATCAATACACAACCACCCTTTGCTATATAATCCCTCAGCGGTGTACGCAAACGGTGCAGTTGACACATCCTACGATTATGCGATACCGGAACTGGGCACGGTACCTCTACTGAACCCGGACACAAACGGTGGTCCCGCATCGTCTCGCGCTGGTGCTGCATCCAGCACGTGTACCAGCACAAGCGATCACGAAAGCGTCTTCTCAAAGGCATCGTCACGCATCAGAACAGAAGATAAAAAGGTAAGATTCTATCGTAACATCCTAAGATATCGTATCAGATATTTATAATTAAAAAAGATATTTACGATTCGACAAAAACGACATCGGAAGAATTGGAAACGTCATTCTAGTTTGGTACAAGATGTTTTTCAAGAGTACCAGTTCGGCAATACTCTAATTGTATCGGTAGCTCTACCCTCGTAAAAGCAAGTGTTTTCCTCGAAAGCAATATAAGCGAAAGGGTCGAAACTGTCTTGCGTAGAAAATACCCACGAAAAAATCGTAAAGTCCTTCTTACTGAGACGGAAAAAAATATCTCACTGGTTCACGTGTACCCAGAAGGTTGTTAATATTTGACGAGCAGCGGTACGTACGCGCTTGCACCTTTCTACGTCCGAATGAGAGTGCGCAGAGTCCGGTAGAACATGTACAGAGCTATCATAAATACACCAGTCCCTTTCCCCATGGCTACAGTACGCTATAGCGAGTTACAGATCCACAACGGAGGGGCGGTAACCCTTAAACGTGCATTGCACTCGTATAGAGAGGCACGAGTGAACGAGGTTTCCAATTAATAATTAAAATCAATATGGCGGGACGAGCATAGAGAATTCTGCCGAGAGGGACGTGGGAGTACAGGAGATACATCTCCCACGGGTCCTCTACGCTTTCTGTACATCCTCGAGTATAACGGAATACCAAGCCCCAGCTGAAAGCGAGCCTGCAATAGCATCGAGAAAATATACGTGTCCACTCTCCCTACGTTAGTTGTATATTGCTTGTGCAACGTGCACGGACTGAAGACCCAAACGGTATAAAAGTCATTTCGAGAAGAGCTTGGTTTTTCATGAATATCTTTGTTCAAAGTAACTATTACTTCTTATAAACCGAAAACAACTGACTGACAATATTTTCTCGTAAATTATTAATACGGAAAATGAATAATTACTCTTTATAAATATATATTGATTATTTATACGCTAAGAAAACAATTGTCGGTTAAACGATCGATTGATTTTATTTTATTGAATAAATGAAAATGTAATTTCTTCGTTACGATTGGAAATATAATAAATATGTATAGAGAGTTCTTATTTTTTCCTCTGAATGTAGTTTAGAAAAAAACAATAAGAAAAACATTATGTCATTATACGAATTTAAAAATAATTATGCAGCTTAGTGAGTTTTTCCAATTTTCAACTTTTTACTTATTTTTTTATGAAAAATTTGTCTTAAAGTTGAATAATCAAACGGGGAACGTAAGAAATACATGTTGACAATATTTTTGAGCTATCTTTTTTGTAAAAAACGTATTTTGTCTTTAGGTGAAAATACTTGTAAAGAAAGTAATAATTTTTTTCACGGATTTTTATGCAATTTCTGTTGTTGCGTTTTTTCGGGGATAGTACGACATTGATAATCAACATAAAGAAAAAATGGCTGCCTCAATCCAGTCGGTCGAAAGTTTACAATCCTCAAAAATGAATAATATTATGGTTTTAATAAATATTTGCAAGCGGAACTATTTTTCGAATGTGAACAATTGCTTAAATAATGCAGCACACAATATTTTCCACAAAAAATTATAGATTACGACTACTGGGATGAAGCAGTTAAAATGTATTCACCAGATGTCACGGTGCATTTTGTGATTTCCCGATGCACGTGGCGCTAAGTTTTGACGGTGGATTGTGTATGTGTGTGAGGAGGGGGGCAAGAACGAAAACACAGTGGAGGTTGCACGAGATCCTTGCAGTATCGTATTTCCCTCGTTGAATTCTTCAACGTGATAACAAAAAAAACTCACCCAAAAATAAACCCGGAAATTATAAAATTGAGAAAAACCGCGATGAAAAAAACACTCACACAATTTTAATAACAAAAAGGCGATACTTCGTGTAAGTAGTTTGTTATCACATCGAACCATCTATAAATATTCTATTTCAACCGGTTTACTGTTTCTCAACCGGTTAAATAATTATGTGACACAAAGAACCGAATCCACACACTTAAAGTGTAAATAATTGCAAAATTTCACCCCATTTGTGTGAATATCATACGTGAGAATAATTTGCACTTCGCAATTATGTTATTCGCTACGTCGATCCATTAAGCCTTTCCACCTACAAAGAGAGTTGAGTGGTAAAAACCCGAGAGCATCAGACGCAGTGACTGCGTGAGCATTAATGAAATAACGAATCACGTAGTTCCATCGAAAAGTTTCGTTATCTCTCCCCAGTGAAATAAATATACCAGTACCGCGTTCACAATGTTATATCGTCAATTCGAAGAAGGGTGCCGCGGTCTCGATGAGATAATTTTTGCACTTTATGTACATCATCGCACAGACTCTTCGTTGGATGGTTTCGAGTTTACGGAGTGCAGCTGCATCAGGGGGCGCACGTCAGGGTGCACCCGGCACGCGCCTTGATGATGATGCCACTGTGTGTATTCTCTCCACAATTAACGTTGCCGTTCTAAGCATCAAGGGTGGAAATTCGTGGAGCGTGTAATCACGATAGTATTTCACGAGGGTTCTCCAAACCGCGTGCATTTCATGACAGGATCGTATGTACACTCGCTATACGAGTAGATGTATCTTTCTCTCATTGTCGTAACTCTCCAGCCAAATGTCCAACGGTACTTGCTAAATGTCACGTTTTTTGTAAATTCTTAAGAGAAAGCTAACGAAATTAATAGAATTTGCTAAATGAACACAACATAGTAAAATTTTTAGATAATTGTTAATTCAATTTGAACAATTGTCACAATTTTTCATCGATGACATCTCAGGAATTATACATTTTTGATATCTCTTCTTTTCAAATATTTCTTCAATCCCAGTATAGTTGTTACGTCCGGACTAATTATAAATTTTCGTATTGAATTGTTACAATTTAATTGTTAAATCTTTGCATCTTAAAATCTTAAAAGCGCATCTTCAAGGCGCGCTGCGCCTCGTTAATCACTCGGTATCTTTTTTTTTTCATGATATTGTTTCGCGGTCGCGAGTCTGCTACTTTTCTCATAATCTAAAACCAGTTCTGCTCCGTAAGTCGACTAGTATGGTTGACCACGTACACGAACATCATTTTCAAGTCCAACCATCAAAAGTAAATGCAGACATTTATTGTGATAACAGAGCTTCTCTCCGTATACTCGTTGTTTTGTCCCGTTTTGAAATACAATCTCTTATTGTTGCAATGTTTCAGTGTAAAAATCAATATTAAACTCCCCATCACCAGGCTACTTCAAATCACTGAGCTACGCATTTCGCTCTGAAATAGATAATTAATATATTATTTCTACGTTACGTCCCATTTATGAAATCCAGGACGTAACAGTTGCATAAAAATTTAAGATTATATATAAATATAATAAAGGATGCTGTGCTTTTTGTAGCATAATTCTTTTTCGTCAATAAACTTATTTCATATATAACGAGTACCCATTATTAGATAGATAAAACCTTAGATTTTATTAGTAAAAAATCAAAGAAATTGATAGCATTGCTAATTAATAAATTACCTGTACAGAGTATACGATATCGTGGCTCTTGCGAGACGCAGATACAGCGGCAAATGTCCAAAGCAATTGTCAGACGCGTGTCGTCTCAGTCAAAATCTAGGTATAGGTTACAGCTTGGGGTTGCGGACTATGGACCCAATACATTGAACGCGAAATCGATTCAGCGTGTACACGCATAACAATAGTCTGGAGGAAGCATAGGGAACGTGCGACGGTTCTTGCAGATCCATAATTGCTCGTCTATGTTGGAACGGAGTGATTGACGTCCGATGGCTCTGTTCGAAACAGTCAAAACATTCCACTCGAAGAGCGTCCCCCACGCCCGTATCTACGTACACTTGACGTTACCCCGATGTGGCTCCGCACCCTGACGTGTTTCTGGCCTTGACGCTTTGGGACAGCTCTCCGCATGCCAATCAATGAGAGCTCGGGAACGATGCTTCGTGCATTCTGAATTTATATCGAACAAAGGAAGAGCTTCGAGCGGGAAATGAATCCTCGACGATATTTCCGGTTGAGCGTCTACCGTATAGTCTCGAATAAACCTATCGGATTCAGTTGCGGTCTATCATTTACAATTGCATTTCATTTTTGTTTCCGCGCGCATCGCACAAATATTCTTCCATTACGCTCTTTCTCCCGATGATCAAACCTCGCACAAATAGCTAGCCATCGGTAAACTTTAACAGGCAAATCGTTTTGTCAATTTTATTCCTCCCTCATTCGGCTTTTCATTCAATTTCTATATATTGTTCTCGTCAGCGGTTATCTACGACATAAAATCAATTCGTGTTGTTGGCATTCTAATTGTATCGTGAAGAAATACTTGAAATTCAATATTTATCCTCTTATTATTGAATCAACTACAATTATTCAATCAATCCGAATATTATTTAGTTAACTGCACGTTTGGAACGTTGCTAAGTTTGCGCGTTGTCCGTGAAATGAACAAATTATGTATGTTACTCATAAAATTAATATTTTCTTCATCGACATTATCGAATTTACATGAACATCTGATTGAAACTAACATTGATTTACCGTTAATTTGTCGTGAAAGGTAAATTTCTAAGAGACTCTAACAACGAAGATTCGAATAAGTAGAGGGCTCCCTTCAAAGTCGAACATTGTATACACTAAAGAGGTTTGAATAAACACTTCTCTTCGTGTCAAAAGGTAAAGGAGGTTGAGGCGCGTCGTCAAAGACAACTTCCGACGTAGAACACGACACGAAACTTCAGGACATTACAACAAAGTTCTCTCGATCTACCTCCGCCTCTCGCCCCTTTATCTACTCTCAACGAACCCAATAATTTCGGTAATTAAGTCACTCCCAAAGCGAATTTTAATTAACAGACTATTATCGCTAAAGATCTCTAGTACTTAAGTGGTAATTCCACTGACGGTAAAGACGTCGTTGCTTTACTCGATAACAGGATTATTATTTTTTTTTAATCGATAAACACCATCTAACTACGTCGATAAATTAAGGGACGAACATCTCTAATCAATATATTTATCGTGTACAGAGGGGCACGGAAAGGAGGAACCCCTGCTGAAAGTCAGTCTACCCACGCGACTTATAAACAACCTGCCGCTGCTGCTGCTGCTTGCTCCGGGTGTCTCGTCGAATTAATACGAAATACATAGCCTGACCTTTCGCCTTCGGGCGAATAAATTTATCGTGTCTAACGATTTGCCTGAATTATTGCCCACAAAGTTATGATAATCATTACGAAAACAGAGTTTCGGTATTTCTTTCTTGATTCTGCGCTTGGCTCATCGGTAGAATATGGGTGGACGCGATCGAAGGCCCAAACTTTGAGCCATTAATTAAAGACTAATCATTTGTGGGGGCAGGCCAACTGTTATACCGCTTATACCCTTGTAGATAATAATTCAATATATTCGAAACTCGCTACGTCTTGGTCTTGAGCTCCGAGTTCATTTCGTTTTCTCACAGTATCTCTTTGGCTAGTTCAGTGGAACGAAGGTACAGCGAATGGTCACCTAACCAGACGAAAAAATCAGTTATTGGCAAACTTGTATTTTCGTTTGGTCCTGGTGAAAGATTCACTATTAAAACTGACGATCACTGAACAGTGGCCAACAAACTCTACCATTTAGTCTACATAGCGTGATTCTTGATCGTCCGTTATCGTGATTTCTCTTTATGGATTATGCCAAGATAAATAACATATACACACACACATTCTCGTGTTTCAGTCGCCAACGCAACAGGAGGTACTATCAGCCCTGAAGAGACGCCTCGAACAGACGAGCGTGCCTCTCTTCCCACGGCATCGTCTCCGCATGCTGTCGAAGCTCGCCGAAGGGGCCTTCGGAACGGTAAGACACAGCCTCTACGATCCTTTCCAATTCAATTACAAGATCCACGCTCTCATCGTTATATCGAAAATATATAGAAAACGAATAAATCTAAAAAGAAGAACTGTAGAATAACCGCAACAGAACCAGCAGCGGCACAAACCGAAAGCCCCGCGGGTCTTTCTACCCTGTCAGCTCGATATACACTTGCCATAAATGTTCAAAGTTTAATCTACCGCGGCACACGCGAGCCAAAGCACACCTCGCGATATTCAATAAGAATTTTAAATAGCTATAAACATAGAAACAACTGAATGAGAAACTTGGTTAACAGTAGTAAAGTTATATCCTCAAAACACGTGAAGCATTCCACCTCAAAACAAACTGGACAGCACCATCCTAGTTATTTTTTTTTATTCAACACCACACTAATTTTTACATTTTTTCGAATATTGACTTACCGGTAATTTATCTCGATGGAGATCTCTGTTTCTTTTTTAACAGAATTTACCGTGTAAATTTAAAGAGAATCATATTCGAGCAAAGTAGTCGAAAAGCATACAAACTTGGTTATAGGTAATGTAAAAAATCTGCATTTTAAACGACAAAGATGTGAGTGGTGGAAAAACCCGGTGTGAAAATTAACACCATTCTCGGTATTGTTCTGGTTAGAACGTTAATGCGATGTGCTTTAATAAAAATCAACACAAAATAGTGTGACGAACAAGGTTGACTCTCAATAGTGTTGCTTCTCTCGGAAACCGACGCCATTTAGTGACAAGTGCGAAGGATGTTGTACATTCAATCACCCAAAAAATGTCCATATATGTCCTTTTAACGGTGTTAAATACGCACTAATTGATATCTTTACCAATACCGTATGGTGTTATATAGCTTCCCGTATTAATCGATCACACCGACTTTCCTACACCGCTTTTTTACACCAACGATTTATTCACAATTACCGGATCAACCGAGACTGCACAGCGGTGATGAAATGATGTTCATTTTAACATCACAGTTTTTTTGCAATGTAGAGATTTATCTATGACGCTAATAGCATTAAACTATTTGAGAAAAAAAAAAAATTTAAGGGTCACAGCCAGATTAATTTAGCCCGGAATTTCTTATATTAGTTATTCTGTGTGAATTCAGATATTTTCTTTTCAAATCTCTTCGGTATTTTATTAATTGGACAGATTTTACTACTACTTGATCCTAATTAATTTTGTCAGATTAATTATTTTAGGCAATGCTACATATTTTAAATCAACGTATCTCGAAGACTGTAGATCAAAGAAAAAAAATGTTTCGGCGTAACGGTTTTTTTTTTTTTTTCATATAAGTTTTTAATGATATTTTTCAAAAAAAAAAAATTCACCGATCTTTGAACTTTGAACTTTTATTTCTATGCAAAAAATTATTATTGTTTTTTTTTCTTTTTAAGCGCCATCTTTATTGCTCTACAAAAATTGACAAAATCTTTAGACGTTAGTGTCGATTTTATGAAAAACATTTGACAGAATGGAAATGATCGATGTTCCGTAATAAAAAAATTGTTAACGGAACCGACAAACTATCTTACTGAAAATGTTGTAACCGCAAAAAAATATTAATTACTTTCGGTGACATTTATCATCGCCGTAAACTTTACCGGCAATACCTTATTACATTGTTAATATCTTTCTTGCGAAACAATTTCACATTTTACGACGCTGAGCGAACCCACTCTTGAATAATAATCTTTTCGTGCGTTTAATTGCCGGTGAACTGAACGCCCATCGCGTGATTTTGTTGTCGGTCTCGCGAGCTCCACGTGTTATTCGCTCTCGATATATCCGCGTGACCTGCACGATCATTTTCTATGATATGCGCACGGATTTTTTTGTATTGCGATGTAAAAATAACGATAACCAAACGTATGGACGTGGTTCGTTCGAACGTCCATATCATTCAATCCAGTCGTGAAATCAATCCGCTTGTTGTCCAACGTATACAGACAAAGGGGTAGAGAGAGCTGCTGTCGACCTACGATCGTAACAATACGTCAATTAACGAAGTACAGAAGCGAGCATTCTTCGTCGTACAATAACGCGCAACGCCAGCAACTACAGAGAGAACAGTTCGGAATGCGCTAATGCCGCTAATAATTCCCCTTTTGTTTCCCTTCGTCCGGGGTTGCCACGGTTGCACTATAGGCGCCTGCTGCTACTGCTGCTGCTGCTGCTGCTGCTGCTGCTATTGCTGCTGTTATCCCGTCACTAATGACTCGCTACCACCCACCCCACCATCCTCGGTGAGCTTTCGATGCCAAGTCGCACTTTCCATGCTCCAGTCAAAAATTTCACAACTCTGTAGTTGAGCAAAAGTCACCCCATACTGCAACATCGAGTTGTGTTTTTCAACGTTTTAACACGTAGATATAAAAATTTACGAGTCTACGATGCCTTTGATGATTAAAAAAAAATAATTTCGTCCTTGCTTCATAATTTTTGTTATCTTCGTTATGAAATTAAAGAAAAAATCTATGATTTCTGATTCCATTATTAAAACTGAGGAAAACTATCGAATGCTCCGAGCGTCGAATTTCCATAAACTTTTGTCGCATATAGTTTAAGTGCGCTAAAGATATTCCGCAAATGAGCACTGAAAGCTCTGTGTATGACATACAACAAGATTCAAAGAAATTTTTATAGCGTCAATAACGAAGCAACTTCTGTAGTTTGTGTACAAAGGCAAAGCTCGTTGTAGAATCTCCTTAAACTGCATCACATCTTTGAGTTTTCATGAGCTATTATAACATCGTTGAATGTACTTCGGTAAAGTTTCACTCTCGTTGCATACCCTTTCGTTCATTCAATCAAAGTTATAACATTGTACTGTCACATTGAATTCAGAATAAATCACTTTTCGTATATAATAAAAATTATATAAATGACAATTTTTATAGTTAACGTGCTGAGCTTTAAAAAAAATGTTTACCGTCGTTTATAGAGTTGGAAATTGATGACAGTGTCGGGTGACGGGTGACGAGGAAGAAGACAATCCGTTTAATCGTCCAGGTCACGCGCTTTTACCAAGGGAATTAATACGTCAGATTTTCAACGTCCGGTAGAAAAATTCTTACACCTCTCAGTCACGAAGCTTTCGAGGTTGGAATTAGACCGAGAGTAAGACGTGTACACGCGATGTACCTTGCCTTGCAAACTACCTTTTTCGTAAATCCGTCGGATTGTTTGCCCGGGGGGAATGAAATATGGCAATAGGATAGAGAAAAGAATTGGCTCGGTTCGCCTCGCGGTAGCGAAACGCGGAGAGCAACGGGAATCTCCGCTGTGTATTCGCTCTCAGGTTTTGCTGCTTTGCATGCGAAAGCTCTACACCCCGCGAGGGAGCGAGCGAGCAGAGATGTATAAGGCGAGAAACGCTAGAGTAAGGAAGAAAGAAGGAGAGTCTTATCTGCGAACGATTTCTAAGGAAAACAAATTATGTTAATAAAGGTATACGTGGCGGAAGCCGAAGGGATTCCAGAGTACGGTACGACGACCACCCTCGGCAAGAGGCTCGTTGCCGTCAAGTTTTTACTGCCGGAAGCAACCGAGAAGGAAAAGTGAGTATGCACACACAACACACTGTATGGAATAGAATATTGCACTTGAACGAGTTTTCCATCCCGTTTCGTAACTATTAACCAGCGTGGAGCGTCCTTTGCAACGTATGCGTTGCATCGTTCCGCAATATGCAGAACATCGGACGATCAATCGAACGTGTTTTGCATACTTGATACAACTTCTCCAGCATTGTAAGCTCAAATCGAAGATACGTTGGTTAATCTTGGTCTTGTCTAATACGATTTACATAATAATCGATACTTTTCGAAAATAAAAAAAATCTTTGTAGACACAAATTGTGACCATCTTATTAATTATTAAATTATACATTGAAGATTACTCAAGTATCTCTTAAGTTATAAAAAAAAAAACTCTCGAGCCGAATTTAAATGAACCTCTCGAGTTGCCTATAGTTCTAATCATACATTCGAAATCTTCTTGCAACCATAAAATTCTAGAGAAAAGAAAAGAACTTAACTGAAAGGAACGACAATTGCCGATTTCAAAGAACCTTATCGGTGAACGAAATTCTCTTACGTACATTTACTTCGGCTTTAATTATTCTTCTTCATTTATTCGAGATTGCACTATTACGGACAGTACGTACAGACCGGTGTATGTTATGCTCTCACGGGCGTGACTGCTCTCACATCAAAATGCTCACGCATGAATTATGACAGGCCGAGTGTGCCTGAGCCTCGACTTTGGCTCGTAGTAATTTACTCTGTCTCTCGCGTGCCAGCCCTACGGTTAATGGGCTTAACCGTGCGGATATGCAAAGCGAGCGAGAGTGCAGGGCAAAGCTGGGCCGTTGTCCAGTCGACGATCCGTGTGTGTACGCGTTAACTACTGTACAGCTATAGACTCTCTTCGAACCACGCTCGGCCGCTCGATCCTGGGATGCAAGTGCGAAAGCTGAACCGAGCTGGACTGGCAGCTATCAAAGCTTCGATTTGGGAATCAAATTACCCAATGCTTGTGTATCTTGCTTCAAGTTTGGCTTTGAAGCTTTCCTATCGCAGTTTTCCCTATTTACCGAATGCACTGACCTGTCGATTCGATCCAGCTGTCCTTACTTAAAAAAAGCCTCGAGCAGTAGTTGTATACTAACAATGAAATAGCTGCTGAGGAGACAAACGTTCAACGGTTATTGGCTGTACCAAGTACCAATATGGCGTCTCTGTACAGGCTCAGCATCACGATTGAACTTCCCAAAAGAATCTGTTTGATTGACGAAGCTGTTCGGATAGGATATCAGGTTTCTATCAAAGAAACTGTATCGATGGCCGTTGATGCGGGAAGCTACGCTATTCGCTATTATCTCGTTCATCAGCGCCTCCTGGTGGGACGCTTTGGCGAATTCTCGTGCCCTCTCGTTGCACCGAAAGATAGCGAAGGCCAAAGAGTTCTGACCAGCGGACAGCATGGAAATACAAACTCTCCGAGAGTGCACAAAAAAATTCAACAGCAGAGATGCCAGTTTCGTAGCAAACGTGCAAGGTTTCAACGCTGCGGCTGCATCGCCGTTGGGTGGCGATGGTGGATTATTCGCGCGCGTATGCACTCCGAGACTCAACGACACGCGCGCGCTTCTATTATCGGGCTAGACATCAGAAAAAGTCTTGTTGAATTTCTTTCGAGGAAGCGGGCTGTGCAGCACCAACGCCGAATAGATTTGCATACAATGACCGGGAGATAGGGGACACTCCGTGCGCGACTTTGGCGACGGCGACGTGGTGCCCCCTATAGGAACGAAGCAAAGAAAAGAGAGAAAAACAACGAGAGGGAAGAACTCCGAACGTATTCGGCCGAACCCTCGAAAATGACAAAGTTTCTTTCCCTGAATGTCGATTCTCTAGTACTTTACTAGCATAGATTCTCGTGTTCGGTAGACTTTCAAAATTCGGAAGCCAAAGTCACAAATAATATTGCCCTTTTCCATCAGAAATTACCTGATTTGTAAAAAAAAAACAACAACAACAACAAGAAAAGTAGGTTTCTTTTCAGATGAAATGAACTTTCAGCTCATTTCAGTTATGATCTCGAGGCGATACCAACACCATAAATCCAGTTATATTCTTTTCGCGTGCCTTTTAGTCTTTCGCAGCTTTTCAGTATAATAGCAGTACCATCGCAACCAGAATTACCTTACAATCTGGGGATAAAAATACATAGTTGATTAAGCGAAATATTGAGCTCTGAAAGTGTTTAAAAAAAAAAAGTATCCTTGAGTTTATGAAAGTGGGATAGAGAAAAGGGCGAATGCTATGTAAATGCTTGTGGTGCATAGAGAGGGAGGCGTTTGCGGTTCGAAGACGCTGTGCCAAGCCGAGATAAGAATGTTTTATGCGTGAGACATCGTATCACTTGGCCCAGCAAAACTCCTGCCACGACACATTATTAAAAATAACATAGCAACTTCTCCCTCACTCTTTATATACTTGGTGTAGTGTATGCTACAGTCGAACGCGGTCTTCTTTGTGTGAGTATACCAAGGATATATATATATATATTATATATTACATTATATATGTCGACGAGTCGAGGGGTACGCGCATATCATTTTTTTTAACAGCCGATTCTGTGCGACGCTTCTTTTTCCTTTTACAACTTGAAGCTAGCAATTGAGATCCCAAGGACGCTTATAAGAGTTCGTAAAATTCGCAATCCATTTTTTTATGATGAAAACGGTCGAAAATATTAGACTGAATCGTTGCCTCCTCACACTTTTTTTTTTATCGTGAGATAATATGTTTCCACATGTACGTTCGTCCATCAGAATCAATTATTGAAACCTTTCGCTCATTGTATATTTGAAAAAAAAATAATTTAGCAGGACCAAGGAGGATATACTTGGTTGAAATAAATTTTATTCTTGGTCCAAAGCACATTTATTTACTATTGTTATAATTATTAGATATTTCTCTGAATAATTGTAATTAACTTTGAAGTTGGAAGATTTAACGTTACTTGCATAGATGTTCCATTAACGCGTCGATGATAATTTTGGTTGATTTCGTTAGAAAATAGAATTTGTTAAAAAATAAAAATTTTTGTGTAAATTCAACAATATTTCAACCGAGTATTCTATTGAAGAAAAGTTTTGCCGGAGTTTCTCCATCGATAACGATAAAGATTAAACGTAGAACCTCGTGCAACTTAGGATCGTCTCAATAAATCTAAATAATTAAAGCGTCATGCTGGTGTCTAAAGTATCTCCGAGGAACGAACTTCTTCTTTTGCATAATTGCAAAATTTTTCATCCTGGAAGCATTATCATAATAAAATAATTCGAAGTAAGTGCGGTAGATGTAGGTCCGGTATATTTTATATCGTTGCACAGTTTGCTGATAAAGAGCGCTGTGGGCTCGCAGCATTTTGGTGTTAGGAGGAGGATGACGACGACGACGGTGACGACGTTTACCTTTCTCTGTTTTGCATAGCGCTGTGCTTGCTGGATTGAGCCAAAAGTAGCGAACCAGCAGCAGGAGGTCTACTATAATATTAGCAGCACACGCGCCGACGAGGGCCAGACCCTGCTCGCCTAGCCAAGGCGCAGTATTCACACCCGTAAGATTCCTCGGTTTATGGTAAATCGATAGAGTCGTAGTTTTGTTAACAACGGCATTAAGCTATCACGCGAGAGTACCATTACCCAAGTCGATCGTAAGTAGACTGGAATAGAAGAGAATACAGGAGGGCAGCGCTCAGGAAGGAATGTACGGACTTGGGTAATACGTGAGAGGATATAAAATAAGTGCAATAGCGATAGGGACCCGAGTGAACATACTGTCCGAGAACCCGTGCCGGTGCTAAACTCCCCGTGGGTAGCCTGGGAAGCGAATAAAAAGTTACATAGAAACGCGAAATTGGCCTCGATCTCGCGAAATCGAATCACCCAATAAAAGGACCGAGGTATATGGACCACTATAGTCTACTGCAAACAGAAACACGAGAACCATCGTCCTCCGATGTATTTTCAATGAATAACAAAGTACTCCTGCTCTTTGAATATTAAAGTTGTAAAAGGTTTCGGGAATGAGAGTGAGAATGGGACCAATTGAGTCGAAATTAATGTTAACACAATAGTGAATATATTGTTGCCATGCAACCGTACAGTTTTGGTCAATTTAGCTTTAACTATTTTCTTGTATTGTCCAGTTTTCGTTTCTACATAGAAAAATATTTGAAATATTTTGAGATTTTCATGTCAGGATATTCCAAGCTGTCGAGAGCGACTCGGTGTTTAAGAACAAATTGTGTGTGTGTGTGTGTGTGTGTGTGTGCGTGTGTGCGTGTGTGTGTGCGTGCGTGCGTGCGTGCGTGCGTGCGTGCGTGCGTGCGTGCGTGCGTGCGTGCGTGCGTGCGTGCGTGCGTGCGTGTGCGTGTGCGTGTGCGTGTGTGCGTGTGCGCCTATGGGCGCAAATTTAGGTCACAAGTGAACTATCATTGAGCTAAATTTACCGTAAATCGGTCAAGAGATTAATATTTTTTGCCATTTAAAATTTGTTTGATAAATGAGACCATTAATCTTACGACTCTCTAATTAAAAAAAAAAAAAAAACGTTTGCAAGGTAGAACCTTGCGCATTGGTTCTTTATCATTTTGTACTTTTAACTAAGCTTCTTATACGAGAAACCCAAAATCGATCACCAAATTTTTCCATAAAGATCGCTTTGTAAAACTGAAAGTATAATGAAGAAGCAATGTTCGATATTCTACTTTGCTTGTTCTTTATTTTCATTAAATTTGATTTCACGACTAAAACGATTTTTATTTTCATTATTAACGAACGATAATTAACTGATAATAGAGACGAAATAGAATGAAAAGTTTGATTTTAATATTCTACAAAGAATAATTGGAGTACTTCAATGTAAATTAATTTTATTAATGTGATACTAGAATGGACTTTCAACGAGACGTTAGAATCTTGGCAGCACTTGAGGATCGCAACATCGCCAGAGTTCTCGGTGTTTGTTGTCGAGAAGAGCCCTACTGCGTCGTGATGGAGTACCTGGAGCACGGAGATCTCTGTCAATTTCTCAAAACTCACATAACTGCCGAAGACGCACATTCAATGCCAATAGGTGTTAAGACTCTGAGGTAAAGCCCTGAATCGATTATTATATAAAATTCCCCAGTACGAATCCAGTCGTGGTATTTACACGATTGTAAAACAAGTTCATTTCTAAAAAAATAATAAATTTGACAAATCAATTCCATAAAAATAAAAATATAAAAGTTTGAACTATTGTTTGGTCCTTTTATTAAACTTAATCACTTCGAACGAGTGATGGTGGATGGAAACTCGAATAAAAAATCATTGAAATCGCTACTTACAAAAAATAAATTTGAATAATTTCGTTGAAACCATAATGAGAATTATTTATTAATGGTAATTGTATCAATTTTAGCGAATTTAATTGAGAATAAATGATTATTATATTTTTCTTTATTTTTCACAGATGAACCTTTGTTACGTGAAATATTGAGAATATAATTGAATAAACGAATGATTTATTTGCAGCTTTAACTGTCTCATCTACATGGCTGCTCAGATAGCCTCGGGGATGCGTTACTTGGAGAACCTGAATTTCGTTCACCGTGACCTCGCCACCAGGTGAGTCACGCAATGCTAAACGTTGTTGCTTATATCCCTCCAACACATTTTTTAATTCATTTGTTCTTTTTTGGGCTTTCAAGAGGCACCGTAAGATTCTTTCAACCCAATCCCCAGAGACCGTGGGGTAGGATTCGCGCACAAGCGAACTCCATCATACTTTTTTCCTATCTTCTTTTTTGTTTCTTCTGCCACTTCGTCGCTCCGCCGAAACCTTACCCTCGGAAAGAAAAAAAAGATATCTTATGAAAAGCTACCACCACGCATCGTGAAATTCAATGACCACCACGAGCGACTGGTGTCAGAGAGACGAGAGAGTATCGATTTCCAGTTGCTAAATCTAAATTGTTTCGGTCCGACGTGCATTTCCATAAACCGAAAGCAAACACGTCGCTGCGGCGAAGTCCTATGTATGAGCAGGCAAGCACCCCCATGATATTCCCCGGGTTTGGCGAACCGCAGGGGAAATCATCGCTACTCGATTCGTTGGCCACGTTTCTCTCGGTGTCTTCCCATCGAACGTATACGGATAATCACACTAACGCCGTTTTCGAACACGGTTATCATTTGTAATTAGGCGCGTGAGTCCGCGTTCGACAGAATCCTCGCTGGGTGCACACGAACGGATACAATATATCGAAGAATCGACGTAGTAACAGCCTGACCCGGCCCCAATATTGTTGTTAAATCGAAAGACATCCTGAGGTATGATTGCCTGTGTCAATTTACGCTGCGGGGAGCAAGCAGAGATGCCACACAATAACAAGAATCCTATTTATTTCCTGATTAATCAAATCCGTCCTAGTTGTATCTATTGTTTGATATACATAATCGCTAACCCTTTCTAGATGTACCGGGGTTAACGCGAAACCACAAGATTTTTAAATATAAAGAGCGCACATTTAAATTAACCGTATATGATTTTCTTTTAGATCGTCGCTTGAATTTTCTCTAAGAAACATCTTTCTTACACTCAAGCAATTCCTAGTTACCCACGATCGCTATCGACAACGGAAATACCAGATAAAAAAATAATATTTTGTACCAGCTAGACTCTAAGCCGACACTCTTGGATCCAAAATATTTCAATACAACACACAGTCGTCAGGGGATTAGCGAAAAAAAAAAAAGTTCTTTATATCTAATTATTATATTTCCGTTATATTTTTATATTATTATATTACATTTGAGAGATCCCAAAAGTGTTCTATTCAGAAATTCCTAGCAGTTGCTACAACGCGTCGTCTAAATCAACAACATTGTTGAGTTTGCATAATAATTGCAATAGAATAAAAAAAGAAACTTCATTGATAACGACATTTTATCGTGTCTGCAGAGACGCTAGACCAACGGAGTTAGTTTTTTATCCCAGGTTTCTTAACACTTAGGCTCTTTTATGCAGACGTCAACGAGTAGAACGCAAGAGTCGGGGTCGTTACCGCGGGACGATAGCGCACCGGGCAGAATAACGAGCGAGGAAAGAGGAGCAGTCGGCAATACGAAGAGGAAACTTTTGCAAACGGAGCAGTGCACCCAACGCAGCAATAGAGTCAAGCCAGCAAAGCCTCTGGCAGGCTCGGAGTAAGGTGAAACGTTCGGGTTATTGAAATGTGGAGCTCGTCTCTCGTTGAATCGATACTACTCGCGTAGCTGTAACTCCCTCAGATGTATATCTGTACGTATACGCTCCTACATCCTACACGTTTACTTTGCTGGTATATCACACCAAGCCTACTGCACAGTTCTTCATTCTCAGCCGTTGGAACCGTCGAGTTTCCCTGGTTTTCCCAGTGCCTCTCAAACGAGACCTCGTAAATCTTGATAGAAGGACGCGAAAGAACGAGGACGCGCGCCGCATCGGAGCGTACATATTTCTACAGGATTCGAGAAGACAGTCCGACTGTAAGAGGGTAACACAGCTTATTCGCATCTTTCCTCGGATCGTAGACACTGCATCGACATTCAAGCCAAGGAACTGGAACAATTTCATATTACAATAGAGAATAATTCATTCTTCCGTGAATATGGGAACGATATACAGAAGTGGTTTCACAAGCTATACCCCCAACGAAACTTCCAGCATTCGAAAATTCTCTATAGTGCAAGATGCACTTTGGAGTATACGATGATGACGGTGCTGTTGCTCGTGGCACAAGAATAAGAAAAAAAAAACCTTTGAGTCGACGGTTTAAGTGCACTTTGTGGTGAATGCTCATCGTAAAATGTCAAATTAAGAAGAGCTCTTGCAAGTGAAGGAAAGAAAAGTGAATGCATTGACAATATTTTTGTAAAATTCTGCCAGAAATTGTTGCGAAAATGATTGATAAAAGAAAATATCAAAGGCAATAATTCTGTTGTACAAGAAACGAAGAGAATCTCTCGAAACTTTTTCAATTAACCCTTTTCGCGTAACACGATAAAGTCACACTGAGAAATTTCTCTATTCGCTCCGCAAACTTCGCGTACAATAATCTGTAAGATGTATTTTCTTCGTTTTAAAGAGCAACGTCACTTTCCTTTGGTAAAAGTGAATCAAAAAATGTTCAAAAAGACTTGGTTCAAAAGGAAATAAGGAAACTAAAGAAATATATGCAGGTAAATCGGTAAGGTTGAAGAGAAACTGAGAAATAGAGGGAAATGAAAGGGTCGAAGAAAGGAAGAAATCGATTGCTGATCAAACGGTAATGCAATTCAATTGGCTCGCTGGAGAGAATGAAACGTCCGAGCGAGGAGAAAACTATAGGAGATGGAACTTGCAGGGTAGTGGCAGCAGGCCGCAAAGCGTGTAACCATTGACTTCTATGGAGGGAAGAAAACCATTGAAAGCCTGGCCTTTCGGAACGCTAAGACTGGCCAGTCATTTTCATACTCCTATCTCTTTCCATCCAATGTCTACCATCGGTTTTACCTTACGGTCTGGCTAGACATCGGTGCTTGGCTCAGGACTCTACCTATTCGCACGCTATCCGGTATCTCTCCGATTCTCGAGGAGACGCAAGAGTCTAGCCTTTGTTCCGACTTTGGTTACAAATGTCGAGAATGGCTCCAGTCGATTCGACTCTACGGTATACATTGGATACGCCATATATGCACCTCACTCGGTGGTGTTCCCTTTCTCACACCACCTGGCTGGTTTCATCCCTCGTCCAGCACTCCAACCTCCGCTCTCTATTTCTCGCCCTCTCCATCTGCATACATCTCGATCTCACTTTGCCCAGCACTTGGTCCATATAGAGAATCAGTTCTTCCCTCGCTACGCTCTTCGCTTTGCGTCGTGTCTAACATGCGCTTTACTATTATCCCTTTCAGCGATAAAATACCAATGCGAGTGTGCGTATAACAGTTGGAAACAGAAATAATACACAAAGTATGCGCGGTACAAGAGGAGGATGCAATTGGAGGTAGCTAGGTCGACGTATAAATCCCACATCCGGTACGAGCGAGGGTGGCTGCACAACCGACATGGCCGAATCCTGTTCATTCATTATGCAGTGCTATGAATATTTGAGCCTTCCACCGAATACAGCATCCGCGTTCGTTGCCTCACAGCGCGAGACGAGAGGGGTAAACCCAGTGCAAGAAAAACTGGGAATCTACTTTCGGTACTGTTCGTGCGAACATTACTGTAGCTTCGCGATACACTCGGAATAGAATATAACGGATTAGAGTGGTACCCCTTTAATAGCTAATAGTAATAATAGTATATGGTGAATTGACCGATAATGGTAGAAGAACGTTCGGTGTGTGGCTTCGGTGGTCTCCCGAATTAAGGAACGTTCTGTGCTATCGCTACTCGGATGAGTATACCGTTTGAACGCGTAGTTTTTATGAGACCGTGATAGCCGTACCAGCCTTATTATGTGTACCGTAGATTTTGGCGAATGCGGTAAAGCGTAGCTAAGTCGGTTGCAGACGGATCGGAAATTAGATTAGCTTATGGTTATGATTAGCTAGATGGATCATACGTAAAAACGAACATATTAAAATAGGATATGGTAAAATGTTGATACCACTTTTTTCCAATTTCGTCTTAACGCATATTGAGAGAATGCCAGTTTGTAAGAGGAAAAATAATTAAGAACTTTTGGAAGAGACTGTGTTGGGCATTTTTCAATCAAGCGAAAACTCTTTGATCGCACATACATTTGGCACTCCAGAGCGACGCTTATTATCCAATCGTTACCTACAAACGGTAACTGTTGACGTAAAACTATCGAAGTTGGCGTGTGTGCAAATCAATTGATTATCCATCGCTTCGATAGTTCTCCGTCGACAAACGCGGTGTTGTATGAAGGTATCAATGATGCCTCGGATAAGATTAATTTTCTTTTGATGAAACATCATTTTTGTTTGTCAAATTTAATGACAATTCAGATTTTATTGATATTCTACAATTATTACGAATTATGTTACAATTACTTAAATCAAATTGCTATTGATTATTTAAAATTACAATTTTCTTTCTGTCGTTGACCAATTCGATCATTTTATTTTCTCTCCGTGCGCTTGTACGTATTGAATGAAGATACGAAATATTTTGGTTGGAATTCTGGTCAACCGAATATGCAGAAACGAAACAGCCATTTTATGTGGTGGCCCTACGAATCTTGAACTTTTACTGCAAAATTCTTCGTGGTTGACTCTCGTTCCTCTTCAACCCGGGTCACAGCTTTCTATGACAGTTCTCGAGAATCCCTGAATCTCCTGAATCGAATTGTCGTCAAGATTCTCGAAAATATTCTCTCGTGGCAAGACATGAGATACAAAAATATGTGAAATATCGATGTAATTCAGAAATATTTTGAAAAGGTTCCACGAAGAAGCTGCGATTCGTTCCTTTGCATTCTTGTTAGTCTTGTTAAGCGCACTACACATTAATAAATCGAGCAAATCAAACTCGACACTCCAATTGGAGGGAAATTACGGGCTCGAGGGATTCAAATAAAACATTTAGGCATTGCCCCCATACCCTGAGCGTCATTAAATTTTTTATTATAATTAAATGTACCGAGATGATGACTTTTGTTTTCAAAAGATTTGTAGAAGCATTGCTGATAAGCGATTTAATAAATCTTCGACGTCATTATCCGTTATTTCCTCGAGTGCTGTCAGCCTCGATCTTCACTTCAACGTTATAATTTTATTAACGCTCAAAGTTTTATAGAAAATAATAAAAGTCTGCATTTCTTGTTCTCTCAGAAACTGTCTGGTTGGAAAAGCTTACCACATAAAAATCTCGGACTTTGGTACTGATAACGAGCTCTACGCTTCGGATTATTACAAAGTCGATGGTAGTGTCCCGCTTCCTGTACGATGGATGGCTTGGGAATCGATATTTTTGGTAAGTAAATAGACAACTGAAAAACTGATGCACGAACATCAAGATCCGAGTCATTTGTGTCACTGAAAACGATTAAAAAAATATATTTATGAGACTTATCAGGCTTCAGGGTTTTCAAGTGAAATATTGAAATTCCGCGGCCTTTGGTAGATGTCAATTTTTTTAAATTGCTGTGGTCAATACATTTTGTAGTTAAAATTTTTGAAAAATAAATGAAACAAAGTATGAAAAAATGTAAAAAATAAAAAGTAAATTTACAATATCGCAGAAATAATGAAAAATGTATTTTAAGTTTGTACTGATTCGAATCTCCTGCCATAACTTGAATTGTTACACATCATGATTATTACTGTAGGGAAAATATACGACGAAGAGCGATGTGTGGTCGTTCGCGGTGACTCTTTGGGAAATTCTAAACCTGGGTAGACGGGTACCGTACGAGGAGCTATGCGATTCTGACGTGGTGGAGAGCTTGCGACAGCTGCATCGAGGTAACACGAGCTCGAGCAGCGTAGATGACAACAAAGACGAGGTCGCTACGCTTTTCGACTATCTTCCCCGACCAACAGCATCATCCAAGGATATCTACGACCTCATGCTCGAGTGTTGGCGACGCGAGGACTGCGAGAGGCCAACCTTCCGCGAGATATCGCTCTTCCTTCAGAGAAAAAATTTAGGATACGCGCCGACTTCCTGATATTAAGATAATAGCTTAATCGGAATGGCGATTGGGATCGCGAACTGATATAAAAGATAAAACGATTGTTGCATAATAGACTAAGGCACGATTAAAGTGGAAAACTGTGAATCGTCGATTTAAACATAATTTTATTCAACTTTAATTAATACAAAAGTTTCTTCTCAAACATTTAATTCCAATGTAAACATTAAAACGTTTTAACAAGATTCGATTAACTACAAATTGATTGAAAATCACTTATTTCAATAATTAATGCGCATTCGATAAGGAAAAGTCATTTTATGAGTTTTTTAACGACAACGTAAAGTAAATTTATGATTAATTTTTTGAGCGATTTTTTTCCACTGTAATTTTCCTGTACTCTATGTGCTACGTAAGATAGGATTCGTCTCTTGTACAGCTTATCGCTCCACGAAAATTCGTGTGGGTTTTACCACCCGCTTCGAATTTCATGGATTTTGGTTCTAGAGATCTCGCGCGATCATCGTTGAGATGAAATTTCCAAAATCCTGAATAAAAAGCTCGCGACTCTCTCTGTAAAGAAAGAAAAAAGAGAAAAAAATTCAAGTCACTACTGCAAAATAATATTCTACTGTATTTAACGTGTGTGGAAATATAATAATTCGTTCTACGCAGCGTACGTGACGTATCATCGCCGAATAAATTGTCTTCGTACATCGCCCGGTGTTCTCTTTTAGTATATTCGGTTGCGGCACATAGCGCACCGAGTATTAATCAAGCGACCCGTACAGGACATAGAAGAGAACTTGTAACCAATGGTTTCAAGTTGTATGCAGAGAATATGTAGAAGGGAAGCTTCGCTGTTCACGGAGCTGTTAAATCTCTGTCTGATATGAATATATAAACGTTATACTCGCCAGCTGTATTGCAGACAACAGATTCTAGCATAATGTGTTGGGTGGCTGTGACGACAGCGAATGTGAAAATTCGAAGCAATTCAACGCTTTCGATTTTTCTCCATACATCATGATCAAACGATGCTAATATCCGGGAAAAAAATGTTTTATGAAAAATAAAAATTACTTTCGTAAAAATGGAAAAATATTGGGGAATGTCAAAGCAAACTTTGATACTGAGATGTAATATTGAAAAAATATTATTATCGATGTACGGAACGGCGTCGAGTCTCAAAGTTACAGCCATTGATTATTCTAAAATAATTTTTTATCAAATTTATATTTAGTTATAATTCATGAATACATGAAGCATTCTCTGTCAATTCAGTTCATTTTTTTTCAACCTTCTCAGATATTCTTTATAATTATTCAGATCTCACTATATCTTACTGAGAATTATTTAAGATTTTTTATTAATCCTTTGCACTCCAGCCTAGTAGGACATAGAGGCTTTAATGTCGCAAATACGGCGACAACGGAGTGCAAAGGGTTTATTATTTTGGATAATGCTGCATTTTTATTTCTCAAATCAACGTATCGCGAAAACTGTTGATCAAAGAAGAAAAAAATTTCTTGGTTGTTTCATCATATGAGCTTTTAACGATATTTGAAAAAAAAAAAGTATTTAATTGACAAAATTTTTTTTTTTTTATGAATAATGTTAAGTTTATTGTTGTTTGTTATTTTAAACACGCGCCATCTTTATTGCACTGTAAAATGTATAGAATCTTAAGACACTGGCGTTAATTTTATTTCAAAAATCGCCAGAGTCGAACCGATCGATCGTCCATAGTTAAAAAAAAAATGTTAATTATGCGTAATCTTATAAAAGCGATCATTGTCTTGTTGAAAATGTTCTAATCGCCGGAAATTTTTCATTATGAATCACTTACAAACCCAAAGTAATTAATATTTTTCCACCGTTAAAACATTATTAGCTATACAACGGTCGATTTCATAGTATTTTGGAACATAAACATTTTTTTACTACGTATAATCGATCGTATTCCGACTCTGGAAATTTTTAATATAAATTCGACACTAACGACTGAAAATGTTGTTAACTTTTCAGTGGAAAAAAAAATTACATTTTTGGTATAAAAATGAAAGTTGAACAAATTTTTTTGAAAAATATTATCAAAAGCTTATTTGACAATACAACTTGTATAGCCGTGAAATTTTTTTTTTCTTTCTATTCTCAATAATTTTCGAGCTGTAGTAAAATCGGACTAATTATAAAAAATATTTTTTAAAAATTGCCGAATTGACAGAGAACTCCTTTTATAATGAAACTTTTCATTGCCAATTCTGTATATAAACAAATTCATTTGATAGTAAACATTTTTTCCCGTGTAACCTCGACGTTTGATTTGCAATTACGAAAAAATATAATAAATGCAATAATACATTCCTTCGATGAAATTAGTCTTGTCGACTGGATCAACGAAATTCTTCAAGACGAGAACATCATCTCGTACTACGTTAGGGATATATGTTGATAAATTGCGAACCGAACTTTGAATTTATTAATCGAAATAGGAACGGTGAGCACGGAAGGATTGTAATTGTTAAGTTAGTTGATGAACGGTATAAAAAAAGAGAGTTTCCGCGTGCGTTTTCGAATGATTAGTAATGCTAAATACAATGGCTATGACACATCATAATCATAACTTTACATAATAGGCGGGATCAATGAAACAAGAAAAACTAATATATTTATTGTAAATATATGCATATAGTCGTAGGGAGCGTTATCTTTAAGAGACAACGAAGCTTTTCAGAATCTCAGATAGCGACTTTCATCGTTAGGAAAGTTGATTCGATTGAGGCGATGGAAAGAGTCTACCTTGCTGACTCGTTCGATATCAATGATTTAAATGTTGTTGTTTTTTAATTGATGTAGACTTAATTGAGTTTTCTTTACAAAAGAAAAATATTAATTATCAATCATGTTTTGAATAAGAGTTGATTGAACCAATTTTTTCAAAAACACGGATAACGAGTCAGCGCGATGCATCGAGGCTTTCGCATCTCCTTAAAAAAAGATAAAAATAAAACTGAAATGCTGCGCGGTTTCATGTGTCTAGATATTTATTTTAAAAATGTGTTTTTCATTTCGAAACATTGATAATCATCGATATGGAAAGGCGCTGTACATTTTCGTTTTTAATTTCATTATCGACTTTTCATTATTTTTTACATTAAAATGTTTCTTAAATCAATTCAAAGGAGATCCCACATTTTTGACATCGACATAAATCACTGTGAAAATAATTCGACGAATAATATAAGATAAATTTTAAAGCTGAAATCTATCAAAAATCAATGTAATTGTCATTGAATATCAGTTTTTCGAATGATTCATAAGTAGAGAAATGATTTTAAAAATGTAGTAGAACGGTGGAAAATTTCAAGAAATTCTTTTTATTTAGTTTCTGAACTTTAGTGTTGTGAACGCTGAATTTCGAAAATTCTTGTACTAATTTCCTACATCACTCATCGTTATTCAATTTAATATCCATTTTCGCGTGTTCTCGCGAGCAATTACTCGATAACTCGAGATTGTATAGACGTATGATTCAAAAGCGTTGCATCTTGCGTGCGAATATTTCGGAAAATAGTGAGCAAAGTAGGCTGTAAAAAAAACAACAACAACAACAAAATAACTGTTGCGATTAGTAATCGATCGTTTCGACATATCGAAGAGAAGAAAAAAAAAAGAGTATCGAGGAATTAATTGGTATTTTGTGTAAAACTCAAGAGAAATTAACGCATAATACGGATTCATAAATTTTTGTAGAGCTGCTTTTGCAGCGCAGTTGCTGGTTGGCACGGATCTATCGATCTATATCAGACGAATGTAGCATACGTATAGCACTCACCATATCTAACATTAGACAATGTTACCGTTACGATATTAAAAAAACTATTTATATAATTGACGTAATGCTACGTAAAAAGAAAAAAATACGGAGAATAGGAAGTCTATGAAAATAAATAAAATTAAACGATAAGGGATGTAAGTACTCGTAGTTTGAAGATTAGCTCTACGTATTATAAGTATAAGCATAACGCTGCCTTTGGCTATATTGTTGCCCCCTACTGCTAACGAGTAACTCACTTGTCTACTCATGTGATAATTTGTATTTCTCAATGTACCTAATCCTACTCGTTCACAGTCATTGAGAGATCTCAACAAAGAAAAGGGATAACCCTCCTTTTGTGACAACCGTCAATCATTCCTCTTTCTCAATCGCGCTTTCCCACATTTTGTGCAGGAATGGACAAAAACAAATTTTAAATATCATCCGATATTAAATATATTCATTGAAATCTATCGCGATCCATATCAATTATTTTTTTTTATATATATTTAAAATTATTTATCAAAATGAATGAATATCAAGAGTTTCAATTTCAGCATTTTCGAAATTTCGTGTTACGCGATATTTCTCAAAAGCTCAAAACTATCGAAAATGCTTGAAACACTGGAATATTATTATTTTCCCATGTAATGTTGCGACCATGGAACGATCATATGATTTCCAGGTGTTGTATACTTTAAAATATTATTATTTTAAATACATGAAAAAATTAATAGATTTTGTCCATCCCTTTCTGTGTGTATGTGGGAGTGTGCGTGCGTGTGTGTCTGTGTGTGTGTGTTTACAACGAAACAGAAAATATAATTTTACTCCTCTCTGTTTACTCTAAACCAGCGTATTAAATATATATATCGCATTGTTACTGTACCATAAAAGGGGTAATTGTCTAGAAATTGCTGATACATTGATCTTGCGGATGTATAAATCCAAATTTCGAAGCTTGCGTAGCACTTTTATTTGATAAGAATAATTTTTCTCTTCGTTCACGAGTGCCATTCACTCTGTGAAACGTATCGGGTGAAGGCCAAACTCATGTTTTATCAGAGATTTACTTATAATCGATGATTTTGCAGTAAAACTTCTAGAATACGTTTAGATTCTCATAATCGATTATGAACTAACAGGGAGGGAATTAAAATGTTGCCGTTATCAATAATTACGACGTAAATATAATTAGAATTTTTTTATTTAAAATGAGTATTCAATAATTTGTGGGAAAATTTAGTTTAATTTTATAAATGTTCTATATTGACTAAATAAATAAGTCGATAAAACAAGATTTTGGCATTACCTAAAAGCAGAATTGTTGAAATTGTACTTTTTGGTGAGCTCTACGAAAGTCCATAAATAAATAAATATATCATTGAAACGAAAGCCGAGTAGCAATGACAGAGTCGCTTGAATATTTTGCCAACGCAGTCACATGATCGATAATCATGCTTACCGCCTTGAGACTGAATGATTTGTTAGATCAATAACGTCAAAACCCGATAACTTCGAGTTGTTGAACGCAGAGCTTGTGGTATATGAAATAGTATTTCGCGGAGTGAGTCTTTAGATTTGGATTCGATAAACTGTATCATGGACAATTTTATCCTCGCTAATTAAATCCTCACGTATGAAAGTCGGTATAGCGTACGCCGTCAGCTGCTCTTACTCGTGACAACATTAATTCATGATACATTTTTTATCGTAAATAAACGACACTTTAAGGTCGTTTATTACGATTACATTTTTTTTCATATTATTTTAATATATTTTGTAGCCAAAGGAATTATTTGAAGATAGTGACTGATAAAAAAAATGCCTGACGTGTATATAGAACAATCATGCATGAGGGATTAATTAATCTATCCATTAGCAATTATTGCAAAGTATCTTGCGTTAATTATTATTCGAAAAGAAAAAAATAAAAATATGGAATTGTGAGGCACAGTTTACTGCCAAAGAGTATATAGAGCTCACCCGGCTGTATCTTCTACGCTATAACATACCTAATCGTTATATTCACAGAATTATTTAATACTCAGAACTGTTTATAATTTTGTATCTAATCTCTGTAAATAGCAAGCAAATTTACGTGACCGTGTGTTAGATCTAAGAGATGAAGAAAATAAAATGACTATTGAATAGATTATACACGAATATATTTTAATCGCTAGTGAAAGAAAGAAGAAGATTAAGACGAAGAAGAAAAAGAAGTAAAATTACGAAGAAAATCGTTAGAAGTAATTATAACTAAATTTAAAGGTAGATTAAAAATAAAACGATGTACAACGAGATAGAGAATAAAACTTGTATTATAACGCGATAAAGTAAGGGACAAATCATCAAGTATACATGTTACTTACGAGCAGTAGCTGTATATATATTATTCTGAAGTAGATTTAAAAACTAGTCATTTACAAAATGTTGCGAAACACGTGTATCGGTAGCAATCGAAAAATATAGAGAAGGAGATGCTATTATTTCTACTAGTCTTGCAATTGATACTCAACGTAAATGAAAACGGTATCATGTAAGAAGGAAGAAGAGTTAATTTGATACAGAACAAAACAATTGAGAGGAATGAAAAACAACAACAAAAAAAAACATTTTAGACGTTGCGAACTGCATACAACACACGAAATTTTTGTGATATATTATTGTATTTAAGAATCACGAGGCGTCAAAGTTTCGCTCCTTTTTCTTTTTATATTAAACATTTTCATCGGTCATTCACATGATTTTTTGATACATTTACCGTGTCTCGAATACTATATCCTTAAGTAGGAAAAAAAGCTTCGTAAAAGCAACATTATCGTAAGATTACGCGTTACCTACACTAAACGTTTCATCTCCGTAGGATATACTTATGATAATATACTGAATTGTAATTGCAATAATTATGAGAGAATAATAAAACACATGCTCAAATTGATGTATTGTCACTATCGTCAATTACCCATTCATTTTTCAAGATGGAAAATAATTTCAATGATGATATATTACTCGATATGCAAGAAAAAATTTGATTCACATTTCTTTGCCGCGGTTCGTCCGTTGATTAAAAATCAGAGAGCTCTTTGTCCAACGATTCTGAAGGACGTCGTTCTCGCCTTGTATCCGACGGATAACAGAGATGGAGAAATTTTGAATTGGAAGATTAGTTATATCTCTCTTGCACCCAAACATGTTTTACATCGTCTTAAGATAAAGAGACGCCCTCGTATACCCGTCTCAGCCGGGTTCAGTCGGTATCAAGAACTGTAATGCTGTTCTTTCGTTAAATTTTTGACACTCTTCAAAGTGCAACATTATAATTTTTTATAGTGATCGCGGTGTCCCATGATCGGAGGTCTACCTCCATCGTGAAGTGGTGGGGATAGATATATGTCACTTTGATAGTTTTCAAAAAATCAAAAAATCTTAATAGAGGCACCGGAATATAATCATTTGAAAGTTTAATTTATTCCGAGGACAATGCACGGAGAATGCAGTCGCAATCGAAGCAAAAGTAAGAGATACAGCAATTACGGTAAACGATAAGAATAATTTTTTACGTTATTTCGGTTTTTGCCGTTTTCTTCGGCTCTTGTTGGAGGTTTCGAACAACTATGACCAGATTTGTGAACAGCACGACGAAACATACCGAATAGAGTGCGGAGTGCAAAGTACAAAGTGTCGAGAAAAAAAAAATTATCACGTTTTTCTCGGCTCCTATAGGAGATAGAGCGAAAAAGAGCTTAATCCGGGAGTCCTTCGAGTTGCCGTAAAATTCTATTCGTTTCACCAATTAAAACTTTTTACGTTGCATTCGAAAGGGTACAGATGAACAAACATAATTTAAGAGTTTGCCCAACTGATGCTAAAGTTGCCAGAAGAATTTTTTATTCCCGCATAATAAATAATAATATACAGCTCACTCGTTTGATGATTGATTCGATACACACTAAAAAACATTGATGTATGATTGCTGATCATTCAAATATATTCTACAAGTCATCCCTACCGCTTCCCGTGTCAACATTAAATTATAAAGCACAGAGCCGAAACCCCTCGCCGACCGCGAACCTCGCTGCTATTTAAATGTTTCGATCACGATCCAGAAATCATTCTGTACCAAGTAATCGGTGTAGGAAAGACGATTGAAAGTTTCGAAGGAAGTTAACTATTCGACAATGCGTTTTCTTACGTTTACCTTGTTGGCTATCGCCGCCACTTCCGGTGAGTACCATCATCTAATAATTGCAAGTCCTGTTTATATTGAATATTTTATTCAATTGTAACGTCCGGAGACCTTAGAAGAATTATTTATCGCGCCGAAAGATTAACACGATTTGTATTAACACTATCGGTTCACGATGACGGCAGACGCTGAGAACTGATTAAAATAATGGGTTGGGTATCATTAAACAACATCAAAATATCGCCAGATTCATTATCAGCGCGATGTAATACTCGTAGTGCATTGATCTCCCAAGGGACTTGACTATATTTGTATAATACAGGGTGGCCGATTTATCTGAAGACATTAAAATATTTCGAAAACTACGCATGGGATCAAAGAAAGTTTAGGATATCCCGACACGCTCCCTTGTACATAACACCTGAAATGTTAAGACTCAACACGAACCATGACTAACCGTGACATAGAAATTAACAATGTACGTTGTGTAAAACAAAAATACATTTTTATTTCTCTTTATACACTGAACGCATATAATAGTTGTTAATTGCTTAAAAACACTTGATAACACGATTGTGTTTAGTATGTATGATTTTTAAAAATGGATTCACAAGGGTTCAAACCCACGGAACTCACAATTACGATACCAGTACCTTAACAGCTTTAGTTATTTCGCATACTGAGAGACGAGCGATGTTTCTTGTATGAGTTATGCCAGAGATTATAGGAGTACACTTTTACCATCAGAAATTGAAACGACGGTAGACGCACTAGCATTCCCGCAGTTGGGAACATACGTAACACAAATCGTACTCTCGCAGCTTGTCCTTGTATCACCTGGTGCCATCTAACTGCCGTCCGACGTTACCCTATCCTCTCGCAATCGCATCGTCGTCTTTTCCCCCATGCCCCCGACCGGAAACGATACGAAATTCCACACTCTCTACTTCCGCTACTTCTACCCGTACAAGTAATCGGATTCGTTGCCGACGACCGCTCCAAAATCTCTCTACAACAGTGCAGGTAAGTCGGTAAGGTAGATGTACAGGTTGTGCTCACCCTTTAGGTCGGCTAAACTTGAGAAATTTTTACGGTTCGTGAAATGAATACAATGTAATTTTATATTTAAACAATTGAAAAAAGCTTAAGTTTCTCTTAGTAATGACAATGTAAGGGAATAATTACGAAATCTATCATTTCGCCAGTTGTCACTTTTAACGAATTTCCATATTCTTGAGTTATCATTCTTCAATTACATTTATTTATTCGCTAAATATATAACTTTGGGACAGTGATGAATGTTATAAAATATTGAAGATTGCCTCAAATGGTACAAAGTGCCACAACCAGCACATCTACACTACCAGTTCGCCAAAGAAACATGGTTTCTCATTGACTCTCGAGGGTATATTTCAATTCAATAAAGAATTTATATACAAATGTTAGTTGCGGTGGATACGATGGAATAATTTACATGCCACGTTCTTATCGGCGTCAACGATGTATCATTGCACTTGTCCCATGTATAGGATAACGATTAGGTTAAGCTACATTTATAATTGAATTACCATCACTTTTTTCGATAAGAAAACGACCGAATTATTCGAGATCAAAGAGTTCTTGCCAGCTGGTTGACAGAGTCATTGAAATATGACATATTTCAAGCGCAATGCTTATAAATTTATTATTTTATCTTCTCAGTTTACTTTTGATCGGCTTATAGATAATAATGTGACTGTCTGGGATGGATAGAGATGAGACGATTGATAATTGGTTACGGTAATTTAATAATTGACAAATAACAAATATTTATAAATTAATAAAAGACTCTACATTCGTTTAAATGTTCCTCAGCTGTAATGCCGAACCATACAAAATTCTTTATTTAATGTGCGTGGCTATGATGCCGAGCACACGGAATAAATGACATCTTTCGAAGGAAATAAATTCTTTTAACGTACATCGACCATATCAATGGTCGATGCACGGAAACGGATTAAGAATGTGAATTTTTGTGACAAGGGTCAGTCAGCGCTATCCCCTTCCCCTCCCCCTACCAAGATGAATAAATACTTTTTGCTATTTTTTACCATTTGATTTAAAGATGTTTGAATTCACTTTCCAGTTGATTATGTTTTAATACTGATTTCATGATGGTTTCACGCGTAACCATTCTCTTTCTCTGCCCTCTTTACCCAGTGCAGATTTTTTTTTAACCTTCCTTACCAGCAATTTCGTGATTCCGTTCTTCGCTGGTGATGTGTACGGATATACTTGAAAAATATTTACGTGAAATAATTTCGATTTAAAATGAAAAAATATTTACGGTCGACTGGTGAAAAATATAAAAAATATCAAATAATATTGAAAAGCTTAAGAATAATTTTTAACGAGTGATGCGGAATGATGCACGTTGGAAGACGTCCAACCAAACAATCTGAAACGCGTGTTGCCTGACATTGATAAGTGCTTAAATGAAAATACAAAAACAAGCATTTTCAATTAAAAATTGCCTGGACGTATCACATCATCATTTAACATAATATTTTTCATGTATTGTAATTATTATTGTATTTTTGTTTCAGAGTCGAAAGTAGTTGACACGTTGACTGGCAATCAATGCAAACCGAAATCGGTAATTATTTAAAAAATATATTATTAGGTATTTCAATAATTATTTGGGATAAATATTCAGCGGAATATTATGTTTGTGAACACCGAAAAAAAAAAAATTATTTATATACATAATAATACATAACTGATTTATATTTATATACATAAAATTACTTAACTGAATACACGGTGACCCGAGCAACATTTGTATAATTAAAAATTGCAAGTATTAATCTAATTATAATACATAAAATGTGATGTTAAAATTGACATAGCGGAAACCGACCGTTTTTCCGATCAATCCTTTCAACGTGACAGCCGATGTTGAAGCTTTGTACATCGCGACTGAAGGCTGGGGCACCACCGAAGACGTCATTATTGACATTTTGGCCCATCGCACTTCGACTCAGCGTATGGAGATTGCCCACGCGTTCGAGGTTAGGGAGAAAAAGTCCCTATCCAAACGGCTAAAATCCGAACTCAGTGGAAATTTTCGGAAAGTCATCACTGGATTGTTGACTCCGTTGATTGAGTATTATGCCCATGAATTGTACGACGCAATTGATAACGTTGATCATAATGCGATCATTGAAATTCTCACGCCCCTGAGCAATCATGGTATCAAACAGGTATCCAGCCAATACAATTGGCGTGAGTATTATTTCAATTGCAACCTATTTGAATGTCCTTATCTATTAATCGCAACACTGTATATCATTTGCAGTAATCAGTAGATATGAATCTAAAAGGTAGTTTTTAATCTTAAGTAAGCTGTATTATTCCCGAGATAAACGTATCCGGCGCCGGATAATTCGACCGAATTGTCGGCTCAAAAGCTTCAATCGCCAGTTTAGTAAAAATTTGACAACTAGTTGAGTTAAAATCGAGAAATATACATCGCAGTTCAATTACAATGAAGGTCAAAACATTCTTTTCGATTCATACCCGCCTGCCAATAGGCAGCGCCGGATACAATCATTCTCAGCTTACTCGGCCGTAACATAAAATATTAATGTTAATTAATACGTAATGACTTAATATTAATTAATTAATACGATAATATAAAGAAAAGCTCAACCTGGTTCTCAAATAAGATTTTTATTTGTGTAAAAGAGGTGAAATTGTATTATTTATATATTTATATATTTATAAGAGGAATTAGATAGACTGTAGAAAATTTTCGTTTCTTTATTTGAAAAATCAGTTGCGTGAAATCTATATTGAAATAATAATTTTTCTTACAGGCGATTTGCCACCTTTTGCTATATTATAGAATGATTTTAATATAAAGTGGACTATACCCACGTTATATAATTTATATACGAAATACATATCTTACATATTTGCATAAAATTTCGTCAATCAATTGTATAATAATATTAAATATATATATATATATATACATGATATATAGACATATAGAATGAAAGGAACGTTATGCAATCCACTTCAGTTACTAAAAGAGAAGATGATAGTTTGACAACTGTTATATACGGTTGATCAACTACTTGATCAATATCTACTGGGGGAAAAAATCGATGATTTTTCGCAATGCCAGTAAAACTGATTAAGATTTAATTACAAAATGACTTTCGATCTTTAGTTTTCAACACAAATGTTATCAGTGATGTGAAGAGCCAAACTTCAGGACAATTTCAGAAAATTTTGCTTTCCCTGTTGAATGTAAGTCTCGAGGAATTGGAGTTAACGATTCGATGTATAAATATTACTACGAAAAACCTAAAGATATTAACGTATTTGTTCTTATTTAGACTGAAAGAAACGAAGCTTGCGACACTCCCATGGAATTGGCTATTGCAAACGCTATAAAGCTTCGAGCTACCAAAACGGACATCGAGAGCACTTTTAGCGCCATTCTCACCACCAAACCTTATCACCAGCTGCGAAGAACTTTCAACATGTACGAGAGCTTCGTGCATCATAATTTCGAGGAGACAATCGAAAGAGAATTCTCAAACAAACACGTCATAAACGCGTGTCTTGCCATTGGTAAGAAAGCAAAGCAGGAAGCATTTGTCAGTTAATCGATGTGAGACGATTAATCTGCTAACGCGAATATTATGGTCAATGTCAATATTTTTTTACCTCTTTGGCACGGTGTCAAGCTAAAAGTCTCTTAACCGGTTCGAATGTTAAAGGTCTCATGTTGTTTTTCATCAAACGTTCGAGTATACAGATATTTGAATGCATTTTTTTGACTTTGTTCAAGGTGTTCAAGGTGTGCATATGCTATTTGAGTTAAAATCATCAGTGGCTTAAGAATAAAAATTGTTATTAAAAAAAAATGTATATTCTACCGGTGAAGAATTTTGTTAACGAACACAATGAGAACTCAAACATCGATTTAGGTTAAAAAATTTTAAATTATAACTGCACACCGCGCCAGAGTGCTTCACCGTGTCATTCGATAAAGTTGACAATTCATAGAAGTTACCAATGGAAAAATATTATTGGTATTAAGAAGGACGACCAGTATCGTGACGATCGAATCCACTGTTCGTTCATTAAGTAACGCGTCAAAATAGATTAATACAAAAGTAGACGAAAAAAAAAGTCATTATAACAATACAGTTGGTACTGCAGATATATAAATTTATCAGATATAGATTCATATTAAAGATCATTTAAGGCTGATGCTTTGACACGATATTGGTCAATTGTCGAGATCTGTTAACGCCAGTTTCCCTGTAGTTTTACTCGATGTCTCTGAGTAGGTAAATCAAATATTCAGCGAGCCCTATGCTTTCTGATCGCGTTCGAATCCTCATAATCTGATGTACAGTTGACAACTTTGTTATCTGCATCATCTAATTGCAAACGGTATTAATTCTCTGGTTGAAGTGTCGAAGAAACCGTTTTTCTATAAGAAAATTCCCTAGAATTGCCCTAATTCTAGATTTTCGTGTTGAGATTTTTTGTCATAAAGGTCGGTAAGCAGGAATTAAACAATCAATGCGTCATCTAATTTTTGTTGTTGATTAGCGAGAACCTATCTTACACAACGAGTGACTAATTTCTCGCTAGATTGCATAGAATATCTACAGGGAATATGTCGTCAAGAAGTCTTATATCTTATCTTATTTATCAAAAGCTCGTCTTTAAATATGAGCTACCGAATAGCTACGGTCTTCCCGTAGTTAACAATGAACTAAACACACAATAATGATTTTAAGATATAAAAATTTCCTTTTCTCAACAAAAGATAAACAAATTAGTTTTTCTATTCTTTCAGTAAAATTCGCTCGCAACACTGACAAATATTTTGCTGAGAGGCTGCACAAAGCTATGGCGGGACCTGGAACAACCGAATCCACGTTAACTCGCATACTAATCACGAGATCCGAGATCGATCTCGGTAACATAAAAACCGCTTACCAAAATATGTATAAAAGGTCATTGGCCGATGATATCGCAGTGAGTAAAATAAATTATTCCTCCTATGGTCACGCTGTTCGTCTCATGACGATTATGGTGACGACACATGACGAAATTATTATTCATGGATGAACGAATACAACGATTCGATACACCGGGTTTTGCGAATTACGGAAATCTCTTGGAAAACTATATGATTCAGTGCTGTAGAGCCATCGAAACCGACATTACTTTGATCGCTCTACTTATCTTAGAGTAATAATTAACCTGGATTTTGATTTTTAAGAGACTTTGCGAATTGTCAATTATTAAAAATTCAAATCAAATGTTACGCATATGCATTCAAGCGAATAACAAATATGAAAGGAAAATCATAAACCGGGTCGTCGCGTTTAAGTATTTTTTTCACTAATCGTTCATTTATCTTCTTCCTTTAAACTTTGAATATGTTTTCAGGACGATACATCCGATGAATACAAGGATGTATTGCTTGCTCTGATCGGCGCCTAAGTAGTTCTCTTTGATATTGCGCTGTGGGCTTAACAGGAAAGAAAAAACGAGAAAAAACAATTGGTTCCGGTGAATAAATCCTTGTCGAAGTAACCGTACGGTAGACTTGAATCGAAATTTTTTTTAATCATCTTATGTGTCGTCGCAATATTTGTTACAACAATGAAATACAAATATTTTCATGTATAAATATTTTTTTTTACTCCGTTTTCCCGCCTAAGTGAGAGAGAGCGACAAAAGAAGAAATACTCATCCTTGAAAATGAGCTTAGTGTAAAAGAAAATTTCCTACATCTTTACCTCAAGAATGAGTCATTAAACAGAGTAACCGTGTAGTTTTTAAAAAATGATTAAAATCTATACAGCTCGTTACATTTTCTTCAAACTCAGCGTCTGAATACCGTACGAGCACACACACACACTAGAATAGTAGTGTATCTATATATTTACGGTTTAGTGTATATATATTTACTGGCTCAAAGACTTCTATGACACGATCAAATTCGATTGTAATCGTACGTTCCATGCAATCGTTCGATTTTACGAGAGCGGCAAATGACATATCACTCAGATGTTCGTAGATTCGTAAGCAACCGGAGATACTGACATCTTTAGAATTATCAGCAAACTGACGTTATAGCTGACGTTATAGCTAATCTGTTAAATTTACATCCAATCCGTGATAAGTGAATTGAAAACATTTGATAATTTAATCGAACTGTGATAAACGATTAAATTGTTTATGAATTAATTTACGAAGCATTGTGAGCCATTACCTCCTGAAGGTGTAACACGACATTTTTCCATTCACTTGTTGAATTCGACAGATGTGTTTATGAATTTATCAGTTTTTAGTATTATATTTTATAATGATATCTTTGAATTTTACTTGGAGCTCAAGAACCTTAGTGATTTCACTCACCCCCATGAGATTGTTCCCCCACTCCCCTGGGTTTGACCCGATTCCATTCTTAAAATTTGTTTGAATCAATGAAATTAATCGAGGTTAATGTGATAAAGTTCCCACATATCGGACTTTGATCTTAACATTTGGTAGGCTTTTCCTTTTCTTCGTAGAGGATGTTTCGTCTCCAAACATCAATCTTTCGAGATTTTCTTGTCAGGATATTCGAAATGGTGTGAAACGTCCAGAATAGTGGTTTTGAAAAAAATGTTCGGATAGATACGATGTGTACGGGTACACACAAATGATTGTAATTACTGATGCACTCAAACATCGCTAGACCATATGTAACGTTAACGTCTCGTGATCAATAACGTTATCATTGATGCAAGCCTACGAGTTTAATACGTTTTTAAACTCCACTTCATAAGCGAGATACAGTTAGCCCAATGCCCATTGATCTTTGATTTTAATGCACCGGACGACAAACGTAATTTTAGAGACGATACTTTTTGCATTGATTAAATTAACCAAACTGTATATCGATTTTCATACACAGATCCATTGGTGATGGAATTGACAATGACATTCAATGTTACAATCACCGGCAGCTTCATAAATTTCATAAATCATTATGAAATTTACAACAAAAATATATTAACATGCATTTCATATACTTAATTTATAAATGTCATACAGTAGTTTTGTAATATACATTTACTAACATTTCTAACAATGCAGTTTTAGGCTCTAAAGTACGATACAGCGAAAAATATTCTTCCGCTTACAATCGGAAAAAGTGTAACGTGTATTTTTTTCATGAAAACAATGTTTCCTCTATGAGAAAGCAAACTGTCAGAAAGTCAAATTTAACGAAATTTAACTGATCAAGAACAACAAATAAAAGAACTCTAAAATGATATTGCATCAATATGTTTTAACGATAATTCCTAGTAAGTCGTGTATACTCATGTACATATGTCGCACCAGAATGACATTGTGACGGCACAGAGTGCCAAGACCGTGTCAACGGAGATATATTAAGGTGCGTCCACACTGTGCCAATCGGCAAGGAGGAGCGTCAAAGCCGCTTTAGTATGTGTATGTACATGTCACACAGTTTTGACAACAGGCCGAAAGCCGAGCCGAATCCAAACCGATCCAAATCGGTCCGGATTAAAGGAAGTCGATCCAACGCGTACGATAGGAACGTGACGCGTGGCCTCGTCATTCGACATTGATCATCGTAGTATCAACCTGTGCGAGCTCAGAACAGTGTAGTGTATACTTATTACTGTATTTACTTATTTCTTTCACGTTTTTGTGTTTTTCAACGTCTGAACTACAGAGTGGACTGACAAACAGACATATGTACTTTGTTACCTTTGATACCAACACCTCTGAGTACAAAAATTAAAATAAATAATAATTGAAGTGAAGTCAACAGTTCCTCTCACACTGCTCGGCACCGAACGAGACGTCCACACATACGTAGTAGTGTAGGACATATCAACAACCCGACGATGCCAACTGAAATTGCCACTTGGCCTTGCCGGTCGACGTAGTGTGGACGCGCCTTTACAATATCTTCTTTCGCCGTGTGCACACGGTTCTGGCAAGTCGTGAGACTCGTGAGTGAAGCGTCAAAACCCTACAGCGTGGAACTGGTGGAACATGCTATCGGCTGTCGGAACGTCGTTAAGGAAGGACGGAGCGGAATTACCGTGGACGTACATGAGTCTTCTGTACGCGTACGTGCGTGTACATTGTACAATCACACCTGGCCGCACGGCCGTACCGTGCCGCCACATTACATAACATTAGCGCGTTTGTGTGCTTGATTAGAATTACCGATCGAGGCATTAAATATATATATATTGTCTCATCATGGCGCTTATCTGTTTATTTAGCGGATTAGAAAAATCATATGATGTCTTCGATTCGGTACACCGAACTACACTCGGTGTATCTATCAAATGAGATAAGATATAATACATCTAAGTTAATGTGCGTAACGTATGTCACGTAACCTTAAAACTTTTGCTGTCGTCGGTCCATGGATGAATACCACTAGCCAAGTTGAGTCTAACGTCCTGCTAGGAACTTAACTTAGGACTGACATTTCCTTTGTTCGTTAGATAAATTTCTGACAAGTTTGTGGATAACACTTGTCATTCGGTGAGGTGGCACTTTTAGTCGTACTTGGCATTCTGACGCTTAACTACTACTCCATTTTATCTGTTCACCGAACAAGCAATTACCTCTAAGACACGGCACGCATAGATCACAAGTATTACAATTCAAACAATTATTTGTGACTTAAAAAAAATAATCCAATGACGAATAATGTTCTATATACACCCACCAAAGGGTCAAGTCGCCCTACATATTCTTGAAAATTCTGTATTCACGCGTTTGGAGTATCTGAGCCTTCTCGAAGCTAACAACACCGATAATTTTACTGGCAATTCCGAGTATCTTTTGGAAAACTCGGCCTACGACAGCATTGGCCACTTTGTTCTCAGGTTTTTTAAAACATTTTATTCCATTTATTCCGTAATATTATTTTCATAAACTGCACATATGCTAAGTTATAGTTTTCAAGGTTAATAGCAGCAACTTCATCAGACCTGTGGCTACACTGGGTTAAAAGAGAAACATTGCTGTTGAAACAACGACTGGATCACTTGTCAGTCACACAAATTCACAGACTCTTCAGAAGTATAATAAGAAACCTGAAAAGACATAGCTGTAATGAGACTCCGATTGCAAAAGCACTGACGGAAATCAGTACACATTTCCTCAAACCACCTGTATTTAATCATATAACAGGAAATGAACACAATGAGGGGTGCAGAAAATACCGATGTAGAGGTAAAATTTATTTTCATTATATTTCTTGAAATTATTCTTGAAAATTTGATTTTTTAATGTAACATTATAAAAAGATGCTTCGAAGCTTCACACGTGTTATGTATATTGCCTCGTTGGGGTATGAGTCAGTGGTACTACATTTTCAATATTTTTTAAGTACTCTGCATTGATGTATTTAGATATATTTTGTAAGAGCAAAATGTAGAAGAGTGCAGTTAACATTATCACGAATAAAAATGAAATAGCCAACCCAGTTTTGTTTGTTTACAGTGCCATTTGCATTGGTTCCTGACTTGGTAAGAAAGAGAAAAATAGATCTCTGTCGTGGGAATGCAACAGTTTTCTGCTCAGAATGGAAGTTCGTTCTTGTCTCGCTCTTTAGAACTTTCATCGGAGAAGAGAAAAATGATTTGCTATCGTACTCTGGTCATATTGTGACTCTCGACCCGCGTCTGAGTTCTATAAGTCGAAGAATTCACGGCGAAATATTGAACAACCATCCGGGTAGTAAAAATATCACAGCGAAAAACATAGATGCTGAATCTAAAAAGTTTCCTCCGTGTATGCAGCATTTACACTCGATACTTAGAAACAAGCATCGCTTGAGCCATCACGCTCGATTTTACTACAGCCTTTTTCTAAAGGAGTCCGGTATGACATTAGAGAACGCGATTCTTTACTGGAAACTGGAATACTCGAAACCACACACGTGTCAATCCGGTTGTACGCATAGCTGGCAATGCGATGAACGAAAATTCTTGTACAGTATACGACATTTGTATGGTTTAGAGGGTGGACGAAAGAATTACAAAACGCCGAATTGCAAAATGATCTGCGTACGTTATTATTATTTACATTATAAACTATTCCCTAAAATAAGTAAGACTTGGTTAAATATTTCAGGTATAGCTCATTTTTCTGTGCAAAAAAAATTAAAGTTAACGAAATATTTGTATCTGTATCTTTTGCAAAAATGTTATATGTTATGTCTTTACTTCCAGAAAGTATTTCATCAAGTTTCATTTACTTTAAGGACTCTTTTAGCTTCGGTGTTACTTAAAGCTTCTAAATTAATAGATCTTATCGATCACAGGCGGAAACACCGGGTCTCAGGTACGAGGGGGGCTGTCCCTTTAAACATTTCGATGCAACCACCCTTGGAATGTTCCTAAGAAATGTTATGGACGAACCAGAAGTCGGAGAAATCCTGAATAATGTAGCACTACAGTCGCCGGAAGTGGCCTGCTCGTCGTTTCTCAAAATTGTTCATAAACGCGAAGACAAAAGAACCGTGATCTACAGTCCGGTACAATATTACACGAGAGTTACGGAAAACAAATGAATTTAACGATTCAGTAAATAAGTAAACTTTAGTTTAATTTGTTAATTGTTGATTATTTATAAATGATTACTATTCGTGGAGACGAATATTACTGTGATACATCGATCGAGTCAGGCAAAATATTGTATTATATTAATACTTGGCGTTAAGACGCTACCGCGTTTTGTGATCATGGTGTGGACATCATTAACGATAACTAAAAGTACGTTTTAGCTGAAAATATATTTAAACTATTATTTTATTTACGTGTTCATTGAGTTTTTTATGCTATCGACTAGCAAACTTCCTCAAACTCTCCTCTATAACTGTCTTCGTGACCCCGTTCTGCACCAATATCGACAGCACGCCCACTTCGGTCAAATCGTCTATGTTTCTGTGCTCGTCGTCGAAAAATATCATGTCCTTGTAATCAACGCCAGAATTCTTTTGAATTCTAAAAATAAACAATGCGAACCAGATATAGGATTCTGCGCTCCTTGTAGAAATGGGATAAATTCAACTTTATGCAACGCTATAAAATTTAAGGGGCCAAGTGAATAGAAAAATTCCATCGATCCATTAAAAACTCACTTTGAAAAGTGCGTAACTTTACAACCTGGATATATCTCTTTGTATTTTATGTACTTTTCCCAATCAAACAATTTGAGCAGTTCATAAGCCCCTTGAATCTCTGAAGTTCTCGAGGCTACGCCGATTTCATACCCCTCGTCGTTCAATCGCTTCAAAATGTCCGGGACCTCTGGATAATATTTAATTTTTTTACCATGAGCATCCAACACTTCGTTTCCTTTTCTGCAATTCAATAATTTAATGCTGTACTTCTTTTTTTTGGAGCGTAAATTTGAATTGCATCGCGTACCCTTTTCGAAAGGGCGGTGTTACGTGAGTATCGACCCAGAAGGGCCATAAAGTATAATCTGCAACAACAAAAACATACAAATTATTTTTATCAATGCATGGAAATATGATTATTCTGAATGAATCGTAATTTCAGTCGTTAACCTAGATCAAAAACCATAACTTTGGGTTTTCTTTCGGTCATTGCACAACGAAATAGTAGCATGAAGCACAATAAATGTATTATTATTATCGTATTGTTATTTCATACCCAAAAATCACTATTAAGTTATTCTATAAACGCCAAATGTCACAAATGTGCTTTGAAAGATGAGCGGAACAGTCCTACCGAGTGTAATTTTTTATATCAGAAACTGTTATTATCATACCAAGAAACCTACCTTATCGATCCTACTTATCGCACCGTCTCGATGTCCGTAACAAATCGGAGGGAACATTTCCACCAGAAAACCAATCAATACGAACGCTCTTGTGAATTATTAAAGAAAGTAATAAAATTTCCTACAAAATTGGTTCGTTTAGCGCTGGCATAATCAGGAGGCAAATACCGTGTACTCTTGTTATTATTTTTAATAAATAATAATCGATGCTTCGGTGTTTATGTAAATTTACGTAAATTTAAGTAGCGAACGAATCCTAGGGATTTGTCGAAGAGAGCAGGTGGTTACGAGGAGGTACGAAAGCCAATTGGCTCCGAGTATAACATTCTTTTTCTCGTTTTACAATATTTCCGAAGAATGCAACTCGACGAGCACGCGGTTGCTGCTGCTGCTGGTGGTGAATCGCGTAGCTAGGTAGAAATCTTGCCGGAGGCGACGGAAGTCCGGACATCTGAATCACCTGTTCGTTGACATCTCGCCGCGCAACGTATACCGCCACCAGACGTCTGCAAGAGACACCAGTGATAGGCAAGATGGCCGAACAGTGGTGACGGGTAGAGGAATGTCCGGCTGGAAATTTTGTGATTTTTGTGGAGCCCGGATGGCCTAGCGATGGCTGAATTCAACATCGACATCAGCAAACTTCCGGAGGATGTTCGGGAAAAGCTTGCTGAGCTTGAGCTCGAACTTTCCGAGGGTAAGTCACGATAAAACCATCTTTCTCCGCCGTCCACTCCGGTAAAGCACACGGTAACCCTTCTGACTCACCCCGTACGAATCCCCCGTAGCCCCTTTGATAATCGATAATTTCTTACTGTTGCCATTTTCCTTCTTGTGAAACACGGGCCCACGTACATCGCTTTAATAAAAACATTTTAATGCCTGCTACAAATAGTTGATTCGTTATTATTAAAAAATGTTAAAAACAAAACGTTACAATCGCTCGAGAAGGAGATCGTGTTGAGTGCGGCTTGGCCGCGCCTCTGTGTATGCACGTAAGCTTGGCTGCATGGCTAAGCTCGAGACTATCGAGCTTTTCTCTACTCACTGGCTTTCTGTCAACGCTGAAAAACATTTGTCATTTTTTTTTTTATCACAATTCATTTATTTTATGATGAATAAATGCAGTAACCTGTACACCATGTGCTCGTGATGAAGATAAATTATTGTGCAATCGCGTTATCGCCTCGAACTATGCTTGCAATTGGTACTGGGACTCGAGGGAGGACCTCGATGCAATTAAAAACGATTTTCATAAGATAATCATCGATAAATTCTACATTGAAAAAGAGTTTATTGATGTCAATCGCTGCACGGTGTTTCATGTCATGATTTATGTAAATCTTGAACCGAAAGTTATTTCGTCAATTTTTTTCTCGATCGGCATTATCGCAGTGAGCATTTAAATGAATTATGAAATATCGTTAACTGATTAATGTAATTCGATGAAATTTGGAAAAATTTTACGTAGCGTCCATCTTTAAAATCAAGAATTGTCATACAAACGTCTGTTTATACAAAAAAGCAAATATCTTCTTTACAAGAAAATTCGTAACCTCAAAAAAACACAACTTTGCATAGTTGATAGATTAAATTATCTTTATAATTGTAATATATTAGATTTTTAAGGAAAACTAATCTCGTACTTGATACATCAAAATTAAGGATATTTAAAATAATATTAGCATTCGCTAATGTGGTCCATCTCTGAGTGATTGTGTTTTATTTAACCATAACTTAAATTTTTGACATTAAAGGCATTTAACTTTTTCTCAAATGATAAAAATGAAAATACAAAAATCTTGTGACTTAAATAAAATAAAATAAAATAAAAACAATTGGATACTTGTCCGAACGTAGCTAATTTCGCAGGTACACGTTACTCGTTATTCCTCAGGATGACAGAGCATACGTGTACAGCGAGACTCTGCGATGTTCTAAGCTTCGTGTTACAGGTGCGACACAGCAACAGAGCTGTATTTCCTCTTCTCTCGTCCTGTCGTCCACACACACATACGCACACATACGCACACATTCGTGCACCGTGTAGTTTCTTTCACCCCGAAGTTCCCCGGACTCACGAAACCAAGAATACCACGTTATTTGCATTCATATTTGGGACAGACGTTCAACAGCCGGACGCTCTTGGTGAGGCCAACCGGTTTCTTCTCTACGATGCGATAAACCACGCCTCTGACGAATAAAACGTAAAAATAATTTTTTTTTTCTTTCGAAGGGCTTCCCCGAATCGTCTATCGTTCCTAAGTCTCTGGTAGTCGATTCCCCCCACGGATATAACGTTTCCCTAGTTTCTCCTGGATTGATGCGCCGTGCGGTATTGCGAGTCATAAAACCGTGCAATCCCACTGCCACCACATCCGTCCGTGTGCCTCCAACCCTTATTGACGTACACAGTAGGCCGTCGCATTCGGAAGACATCCACGTCGTTCTCATGCAAATGACATTACTTTAGTCGATGATGACCGTTCGTTCTATCCAAAGATCCAAAGACCTTCTTTATTTGCACGTCGAGTAATTGCGTAAATTACACTCGAACGTGCTCTCTGTGTGACTCTCAATGGAAATCAACTGGGATGATATACCTAATCGGTTGTATGTCTGTGTTAGAAGCCAATGAAAAGAGAGGAGAACTTGCATATAGTCGCGAGGCAGAAGAAACAACTTAGGCGTAGCACGACGACACACATCCGAGATGATGCTTTACCGCATCTAACGCAGACATTTGTCTTCGTTACTCAGCCACGTGAAGTTGATGCCCCAACGCTTGACGCCCGCGTTACGCAATGACGAATACGAGACGAGAGAAACCTATGTGTTCCACTAATAGAAACATTGATGCAGATGCCACAGGGTTTATCGGGACGATCGAGACACTGAAAGAAACACTTGGTTGCTCTGAGTCACTTTGAATGTTTTTTTGAATGTGGCTGTGTGAACAATTGCGCGTTAAATATTTCTCAGGTGCTTTAAAGTAGATTTCATAGAGTTGCACCTTATCCTTGAATTCCACGTAATTAGAATCCCACGAAAATTCAACAAAAATACAAAGAAATTTGTTATTAAGCCCGCTTATGGACTAAAGACACCATCTTTTCCTCAATTGCAACAACCTAGCCATTAAAAAAAAGACATAAAAACAGCCGAAGCAATAGCTCTGCGTCGTCTTACCAAACTAAATCACACAACCAAGCGTTGTGTGATTTATACTTCACAAACCATCAAACTGATAACTATAAAACCGATCTCAGAAAGTATTTTAAAAAAAGCTGAATACAACCTTTGCGCCTCAATACCTCGTATAGAACACTTTTAACAGACAATAACCCTAAACATCCCACTATACTCAAAAACTTAGTTTCACATTGATAGAACAAGTCCCAATAATAAATGTATTATTTATTTATTTATTTATTTATATTTAAATTGATGTACGATCGAACGTACGTTCAACTCGAATTGCAAATGTAAGTTGTCATCTTCTAGTAAGAATAAAAAGAAAATTACAAATGTAATTTTTGACGCAATGAAATTCGTAGAACTTAAAGGGCGCCAATAGGCTAATAAAGAATTATTATTAAGTATATCACAGATTATTTCAAATATATGCAAAAACATAACTGCTCTTCATGATTTTTTAAATTTTACTAATATCAAATTAAACGAGCCATAAAGTATTGTTGTTCAATAAATTTATGTTCTACTGTGAGCTGATCTTAATTGCACAATCGTACATCGGTATCTTTACTTCGTATACATGAGTTGTATATTAAATTGAAAGTATTAAATGATCGATTCGTCAAAAAGGACAAGAAAACCTGTTGTAATGCACCCATTTTGCAGAACTGTAACATTTTTTTGTCTTTTAAAGAGTTGCTGTCGCAATACATCAATATTATATGGAATCCTTTTCTAAGATGCTAGTGTGTCCCGATATTATAGATCGAATGCGATTGAGCCAATTGTAATCGTTTCATTCGTGCTGTAATTGATCGTGTTTAGGCACTGAGTCCGTTGGTGGTTGTTTCCAAAGTCGTAAGCAAGTTCAATTTCGTGTCAAATCTGACATAAGAAGACGGTTACTGCACCTGTAATATTTATACTTTATACAAGAGCGCAGTAGCGTAAACGTCTCTTCGGGTAATCACTCCCGCTCTCGTGTATTTTAAAATGTCATACAATTGTTGACATTGAAGATACAACGTATGTAGTAGTCATTTCAATTATGCGTTGAATTGAACCTCGTTAACTCGTGTCAAAGCTAATCGCAAATTTTTTTTTCATTAATATCATAGGTACGTGTCCATATAACTATTTACAAATCTGTTGTAATGTTACAAGTAAATTCATGGTTCCAAGTCAACCTAAGTAGAGATTGGAAGACCGATTAAGGTGGCCGACCAGCTACATCGTAGTCTAATGATAATTTGTTCACTAACGCGTTAAGACGGCTTAATACAAAAGTTGTAGACATTGGGAACAATCATTGTAACAATAAAGTCGGAAGTGCAGATATATCAATTTATTCAGTTTACATTAATGAATGTTTATGATTTGATCGGATTTTGATCAGTTGTCCAGATCTGTTGATAAGAGCGTTCTTATCGCACACTACATTCTGTGTATACAGGAATGTGTAGTGCTGTCAAGTGTACCCGAGTTTAACATATATATCGCGACTATATGAATAATTCAGGTTGTATGTCTGTACTTTAAGAGAAGATGTGAAATATTCGGTGAGTTACTTTTTTCATGATTGCATTGATATCCTTACAATCTAATGTTCAAGAAGGGAGTTTTTTATCTGCGTAATTTAACAGGAAACGGTATTTATTGTCTGTTTAAAGCGCCAAGAAAGCTGTTTACCCATAAGACGTTCTGTTAAATTCTTGACTTTTGCATTGATATTTCTTGTTAAAAAGCTCTCGATAAGCAAGTTTGGGATTTAACTATAATAACATTTGGCACTCGATTTGTCATATTTCAAATTTAAGGCTTCGTCTAATACTATATGCAGCTGGTCGACCACCTTAAGAGGATACTTATCCCTTGAAAAAAAAACTTATTTCATATTGGGATAATAAATTTGAAAAAATTCACGCGTGTACTGTTTTATATAAGAAAACATATGCACATCCGTTCAACGATTATCTGAGAACATATTTTACATTCGTGTCAAGTCAGTAACCGAGTCATTTTTTTTTACATGAGCCTGTATGACCCTATCTTATTCATCATAATTTGTGAGTGAAAAACAAAATTTACGCAACATATAGAATAAGATAGGAATGCAGCAACTACTTTTGTTAATTTATATATTTCGCAGCAGTCTTCGTAAAATAGGAGAATATTTTGCAGCAACGGTAATTTCTCTATTTTCATGTTGGGAAGTTGCTAATCGTTGGATATTTTTCTGTACATTTTCTTTACATTTTTTCGATAATTATTGCCCGTAGCTGACATCATAATCCGTTGTTGATATACCGTCGATAAATGCGGACGCACCTTGATGTAATTATTGTAAAATCGGGTATTCACGTTCTTTATAAGAACTTTTGATTATTATTTCTAGTAAATTCTTTCTTGACATTGTTTTAACGAAAAATAGCAAATATTCGTTACCACGCGGGTTTGTTCAGTTTACCTCGCCCAGGCTATTTTAATTAACCGAAATTGCTGTTGTGCATATCCGTACCGACGAAGGAAATTCCCAGAGCGATGAACCAAGAGAGCACGGATGTTCGCGGTTAGCTCGGAGTGCGCGAGGGTACATAGGATCGATTTTTCCACTGGCAAAGTGAGAGTGAAGCGAACGAAGGCATTTAATCGGAAAACGATGATTCGAACTCGACCACACGACGATGAAGCGCGATGAGAATTTAGCTGGACCCCCCGGGCATTTTGAAATTACAAGCACATTCAATTATTAGCGTCGACAGGCGTATAATTCAACGATGTGCGTGAGAACGCGACGGAGATACGTATGTTGTATGCATGAATTCACTTGACAACCGAGAACCATATGCTTCCTCTGAGTTATCCGCGTGTCCGCCGGCTGTACGCGTTTCTCCGCAAATTCGACACACTCTCAGTCTCAATTCCCCACCTCAGAATTAAATCTCATTCGGTTAAATGTACTGATTGAATCTGAAATTTGATTAAATACATTATTTAATTTTTTATTTCGATTGTTAATTGTATTGCTCATTAACGATATGTATCGACAAGATGTTCATCCTAAAAAAAAGTATTTTTTTTCGCGGATTAAATTACACACGAAACACAATTTGAATTACGTCTTATGCAAATTATTCTAATTCGTTTCTGTTAATATTCGATGTTTGATTCTTCCTACACAAAATTATGCAAAAGAAACAAGTACGTAATCAACCCTATCCTCAAAAAACGGGCCGTTGTTATCAGCCCTATAAAAATGTTTTATAAAATTGTTGGAAGCAAATAGCGAAGGAACAATCCTGCACAAATATTTGTAGTAAATAGTGCAGTCGATCCTAAAGGAAAACAATTATTCTCAAAAAAGAATTAATGATAAAGCCTACGGTACAAAAACGGCTTTAACTTTTTCGGAATAATCGATTGTACACTTAAATTTTTTCTACATCGCAAAATGTTATAAACGTAAAAAAAAAACGATTTTGAATTTCAACACGATTGTCGCCAGTTTGCGCCATTTATAATTTACGTAGAGCAAATATAAACCTCTAGCTCGTAACGACATTTCGAAAGAAGTGTCACGATGCACTCTGTCAAAAGTTTAATTCATTCGGAACACGCGGAAACACTCGCTATTTCTGAAATTGCGGTCGTTTCGACGAAAGCAACGATCTGTGTGTATACAGCTTCGGGGGATTTAAATTTAGAAAAGTTTCCGATTCTCTTCTCGCTGAAGCTGGTGCGTGTATCTCGAGAGTCAACGATGGTACAGGGGCAAGAGACTAAAAGCGGGGTTGGTCTCGGTGTGCGGATGCAAAATTTCAATGTCTGATATTTAAATCGATTTGTTTGTAAACATGAGGAATGAGCGATTGCTTTCGATGACTGTTTATGTATTCTACTGCTACGCACCTGTTCGAGACTTATTCAATGGTCAATTATCTATATCGTTGACAATCAGAATTTCTAAATTATTATCAACACGAATGTTAAATTTCTAACAAGCCATCGACGATTATTTGAAAATTTTGAAAATATTTATTCAATTGACATTGTTTTTTTATTCCAGCAAGATCTTAATTAAAAATGTTTACAGTCAATTGAACTTATTCATAAGATTGTAAATTATACTTCGAACGAGATGAATGCAGTACTGAGCTTTTATTTAAAAATATTATTTGCAATAGAAAATAAAAATAACATATTAGAAACAACTTAACTATTTCTTTTGATTTAAGTTGGGTTGAATACAGGGGTTGTCCTACACGGAAAGAAATGGGGTTGTCGATATTACATCAAGACAATATTAATCATTTTGTAGTAATTTTCACATGAATCGTGGTCGTTATAACTGCAACTTATATCTGAAATAACACTCGCTGTTATGATATATAACGTAGGTGCTGTAATAAAATATGCATATTAAAGCTTACAAGCTAATGCAGCACTTGTGAATAAGTAGTAAATTTTACTATTTACCTAACTTAGCCACAGGCTGAGGAGTTAACTTGTCCTTAAAATAGTAGCCAGTAGCGTATATTACTATTGCATGGTAGTACATTGAATCGTATATATGGAACAGAATATATCTATTATACCCAGTAGTGAAAATGTACCTAGTGGACGAAATCGAATTTGCCATCGAGCGTAATAAATATGCGTTTCTGATGCTGATGATCGCATGCATTGCGAAGCACGGGGTCGTCTCTCTTTCTCTCTCTCTCTGTCCCTCTCCCTCTACCTCTCTCTCGTATGTGTTGAATTCTATTATTGATGAAATTAAATGTAATATCAATATTACATTCGATTTGAATTAAATAAGATTATATCACATACAACTACTATGCCATTTAGATGTATTCGATTCAACGATAGTCGAATGGCGCATCAGCGTGTTAGGTGGTTAGCCAGGTAGGTAGGTTATAAGTTCTAATCCTGGTACAGGCAGAACATTTTTTTCAGTGAAAAACGCTACCCAACGATTGTCGATGACAAAATATATCTAAAAAACTAATTCCCGTATTAATTTGTGTAGCAAACGAATGGTAAAAATAATCAGTGTTAACGATAACTAGGCTTCGAACGTTATACGTAGCAATGGTTTGGTGTTTATTTTACTTCTGACGCTGGTTATAGTTACAATAGTGATTTTACTACAATTACGCAGTATTCTTAACTGCGGACACTCACTATCCATATAATCTTCATTGGTTGTAGTTAAAGTTATTACAATTGTTGCTCTCGTTACAATTTTTTTTCTTCCCGTGTAGTATTCAAAATGATAAGAAATATTTCACATCTCTAACGATTTTTGTAATTCTACAAAAAATGTATAATCATAGTCAATTTGATTTATTTACCACATAGAAATTAATTATTTTTTTAAACCCACAAATTATATTTGAGTAACCGGAATAAACTCTGTAATGTAGTCCTTGTATACTTCTCACACTGCATGATACTTTACCGCAGTATGCAAAAAGACTAACAACTTCTTTATTCCTATTCTTCCAATTGCAATTCTGTGGTTGCGTGACGCTGATCGTGAAACACGAAGACATTTATACATTCCAACCATAGTATATCAGGTCTTCCTCGCAAGAGGTGCATACGCGGCTTTACCGGTTTGCTATCCACAGCCGTAGATAACGAGAAAATTACCCGCTTTCCTCTCTAAATATCTATCTCTCTTATTCTCGTTTTCTTTCTTTCTCTATGCCTTACCTTGTATATCTCTCTTAAGTGAGATGTGAACATACAGCACAAAGTACAATGCGCTGTATATGTTTTTTCTCTAATCAGTTCCTCTTTCGTTCGTTTCCTTATTGTCTCGACACCACAGTAACAATATTTCACAAGAAAATTCTCCCCCCCCCCCCCTCCCCCATCCGTACTCGGAATCGTTTTGTCCATGAGTAACGAAATGTAAATGACGAAAATCAAACTATGGACAATCTTGGCTCTGTAAATAACTGTCCTATGTCAATAGGGCCTCTACGTTGATTTAGTGTGTCAACCGTTGTCATACGGAAAACTGATTCAGAGCTTATTGCAAAGGGTATCAGGAAAAATTGTCCGTGAAAAAAAAAGGACGAAGGAAACAAAAGCCATGAAAAGAAGTCCCAATGGAATAAAATGTCGTTCATTATTTGCAATTGGGGCTTTTCACAATTTTCAAGGTACACAGAATTTCTTTATTTGTTCTGTGTTCTGTCGTCAACTTAAAGTATCAAAATTGTAAATAATTATCGGCCTTTTCGTCCATCGGCCTTCGATTCGCAGGTTTTTTTAATATCGATTTTACCAAGATCAAGAAGTCGTATCGATATATAACTGACTCCAGCTTCTTATAAATATCGAAACGAAATAATTTGTTCTTATTTTAACGTTATTTGTGCTCTGCTAAATATTTTCAAAGGAATTTTAGTACAATTGTAATATTAATCGTTATTTAATAGTTTTTGTTGCTGTTGTGAATATCAATGGCGATGCATATTCCTAAATAACAATCTTCACATTGATTCAAATCATTTTTGTTATTTCTTATGCACAACGTATTTCATTATTTATTTATTTTATACATTAGAATTTATCGTTACAAGTCACTTAACAATTAATTTAGCTTGAGATTTCTGAATGTAGCGCAGTGATATATATTTCAAAGTTTCGTTAGACACTTGACTAAATGAAAAGAACAAATTAATATCGATTAGCTGATTGATAAGATTTAAAAAAATATTATGTCTTTCTCTATTTAATAATATTTTTTTAAAAATTCTATTTTATTATCAATCTTCCCGTGATAATCGAAAAATTATGCTTTTCGATTAAATTAAATTTACAATATAAATGTTTCACAAAGCTGATTTGCGTGTTTAACCATTGTACCAGTTTAGTATGTTGACAAAGATATTCTACTAAAAATAAGATCTTCACTGAATATTATTTAATGAAAAAATTCATGGTTAAAAGTTCTAGGGGTGGTACTTATACCAACGGTGTTTAATACTTAACAGCTGCAAGGAGTTTTAACAAGCGTATTATCGCCAATTGCCGTTGATAATCTTTGCTCGTCACCGTAACTCGTCACTCGTCACACTTTCTTATCGAAATCCCGAATCCACTTCCAACGAGAAAAAAAAACGTTTATAATTGAGTGATTTCTCATGAATTAGGACTGCGTAAGTGTGCGGAGGAAGGCGAGACAGGATGTCGTAGGAACTGCGCCTATACTTTGCACTCTGCTTTGATAAACGGAAATGAATCATTTGGTGAACCGCGAGTGTCTTCCAACGAACGTGGGCGTGCGTGTCTCCGTATAACTTTCGCTCGCGACTTCAACTTCAACATTTCAAGAGAGAGAGAGAGGAAAATATGTTTTCCAAGTTCTAACACGTCGAACTCAAGTGTCTTAGAAAATGCTGGCTCTGGGCGTGACACTCGCAGTACGAGAATCTCGTTCGCAATGACCTCAGCTAGTACGCGAAGAATCCGACTATCTAGTGGAGAACACGTTCGACAACGAGCTAATGTTACCGCAGATAAGTTAAAAGGCTGCTAAGGCACGAGTTCTCGATTACCAAGTCAGAGAAAGAATCGAGGCATTAATCGCTTGCTAGGAATACTGATGACAAGTAATTATGTACGTCATGAAGTGGCCAGGTGAGCGTAGAAACGAACCAACGACGACGACACGACGACGATGACGATGACGATGATGAGATTCTATACACAAACGGCAGCACAGAGCGTAACATTGCACATTGGATAGCGAGCTCTGCGCTAACTCCCTGCGAGCTTCTCGATTACATCGAGTCAACATTGCGTCCCTCAACCCGATAGTCCTCGGGCTCGCGCTTATCCGATACCGGAGTTACGCGTGTAGCTGGGTCTCGTTTTCTTGTTGTCGATTATACCCGCTATCAGTCACTGGCGAGGATAACAGCAACGTCATTTGTCCCTGGCACGAGTTCCCAGAATATTTTAAAGGGGCCAAAACACTCTCGAATCTGAAAAAAGCATTCAAAACATTTTAAAAACTCCAACCTTTTCCTACAAATCCCAAATATAATTTCTATACTATATAATTTCATGAACAATCTGCATTTATTTAAACCGTGAAGACCGAACAATATTTAAAGCATTTTTACTCGCATAAAGAGTTATTTGAAACTCATTAGAATCCAGTTGAACGAAACGGAATTGAATTCAGCTGGTACATTTTAAAAAAAAATTGTATATCCGTTTCATCCAAAACTGAATATCCTCTAAAAAAAAAATGCAAGAAAAATAAGAAAACGTCATTTGTTGGTATACAACGGATTCCAAATCGCTTTGATAAATTTCTCGATACGAAACCACAGCACGTGTGCCCGAGAGTCTCGTGAGCTAAGAATTTAAACGAGAGACGTCGCGACACTTGCAGGTGGTAGCGATGGATTAGGCCGTGTGCGTCCATGCTTTATGTGTCGATGTACCGTGTGGCCGGCGCGAAACCACGCGACTAAGAATGCACAACGACGTAGTCGTCTGGTGCATAGTGTGTGAACCGTTTAAGATCAAGGTCGACCTTACGTGGGTAAACGTCCTCGGGTCTTTGCCTTGACTGGCGCGGGAGATTCTTTTTCTCTTCTTTTCTGCATGCACTCCGGTACTCTGTGTCTCGTGCTCCTGCTGCGACGCCACCCCCTTCTTCGCCCATTTTCCATCCACGTACGGCTTATCGTCCACCGTTGCATTCTCTTTTCACCCTCGTGTCTTCTTTGTACTCCTATTTGTCGCCTTCTCCGTCTACCGAGTACATGAAAGTCCTACGCACTACCGAACGCAGACGTGCTTCTTTACTCGGGAACCCTCAGCGAGACGGCACTCAACATAACCCATCAACACTGTACCTTGAATAATACGTCTACTATACACGTTTTTCTCGTACTTACACTTCAACGATCGCGAGAAGAGAAAATATCAAAGAAATTAAGAGTACTGTCCAATATTCTATCTTTTTTTTTTTTCAGTTTGAATAAAAATAGAATAACGATGCGCTGATTGACGCGATGAACTATAAATTTATCAGTTTCTCAGGTAGTTGGTACAGTACATGACCTCAAAACGAAAAATCTGCTTTACAAATGCGCTCAATTTAGAGAAAATATCCACATTTGAGAGTTTTAATAATACAAATCGATGGAACGAATATAGAGTATGATTAGAAAGAATGTTTAACCACATAATTTCCGCATCCGTCGAGTAGCAGTTGTAATCAAATTATCTATCTTTATTGTGTGAGATAATAATAGGTAATTAAGTGTTATCGAATGAGACAAGAATGAGTGGGATCGGAACTACTCTTTCTTAAATACGAAGGTGAAGCGATTTTTTTTTTCGAAACAATTCTCGAATAGACGTCTCGGATACAACCTACCGTCGTCGAATTAAAAAAAAGCAAACTCAATAATCTCACTAAATAATAATGAATGATTATTAATTAATTTTTAATAATAACCAGGACAAATATTTAATTTTCTGGAGTTGTCAGCGATAAAAATGAATCCGTATTTGTAGTTTTAAGACGATGTGATAAACGTATATGAATACGAGAGAGATAAGACTATAGATGGCGCTTCGAACGAGCAAGAGAGACGTACTTTGATACACGTATCGCGTCGTCTTAAAGAGAGGCAACAAGAACCAGAATACCAACACAGATTAGCTATTTCTCTTTCACTCCGCCGTGAAGCCCTATTTACTTCTTAATGCGAGATGTGCTACAATTTTTTTTTTCTTTCTCTCTCGTCCTACCGCGATCACCAATACTCCTATCTCACTTGCACTCATGGTGGTTCAGTCGGTATAGCAAATCGCCGTAAGACTATGCGATCTCCCGCATCTATTCGGCATCGAAAAATTTAATACTATTTCTTAAAAGATGCTAAACGTATCTGGACAAAGGTAAAATAGATTCAATTACATACGTAACGAATGCGTCAAGCCATACCTAATTTTCTTCTATCTGGAAATCTCCGGTACTCTTGAAAAATATAATTATAGCTTCTTATACCGACAGTGGTATCATAAATATTAATGACAATTTATTAGGCCTATTAAAATTAAAATGTTAAACGAGTTCGGTACTTCTCCTTGTATTTCAATACCTTTTCATATTGATAATAATAATAATATTAATTGCAGTCGTTCGACAGCCTAATGCCACATAGTCGCCTCGATATGAATGTGGTACTTTAAATTGCATGTATACCGGTACACGGACCATACAATTGGAAGGCCTATTGAATCGATGGCTGTGACGATAGCAGCTACTCATGCAAATGGATTCTATAGTATATGTATAGTAAACAGTGTGTGTTGCCGCAGGCGTACGTTATGCATACGAGTAATGAATGGCTGCACTGTGATTTAATGTAAGCAATTGAATTTTTGATTATTCAAAACTCGACAATGCTCACTCTTATGAAATCGATGGTTCCTTTTATATATATCTATAATCGTGATACAAAAACGAAAGTATTTTTATAGTTTAATGCGTCTGTACAATCTCGAATGGTGGAGTTTAGTCGAGCAGTAATGGAAAATGTAAGCTCAACGAAAGCCTCTCGTCACGGGGCGAGATACCAGATAGTACAACGATGTGCCTTTTGTGTGTGTATATTTCCCTGGAGCACTCTCCGCGAGATTCATCCCCCTTTACTCTCTGTGTGTCTCGGCGCCTCGTAGTCTCCAACTTTTAACCCACGCTCCCGTCTGCCCTGTCCACCCTTTTTTTTCTTTTCGACTCCACCTCTCTTCCTTCTCTCGCTATGCATATTGCCACAACATAACCAGGGTATAGTACATGTTTTCATGCGTGTTAGTCGTTACATCAGCGGGTAAAAGAGAGATGTTCAAGCATTGCGGTAAGCTCGGACGTTATACGCAAGTAGTTCGTACCAGCAGCACCCAGGAACCATTTGCGTGCGCGAGTGAAAGCGTACTTCTGTATGATGTTCACGAAACTATGAATTTTTCCAACTTGCGTGAGTAATGACACGTTACGGAACATTCAGAATCATCGCAAATTCTATTCCCAATGATCTTTCGACGATAACATTTTTTAAACATCAATGCGTTCCGTTTTCTTTGAAATATTATTGCAACATTTTTCATCTTTTTCTTTGTTGTTTTGTTAATTTAAAAACAAAAATATTTCATAACGAAACAGTAATTGCGGATTAAAAAGGAGCGACTGAACCACGCTTCACCGGTTTCATGTTTTATTCCGTCTTCCGGTAAATACGCGAATAGTCATTTTTTCGACTTTAACTTACCGTTAAAATTTTATCCGATGGAAGATTTTTCCATCCATTAGAAAAGTCGCAGATTTTTTAAACACAAATGTCAATGAATCATAATGAAAAAAAAAGAAACAAACGATAAACCTAAGACAAAAATATATCAAAGATTTTTGAGGGTTTTCTATAATTTTTTTTCTTCTTTTTAGAATACGGTTAACGAAATCATAATTAGCTGAAGAATACATCGATTTTAAATAACCCAAAATGGAAATACCAACTTTGTCCTTCAATTAAAATTTTAGCCAATCGAAAATTTGTACCCTGATTACGAATATAAATATACATTTTGAAGAAACATATTTTGTGATAATTAATTAATATAAAGTACTTGTTATCGTTAGTTTTTTTTTAAGAGTCATTAACTAATTCGAACTAAACTATTAAAAAGCTATTTGACTTCACTATTAAAAAGTCCTCATTCGCGCTCGTTTCTAAAAAAAAATCATTAACTAATGTTATTCGAACTAAAAATGATTTTCAATTCAATTTTAATCGTATAATGCTTATCCCTGTTTCCAAATCTTTCAAACATCTGTCGAAGCATTGAAATCGAAAGAATTTAACGCAAAAGATATGCTTCGAATAAAAGATATCCGGAGACGAACTCTGTATCCCCGAAAACGAGTCTAGGTAAGCGATGGATAGAAGCACAGTCAAGCATGATCTATGTATGTAGGTCAGAGCCCTCGTTAACATCCTCACAGGTATGTATCCATTTATATCTATATATATGACCTATACTTATCCGGCACTAGGCTCCCTGTCTCTCTGTTATCTATGGTTGCAACACGACCGGTAGAACGACTATTAGTTCCTGCTTGTTCCAACAATAATGCTCTCTTCTGATCGCGCTGCTGTATATACGAGGATCGCAAAAGCCTCAAAGCCTTCGAAAAACACATACAGAATTGTTCGTGGGCGTTCTCACGATTTCGAAGAAAGTTTAGAGCCCAAGTTATACAGTGTCTACGTAAGTGTTTACAGTAAAAACACACGGACAGTGTACAACCATCACCGATTGTGTAGGTTTTGTTCTGTACGTCATGATGTTTTCTAAGTCTTCTGGTTGGTTTCGCTTTTGAGTATGAGTTACCTACACCCGATCAAATTTAGGTATACGGCACGTTAAATATATAGCCCGACTACACACGGTTGCTATACCATGGAACATGTGAATCTGTGGATAAGCATCCAAGGGACTTGGATATACTTTCGCCTTTGAGCAGACTACCTACACACGCGATAGTCTACCGAAGCAAGGAAGGTCGACTCTCCTTTCGAGATGATTATAGTCAACGTAGGTCTGTAGGTAAACCGGGTCACATTTATTACAAAAGATCTAGATATTTGTTTTACTTTCCACGAACGTATAGCCTATGTAATTAAAAAATTAAAACGCTATCGCATCCTTGTATCTTTTTTGGTAGATTTATTTGTGAGAGAAGATTATTTTACGATTTAGGAAATACGCCAACGCTGCGAAGTTAACTTTTGACGCATTCGTGAGACGAAATGAGGAGACATTTGATTGAATATAAATCTATTCGGTGTGAATTCGTATATATACGAGGGGGAAGGGAGGAGGGTCCATCGATTAAAAAAAATTACGGCAAAAAAATGTATAAAAAGTCCTACGCGATTGATTGTTCTTAACGATGTTCTAAATATGCCCGTGTTCCGACCGAGCATAACAATTTCCAGAAGTTTCATTATTATAACATAATATGCTATTTAAAAGAAAAAAATTTAACTCCAAAGACTCATTCGTATCACGATCTAAGATTTTTTTCACACGATCGTAAGTCCACTACAAACAATTACTTGTTTTTTGACACCATTTATTTGTTACCAATGAAAAAAAAAAAATGTAACATTTTTTTTGTTTGTTTTTAACAGTAATCGATAAACTTCCCATAATCTCAATTAAAATCAATTTCAAATGATATAAATCCTCCACGACTACGTAACAAAGTAGTAACTATAATGTATAAGGATATGAGTTACGACTTTCTTGGTGAACACTACGAGTTACGATAGTCTTTCATGGAGCTGACGAATTCTTTCTTAACCGACTCGAATAACCCCGAGTCTCTGTACACTTTGCTGCAGGGCTCGCCAATTTTAAGGCCCCGACACACGATCAAGAAGATAATCCGGTCGGAAGGTTCGCGTGTATATATCCGTCCTCTTACACAGCATTGCTTCTCCTCATTTTATGCTTGTACAGCACATACGAATACATTTCATGTTGTATATACACACACTTACCATATATGGCTGTGCAGGTATGTACACGAGCTCGCTATAACTTCGGTATACCATTGCATGTTTCGTGCTTTGTACACGTACACCGTGGATAATGTATACCGCACCGGTGGTCGTGCAAGCTAGCACTTTCATGCATAAAACCGGGCTCGCACACCTCGCTTCGATCCTCCTCTTCTCTTTCTTGCTTTCTCTCTTTCTGTATCTCTGCGCAGCTTCTCCCCTCGCTCCATGTAACATCAATGGCTTATCGATATGTTATGTATGTACGTCTTTAAACATATATAACGTGTAATAAATATACCTACACCTACGTCAGTCTCTTTTTTTTTTTAAGGCTGTCCAAAGTTATTCGACACTTTCGCATTCTTCCTCTATCGGAATAACGAAATGGTTTTTTTACTCTTTCTTCTCTCTATCCTGACTGACGGCTGACGTCGCGTGGGATATAGTTAGCGGAGTTGAGCTTCGGTGTCTACGTCAAGTTCCTGATCAACGTTATGCACGCCTCGTAATTTCGTTGAGACGGTTTCGGATGATTGATCGACTGACGAGGAAGCTTCCGTACTTTCCCGGAGTGTCTACCGAGAGCTAATGTGTGTGTATATATATATATATATATATATATATACATTCGTTATGATCGATAGAAACTTTGATGCTTCTGGCTCAATTCACTAGCCGCATTGCGACAACGTTTCGATAAAAATTTGACTGAGTGTCATGTTACGTGATATTGTAACCAAAAAGTTGTTAGAATTACGTGAGAAAAAGTGAAACTCGAGCACGTGTTGCGTTTAAGATAATAATTTTAAATAAAAGTACAACAACGCTATCGAGTTACAATCTCTCTTGAATTTATGTGGAGCAGATCGGGGCAAATCGGATAATTAATAAAAAAAACTATTTATTTGAATGAAGAAATAAGAATAAAAAATAAATTGTCAAAATTGCACATTTCTATGTGTTACCGTCGATAAAAAAATTTCCTCGATATATCTTCTCTCTGGAATTCCTCTAACGTAACGAATTTATTTTCTATTTGATAAATTGTTTACACCTTTGGAATTACGATAAAGATCTTGATTTCCTCAGACGTTTCACTCTGTATTCTTCTTATACGTGCATACATCGCAACAAATCCCATCGAAAATTCGTCCTCGGTAAAACTCGGTCAACAAGATATTATTTTCACAAAGCGAGGTAGATACCGATGCGGATGTCGTGCTCGTAGAAATAATACGATACATATATAGATATGCGTTACTATGTTCGTGGCTCTCAATTAAAAGTAGCCAGTGCGAAAAGAGTTGCATAATAAAATAATAAGCAAACGAGTACGAGTTCTAAGATCAACAGAAGGAGGAACATATAGTGGAGTGCGCGTACGCATGGTTGGAATTTGATCCACTGAGCAGTGGATCTGGTCTGTGGCAAAGTGTGCATGGAATGATCATGCAAGCGGCACGAGTTATACGCTCTACTCGCTTATGCGAATATAGCTAGCACGAGGGGCCGTTACGGAACTCGTTCGAGGTTGTGAACGCCGCTTAAGGCGTGCGGACAACGTGCTGACTTAAGCGCGCCGAGCGAGGGGCCTCACGGGGCCTCGAAGTCGCGGCGAGGGGGAGAGATGAGGTAGATGGAAACCGGAGACGCAGCGAGACCAGATGAAGAAGAGAAGAAAGAAGAAGAAGAAGAAGAAGAAGAAGAAGAAGAAGATGAAGTGAGACGGCGAACACCTTACACTCGGCACATACGTGATGCGACAACACACTATCACGAAATTCTATCTGTATGCTGGGGTATCTATTCAAGCAGGCTACAATGATTGGCATATGAATTGCCGTGGCTTTGAAGAAGCTACGTAGAAGCTAATAATAAGTTGTTGGGTTTGTCTTAACGAGAAAATGAAGTAAGTTGGGCCTCTCTTAATGAGATACCGTAAAAGCTGTGGTTGGCTATTATGAAGGAAATTCTAGGATACGATTTATATCAAATAAATACATTAATATTTTATATTTTTTAAATTCATTCAAATACATTTATTTAAATGAAATAATTATAATTCTAGATGCAGTAATAAAATCGTTCGAGTGTCTATCATAAGATTTCCATGTGTATAATCTATATCGTCGAATGCCATCAAATCAATGTGAATAACTCGAGATATTCGAGATTTCGCATTTGCTTATCTAAGCTAATGTATCGTCCAAGTTATTTAAATAAACCGGTTATTTAATACGATACGAACGAAAAAAATTGACTACATTTTATAATTATCTGGGATAACCCTGCCAGTGAATATAGTGAACTCGGTGTCTCTTTGAGTGGCCAATGAATGTATCATCCGTACTGTTACACCTCGACTGTAGCTTGTAGCACGTCGTCGTCGTTGTCCTCGTCGTCGTTGAGATTCGAGGAGTGGGATGCTGCAGGGAGTCCCAAGCAGGAGCCAGACCGGCATAGCAAGCGAGCGAGCGGACGGCGAGAGTGGACGGACTGCATGCCACCACTCCTCCTTCGTAGCTTGTTCACTCGCTCGCAGCTCGATTCCTTCGAGCTAGCACCAGCAACAGCAGCAAGACACCACCGCGCCGGGCCTCCTTGCTCCTTTACTCCCGTAACTTTTATTTACCGGGCCGCCTTCCCACAGGCCGCGAGAGTGCCGAGCAGCCGCGCCGGGCCCAGTTTCTCGATCGAGTAAACTCGCGCACGCCGACCGGCTAGTAGTGATTCCTTCCGAGAGTAGTAAAGCCGCTGACTCCAGTGTTCGATCACTCTCGTAATACAGAACAAAATCACGCCGGTAACACCGAAACTTTTTTTTTTTTTTTTTAATATGCATTTCCGTCCATTTTACTATTTCATATTTTATTCTATCAGCATTTCTTAGTTTCCGTATTGTTACCTTGAAGAATATTGTATATATACATAAATAAATCTCATTACAAGATTCTCTCATTAACTTTGTAAATCTGCTGATGGAATTTTAAATAAATTCAAGTGCAATAGGAAAATAAAAATTTACCGAATTTCTTGATGCATAAATAGTAAAATTTAATTATTAGTGCGTGCATGATTACAGGCACTTGAATCCTGGTATTGCAGCGACGATAACGTCGTGCAACAAGGATTATTACAGTGACTGTGCTGCTGCAGCAGCACCAGTGGCAAACGGGGCGTCCGCGTGTGACGGCAAGTGTGGAATGCGGTATTGGTGAGGACCGGCCGAATGGTGGGTCCACTCTTGGCTCTGTGCTGTGAATGTACACTCGTGTCTGTATTCAAGACACTCGAGAGAGTCGGTGTGATAGTCGCGTGCGCGCCTGTGCGTCGGTGGTAACTCGCGATAATCGTGAATACGATGAGCGTCTCTTCAAACCACGACCACAGCGATCAGTGTCTCGTTGCAAGTCGACACGGTCACGTTATTTGGATTAATCGATTTAGATCGAGTGCATGTGCGTTGATAATCATGATATGAATAAGTGAAAAGCAATTCAAGTGCTGTTCCGAGTGAATTCGTTGAAGGATGGAGATTATTTTGATGAATTTTGAAAATTAATTGAATTAATTTAAACTGAGGTTGGAATTAAGACGGTACGCTGGGTAGATGCGACGAGGTCGTTGCACCTTTTCTCTTTCGCTTTTCGCCGTCTCGTCCTCTCTTACCGGATAAACTCGTGCAAATATATATATACATATATAGATGTATATATACGCGTTATAAGTGTATGGGTGTGTATGTATATATATATATATATATATATGTAGTGTAGTACATGTGCGCTATCGAAGAGAGGTATCGACATCGCGGTGAGCACATATACAGAGGTGGTGCAACAGAGTGGGCGCTCGTTTATTCCCTCGTTTTAACCCTCGTTCGCCTTCCCCGGCGCGTGATTTGACCGCGTGCGGCCAATTATTTGGCTGGGAGCGAAAGTGGCATCGCAGTGGAAGTGAATTAATTTTGTAGTAATTATCAGGATATGTAACGATTTGAAGTGCCGATAACGAATGGATTTGAAAAAGGATTGAATTTCTAACAAATGGTGTAATTATTTGGGTCAAAGTAATCGGAATGCAGGGAATAAGGTGAAAGGGATTACGAAAGTGAGTGAAGATCGAGAGTGAATAATATCCCCGTGGTACTTATTGCTTCTGTTTGTTCGAAGAAGTGTCTCCTTAAGGAAATACCAATTGGTGAGGAGATACGAAAGATTGGAAAGATGCGAACAGGCGACGATGGATGTAACGTTTTCTGTGTGGTAAGCTGCGCCGCGGGATGATTCTATAGCGTGGAAGCAGAGTACTGGGCCGATGCTACGGTGAGAAAGGTCGAGAGTCGAGAGCATCGGCACGCGAGGGAAAGACGAGAACGCGAAAGGGCGAGAACGAGGCTGCGAGGCTCTCCGTTGATGTTGTTGATGCTGGTATAATCGCGAGGCTATCAGGAGAGGCGGAGAAAGTCTCGGGAAGAGTTGTAATACGAGGCGCAATTGCGTGTGCAACTGCGTCAGGGAAACTTAATGGTGAAACTGACAGAAAACCAGAGAATTTTGTTTAAATTGAGAAATTATCTCTACAAAGTTGCACTGGAATAACAAAAAAATAGCAGATGCCTCCAAGAGTTAAAAAAAAACTAGTATGAATCAAAAGTCTTTGAAGTTAATAAAATATTCTTAATAATATCTGATGAGATTGTAATCATTTGTAAGGAAAAATATTGTGAAAGTCGTCGAAGCGGTATGAGAAGGTATATGCATGCTTCAGGTTGATCTACGAAACTGGTACTCGGGATTCTGGTGCTCTACCGCAACGAGCGAGAGAGCCTAGTCGGATTCCCGTCGACGATTATCCTGATGATTACCGTGTGCTGGCGTGCTTGTCGGGAGACCTTCGTGAGACGCAAAGCTCGGGGCCACCCGCGCTATAGGCGATACGAGAAGTTGGATTGGTAGGTTGGTAAGATCGGCGTGCCTACGCGGCCAAAGCAAAATCAAGAAGAAAAAGGAACACCGACTAACCGAGACTGGAAGACCTCGAAGGGATACCGCGTCTCTCGATGGGTATCAGCACTCACGATATAATTCTACGAAGAGACGAAAGAAGAAGAAAATTGACAAGATCGCAGGTGTAAGTTATGTTGGAAAGACCGAGGCACCGATGAGACAATGATTCGGAGATGGAGAAACGAGGCTGCGATGTCTCGGGAACTCGTTTGATGCGACCTCGATAGGTCGGCGAGGCGTAAGCAGAAGAGAAAAGAAAAGGGAAAGGGCGATAACTCGGTCCATGAGGCCCATTTCGTTCGAGAATTTGCGGAGGCTCGTTGGCCGCAAGAAGGACAGGAACGAGCCCTCCTTCAAGCGCAGCGAGTCCTTCAAGCGAATATCCATAAGAAAGAGTTACCTGGATCGCGGTAAGAGGAGGAACAAGATCCAAAAAAGTGTCGAAAATATTGAGAATAATCTGCAAAATCGTTCGCCGGAACCAGAGCTTCGGAAGGAACCCTCGCTCAATGGATCAACGACGACGATCATCATCCAGGATGTCCAAGAGCCCAAGATTCAGAAGGCTGCGGGCACCATCGGCTACGACGAGTGGATTCACGATGTCAATTTGCCGCAAGAAAAAAATCGCGATGATTACGAGACGCGTCCACCCGTGCCTCGAGCAAGAAGCGATAAAGTGTCGCATCAAACAGTTATGCAGATCAGCAAAACCGACAGCGTGACAAACGATCTTGCTGTACTGCGACTCGACGATTCTCCTGTATTTCCGAGATGCATCAAGAGTCCCGTGGCTCCTATCGTGACTGAGAAAATTCCAGAATCAGTGGAAGACTCGGTAATCCAGGAGGTAAACACTCTGGTCGAAGGTCCGCCCAGCGTCAGTGTGAGTTTGGGAAGGGTTTGGCGAGACGCCGTTCCTGTTCCGTTCCCATCTCCGCTAAATTCGTCTGCATCGGCTCATCACTCCCTGGATAGCGGACTCAAAGAGAGAAAACCTCAACCAACGGTAGCGAGAACTGTATCTGCACCGGAAAAGAGTCTATCGACGTCAAAGGACTCTTCCTCCACGTCCTTCAGCTTCTCCTTATCGATATCCAGACTCGCTGATCTAAGGAGCAACAGGAATGGTTTCTTCAGACGCAAAGCACCAAAACCTTCGCCAAGCGTCAGCGCCGACGGCTATTTCAAACGAACCAGTGCCCCCAGAAGATCCAGTGGTCGCAGAAGACCCATCAGAACATCCCAAAGAAGAGCAAATTTGAGTAGCGCGAAGAAGACTGCCCCTAAAGAGATCATTCGACCAGCTAGTCCTGTCTGGTTCGTTCCGCCCGAAAGACGGCGTTCCAGAAGGCAGCGGCGGGTATGGCGAGAAATTCGCTACTTGACCGTAGAAGAGGATCATCCACTTACAGAAGCTAAATCGGACGATTGGTCTTCCAATGTTTCCGACGAGTTCGATGATCAGCAACTGCTGCTGTCCGGTGACTTCAACGAGAGGCGGGATGTTTTTCGTCAAAGACCTGTACCAGCTCCACCCTCATCTTCATTGGGCACTGCCACCTCCTCCAGTGCCTGCTCGAGGATTTCCACGTCATCATCGAAATCATCCGAGGGCTCGGGATGTCCAGCACCGAAGATAAGTGACTTCAATGAAGATAAACTCTTCAGTGAAGAGCTCAGAGTCAGTGGAATACTCGCGCAGAGACCAACGTGGAGACCTTCCACTACACCGTCTATGAACTACTTCGCCAGTACGCAATTCCTGACTTTTCTGGCGAAACACTCGAGTCTTAGCTCCAGTTCCGATAAAAAGGAAGTTTCCCGTCACTATCGATGCTTTTCCTCGAGCGACAGCGACGTGGAGATCAAAAACGATCGTGCATCGGATATCGATAGCAACGTGATGGGAGAACGTAACCAGCAAAGAGAACTGTCCAAAGAAAATCAACAAGGTCAACAGCAGAAACGTGTTGGACCGAAGAGGAGACCCTTGCGCAGAAAGTCACAGCTGAAACGGGCGAATGGCGGACAACCGGTTTATCTTGTTCGCAAGTGTTCTTCCCTCAGGAGACGACCCAGTAAGATGATTAATCCAAGTTATCGAGACTCTAGTCCGTAAAACAGAAAGTAACTAATTTTCAAACATTATTTAGAATGGCTTGAGCCATATCATTTAGACTCTGGGATACTGGACACCAATTAAAATTACTTTTCGATCGTATGACATTTCGTTAATGAAGCTCCGATCATTGATTCATTTTTCACAGATTTTTTTTAAGTCGGGTCTAGTAAATTAGTAAAAAATCAATTTTTACTAATGTTCGCATACATATTCATTCTAATTTTTTTCGGTTATTTTCAATATGCTCTCATCACTACAACGAAAAAAATTATTTAAAATGTTGACATGATTTTTCTCGATGTCGTGGGACATTTTAAGTATCAAAATGAAAGTCTCGAAAAAAAATTTCCACGAAAACAAAGTAACCTCTATGAGGTAGCAAGAAAAAAAATTCAACGGTTCGCGTTATTTTATATTAAAGCTACGATTGAAGTCTCTCATCAAAGATCAGTTTGGATGTAGTGAACAGCCAATCAACGAACAAATAAAACGATTTCAAGTGTCAATGCAATCGAATCACTGATTTCATTAATTCAAAAGAATCGAATCCTCGTAGTCTGATTAGGAACGTCTTAGAACTCACAGCCCAAAATGTATTCATCGAACTATCGGATCGTTATGTCACGCGTCATTTCGTAATTTACCTCGCGTCTTTTCATTCGTATTTCCTCGTGAGACACGGGGCACGATTTATATTGACGTATTCGGGTCTAAAAGAAACTTTCTCCTGGCTTTATATGAAAACGTTTCTTCGATGTCGATGTCGTTCCTTTGGCAATTCATCTGGTTCGAGATTTATAAATAATGATATAAGAACGAGATTGATGATTAGAGGCGTTTCGGCGATTCCCCAGAGCCTACTTCACCGGCAATCAATCCAAGAACTCGTTTCTATAGAAACACATCACCAATTTTGGTAAAAGGTTCAACTTTTCTAACAGATTTTACATCACATAAACCGATAAACACGAATTCACTAGAACTCTACTGCATAGAATCCTGTAATGAAGAATATTAAAAAATGTGTTAGTGATCCTTAGTTGAGAGCCACGTGGTTTTTATTACTCACAGAGTCATGTGACGTGATGCGATTAATCAAGAAGCTACACACTACAATCTACAGATCACTTACCATCGATGTGTAATGAACCGATTCTCGCCACACGACCTTTCGCTTTTCCTTCAGTTTTTCTTCAGTTTACGATGGTCAACGAACTCGTCACGCGAGCTCAAACCGAAGCTTTTCACAGGGTTAATTTCATCGTGTGTCTATATGCTTTCGATCTAGAAAACCTGTCGTAGAATACAGTGCTACGTGACACATACTAATTATCCAATTGATGTACGACTTTCATTATAGTATTGCTATCGACATTTATCTCGCTAATTTCGGTGTTATTATCTCCAGCTTTTACTCACGCACTGTAAAGCATAATTGATACAGATCACGATGTACAGTGTAAGTAAAATACGAGTTTGAAATTTGAAACGATAAACAATTTAAATAATTTTCATAATTTTAATAATTAAACTTGACATGCTCTCAATTCGGAATGCCTGACCTAGGAAATATTGAAACGTGACACGTACTACTTATTTTATTCATCTACAAATAGTATTTTGCCTTGCCGCCTCCAGCATCTTATGTTATGGTTTCGATATTATGGTTCGAACGTTAATTCTTGTATCATCTCTGACATTTTCTCACACACCGTACCGCCTAATTGACACAAAAGTATCTTAGTTAACAAATTATAAAACCTAAACATCAAATTATATATCTTAATAGTCTTATTCGCGATTTACTTTCTAAAACGCGCAATGTCGATTGCTCTTTAAAAATTTCTCAAAACAATTGTCTAACTTTGACTCTTATCGAGGTAGACTGTATCACCGATATCTATTGATGATATTAACAGCTGACGCAGTCACCGTGGCACGTCAAATGCTCATGATATATAGACGACTAACACCGAAGTATAAATACTCGAAATAATAACAGCTTGATGTTTCTTATCATCGCCGTTCTAACCCACGCTCACTCGATGCAATAATAAATATGATTCGTGATTCATTAATCTTGTATTCGTCGTGCATCGACCTCAATATTGCGAATGCTTCCGTAAAACCAGCTGACGGACTGCGATAAGAATCCAAAAGATGTTGAACCGCGCATCGAAGCGTCAACTCGAGTCGTGAAACGGGAATCTACGCCAATGGTTATTCTATATAGTGAATAAAATATGCGCTCCTTCGCCGTTAGCGCATAAAACGTGTACATAGATACGCTGTATATGCATAACTATGGGGTGTACGAGAGTCTATACGCAGCGAAACTCGTTCCGGAAATGCGATTAGGAAGGCAACCGCGTTGAGCGTTGCATAAAATAATTATTTCTCTAGGCTGGTGCAATTCATTGCAGAAATTAATTATCATCCTTCTTTTTTTCTTCGCGCACGCAGTTGGCGCGGTATTAATTGCAACCACTCCGAAAGATCGAGTATTATACATACAATATATAACACAGCACCTAATACCTATCTTGTTCTATCAGACGGGATACGATCTCTTCGCTCGCCCGAGGCTCGCAATGTGGCTTCATACATTTATACATTATATTTCACAATCCACGGATAAGTCTTTGGCCTATCGTTGTTACAAGTTTTCACTGAGTTTTAGCGATTCGCGTGTACCGTTCGTCGTAATTGTTAGAGAAAAAGATGAGAGGACGAAATCTAGAAAGTTCAAAATATTTATGTAAAAATGAAAATTAAGTAAATTATTAATATGAAAAGTGTCAACTTAAATCGTAATTAATGCGAGTTGTAAATGGTTAATCTCCTTTATATTGCACAGACATTCAGATAATAAAATCAATTATATGTACGTTAAGTTTTGACAAATTTCTTCAATAAATTAATCTATGGTCACCTTAAATATGTTGCAACAAATTTATTTGTTTGTATCAATCAACTATTTTAATCAAAAAGTAATCAGTTGATTACAACAGCGAATTAATTGGTTAACCCAAACAATTAAATTTGTTCAGGCACGTAATTCGCTGTTGCAATTAGTAATTTTTCTCCGAAAAAATGTGTACGGAAAATATATTTATTAAATATTTTTAATACTCAACAAAGCTTGGAAAAAATATATTTTACTTGTAATTATACTAAACATTATAATTTCATCTAGCAAATAATTTTGCAAACAAGTTTTCTTAAATTCATTTTGTTTATCCAATAGAAGCGATATATGTTTTATTTAGTTTTTTTTTATCTCCGAAAACTGTATAATTTTACGATTATTTACAGATGCGTAAATACACGAAGTAAATATACTGTTAAAAATCCACGTTTGGATTCACCAAAGGCGATTGGTGTCGACTTTTGATCAGTGTTGACTCATTGGGTGTTAATTTTAACAATTTTCACAGTGTTTAATTCGCACTAACGATTTTGTTACAATCATTAAGCCCCACCAAAAAATTTACAACATATTTATGTTCGGAACGAGTAGATGAAAAGCAATAAATTATCGGCAATCAATAATACAGAATAACCGCACAAATATAATCTATAAATGTGATTGAATTTCGTTGGCCTATTTTTAAGTAAAACGCGTTGAAAGCCTTGAGGTTATAACGCAAATCGACACCGGCGACACCAATGTAGAAGACCGGCCGTTGACACCAGTCGCCGGTATAGACTCGTGTGAACACCGCGCGTGCGATAATTTCAACACCGTTTTTTCAACACTGTACCGTATCAGCGAATTGGCGTCTACATCCAAGATAGAGGCCAATTCTCTGCATCATCTCGTTGCTCTGTGACATCACTCGCTTGACCCGATCGCTTTGTACATCTACGATTCTAATAACCGCGAATTGTACATGTATACTCACGCTTCGTGATCTTTTTTTCTGTCTAAACAGGGGACATTACACAGAAGGGCTACGAAAAGAAACGGACCCGCCTACTTCAGCAGTACGCCTCGAAGCAGTTGGGTGAGTTAACATTTTACTGTATTTTGTGGTCCATTGTCACTGGAAGCCGTTCATTATATTAATTTGCACTTAAATATTACACAGTTCAATGAGTTTATACTGTACATTTTACTTACCGAGTCCGATACTCCACAATTTTTTTTCGGTTCAATGCAGTTTTATTTAATTATTATACAGATTTGAAACGGATTTATCGTAACAGTTTGGCAAAATGCATCTTTTACTGCTTAATGATATCATTACCAAAACGAGTTTATGTTTTATTGTGCTGAAACTCCACTAGTATATGGAAAAAAAAGTACGAATTGTTTGCAATTAAACAAAAAAGTTATTTTACATTGTAGGTTTTCAGTAATATATGCTCAAAGTAGCTGACGACAATAGAGCGATTTTTACCGTCACTTTCTCTATTCGAACCGAATAAAGAACTAAACAAACGAAAAGGATATACTTTAAGACAACTTATGTCTAAAAAATTTGAAATTTATTCACTTTTAATTGTCTAGTATTTAAGATTAGTTGAATAAACTAAAGAATTTCAGCATTTATCTCTGTCTGACTCATTCGCTCATCGTGAGTTTCTCTCTTGCACAGAAACTTGACAATTTTAGTAATGATATCCTTAAAAAATGCATGGAGATTATTTTTATTTTAATGCTGCAGTTTAATTATACAAACATTATGAAATATCAGTTGATTTTTAATGGTGGAGATGAATATATTGAAGAAAAAGTGTAGTAATCTTACAAAGATTAATTAATATTCAACAAGCAATTACACGACAATAATCAAAAACAAAAGATTTAAACAATATTTTACTGTACTTTGTGACCTCAATGAACAGTTTATGATTTTTCCTTTACATATATGTGATAATGAGCAATGAGCCTGATTAAATGGTATTGGGATAATGGTAAAAGTGTTATAATCGGGATCCCGGTACTTGGAAACTGTGGTGCATATCGTAGATTAATATTTAATTTTTAACCCTCTCGGCATACATCTTCAATTACTAAATCTGTATATGTAATATATATTTATATATACGATGCTGCTATATGCTTCTTATTTCACGATCGACTTTCACGCGCATTTGAGAATGCATTAATCACTGCCTGCCTGCAGATTCTCTCTCGATGATATCCTATCGGGTGAAACGTCGAGTCAATTCTTTCTCTACTTTATCAGGGAATATTTAATAAGAAATAATCGATAAGACAGGGGTGAAAAGCTGGGTGATTGACCGATATCTCACCCTACTTGTAAGTCGATATAAAATCTCTAAATCATCGTTCGAAGGATTTTAAAAAATACGATATCTTGCACACAAACGGATGCAAGGAAAAAGAAAAAACTTCGTGGCCTTCTACCTTAATTCGTATACAAGTATGTATGTCGCAATGCGACACGCTAGAATTTCACCATCTCGAGAACGAAAAGAACAGGCCATTTTGTCATGGCATAATATTCTATATCTAGTCGAGTTCCTATTCCCAGCCGACGACTCGTACACAATGGAAGATAACGTCGTAATGCGGGAAAGTCTTTTGAGATTTTCCGACCAAGATCTTTGTGCACTTTTTCAACGCATCGCGAAGCACGCACGCGCGCACATACGCCTATTTATTTTTGCGTAATTTCTTAGGTGACTGCGATTCGTTCCTCCATCGGTATCTCGTAATACCGGATGCCAGTCGTCTAACGTAATTGGCAATATTATTAATTAATACGTACAATTAAGCGTCAGATTTTTCAAAGCATTGACCGTAACCCACCGGGGTCAAGGACGGATAACGAAGCAAACTTATTGTACACATCATTGTCTGATCTGCCTCCAGGAAAAGACATTTCATCGTCGTTCGTCGCAAGATAAAAACTCTCGATCAAGATTTTATAAAGGCGAGTGAAGTAACCAGATGTTTCAACCATAGAAATTATAAATGATCCTAGGATGTCAGAAATTTATCGACGCTGAACCTGATCGCTATTAAAAAACCTTGCCAATGATTAAAATAACTGAGCTGACTCACGTTTTGAGAGAAAAAGTGAATAAAGAAAAAAAAAAGAAGAAAAAAGGGAGCGAGGAAGAGGAGGAAATAACAGAACGTATCTCTCGACGAGAGAACTATTATTTTCGTTCGACTGAGATAAATTTAGCGTTCACCAGATTTCCAAATGGAGTTTCGCTCCAAAGAATAAAATATCGTCTGATACGAGACCCACCGCAGTTATTATTTCAAGTGAATAAGTATCACGGACGAATGGCTCGATAATCGAGGGTAAATTAAGTTTCGGACTATCGTGTGGCCCGCGAAGTACTTCGATTTAGAAATTAATCGTTCATACGATCTATAGTACTGTAAATATACGATTTGATATGAAGATGACGATGAAATGTACCAAAAAAAAATGGTAAGGGATCGTCTATCGATAAAGCATTCCCTTTGGATTGAAACTAACTTTTTAAATTATATTTTAACTGCGATAGCAATGCTCAGCAACTCAAAAAATTCAGGTTCTTAACCGAGAATTTCACACTGGCTATTCGAGGGCCATTACGCCTTACTAACCGCCACAAATAGACCATTCCTAATAATCCAAACAATTGATATTTTAAATAAGTTTATTGTCTTTGAACCTTCATGCTCTTTCCGAATTTCCATGCTGGATACCTACGTTAGAGCGTAAGTCTACAATAATCCGCTGGTTTATTATAAAGAAGCTATCCACAAGAGTGACATTTATGAAAAAAAAAACTTTCATTACATTTTTGTCCCATGTTATCTACATTTTTCCCAGCTTTAGCTCGATCCAACAAAGTTAACTCGTGGTTATGCCCTCGACCTTTTTTAAATCCCCCTCGTTAAGGGGATCGGATCGGAGGTCGTGCTATGTGAAAATAGTCAATCGCGATCGAAGCGTCGACGTAATCACTTTGGTACATTTTCTTCATGGATTTACAACGCGCGTCGTCCACGATCACGTCCATGTCCCCTTGCAGGGACCTTTCACACGTATATACCGATACCGACGAGGGGACTTTGCTTCAACTCAGCTGCTAGGGGGATCGAGAAACCGATTCGAGCGTGAAAAATGTCTCGAACGAATACGACGGAGAATTAAAAAAGAAAATGACGTTCCTGCGGTGCGATACCCGTCGTACGGTTCGACCGTTTAATACCCAAACTACATTACACTCGTGTGTGAACGATAGTCGAAACGCAATAGAACTACGAGGCTGTATGCAGAAAACCCCGTTACGGTTGGACGCACAGAGCTCGCAAACGCCTAGGGCGACGACGATCCGCTTGTACGATGAAAAATAAGAAGGTAAAAAAAAAAGAAAAAAAATTGCATTCGTCTACCTCTGGTTTAAGCGTGCACGCTCGCTCGCGCAATCGTTAGCATCGAGCTATGTGCTGTGTGCACGTACGTTATGCACAGCGAGGCGCACACTCTGCGTATAAGCAGAGTACGTACTTACCGTAGGTACCTCGGTACCCGCACTACGTGGGTACCTACTGATGCCTAGTTGCGAAGAACTGGAGGCTCGTTCCGTGTGGCTTCTACGGAATCAACCGCCCTGCGCTCTAACTGTATATCCCAGTCAGACGCGGATGAACCGCTTCCGTGTGCGATATTTCCTTCGGTACTGCATACACGAAACACCGGGGCAATTTGAATCAAGCGAGCTTAAAGCTGACTCAACCAAATGGCATTCGTCATTTATTTAAGTGCATTTAAAAAATGTATTTATATTCTTTTTAATTAATTCTTTCCACATTTTCTATAAATTAACTGTCTGGCAAAAAGGAATTCCATTGACAAGGGAATTAGACCTTGTGCTGCCAATTTGGTTCATCGGTGAATCCTGAATGTTACGATGAAATGTACATTTTTTCCACCGCTCAACTGGTATACCAAATGTCTTATCCAAATATGAAATTCTTGTATCAGGAGTACAAATTGAAAATGCGGGATTTTTTTCTATTTTTGAACGTTTATTCTGAAAAAATGGTAACAAATGAATTATTCAAAGTATTGTCCATCGCTAGCCACAACTTTTTCCCATCTTTCTGGCAATTTACGGATACCGTCGCGAAAAAATTCGGCCGGCTTGGCTGCTATCCAGTCATCGACCCATTTTTGGGCTTCTTCGTAAGAATGGAAGCGCTGGTCAGCTAGGCCATGTGTCATCGATCGGAAAAGGTGGTAATCGGAAGGAGCAATATCTGGGCTATACGGCGGGTGGGGTAAGACTTCCCATTTCAGCGTTTGTAGGTATGTTTTGACCGGCGCTGCAACATGTGGCCGAGCGTTGTCATGTTGCAAAATTACTTTGTCGTGTCTTTGCTCGTATTGTGGCCGTTTTTCTTTGAGTGCGCGGCTCAAACGCATCAATTGAGTTCGGTATAGTGCTCCTGTGATGGTTTCGTTCGATTTCAATAGCTCATAATACACCACACCCAGCTGGTCCCACCAAATACAGAGCATGAGCTTGGCGCCGTGAATATTTGGTTTGGCCGTCGATGATGATGCATGGCCGGGGTAACCATATGATTTTTTGCGCTTCGGGTTATCGTAATGGATCCACTTTTCATCACCAGTGACAATGCGATGCAAAAAACCCTTCCGTTTTTGCCGTTCGAGCAGCAGTTCGCATGCAAAAAAACGGCGCTCGACGTCTCTCGGCTTCAGCTCATACGGCACCCAATGTCCTTGCTTTTGGATCATTCCGAGGGCTTTTATACGATGGGAAATGGCTTGTTGTGTCACTCCCAATGAATCTGCGAGCTCTTGTTGAGTTTGACACGAGTCTTCATTGAGTATTGCCTCCAATTCAGCATTCTCAAACTTTTTCACTTGGCCCGGCCGCTCTTTGTCCTCAACGTCAAAATCACCACTTCTAAACCGCACAAACCATCTCTCGCACGTTGAAACCGATGGAACATGACTCGGATAAGCCTCGGAGACCAATCGATGTGCTTCAGCAGCACTTTTCTTCAAATTAAAGAAGTAAATTAAAACTTCCCGCAAATGCTGTTTTGTTGGCACGAAACTCGACATATTGAGAGCTCAAAAAAACTATAAATTTGACACTGCGACAAATTGACACATACTGAAAATTAAAGCTATAAGACGTAGCTTTGACATGAACATAGTCACAGTACTGCCTGATGCGTATAGCGTTAGTAACGCCATCTGTTATCAAACCCGCATTTTCAATTTGTACCCCTGATATTTTCTTACAATTAATCCCAATCAAGTTCCACGACCTCAATAACTAGTTTTGAAGAGATTATCGGATTGCTATGAATATCGTAATGTTAATTGAATCAACTAGCCCCAGTCACTCCTACTACAACACTGTAGATGGATGCATCCAAGTAGTTTTCAGTCAAGTCGAAGAACAGCTGAGAAACAGCAACCTCGAATAAGAATAAAGAAAAGAGGAAGAAGACGTTGAAGAAGCGTATGAACTCTCGTTACGAACATCTGCCATTCTCGAGTGTTGCAAACGAAGGAACGATAGAGCGTCTCGAAAGAGACAATTTTCCGCGGCAAGGATTGCTATGCACGTGAATTGCATCTCTGGCATGACGAAAGAAAATGAAGAGAAGGAGGAGGAAGAGGAAGAGGAAGAAGACTAAAAATCGCCCACCGGGTAATAAGAGAGCGACCGAGGAGTTCTATTTATTCGAGGCACAAGAAAAAACAGAGCGAGGTACACCAAGCCGCCTTGGTGCGAAGAGAATTTACCGTGGCAGCTACGTTGATGTTGTGGTCTACTTGATTGATTAAACGCGAGAGTGAATCTCTCGCGGTCGCGTAGCGGATGCTGGAACTTTCGATCTACTCTGCGAGATAATCGAACTTTGCGACTTCTGATTGCACCAAGAAAAGCTAATTATACTCCGAACTGAATTATTCCCGCGAGGTGTTTTCTTCTTTGTTGCGACACTATATTGATTCTCGATTGAAAATTCTAATTAAGACTTTTTGGAACAGATAAACACGATTAATTTCTCAAATGTTGATTTACTTGTCACTGAATATTTTTTTATCACTCCTTTCACTGATAGGCATGATGCGTCAAAGAGAGAATCTTACGGCAAGATATGACATTTTTTATTATTAATGATCAACGGGGAGATAGTCTTATCAGTTTAATTGCGATTCTCGAGACAGTGATATTGAAAACAAATGAAAGCAGTGGGTCTTAAGGAGTGCGAAAGAGGCAGCACTATAGAGATTGCGTAAGCGCGAGAGAGAGAATGACTCCCTGGAATAAAAATAAAATTATTTTCAATAAATATTTACATTTAATTGGGAAAAAAACAAGTTATTACAGTCATATCGTTATCTCAGACTGACAATCTTTACTCAATTATAGGATCGAAATATTTTGTAGAATCACCGGTACGCTTTTTCTTTTTTTTTTTTTTTTTTTTTTTTTTCATATTAGATGTAAAAACTGAATATTTATAACACGAATCGAAAAACTGCTAGTGAGTAGAAATTTAGCTTTCCACTGACCGTTGAAAGGTTTAAAAAAAAAAAACATGAAAAGTAACAAATTTGTGAATAAGAAGCTTCATTTAGCGAGAGATATCGGCTTCCAGTCATTCTGGTTGTGCAAAAAGAAATTAAAAAGTAGAGAAGGGAGCGAGACATTTGAAATCGTGCCAAACGCACCCTGACATGTTTCTTTATGCACGTGTCGCCAGCAGGCAGTGGAAATGGCAGTGGCGTCGTTAGCGTTAGCGGGGGTGAAAGAACGGGTTATGGGAGCGGCGGTGGTGGCGGTGGTGGCGGAGGAGGAGGAGGAGGAGGAGGGGTTGGTGGTGGACGTCCCCAGCCACGTGCAAGACGGACGCAACGTCGAGTCACGCACTCCGAGAAACGCTATCACTCAGGTAGAACACCAGCGATTAAAGCTTTTTTAAAAAAATACATTTTTTTACACCCCTCTGTGTATGTCTCATTTGATTTGCTGATTTTTCTTTTTGGTTTCGTGTAGATGTGCTCTACTTGTGTCCTCTGTACTATATGTCGAATGTCCCAATTATCGACGACATCCGAGTACAAATCATTGAAATAAAAGTTTAAGAAATATTTTTCTACATTATAATTGAAGAATCACGTCAATAACGAAAGTTATATAATTTATTGATTAAATATTACACCTCGAAGAGATTATTTATAGTAAAAAAATAACTGTAATGTAATAGATATAACGTAAATTGTTAATTGAGTTTTGTCAAATAATTGACTGCATCGATAATTGGAACATTCACGTTTTTATAAATAATCATCTACTGTCAGTAGTTAGATACATGTCGTAGGCTTTTGTCTGTTGCATGTGCTTTCTTGGGCGTGTACTTTAGCGTTGACATAACTTATTACCTGGCAAGGTCTCGATTTCCCCTTCCCCTTTAGTTGACGATGATTCACTTAAATCACGCAACGCCGAGCGTTCATGCACAGCACACGAATACAAACGATTCCATCCAATCGTTTCGATCTACGTGTGACATCTTGTGTAACGTCAATTTTTTTATTATTTTTTGTTCAACTCTACCTTGGACATGAAAATAAATTATCGTCTACGTCTCAATTGCCCTGAATCTCAAGGCTCCGCGCTCGAGAAATTATTACCGTCCGAGATATTCTCTGTAATAGCATCGTGAGAGAGACCGTTATACGTTTTATAGTCTCGCACCTTTGAAACGCCTGTGGCCTGTCTTCCCCTCTTAAAACATCAGTCACCGGCAACTAAAGATAATTACCAAGTATATATCTAGTGTACGCGTATCCCGCAGCAGTATTTCGTTGTATCGCATATTTTCACGCACAAACACACACACACTCACGCACACGTGGACACGCAGGATGGTTTATAACAACGTTTACATTAACCACGAGCGATCAACTCTCAGGCTCGTGTAGTACGCGCGGCATCGGTTGTGTTACCGTTATCTAATATAGCAGTACACCTAACCAGCGAGAGGAGATTATAAGCAGGAGAGTACCAGCAGCCAATATACTGTAACACGAGGATAGGTTCCGCTGAACTCCACAACGCTTACTCGTCAATCGATTCCATCCTCAGTGAGGGAGACCGACATCCACGAGGAATTCCATTGTGCACTTTCTGCTTTTCAAATGACACGAGATATTCGCTCTAACATTTGCTTGCGAGTAGTTATGAATTGAATGAAATAACAGTGTTAAATAGTTAGCTATCGAGTGTTTTATCAGTAACTGATTGATTACGTTGGGGTAAAAGTCTCGAGTATTCATCTCCAGATAACACGTGCAAGGCGGACGCGGTTATTCAACAAATTGCATTATTTATTTTTATTTTGAATATTATTTTAATACATAAATATTTTATTGAAACTCGAATAACCCTGTCAAATATACGGAGATAAGGATATAATGTTAATTATCATATTACTTGGAAGAAAAAATCAAAAATTGTTATCTTATAGTATTTCAATTGGCACCTTCTGTCAACAAATGCAAGATTTTGAAATTATTTCTCATCATTTTTTCGGTAAATTTACATCCATACGTAAAGCTTTCTTCTGATATCACGGATTTACGCAATTAAAATGTTTTTAGGAAGATAATGAATTTGCATGAATTTAATTTTTTTTTTACTCCGGAATGTGATTCGGTCCTACACTAGCGATTTTTTTTTATGGTATCGACATCAACGCCTAAACAACCGTTAAATTTTACAACAAAATAAAATGATTTGAGAAATTTCATTGAAAACCTATTATAAAACTACAACTTTTATGATGAGACACTAATTTGCTGCGAGTTATTGTTTTCGATATAATTTCACTTGAATAAAATACAAATTTTTCGCATGGGTAGAGTTTTAAAATCTGAAAAAAAAACAACATTTACAGCGAGTGCCTTCACTAAAATGTGTCCATTTACGGGACAGATTTTAGATGGTTGAGAAAAAATAGTGACGAAGTTACCAGAGAATGTCACATATAAATAAAACGTTTACGGGTCCTGCCAACACGTACGTCATTGACTCTCTCACATATGTCCAAACCCCGTATATTCTTAAATTCTCTCTATATGTCGGTAATCCGCCTTGAAAACCATTGGTAAAATATGTGTTAATTTATCGAAACTAGTTTTTATAGTAACGGTCAATTATATACTGCGATACCACGAGTCAAGTCGTTTAATTCTCTTATTATAAAGTCAGATTCAAAATATTAAATGTATAATTGTGTATTTACAGACATTTTTTGACAAATAAAGTCGAATGGTACGTGTTATTATTTGCTCGATCCAACATACTTCGTCGAGTATAGCTAGTTCGTAATATATAAGCGGTCATAAATGATCGTTAAAGCTCATACTTGTTGACAGATTGTAACACAGATTGATATTACCAGATGACTATAGCAGTTTTTTTCAGGATATATGACAGTTTTTATTAAATCATTCGCTCCGTCTGTATTGAACAACATTCTATTTAAATAATTGTGTCTTGAAAAAAAAAGTACTTTATGCATTTAGCACTTGTCACTATTTCAACCTGATTCGATCAATGAAAATCAGCCAGATGCTACACGTGCAATTTATAAACACGTATCACATCAGTCATTCAATAGAAATCAGAACTGCAGATGGAGTTAATCAATACTCGCTTGATTCGGTTATGAAAAGCACTTGCGCATCATTGCAATCAGGATACACCAAGCGTGTTAAACACTTGTCTAACAAGTACATCCAATATCCGCTCATCAACAGTGCTAACTTTTTATGTACACTCGACATGAAACGAGCGATTCACAAGAATCAACGAGGGCGGCATCGTCCTTTGTTATTCGATAGTGCATGCGAGTAGAGAATTAGACTGAGGCTCAGAGGAAGAACGCTATATACTCGTACATATCACAGAAGGGCAGGGGGATGGAGGGAGAGAGAGAGAGAGAGAGAGAGAGAGAGAGAGAGAGAGAGAGTGGAGTGAAGAGAGATCATACGAAACGAGGGCGCGAATGTCTGGCCGTCGGGCACTCGACGGATTAATTGCGATGGAGGTGCGACGTCGCGTTAATTAAGCCCGGATCCCTTGTTCCTCGGGGCCCGGGGGGGATGTTGTAGAAGGTAGTGACTGAGAAGGGACACCAGGGTGGAAGATATGGTTTTGGCACTGTAGAGTAGCTGTAGCGGTGGTGGGTTCTGATGCTGGTACCGCGGTGATGGTTTTGTTGCGAATATACACGATTCGAGGGATTGCGCGAATGAATATACAAACGTATAAAACACTTTTTCTTTTCAATTAATTAGTTTATCACTTATTAATAATTTCTCTAATCAATCCGACAAAGCGTTTATCGTGTGTACATGCAGAATAATTTTAGCTGAAGAAATTTCATAAATTATATTAAATTTATAATGATAATATAAATAACGATGATATTTTATTAGATTTATTATTCACGTTTTTATATTTGTGTTAAAAAATCATTCGATATGTAAATTCGAAATAAAAAATAAATGAAAATCATTCCTTGTTCCGAATCGAGTCGTCCTCGTAGAGAGCTGTCGTGTCTATGTGCCGTTTTGTTGTTGCTGTTGCATGCAGGAGGCCGGCTAGTACCTGGTGGTATCGCCAGTCCTCCGGGATCCGGCGGATCGACGGGAAACTCCGCGGTGAACGCGAATTCGGATGCCGCGAGACGCGGAAATCGCAGACTAACGCGCAATGAGAGCCGCTACCATTCCGGTGAGTATAACACGTAGTCATCAATTGTCTCATCAGAGGCTTAGAGGGTCGGTCACAGGTACATTCACTCACACACTTCCACAATTTCGAAAATTATCTCCACTTAACGTTTCGCCCATGGTTTGTCATCTCGTTTAATCAAACTTTCGTCGAAAAACGGAATTTAAAGGAAGAAAGACTGTTCGGGCTTCGAATTTATTTATTTACTTTTTTTATTAACCAAGAACGTTAGGTTTTTTCTTGACATACACTGCAGATGGAAATACAGAATTTATAAAATTAGAAATAATTGTAATTCATTTAAAATAATATTTTTAATCAAACTCACTGTTGTCAACTTCATGAAAACAAATTTATAAATTGGGGTCACTCTGACAATGCGAACAGATAAATCTCCGCAATTCGTAACTCGTTTCGATGTTTGAGATTCAATGTCAATCGTTTCCGAATTCATCGTCGTTCAACCGCACAGATTATCATAAGTCAACCTCTGCCTGAATTCAAAGTGTGATAAAGTGAGATTGATAAACAATATAATCTTTAATGGACTGTAACTGTGGCAATAAAAATTGAACTAACAAAAATCTATACTAAAACGATAAATGATTCGATAAAAAATCAAATGAGACCTCAATAATCTCAATTGATTAATAAAAAAAAATTGTAGAATTAATTTAATTTGAGAATTATTTAGTTATTGTTATTATTATACTTTACAACATACACAAAATACATAAAAATTATTTTAAAACAAGTAATTCACTTTGAAAACGCCTCCCCTCAATCCTATTTAACATCACCCGGTGCAGCAACCATCTCAACGTCGAAATGAACATAAAACCCGCGTACGTTTAGCACATGGTTAGCAGAGATCGGAAATGATTATTTTTATTTATTTAATTTCCATCAAATCTGTATCGAATTCTATTGAACATGAGTTTCGTTTTTCCGCTCTGAACTAACTCGCATCGCTCAAGCCTGTTATTCCATGCAGCGCATTTCCTACCGATACTTTCCCGTTTGTCCATTTGGAAAACTCGCGATGCACCGTTGGTCTGCTGCAACATACGAGAGCATCAGTATTTCCAAGAGTCTGAATAAGGACGTTGGCTCCCTGGTAGCGCCGGAGCGTGAAAAAGCTTAAGACGAACGTCCGCATGAAAATTTATGTATGAATCCTCGTGTCGCACTGTAAAACGAACGAAATTGCGTGTTTGCTTCACTCGATACTACAGATATATATTGCATGACCTAATGTTGCGTTCTGTATGGACACCCAGGACTGGATCCTCGACGATTCACGAGAATCTACCCCGTAGTGTTCGTATTCTGTCATATATATGTGTCACAATGTGTGTAAATTCTTAAATACATGTACCATAAAACGTATAAATGTTAAAAATATTTTATAGAATACTAGAAATCTTTTAAATAGATGTTGCATAATTATGGATTTGTGTATACTGTATTATGCTCTGTATTGAGGAGATATATGGCGGAGACGTCGGTTTTCGTTATTGTACATACAAACAAAAGAAATAAATCGGGTATGCTCGATGACCATAATTTGAATATCGCTGCATATGAGAGGATGTAGAATACTGTAAACCTCGTTGTCACGAATCTTTTTATTGTGTACACGCAAGTCGAACATGCTCCGAGTTAAGGGGGAACTAAAGCGTTCATCGGAACGATTATATTATATGACTTTAGCAGAATTATAATCGTCGGGTCTGCAAAGGTCTTGATCGATTAAAAATAAATAATTAAAAACTCTTTGATAACGTGTAATGGTAAAAATAAATTCATCAGTTACGATAAATAAATAAAATATTATATAAAGAGGAGGAGGTTAACAATCTCATTGTCAAGACTCCTCAAGAGAGCAGATATATTTCCTTCTGATGCAATCTACGAAAAGTATTTTGTTATTAATTGGCAATAGCAATAATCATGCAATGTTGTATGCGTGCAGAGGTGCGGCAGGAGGCAGTACAGCAGGCACTGGCGGCGATGCAGGGACGGCCCAAGCCTTCCCTGCCGATGCCGTCGAAGCGAACGTCCGTGATGGCGAGAAGTCCGGATCGTGATCGTCGAGACAGCGGGGAATCGAGCAGCGACGAGGACAGCGTCGTAACGGAGGAGAGTCCGGGTGCCGGTGGACCAACGGGTACGGGGCTTTCGGACACCAGTAGCACAGGATCGGCGCGAGATACACCGCCACCTCCTCGACCACCAGCCAGAAGGCCACCGGCCGATATAACCGACATCGCCGAATACACGCCTCACGCTTACTGCAACATACAACCACCGGATGTGACCCACACGACGACGCAGTCCCGAAGGCCCGGTGCCGATCGCGTGAACCGTTATCACGTCGTCGAGGAGAATAACACCGGTACCACGGGACGATGGAAAGTTTCCGCCAAGATTCAACAGCTCTTGAACACTCTCAAACGACCGAAGAGAAGACCACTGCCCGAATTTTACGAAGACGATGACATTGAACTCGAAATTGCTGCTAATCCCAAGGATCCCAATGCACCGAAGCCCGAGGGAAGCTCTATGACTTCGGCCATCGGTGAACAATTATCCGTTCCATCCGGTTTGCCGAGATCCTTGGAAGCTGCGATACAGAGGTAATTGCAATTGTTCTAGCTTAATAGAAAAAAAAAATCAGTGGCTCAATTGTAGCGAAACTAGTAGTCGCTTTATTCGTCGACTCATCGACCGTCCGTGAAATCTTTGCCGAGCAACTTCGATCGTACGTGTACGAGAAATTATTCGTCTGAGAAATCTACTCGTGGATTGAGACGTCCCAAATGAACTGAATAACTAAAAACCTTTTGTATTTCCTTTTTTAAATAATATTCTTAGGTACGGTTCGGCAACGTACAAGGCTCCAGCTGCGACAGTACTCGATCCAAATGGCAAACTCTGCGTAACTCTGACTTACGGAAAGCTACTGAGTCGCTCGCACAAGATCGCCTACACTTTGCTGAACAAAGCTTTGAGTCGCAACGTTGGCGACGTGTGTCTTAAACCCGGTGACAGAATAGCTCTCGTATATCCGAACAACGACCCGATAAGCTTCATGTGCGCTTTTTACGGCTGTCTTCAAGCGGGTATAGTTCCGGTACCTATCGAGGTGCCTCTGACCCGCCGCGACGCAGGATCACAGCAGATAGGCTTTCTACTCGGCAGCTGCGGGATCCAGGTGGCACTCACCAGCGAAGCATGTCTGAAAGGCCTACCCAAGACCGCTGCGGGCGAAGTCGTGGCCTTCAAGGTTTGTTAAACTTTCAATTGCTTTCGCGAAACATAATGTAAAACTATTTGGAATTCATCAAAAAGGCGAAGATATTAATCGAAATCATTTTACGGTCGCTTTATCAACAATTATATTTTTTTTCTTTCCTATAAAGAAAACTCTGCTTTCATGACAACATTTTTCTTCCGAGATTTTCATCTCAGAATACAATGTTAAAAATATTTGGATAATTACGTAGCGATTATGGATAAATCGATATATTAAATTTAATATACAAGTATGAAGCAATATTCGAGTACTTATTAAAATACGATGTTTTTCAAGCGTTTAGTGAATCGTTCATTAATTTTATATTGTACTTTTATGTTACATTTTCTATACTAGTTTATTAAATGTATTCTGTACAAACATATTGATATTTAGAACATTTTTACAAAATACTCAAAATGTACTCAAAATTATACGAAACGTCCATAAATGGTGGTTTACAAAAAATGTCTGTTGATGAACGCGCGCGCGTGCCCGCAGGTGTCTTTATTAAGACCTTGAAAAATTCAAACCTCTATATATTAAGAATTATTTGACCGATCGAACTGAAATTTCGCATCTTAGTAAAGCAAAAACATTTCTTTCTTCAATATTACTTACGCTACGATTCATGTACGGATTGGGATTTTATAGGATTTTAAATTATGTAAAAAGTGTCTGTAACAGCTGTAAATGGCACAAAACTTCGGCTATTGAACTATAGTTCTTTTAATAGAAAAATTTCTTTATTAAGTATTTATTAAATCAACTTATAAATGGATTTTTTAAATCCATAAAAGCGTTCGGATTTTATCGGAATTAAAATTTTTCGTTTTTATCTGCTTCAAATTATGAAATAATTGACGAGACCATCTAAAAATTAAGACATTTCTGTAATAACGTTCAGGCAGATTTGGTATTAAATTTGTTGAACATCGGCATAAACGTTCGAATTTGATAAAAGATTAAATTTGATACCCGGGACTTGCAAAAATATAAAGCCTGTAACTTGTAAATTACTTGAACAATCATTGTTACTTGGAATTATTACTTGATCCATTATTTGTTACACTAGCTTCGCAGTAAGTTCTAGTTATTGGTTCCAATAAAAAAAAAATATTTAAGTATTGAGATTTTAGAACACTGTTGATTTTTGAATTTTTAATTTCGTTTTCTTAAATTGTTTAAAACGCTAATGAAAAGCAACTTGCATATAGCTTCCTCGTTAATTCCACTTTTTGAAAAACTTTATTAGAAAGCAAAAAATTGGTCAACGGACTTTTTTCTATTGCGTTTCTCAAATAAATTATCCTCAACTTCTAAATGGGTTTGCTCTTTTACAAAGTTATTTTTAAAAAAACCTCGAAAATAATTAATATTTTAGTCCGATAAAGATTGTTTAAAGACTGTAATAAATAACGGTAAGATAACTGTAAGACAATCTGTAAATAAATTCTTCACCCAATGATTATTTTGTTACAGGGATGGCCGAAACTTCACTGGTTCGTAACGGAACATCTCGGCAAGACCCCAAAAGACTGGCTGCCTCCGCCAAGACTGACGGACGATACACCGGCGTACATCGAGTACACGACCGACAAGGATGGCTCGGTTATGGGAGTGACGGTTACAAGAGCGGCAATGCTCTCGCACTGTCGGGGCCTGACGATGGCCTGCGGTTACACCGAAGGCGAGAACGCTGTTTGCGTACTCGACTTCAAACGCGAAGTTGGACTGTGGCACAGCACGCTTACGAGTATTCTCAATGGGATGCACGTTATATTCATACCCTACGCTCTCATGAAAGTCAATCCCGCGAGTTGGATGCAAATGATAACGAAACACAGGGCTAGCGTCGCGGTCGTTAAGTCTAGGGATCTTCATTGGGGCCTTTTGGCGACGAAAGATCACAAAGACATTTCGCTGTCCTCTCTGAGGTTGCTTCTCGTTGCCGATGGCGCCAATCCTTGGTCTCTGTCGTCCTGCGATCAATTTCTCTCGGTTTTTCAATCGAAGGGACTTCGTCCCGATGCCGTGTGTCCTTGCGCCTCCTCGAGTGAAGCGCTCACCGCGTCTGTGAGAAGACCCGGTCGCGCTGGCGTTAATGCAACTGGACGCGGAGTTTTATCGATGTCGGGACTCAGTTACGGAGTCGTCAGAGTTGATCAAGAAAATTCACTGACTTCGCTCACTCTGCAGGATTGCGGACAAGTTATGCCCGGAAGTATGTATACGCACCACTTTTTTTGTATACGTACATGCACATAAATCAAGAAAATTCAACTTCTATGATCGTTTAAAAAACAAAAACAATTCTATAACACTGACCAAACAATTTATTTATGATCAAAATTTGTAGTCAGAAGAACTATTCTTATTATCAGTTTAACAAAATAACTATGAACCATTCTCAAACGACAATGAAAATTCCAATAACAATAATTGTATTTTTTACTTTCTTGGAATTATTATTCACAATTATTTTACCAGGATAATCATTCGAGTGAATTTTTATTCGACTGACATCAATAACTGATAAAAATATTGTGGAATAAATATTACAGTTTAATTAATACAACATTTGTATGCAATAATGAAGAAATACAATGAATAGTTTTATATTGTTAAATAAATAATGTCCTCCGGGCAAGAGTCAATATTTTGCATCTAATTTTCTATTCACGATATCACAATATCGGATAAGCGAAATAAAAAAAGTTATTTTTATAATTTCAATTCTACAGGCATCGTCGTGGTCGTGAAAATGGAAGGTCAGCCGTTCATATGCAAGACCGACGAAGTCGGTGAGATCTGCGTGCACAGTTCAGCGACGGGCACGCAGTACTGGGGTTTACAGGGCCTCACGAACAACACCTTCAAAGTGTCGCCTCTACAAGCCGATGGAACACCCACGGGCGACGTTGAGTACGCGCGATCCGGTCTTCTCGGATTTCTCGGACCCGGCGGTCTGGTGTTCGTATGCGGCTCGCGTGACGGTCTCATGACCGTCACCGGCCGAAAGCACAACGCTGACGATATTATAGCTACTGTCCTGGCAGTCGAGCCTATGAAATTCATATATCGCGGAAGAATCGCTGTATTCAGCGTTCGAGTGCTTCGCGACGAAAGGATATGCGTTGTGGCAGAGCAGCGGCCCGACTGTAGCGAAGAAGAGGTAAACATTATCTCATTCGTTAAATTTAACCACTGTTAAGAAGTTTAAAAAATTCTCAAAATAAATGAAAATAATCTTCAACTGGAATAATATTTATTTACAGAGTTTTCAATGGATGTCTCGTGTTCTCCAAGCCGTCGACTCCATCCACGCTGTTGGAATTTACTGTCTCGCTCTCGTGCCCCCAAATTACTTGCCGAAAACTCCACTCGGTGGTATTCATCTCTCAGAAACAAAGAGACGTTTCCTCGAAGGCACTCTCCACCCCGCGAATGTTCTACTCTGTCCTCACACGTGCGTGACGAATCTGCCAAAACCGCGGGAAGTCCATTCGGGTAAGTGATCGACGAGTGAGCTATCGCTGAGCTCGCGTAATGTAATACGTAATCGATTGATCCTGGAAGTGCATGTAAGTACGTTTACACAAACAAAAAGAGGAAAATTCTAATAACGAATATACTCGACTTTGTGTGTATGAACAAAGAAAATTCATATTTCTTTTTTTTTCATTCTTTTGTATTTATAGACATTTTTTTTATTAATTCGAGTGAGTAACTAGTGTGAGAATGAGTACTGTAATAACTCGGTTGTAAAACGGAGGGAAATGAAAAATGCAAAATGGCGTTATCCATCTCGCAGCGGAGGGTACGTGCGTATAACCGTACTAGACCGTTGCCAGATGGTTTCATTAAACACTATAATTCACGATGCACACCGCCTCGAGCTGATCCAGCATCGTGCGCGCAAACGTTTTACATGCGTATCGCAACGATCGCGTATAACACACTTGTGCTTCCACGTGTATATTGTTTGTTCTCCTCGAGTCTTAACCACCGCTTGGCATGGACACCATTTTTTTTTATATATATACATTTATTAATTAAGCTTAAACCTCCTTTCTTTTGGCTGAGTTCTGAACGTCCCGTAGCGCACCTTTAAGTACTTTTTGTTTATATATTTATTTTTGTTTATTTATTTATTAAATTTATTTTTGCAAACTAGAAATACGTAACAGTATCCGTAAAGAAACGACGAATTCTCAACAAAGTTATTGCCGCTCACGGAATCATCCTATAGAGAAAAGAATGCAAATATAGAAGAAAAAAACATGAAAAGAGGTGAAATAGCGCCCACGCTTATCGGCTAAATCACGCTCGCTAAGTCTAAATAATTCAAGAAAGATATTAATAATAATAAAGGAATTATATACATAGAGAGAGAACCGAGGGAGCTTGCTCTGTAAATTTTGATTTTCCGGCCTCAGTCAGGAGAGAGTGTGTGAGCTATTCATTACTGGGTTGAGTGTTTGCGTTGGTTTACTAACGGAATGGTGCGGGGGCGTGTAGCGGGGGATTCTGTTGCAGATGTCGGACCGGCGAGCGTTATGGTCGGAAACATTGTTCAGGGAAATCGTCTTGCCTCGGCACAGGGGCGCGACATGGGCGTATTGGACGAAGACAGTGACAATGCCAAAAAGGTAAAGAAGGCCTTTCGAACGAATTTCTTCCTAAGGAGATAAGGAGATAAGATAGGTTAAGATTAAATTTAATACACGTAGAGACTTTGACGATTTGTCATATTTTAGCTGCGGTGCCAATTCTTCGACATTCGGAGTCCCGTTTTCGATAAAAATGTATTAAATATAGAGTAAAGTACTTCAATAGATATATAATATTGAATATGGAAGGTTTATCGTTATTTGTTTAATGGGACATTGTATTTGACCCTTCACGTATGGGGAACCTCGCGCAGTGATTTCCTCTCAGCTGAAGCTGAAAATTTCGCTGAAACCATGGCACAGGTCTATACGGTGTATCAACTACGACCGCTAGTACAGGGAAGCCCCTCCATATACGATATGGACCCCGTATGTGAAGGGTTAAAGAAATCCCGCTGGGTCGAGAAAGACAAGAGGACGTTGGAAGGTTTCAATTATATATCGAGAGGACAAAGAAAAAAGTTATTGCCAAGATTATAAAACTACGATTTAAGAGCTCTGTCAACTAGGTAACAAAGCGAATAAAGTAAACGTAAATAAAGCGAAGAAAGAAAACGTAGCTCCAGGACTCGTCGAACGACCAAGACTTGAAATTTATTTCATTTCAGTATCAATTCATATCGGAGATACTGCGATGGCGCGCGCACAGCACCGCGGATCACGTAATCTTCACGTCGTTAAACGCTAAGGGTGCGGTAGCAACCTCGTTGTCCTGCTCGCAATTGCACAAGAAGGCTGAACGTATTGGCAATCTGTTGCTCGATCGAGGCCGCATAAATACCGGGGACCACGTAGCTTTAATATTTCCGCCTGGCACGGATCTCATCTGTGCTTTTTACGGTTGTCTATACGTTGGTGCTGTACCCGTTACGATCAGACCACCTCATCCGCAGAATTTGCAAACAACACTACCGACCGTTCGCATGATCGTCGACGTCAGCAAGTCTGTTCTCGTGCTCACCAACCAGAACATCTTGAAGCTCTTGAAAACAAAGGTTCGTCGTAAAAGTCAATTTCATTATTACTATGAATAGAGAGCTTTTTTTACATTAAAATAGATATTTTTAGACTTTCAATTTACATAACATACGCTAAGGATTTTTTTTTAACTTTATTTTGCTATATTAAATTATATTTTAACAAAAATTTCACGGAATCCATAAAATTCAGGAAACAAATCACCGATTTCAGTAAAAACAAACATGTTTTAATTTACTTTCCATAGATAAAGAAATCATATAAAAAATCCCATACGTTTGATTTTTCCGAACGGTGCTCTGATCATGTAAAAGATTCCCCAAATCCGAATACAAAAAATTGTAGCATGAGTTCCATTCATTTTGGAATAAAAAATGGAACCCTTTCTACAATTCGTTATATTTGGATCTGAGGTTTGTTTCGCATGATCAGAACCCTGTTACGAATAATCGTTCCTATGGCATTTTTTATACGATTTTTTTAACGACAAAAAAACTCGTTCTTTCACTGAAATCGCATCCAACTCTCCCCCTTCCCGGTAAAAAATGGTGCGATTAATTTTGTATAAATTACTAAACCATTATAAGAGTTCGATTGTTTCGTTTTTTTTCACAGGAAGCAAATAATGTTGTGGACGTTAAGAGTTGGCCAACTGTTCTCGACATGGACGATATGCCAAAGAAGAAACTTCCGGTATTGTATCGTGCACCAACCGCGGAAATGCTGGCCTACCTCGATTTTAGTGTCTCCACTACTGGAATGTTAGCTGGCATAAAGATGTCTCACGCGGCTGTGACATCGCTCTGTCGAGCAATGAAACTGGCCTGCGAACTCTATCCGTCGCGACACATCGCCCTATGTCTCGACCCCTATTCCGGATTGGGTTTCGCCCTCTGGTGCCTCAGCAGTATATACAGCGGGCATCATTCGATCCTTATACCACCGTCAGAGGTTCGTTAAAGTATTTTTTTTTAAGGATTTAAATTTCGTTGTTACCCCGAACTGGCGGATAAGCCTTTGAAACTCTGTGCGTTTCTCTAAATAGAACTAAATGACAAGAGCTACTGGCAGTCTGCTTAATTTTGCAGATTTTTCCAGAGTATTAGCTTTATAATGTTTTTTTCGCATCGTATGCCTATATTCTAGAAGTCTTCGATTACTCTGAGCCTCAAAACATTATCTTCAACAAAGTTAAATATGCATTTAACGATAATTTCAACAGGTCGAGGCAAATCCGGCCCTCTGGTTATCTGCCGTAAGCCAATCGCGTGTACGAGACACCTTTTGCTCATACGGCGTAATGGAGCTTTGCACAAAAGGCCTTGGCTCGTCCGTGCACGCTCTAAAAGCCCGTGGAGTCAGTTTGGCGTGTGTAAGGACGTGTGTCGTAGTTGCTGAGGAAAGGCCACGGATAGCTTTGACAACGAGCTTCAGCAAACTTTTCTCGGCCTTAGGATTGAGCCCTCGAGCTGTGTCAACCTCGTTCGGTTGTCGAGTCAACACTGCCATATGTCTTCAGGTAATATCTTGGTAGTTCGTTCAAATATTCTAACGAGAAATAGCTTCGTCCTCGTCTCATTTACCGTACATCGTTTTTGAGATTTCTGATTGAATCGAAATCTTTGAGGAACCATTTAAAAGTGGTTCATAATTTTTTCATAAGACTAAAATAAATCATTTTTAATGTTACGACTTTGTATGTTCTTTTTTTAAATTTATTTTCAAACAACGTTTTATCTCATTTGAAAGAAATATCAAAACCTGTTTAAAGATTCTATTCAACTAATAGAGAAAGCAAAAAATATATTTATGTTGTGTAATTTATTATCATTATTTAAATACACTTTCAGGGCGCCTCGAGTCCAGAGCCTTCTACTGTCTACGTGGATCTTCGAGCTCTGCGAAACGACCGAGTTTCCCTTGTGGAACGAGGAAGCCCTCATTCCCTATGTCTAATGGAATCTGGAAAATTATTACCGGGTGTCAAAGTAATAATCGCGAATCCGGAAACGAAGGGTCAGTGCGGTGACTCGCATCTCGGTGAGATATGGGTTCAGTCATCGCACAATGCGAGCGGTTACTTCACGATCTACGGGGACGAGAGCGATTACGCCGATCACTTCAACGCTCGTCTCGTTACCGGTAACACCGGTGAGGTTTACGCTAGGACCGGTTATCTCGGATTTCTAAGGCGTACCGAGTGCGTACAGCAGTCCGCCATTGGCGATGTACCCGGAGATACAAGCTCGGCGTCGGAAGTTGACATCGCTCCCGGCGATGCGGAACTTCACGACGCAGTGTTCGTCGTCGGGGCCCTTGACGAGGCAATTCTGCTACGAGGAATGCGGTATCATCCAATCGATATTGAGAACAGTGTTATGAGGTGTCATAAGAAAATTGCTGAGTGGTAAGTTCAATTCTATTAAATAAATTTAATATAATATGCTCCTAAAAATATAAAAAGCAATTATTGATTGTTTGAACAACATTTTTATTTCCGGCTCATATATAATTTGAAGTAACCGACAGTGGTAAGTGCGCGGTTTACATTCAGCTTTGATAGTCCCCAAAATTAAGGAGCATTTCGTGCTGCTAATAGTTGGATGGGTGATCGCTTATCCGACGCTGACAGGCGCTTCGAATCATAGAGAGGGAGATCATTTTTGCGAGGCCTGATGATTTCCTCGTAGTAACAACAGTGTTTTTTGAAAGAGCCGACTATATATGACACAGACGGAAGATAGGATTCCTGAAAGGGGAAGGACCCCTTACGGTGGAACAAATATAAATATAAAAATAATCTTTTAAATAATACCTTGCTGCCATAAGTATTTTTAAAAAAGAATTATTTATTGTTTGGCAAGAATTGTTAATTCTTGGTTTATATATAATTGAAAATAATGAAAACGCAAAGTCCAGCGTTATGCCAAAAATTGTCAAAACAGTTTGAATAATGTTCAATTTTTTAATTCCGTATTATTAGATACATTCTTTTTATTTACACGTATCTGCTAATTGTTTAGCGATGGTTGTAACGAAAAGACCACGAGAGATAATATTAAGAAATAAAAATAAGTCCAAGGCGATCGCGCGAGTCTCGGAATATGAAAATAATCAATCTGTGAGTCGCCGATAATAAGTCGGCGTGACTCAACCCTGTTCTGCAATATCGCTTATCTACTTTTACTCGCGTTTACTCGTAATCTCTGAAGTGTTATGATACAAACTATCCACTTTATTGCGTAAGAGACTTTCTCGCGGCGTTTCCGCGACTACGAGTCAACGATGTTCGTGACATTGAATCGAGGGATCGTAATACATCCTTACGTAATATAGTCTCGAGATAATAACGTAATGATTCACTGTCAAGTATTAATATATAGATATATTCTTATTTGCGATACGAATTATTGTCAGAAGTCGTTTGGAATCCGGAACAAAACTATGCGCATTGGCATATTTATTATTTTTATAGCTAGGACAATTTTCTGGATTTTATACAAAGGGTTTCCATGAGAAACAACCCTAGAAAATAACACAAGACACGCTAACCAAATAATCTTTAATGCTTTATAGATCGAAAATGGTTCTATATATCATTCTGAAATGTACAGGATATCTGTAGCGGAATCTATGTGATATTAAGTAGGCGCGGAATATACTAAACCTTTTGTTTTGTACTAGACGAAAACAACTCTCCGCTTTGACATATTTAATATTTTTATAGATAGGACAATTTTCTGAATTTTATACAAGGGGTTTCCACGAGAAACAACCCTGGAAAATAATACGATATACATGCGAACCCAACAATCTTTATTATTTTATAAATCGAAAACGGTTCTATATATTAATCTGAAATGTATAGGATATTTGTAGCGGAATCTACGTGACATTAAGTAGACGCGTTCTATGTATAATTGACGTGTGTACTACGTTTAACTACTACGTTGTCTATGGAATGTCTATGTAACATTTATTCTAATACTTAGAGAGGTTCAGGTATTATTCAATGTTGAATTTTGGGAAAAAATTGACATTATTGCACCAAACTTGAGCTGACGAGCCCAAATTTTCTATACAAACAAAGTACAGTTCAGCGATATTTGGTACAAAGTTTCGTCAAAATCTGTAAAGTGATTTATACTAAATAGGATTTTGAATTTTTCAATTTGTTACCGAAGTCAAAATTGGTTAACACACTTCCTCATAGAGATGACTTTGTAAAAAATAGACGAAAATTCAGGAAGCAATGTGCAAGATTCTCCTTTGCCATCCTTTGTTAACAATATGGCCACCTATCAATATAAATTAGTTTTCATGCAGTCTGCTAGCATATCTAAATCCCATAGAATAACAAATTAATTGCAATGATAGCAAATTAAATAAAATGTTTTTTTTTACAGCGCTGTCTTCACGTGGACCAATTTACTGGTCGTGGTCGTGGAGCTCAATGGAAGCGAGAGCGAAGCTTTGGATCTCGTAGCTCTGGTGACAAGTGCAGTGTTGGAAGAACATCACCTTGTAGTCGGTGTCGTCGTGGTGGTCGATCCTGGAGTTGTGCCGATAAATTCGCGTGGCGAGAAACAGCGAATGCATCTTCGGGACGGTTTTCTCGCGGATCAACTGGATCCCATCTACGTGGCGTACAATATGTGAGCGCTGATCGAACAGACGCTACTCCAAAACGTCGTTTGCGCGGCTTTTTACACGCGCTTCGTAATTTTTTATTTGTACATGACGCTCGCGACTCTTTGCCGCAGTTGGTCATACGTGATTGCGACGAGATATGACGCACTCGACGCGCCTATCGGCCAAGTCTCGACGACTCAATCGACGATATTCTGTGAATTAGTTTACAGCTGTACGTAATCTCTATACGTATTCTATACAATAAGTTCTGCCCGTTGGCTGTACGCACGCGTGGTGGTTTAGTTTTCGTTTATGTTTTCATTAGCGTACGTTTTTACGCGAGGTTGTACAGGATAGCCACCTGTAAATGTTTCTTTATCGTTTAATCGCGAAGCAGACTGAATTATCTACGAAATCCGAGACTCTGATCATCCCTCATCGAATATCGATCGATTCACTCCTTTTTTATTTGAATTGTCGGTCCTATCAATTTACTTTGTTTTTTACGTAAGTCCTGGAACAAAGTCGTATTTGGTAACTTTGAGGAGATGAACGCAAATCTTGATGTAGAAAAGCGTAGAAAGGATGAAAGAGCAGGTTCATCAATATTCGCGAACAATAGACATCGCGTTTCCCTACCTCTCACAGGCGCACTGATTAACCCCAAGAATACGTTTACTGAACTTGACACGGCCTTCATGCGCTGCTATATTATTTTTTAAATTCGTTTATGTCTCATTGACGATGACTATATTGATATTTTTTTTTTTTCAACAACTTTTTTAAACCAACAACTATCGTCGATAAGAGATAAACTGATGTTTGCAACAAAACAAAACGCCGATGGTGGATCACCTAAAGTGAACATAATCCGCTCGCCTGCATTTTAACCTCCTCGTTCTAATTCACTTAATTTGTCTCGTTCCTTTGACCGCACAAAAACAAACCGTCGCTGCAGAAGGGCTCGCAAGAACAATGCATTTTTTTTTCTAATTTATAATAAGAATTCAAAAACTGTCGCTAAGTCGACGAATGCTCAAACACGATTAGCCATAGAAAAGTGTCGTTCGAAGGGGCTGGTGAATTCGATTCAAGTTCCGAGCTACGGCGGCTCTTAGCCCGCTTTGAAAACAAACTTGATCTTTATACGATCGAAAAGTTTCCGACTGTACGTACAAGTTCTGTCTACTGCAAGAGCACAAACTTTGTACACGATGAATTTTTTTTAAATTATGACAACTTCACGACCATCTGATGATCGTGCTGTATTATTGTTATTATTTTATTTTAACATTATAATGATAATTGCTCAATATTTACAAATCCGTCGCTTCGCAGCGAATAGCGGTGATAGCGAGCGTCGCGATACGATGACTCGAACCAGCCCCGGTTTTAGATCACAAAATGCGTTCGGTTCAGGCAAATTCGACTGATTGAACCTCGTCAAATGAAGCCCGAAATAAAATTACTTTCTTATTCATTGAAAAATTCTTCTTACAAACATTAAAATAATCAATTGGCACATCAATCAATCAATCATTAATCACTTAAGTCATGAGGTAATAATTCTTTAAGTAATCAATCAATTTACTCTTTGATCAATTGATTATCGTTAATTTGATCTAAGAACAAACTGCAAGGCTTCATTAACAGATTTTTTCTTATTATTCTGACTAATTTCGGAAATAGTATAAAACTGAAAAATTTAGTTGTGCAAGAATTTTTTAATGACCGAAAAAAATAATTAATTTATCAAATCATCACATCTGCTCTATTCCGATGAATCGAATCGCCCTGATTCCTCTTTTTATCGTCTTGACTCTCTCTCTCTCCCTCTTTCTCTCTTTTATATTAAGAAAAAAAAAGGTGTACATTTGTTAATAGTTTTATATTTTTTCTTTTTGTATTCTATATAATTTAAACATCACGGCACGCGCAACGTACGCTACACGTACTTTAGTACGAATCGGTCGTCGTATTGGGTGCAAGAAGAAAAAAAAAGAATTAAGAGAAAGAATCGTACGATCAACACGTTATCGCGAGACCATTGCCATTATGACGATTACGTATGATTGTTATGAATACTTTGTCAGTGCAATACACACGTGTATTACTCACGAGGTATATCGAAACCCGAACTTGAAAACCGTCAAAGGTTAAGTGTTTTTGTAAATAAAAATCGAGTATAAAATTGGCTTAGAATATTATCCCCGTTTTTTCGTGCACGGCGAGATGATTACACTGTTACTACCGCAGATGTACATCGTCCGTCGTGCATTATCTATATAATAGTAATAATCATTATTCCGGTATAAACATTTAGCGAAATACCGTGCCATTTTCAATTCTTTTATTTTTCTATTATTATTTTTCTTTCAATGCGTATACCAGACACATCGATTCACGCGTTTGTTTCATTCGTGCTAGAAAATAAAAATAAAAACGAAGATGAATAGTGAAATTACGTGCGTAATAGTTGCACCCCCGGTAATGTAGGTTTGTGCAATGTAACGACCACACGTTATTTTACACCGTTCCGAATGATCGAAGCGACATTCGACCGACTGCAACATCGGCCGATTGCGTTGATCTCATTATTTATGCGACTTAGAGATTACGCTGTAGAAGAAAAAAAAAACAATTGCGGTAAGACAAGCTCCGTTCTCCCTGTCATTCCATTGTCTTGGCAGTCCTGCCCTCGATTCGTTTATTCCCACAGCACTCATCTCGCTAATCATTTTACGAAAATTATTGAAGCAACGAGACGATGCGAAAGGTGTTTGTTTTGATTTTTTTTTTTTTGCATCTCCATAAACTTAATCAAATATTTATTTATGTTTAGGAAAAAAATCATTAACTTAAAAAACCATTTAAAATATATATTTGTGTAATTTTCTGACTTTTAATTTAATTTTTATTTCTATATTACGGAATAAACATTTCGTTGAATAAAGTAAATTTTGTAATTGTTCGTTTGAATATTTATCGGTGTCAATATCGTTTTATTCGATTAAAAAATCGTTTTAGTGGTCATTTTACGATTAAATCTTGATTCAATTTATTGTAACGAAAGTTAAGAAGTAAAAGTTTTTCGCATCGTCTGAACGTTTGATTTTTTTTTCTACTAACCTGAAGCACGATCTCACGCGTTATATGCCTATGCAGTGCTCATGCGAATTATAAACCGAATGGAATGATCCAAAGTATTCTGTGAGTGAAGAGAAGAAGGAAAAAGCATGTGTATCACGAACATAATGTACTGCAGAAACGATATAAGAAAAGAGAAGAAAAGCCGAATGATTTTGCACAATCCTACCTGCGGGGGAGAATGTGTGCGTGAGTGTGAAGAATGAGGTTCTCTATTATGTATAAATGTTGATACTAGCTAGTAGGAATGTGGAATACTTGTCATTTTATTAATATCGCCACGTCCGACCCCCCCCCCCCCCCTCCAATCCACTCTTTGGGATTAGAAAATTCATTTTTTCCCATCAGTTCGTCGAGCGTTATCTCCGCAACGATTTCTCGTTTATTATATTATTCAAGATAAATAATTTTAAAAAGAAAAAGGAGCCCGATGTTTTGGAGAGATCGCAGACGACGTAGCTGTGTGCTGTGTATATAAAGGAAACCCCCAATTCCCCCGTGTTAGAGGTATCGAAGTACGATATAGTTTGTACGTTGATTATACTATAATATAATTATCATTAACTGTCTTTACCGCGTAGCGTTTACTATGTCAGAATAATATTAACAAAACAACAACAAAATCTCGCATTCGCGTATCCTCTCGGAACACCTTCGACCACTCTTACCGTTCCCCAATTCTCCATTCCCGGTTCCTCTGTCATTCTTCTAAATATGATAGTAATGGGAAAAAAAAATGAAAGAAGACTGCCACGTAGCAGTTTTTTTTTTTCTTTAGATTTTTGTTAAAGAATCGTGCCACATTTTTAATCTTGGCGTACTAAAAAGAAACAAAAATTACTTCATTGTTCCCATCCACGTCTCTTAACACATAAATACGACGGCGCGTGCATTTAAAACAAATATATATATCGCACGTGTACGTAAGCTGAAGAAAACGTTTGTAATATCCAGTCGTGCCCGATTCTCAATATTTACGAGGAGCATTGCACAGAGCAAGTCATCATTAATAAACGTAATGTACATTTTTATACGTGACTGGGTCATTACTCCTATCTTCGCGATAAATCATTCACTAATTGTACATATACGTGTGTGCAGTGAATATTGGAGCACGAGGTATTGACTCGTAGAATAATTTATTAGTAAATAAAGTAGAACATGTTGTAGAAAAAGAAAATTGCATCCATAAATTCTATTTACTTTTGTATAGTGGAGAGCCGGTAGTTCGTACATACTTAAATCTATTTACTTTCGTGTTGTAGCGAGCCCGTGGTTCGTACATAAATCTATTTACTTTCGTGTAGTAGCGAGTTGGTGGTTCGTACATAAATCTATTTACTCAAGAGAACCTCACTTAAAACCTCGTAAACCGATACCACATTATAATCCTAGAGCCAACAATCAAAGTTTCTATGATCATATTTATTTAGATTCAAGAGAAAAAGATGACGCGATGAGTTTAATGATATGTGAAGATATTTGACAAGTAATAAAGCATTTCAAAGTATTGAAAATCAGTTGATTTTATAATAAATCTAGAGTACACTTTTTTAGATATTTGAAGGAGCCTCGCGGTTACAGTATTGGCCAAAATCTCGACTCAATAATTTCAAGCAACCGCATTTGTTTATTATTAAGGTGATGTGCTATATCTCACGATCGATAACAAATATTTTTTTATAAATTTCTAGTGTCTGTCAGACATAACCCCCCCGCTCCCATAATACCACACGAATCAACTCATTTATCTCAAACACCGAAATGCAAACGTAATACCTTAAGGGGATGTAAGACCTCCGTACTTACACGTATACACTGCTTGTTTTTCAATCCACCATGAGTGGCATAAAAGTTCGTAATCTCTTTCGCACTCATGGATGTTAAATTTCCCCTTAAAGTCAATTCTCAGTATTGCCAAAATTCGTAAAAAGAGATAATCGCTATTGGCCAATTAGCCACAAAATGGCATTTTTCATAATGTTATCCATTTGGTAAACGAAAAGTAAAATCAAATGTCAGTTCCAATGATAATTTTTTATTAATTTTAACATCCTTATGATAAAATAATAAAAAGTTATCATCCGGAAGGATGTGTGACCTCATGTCCGTTTGAATGCTACGATACACCGCATGTTCGCACCAATGATAACTTGTCATTTTATTATCTTAAAATGATATCTAAATGTTAAAAGAAAATATTAATTTATTATACCAACGAATATTTGCGTACGAATAATATTTTTTTTTTCAAAAATTATCATCTCGCGCTACTTGGGTGGCCAGCCTGAAAATTTGATTCCCGCTTCGTTTGCTCGTGCACGACTCGACTCACTCGAGGTTTCCCAAACAAAGTTTGCCGGTCGACTGCCGCGCGTCTCTACCACCACACCACCATCCATTCTTCCGTCAGCCGTGCTCCGGTCGGATACTGTTGTAACTCTCCGATGTACAATATCGCTCGAATATAATATATTTCAATTGAAACGAGTTTGAAAACCTCGGGAAAGTCGGTGATAACAAGTGAATTCGTTGACGAGCTGTCTCTTAGATCGAGGATAATCTGTGTTACTCGATCATTGTGTGATTATTTATAAAAGTTCGTATGCGTCGCGTTGTAACCGCTCGAATATGCAACGGGAATCTTTCGGACGCGTTGCAAAGTCGTTGAGACTCGCGAGTACCTGAGAGCCAAGCGTCACAGAGACCCTTCGAGCGCAACCCATTGACAAAGGATTTCGTTTGGAATATCGTGCAGGAAGAAACGAATAGGTACGTTAAAAAATATTACGTCAATCTGTTGTAATGTGTTACATTGAGCAGTTGTTGATCCGTGATTAAATTATTATTGAATACATGGCACGTGCCGCGAGGAATTGTATCATCGTTGTTACGCGTTGCCTCGCGCGTTCTCTCCGCCCCGTTACGATAGCATATACGGCAAACGTCAGTGTAGTGGAACTCTAAAAAAGAAGAAAGAAAGAAAGAAAAAAAAAACAGCTGCGCAAATAAAAGCCGATAGACAATTGGCCGTCGAATTAAAAACCGTTGGAAATCATTTTTTTCGAGTTCTCCGCGTTCGCTGTGCTTTGATAGACTTTCACGATATACAGCGATTGTATAGATGAAAGGATTCCTGTACTCAAGTGTCAGAGGTGCAGAAAAGTGTAGGTAACTAAAACCGATACAATAAAGATATCGGGAAAAATGACCGATTATATAAAATTGTGGTAAAACAACGGACGAACGCGTGTAGTCATACATATGCACGCATAGCAAACATGCATTTGAAATATACCCGCGCATAAACGTACACGTGAACAGCATACTTTTTAAAAACATCTATTCATACACAAACACGCATAGATACCTACACACAACAAACATATATTTTAAATATATCCGCGCATACACATACACACATAGGAAGCATGCATTTTTAAAACATCTACCGATACGCAACACGCTTAGATACGTATGCATCGCTCACACATAGGAAACATGCATTACCAACACATAACAAGCACGCATTTGAAATATACCCGCACATATACGTACTCGTGGAAAGCATGCTTTTTAAAAACATCTACTCATACACAAACACGGTTAGATACGCATGCATCGCTCATACATAGGAAACATGCATTACCCACACAGAACAAGCACGTATTTTAAACACACACACGTGAAAAGTATGCATTTTAAAGACACTTGCCGATACATAACCACACGTAGTTACGCATGCATCACCCACGCGTAAAGAGCGCATGCGCTCTTCTACAAAATAAAATTACAAAAAATGATTTTCTAAGTTTATACACGAAAACAAAGATATCGGGATGAAATCTAACAGCATTTTCTGAGTTATGGAGCTTTCAAAGAAGTATGTGAAAGGTAAAAATCGATCAAACTGGAGGAATGTTGTTGACTTTTAAAAATTTGATACAAAAACAACATTTTTACGTTTTTATGCTTCGAAAATTAAACAAAAAATTGTCTTTTATGATGTTTCAAACCCATATTTGATTTTATTTTTATTACTTGCTGATTACGAATTTTATCGAATTGATACTTCGAATTAAGAAAAATACAAAATTCCGTACAGAAATGCAAAAGTAGGTTAATTTTGTAGATGACGAATAGATAAAGAAAAATTATATAACTTACATAAAATAGTTTGCGAGTGCAGTTACTGCGTAAATAGCATCGAGTTGCGGTAACTTGGAAGACAATAGTCAGCGTTGAGAGTTTTACTAATGATAAATTGCTTTATCACACCGTGATAAATATCCAGTACATATGTCAATTTGGCGATGCACAACTTCCAGCAGTTTATTCACGTAAGTGCATTAACATGGGAAACTATTTTTCACATATATTATATTTTATATACGAAGGATATATAAAATATATTGAAAATATTCGTGACGTTTATTTAATCCGTCAAAATCTTATAGAATTGATATATATATATATATATCTTTTTTCATATTGTTAATAATATGATTTAAACGATCAAAACCGTCGTTACTTTCTACTTTTAATTATCCGTTCTGTGCGTTATTATAAAAAAATTCATTGTGCTCCACAAAACGAGACCCTCTGTCGTTAAATTTGTTTAAATTTGACACATTGCTTACCCGCGTATCAAATAAAAAATTATATGCTTTTTACATCCAAAAGATAGTTCTTCATAGTTCCTGATGCTTTTTAGCAATGGTACGCGCTTTATCTCAAAATTCTGTGATAACGTATCGCTGTGGTATGAATAATATATTGATAATTATTGTTTATAATTATTTACAGGTTATCGGTAGTCGACATAACTGCACTCAGGTATCAGCGGTACAAGCATAAATATCTCGTGTTGATTCTTGAACGGGTTAAGAATTCTCTCTTTCGATACAGTATCTTACGATTTGTACAACCGAATTGTTGATTAAGTATAATTGAGTAAGATACATTGATTAATACATTTAAATAAATTATTTAATAACAAAAGTATTATTGTTTTTATCATAAAATTATGAATTTCGTATACGACTTAACAGTTTTTTAAAGAAATTATGTGGAGTTAAAATATCGGGAACTATAAAACTATGTTGGATGCAAATGGAACTCGTCTTGATATTTTATACACCAAGTTCACGCACGTACCTTATACTCGCTAGGCCGGTTTTTTTCAACACGGTAACCCGTATCGGCACTTTTAAGTTGTTGTAAACTGCGTGTGACCTTTCTATACTTCGAACTCTCGTGATCGAAGAAATTAACGAAATTTTCGAACTATGGGTTTATATTCTAATCTTTGGCATAGCTACAATATCCGAGACATCCTTCAAACACTACGCTTGATGGAGGGTTCGAATGGCGATTAAATAAATTTTATTTTCCATTAATTACAAATAAACTAAAATTGATTAAGAAATGATAATTAAAAATCAATTATTTGCTTCGATTAAATAACATTTTACCTTTTTTATTAGCCTAAGTGCTAAATAAAAATCGTTAATGTATTTTTATTTTTGTTGATTAACCGGTTTTTTAAGGGCCATAAGGTTCTGCATCGTTGAAAATCGACGGGCGAGCTTCTTACTGGTTGCCGCGTTGCGAGAAACATAAATTGTCTGCGAAGAAAAAGCTAAACTGCTCTAACCGAGTTGGTAAATCGCTGAGAAACTCGTGTGTGCGTGTCGCGTGTCTGTGTATGGACGTTCACGGTTGTCATTCACGCGATCTTTCACGCTAGAACAGAAATAAAAAGATGTATTTTTAAACGGCACCCGCCGCATTGCCACCGCGTGGTTCATGCGAACGCGTTTTACTTGCACCCGCGCAACCTCAACTATTTCGGACACGCGTCCAGAACTCGAGCTTCCATGAAATGTTTTAAATCGCTCAAAGATTTTGAAGCAACGATAATTTTAGTCGTACCACGATAGATAAAGATTACGATTGTCAACCTGCACTTTACGCACTTTAACCCTGAGTGTCTCTTTAAATCATAACGACGATGTGACTTTCTTAAATGAATTCTTTTAAATTGCCATCGTCTCTGTCGATGTCTCGGTCTCAGTTCAGAAATAATATTAGACAAAAACTGGTTTCTGTTGGATTGCATTAAAATTTAGCTGGTTTGTAAAAAAAGAAACTAGTGACCGTCTAGCTTTGCTCGAACGTATGCTCGAAATTACGCAATTTACGTGCAAAATCGGGAAACCGATTCACGATAATACAACGTAGCAATTTTCTCCGTCAGTTTCGATTCGATTATAATAGAAAATTAGAAAATCGAAAAAGATACCTTGAAACAGCTTGTGTCCAAATTTAACAACGATTGACCGTTTAGTCTTTGAGATTAGTCGGGTAAAGGAAAGACTTACGATGGCTATCTCCTTTTAAATTGTCATCGTCTCTTCCAATATTTCGGTCTCACGATCAATTCAGAAATAATATTAGACCGAAACAGCATCGATTGCATTGGAACTTAGCTGGCTTTTAAAGAAAAGTGCGCTTGATTATTCACAATTATTAATCAAAATGATTAAAACCGTCTAGTTATTCAGTAACTTGTGTTCAAAGTTGCGCAGTTTTACGTGCAAAATCGGGAAACCGATCCACAACAATACAATGTAGCAATTTTCTCCGTCAGTTTCGTTTCGATTATAATGCAAAACTAGGGAATCGGAAAAGATACCTTGAAACAAGTTGTGTCCAACTTTGAATATGATTGATCGTTTAGTCTTTGAGATTTGTCGAGCAAAGGCAAGACTTTTGACGGCTTTCTCTTTTTACCTCATTAATGCGGTGGACGCTTCTATCTCGCACACTAATTAACGGGTGATCAGCGTAGTCTCTCTTCCGTTTCCCTTCCGCATTATTATCTCAAATATCCTTAAGAACGTTCGAGTTGCAGTCTAGTCGTAAGAGTCAAAAAAATTGATTCATATTTTCGATAAACTTTGAAAATCCAAGAAAATTTATAATCGAACAATCACCTATCAGAGTTTCTCTCAACTGTCTATAAAATATTTTAAAAGTTATCGACTTTCCGCGTTAAGTTCCCCTTCCTATAATTTTTTGTCGTGCAATTTGAAATCACAAGTACAACTCGTGATTCGATGTTGTCATTAATCTTTTCAAGGTTCTACGAAAGATTCGTTACCGGTAGCATACGAGTGTGACGAAGGTCTCGTTCATGTGGGTCAGCAGGTACACTTCACCGCGTAAAGGTATCATTGAATCAGGTTAAAAAGTTTTACCTGGCTAATCGAGTGTAACGTAAGCCTTACAGGGTTTTTCATCTTTTGTGTCTATCAGTTGCTCGTAAATTTGTACACTGAACAATAATGAGATTAAACGAATTGCGATGCGGTTAAATCAACTAAATTCCGTTGAGCCAATCAAAACTAAGTTGCCTCAACCTTTTCACGTGGCTGGATCAACGATACGTGTAGGCGTATACCGGGAAACAAACGATAAAGTTGAGCTAATCGTATCATGTACTTGTACCAACTACGGTGAGAGTGATACAACTAAGTTTCAATTGGATCAACCTGAGTATAGTTGGCCTCATGTTTAGTTTCGCCGCATCGAACTACGTCTTTTTCCAATGTTGTCACTATATATAAGTAGAGAATAATGTAAAGAATGGCATCGATCCGGACGTTTTAACGCTGACGCGATATCAAGGTTACCTCGATAGTGCACACGTATAGAGTTGGTGCCACTGGTTATTGTCTTTTTCAGGAATTATGCAGATCTCTATACGTGTAACGAATATCGATTAACCGAATACATACGAACTTTCAAATGACGTGATACCGTAACAACGAACGCTCGATGACAAACTGACGCGTTGAAAAACGAATTCGTGTGCGCTTAAAAGTATTCGAATGGATATAGTCTAATCAAAACAGAGATTTCCTCTATCAATCCGCATCCCTAGACTTTGCATCATCGATCATCTGCGTTCAGTTCTTCACAGGCTTGATTGTCCACAATCCTTTTTCTAAGTAACTCAATTAGACGCCATCTCGGTACTATGTATCCGATGTGTCACAATTCATTCGCCACATTCCAATACGACACATCGGTCGATATCGATAGTGATAATGTGCGTACAATCGAGATCGAGATCTGGAGAATTATAGTAATGTAACAACATCGGTTATTCAGAGGAACGAAGTGTAGTGAATCGAGACATTGAGAAAGTGTGTTTGAACGAACTGTGGACGAAAAGGATAACGTGGTTCATGTGGTTAATGAAATATCTTGATTTGTGGTACATCGGGATGTACACTGGGACTGCGTATAATTGTCTTGTGTAGGTAAAGGAGTGCCGACAACCGTGAACTATGGAGAATCGATAACGATTCATAATAATTTGATCAGTCCCTTCGATATCTTGATAAAAAATATTTTTTTCGTATTTATATTCTTCCATAATGAAACTTCCTCCAATTCAGAAAATTCTTTATTGAGGTGAGAGCCTGTTGTTAATTAAAGTCTTATTTTCAAATTTGAATCAGAAACAAGCAACAAAAGTAACATTTTTTGTGGTCAGTTCATTCAAATTTATTTCAACTTTACATGAATTAGTGTTTCCCTCGACTTATCTGTCCCAAGGACTTGAGATTAACCTCAGAATCCAAGCAATCGAGTCGTCGCATTTTTTTATACTAAGATCTACACAAACACGACGTCTTCTTTTACTGAAATCTTCGGAAATTACAAATTCGTCCTTACAATACAGTCACCGCGTGTATAGATCCAGCTATTGGTACATTTTGAAATTACTGTGTATGTCCCTCAAGGATTAACAACCAAAAAAATAAAAAAGCTTCCCAATACGTATTGGTGCATCTCGCCTAATTTTCTCTCGTTAGAGGTTTTTATCCATTTGTTATCCTGCTTGAAATAGGATAATAAATGTATTTTTCTACATAAAATGATGATGAATCGTTATGATAAATCAATGTCGTCGAGGAACATTGGAAAATACCACGTAGTGCGATTATACCTGAGCACACAGCGATGAAATACGATAGGAGGTGTATAAGCGTCAGTTCTTCATGTAAAACAATCCGATTTGATTTCCTGTCAACTTCACGCCTCTAAACCGCAGAAAAAATATTAAGTTATTGCTGTCTGTTGTTGTTAAATGTCATAAGCTTCAATAGCACGAAGAAGTATGCGAAAAATTTCGAATTCAATTCAAGTCAATTTCTCGCCACAAAACCACAGAAAAATTATTAAGTTATTGATGTCTGTTGTTGTGTAATGTCATAAGCTTGAATAACACGTAGAAGTACGAGAACATTTTTGAATTCTTAGTAGCCTAGAGTAGGGGTCTCCAAACTTTCCAGCCTTAGGGCCATACTGATTACTCCAGTAAGTTCCGAGGGCCAAAACCATATTATCATTGTTGCCGGTGGTAAAAAGTGAAATAGTCCAAAATCTGTCCGCGGGCCGTAGTTTGGAGACCCCTGGCCTAGAGGAAACAGGTGTTTCTGGGATCTACGCGGAAAAAAGATGAATTACTTTATTTTCATGCACGGAGAGAAAGATTTATCAGTAAAAATGACAATACACCTGAGAAAAACTACTATAGTTATCTGATGATATAGGACTCTGTTACCACCTGCCAAATAGTGGAATGTTTAACGATAATTTAAACCATATTCTCGTAAATATGATTAAAATTATTGAAAAATCTCCTACACTTGTTGACAGGGGACGCCACCACAATTATAGGTGGGTATTAGCAGTTTTTCTTACATGAAAATATTTGCTATGGATCTTTTAACGCAATATTAACTATGTAAATTTGTTTTATAAAAATTGAGCCAATGACGAGTTCACAACTAGAATGAAGACTTTCTCGACTCAATTTTGATTACACAAAATTAGTAAAAATAAGAAATAGTATAAACAATATCATCAACGTTCCGAAGAAGCCTCAAAAGTTCTGTATTATACAAATGGTATTGAATAATACATCTAACATATGTAAATAAGATCATAAAATGCACGTATATTCTATTGTTAGTAACAAATTAAAAAATCTACAATATCAACTCGCAATTTTGAAATTATAATTTTTGTATCTCAAAAGTTATCACTACGAATCGAATTTCATTGAAATCTATTTAGAAATATGTTACTAAAAGGTGATATATATGTGGATAATTTATCAAAGATTTATTTAACGTTGATTTTCTGATAAACTTGTGGCTTCGATGCTATTTTGGAAACAAATAGCACCAAACAATAATACGAAAAAATCATCTCCAGTGAAAATACCAACTCCCTTCGCGTTATCATCGTTTCCAGCGAATACTTAAGTTTACAATATAAATCGTTGTAAATTCAACGCTATGACTTAACATCTATTTTTTTTCCTAATTGCCCGCAAGGGAAAAAGAATGTGTTACTTGTATACTCACATTTTTATGTACTCACAGTTTTTGCTCTACAGTCTTCCGAGCATGAGTCAAATTCACAGTTGAAAACCGGAGTAAGCCCACGTGAATACTTTCACTTCATAGTAAGAGTCCTGCGTATAGTTGTCAAAACGACAAATAATAATTAGTCAATGTTATGTAGACGTAAACGATGCTCTTGCTTTCGTCATTTTAATTAATTATATCGAACCAATTAGTGGCTGTTTGCATTTGCCCACCGGAGTACGATGGTCACGAAGCACCAAGGACATTTTTGCACAATAGCGTGCTCCAGAGATATCGCACGTTTGCATATTCGTCGATTCATTAAAATCATTGAAACCCTTGTGTTGTCAGGATGCCCGTATCGTCTTTCCATAAATAAACATTTCTGATATTATATATAATTTGTAAAATAATCAACTTTTTTTATCGTAAAAAAAATTTATTTAGACATTTGGTACATTACACAAACAATATTTCTCATCTCAAAAACTGTTGATAGATCATTTAAAGTTAATAATCGGTTTGCCTGATAAGCTGATAAGTAGATGTGTTATATTAGTGCTACACAATATCATTTTAAACTTTTGTTTCAAATTTTAAAGCGAATTCAATATTAAGTAACATATTATTCGTCACGTTGTTATATTAAGTGTATCAATAATATCAGCGGCACCGGTATCGAGAATAGACTTGGCTATCGCGCTGGAGTTTTCTTCAAGGGTGTCTCATCCGATCCGATTTCGGAATATCGAAGCTTTAATAGGAGTTAATTTAACTCCTATTCCAACACACCCCCTCCCCTTCCCACCGCCCGACCACCCGTATAAGGATTTTAATAGGAGTGTGTTCTCCTGATATGTACAAGCGTTCAAGAGTTATGGGAGTCGCTTTAACTTTTTTTTACAAATATATGTACAGCTTGTTGTATCCAACTGCGCAGTAATGCTGATTGATTGCTTAATAAAATTGTATGTACGAGGATTTAGATGCATAGATAGGCAAACTTTCTAAAAGCAATATAAAGCAATTTGCATTTGATATTTAGCAGCTTTGAAAATTAGAACTCGTTGATACAATGTAGTATATACGCTCAAGAAATGAAATGCTGTCAACTTATGCGTAAAGTCAAGGAATACAGGATATGACGGTGTGTGCACCAGTCTGAAGAATTGTCAGCAAAAAGATGTGTTAATCGTTAATCAAACTTGATATTCTCTATGCAAACAAGACATAAGAATGAAAAATGCAAAGAGGATATAGCTGGATGTATACTTGGACTGCAGAATATTTTGAGCAGCGAGTTACATATCGGAATGAAAATAGAAGTTTCAATTGTTACTGAGAGCGAGCGTAAGTTGATATCGATGGAATCCAAGCACAAGGTCGCACAAAAAGTTGGAAATTATTTTTTTATTAAGCGCTAGAGCTCTTCGAAACAAGGGCACGTACACGGTTGAAATGGCTGTAAATATTCAACGAGGCAATGAAAAAGGTGGGCAGCAAAGATTATCCGAGATAAACGTCACAATCGCGTCACAGCGTATAACGGGAGAGATTATAGAGACATATCCACGTGGCTCTGTGCATACATAACTTCCAAATATATATATCTAGATTGGTTTTACGAGCACGTGTGGTCTGCGAATGATGGTATTTATCGTCCGAGAATCATCTCCAACGAAAAGCTGGGCCATTGCACTGTTTTTTTCTTACAATAGCTTTCGAAAATTGTATCGCTAGCGACGCTCTTGTTGAGTTATCGTGCGAGGAAAAAGATTTTTCGACACTAAAATCTAGCCAATCCTTTGACACGACAGAAAAATAATTATTAAATGTCAACTAGTGACATTTTTTTTTTTTTGAGAAATTTCAAAAATTTGTGAAGATATAAATGATTTTTTTAATTATCAACGGTGAAAAATGATTAGTTGCCACCATTAACCAAATGGATAAATATACCCCAGGTACTTTACTTACTTGTGCAAACTAAACTGTTGTTGGCGCAAGGAATTAACCTTTTGCGATCGGCAGATTATCGCTTTTAGGAGAACCAGCAGATTAAAAATGTCACCGCTACGGGGACACCGACCGCAAAGGGTTAATAGTCGAAATAGACCAAACATAGAAGCAATGAATGAGGTAACGAAACAATTGTTGTCCCATCCAAGGAATGAATAACCCAACCGAACAATTGTTGACACAACCAAGGAATGGATAGCCCAATCAATCAATGTATAGCTCAAATAAACAGTTCTTGATCCGACCTATCAATGGATATCTCAATTAAACAGCTGTTGAGCCAACCAACTTATTCATTTGCTCAACCAAACAGTTGATTCGTTCAACTATTACTAGTTTTCTGGCGCGCAAAAGTTTATTCTTTCCGGCAGCACGCTATTTTTCTCCGTGATGTGTAACCATAATTTTTTTCTCTGCCTCTTTGAATGAGGAACCTTTCTTGGATATGTTTAACAGTCACCATAGTTCTTGTCAGTTCATTCTTTTGCATTTTAATGCATTTTGAAAGTAAACCTGCTTCCGAGCTTTACTTTTAACTACAATTTTCGGGATTAGAATTTGATATCAGGTTCCTCTGCTCCATCTCTTTAAGTCTATTACACTCTTATCGTTCGCCAATTCCGCTTATTCGAGAGCACGTTGTATCCGGACGTGTGCGAATTTACGTTATTAACATCGACTCGTACTCGAGGCAGTGTTTATAACGCCTGCGTTCCTTATCTCGTCGCATGTTGTGTCTGCGACATCAAACCGCGGTGACCAATCGTGAATTCTACGAGGCTTGACGGAGAATCGTGACGGTGTCGGACTTCTGCAAACCTACACGTCCAGTATTTACGATAAGGCCATGAATAGCGAGAGCGTAGTAAACGAATCCTCTCAAGCTCAAAAGGTATCGCGTACTCGTCTATTTTAAAAAGCTTTGAAGAAACGAGGATTGATTTATCGGTAGAATATTATCGAATACGATCGTTTCTGTCACGAGTCATCGAATCGCTCGCTTCTTTACGATTACGATTATTACTCGTATTCTTCATTCACGATACGTGCTGCAATCTCAACTTTCCGTGACGTTTCCAGTCGATTGAATACTGCACCGGGGTGCCATGTTCGGTTCTTCATTGGAAGGGATAACAGATATTGTAACAAGGCTACTTCAACCTCTGTAATACGAGAGAAAAGAATGTATCTACTAATCCGATTACGTATTAATGATTACATGTGTGATTCCAAAGCTGTCAATAGAGCCCATAACTAGAACAGTCACGGTTGCCAATTCGTGTTTGGTGGTTCTGTCCTAGTAATGGTGGACAGCTTTGCCAAGAATGGGTCAAATCTGATTACAAATACTGGGCAATGTTCATATTGAGTAAGATTTTCAAATAAGCTCCACCTTAGTACACTGAATATACAGGGTCGACCTTTATATTGCTTACCGTCATTAAATCGTTTTCAATGCGTGACTAATAGTCGTATCAATATCGGGGCATTCTCTGATTCACCTTTGTATTTCTATACCCAGGAAAGCATTTTCGATACAAGATTAAGAGGTGTCGGTGTACTGTATCAGGAATAACAAACTATTTTACCGATCCTACGCCAATTGTGGTTGACATAGTACTCGAAAAGTGTACATCGAGACACATGTAAGAGTTGATTCAGTCCTAGGCATGTACTCTCTGCCACAATTAGACGTTCTAAAGTAATGTCGAAACAGTATTGACAGTCTATGAATCCTCAAAAATATTAACTAAAGTATGAATGAAAATAATTGATAATAAATTTTAAATCAATAATCCGATTGAGTGATAAATAAATATCATCTCATAATTTCTTATTACAAAGAATAAAATTAAAAGAAGTAGTTACATTAATTAATAATAAGAATAAAATAACATACAAAGAGTAAAATAAAAAGAAGTTACATTAATTAATAAACATATATTTTATAATTGTTGTATTAACGAGTTTCTAAAAGGTTTCTCGACCATAACGACATTTTATGATTCTATATAAGGTAGCATTGAAGTAATAAAGTACCAGTTGAGCGAGCATCGATAGAACTACAAAGCAAGTTTCGAAATTATATTGTCCAAGATGACATAATCGATTATGTCGGGTAATGTTGTTGACTAATTGCAGGATCGCAGGTTCGAATCTCAATCCACGAACTAAATTTATTCCGAAATTTGCATCGTAAGAGTGTAAGGTTACTCAGAAGAATAAAAAAGCATTCCAGATCTTTAGAAATGTTTTATTTTATTCTTTATTAATATTTTTATTGAATGTTGACTAAATATCGACAGCCGCAGGGTACAGTGCCGACAATGATTACCAGCATTGAGCAGGTGTCATCATTTCTGTCCAATACTTATTCTGCTTTCAATGTATATTGTGACATGCTACTATTCGTACATTGGTATATTTGCATTATAAATTATTTACACACTAATGGAAACAAATAGCTCAATAGGTTCCTGACATCTTAGCGACTGAAGATAAAAGCTTTTCTACTCGGGATACTTTTTTTTTACCGATTTATAACTTTGTACACCTTTCATTCAAAGGTTCTAGAAAATAACTCACGAACTAGATAATATCTGGAGATGTCTCATAGACAGCATACATGTGTCATAAACATGATTGGGGTTCAAGCGACATCAAACTCACGTTTTTACGTTAGTAATTTTGCCAAATGCTATCTCGGGTATGGCATGTATTTCATTATCGTAATGAAAAAATATTAATCATGGTAATTCTGGGCAAACCACCGTATAAGTTTTAACATTTTATTTAGATGTAGCGTCCATGTCCGATCAGTAGGATGGATATTTTTTTGCGAAACACAAATCAGAGTGCGAGATACGTGATCGCGATTCTAAGTTCGGGAATTAGAGATCTAATTCAAATTCCGCATTTGCGAATCATCATAAATATCGAATCTAATTGCTTGAGCCAATTAAATTATAATTGATTGAGCAATCAGATTCGAAAATTCTTTAACAAAGGAACTGTGAAAAAAATTCTGCCACGATCCCGGTTTAAACCGGAAACACCCAGAAGTTCAACCTGGTGCGTTATCAATTACGCCACCGTTGCTCTAGCAGAATTAATCTCACAGTTCTCTATTACTTTATAAACAATTTTTATTAACCATAATAATTCTAGGTAAACGACCGTGTAAGTTTTAACATTTTATATAAATATAGCGTATATGTCCGGTCAGAAAATATTAACTTAGTTAGAATATCATAAAATATCAATTAATCATTTTAGTAATACTCAATCAATATCGACGTTTATGAGAGAAAATATACCTTTTGTATTTTTAATAAAATCTCGTATAGGTTGTGCTCAACCTTATAATTAAATTCAATTTAAAGTTTCTTTAAAATGCACATTAACAAGCATTTTTAACAGTTTTTCTCACCAAATTACTTTAGTCAACTATCATATACAATTTTTAAAATAAAGTGAAAACGTGTTGTTTTTTTTTCTATTAATACGAATGACTAAATCACTGTCATGAACTGATTTAGCATTTACATTCAAGATTTTCAACATATCAACGATATGTACACGGAAAAAAAACATAGGAAATGTTCCTATACTCAGTCTTGCAGCCCTGAGATATCCCGTGTGTCAGTCTGACGATGTTTCCCATATTATTGGAAGAATGTTATTGTCAGACAGTAAATCGCATAACTCCTTACACGTAGAACTATCAATAAACAACCTGATAACACGAACGATAATTAACCTGATTTTAACAAGGGTTTAATAATAACAGCGATTTTTAAATTGAGTCACAGACATTCCACGAACCCGTTTTCCTAAAAAAAAATACGTTTGTTAACCCTTTTAATCATTTTCCGAGCACACAATCTCTCAAAACTAATATTTCATCACCAAGTTATGAAATATCAACAGCAACAAACAAAAATTACACTAATTACATTAATTATTTAATGATTTTTTCAGTATTTAATCAATTCTTTTGTTAAAGCTATGCAAACACAATTATTACACACCGTAGATTACTTCTATAATATAATTGACGTCAATTAAATTATGACAAGGAGATGAAAAATGTATTGTGGTTAAAATTTGTGACCAGTGGAGCAAAACCTTAATAACTGTCAACCTCCGTTTCCGCGTGGATACATCGCATGAGTATAATCGGCGTATAATTGAATTTGCTCGTCTCGGACAAGCTGAACGTGGATGGTGGAGAAGGTTGAGGATAGTATAGTGGTCGCGGCAGGTGCGGCGGTGAGGGACGCAATGAGTAAATGCACCTCCACTGGTGTAATACATAATACAACGTCGAGGGTAGGGAGACCGAGTATAGTAGTACACTTTGGTCAGTGTGCCGGCCACAGGTAGCCTAGCTGCTGCTATACCTCGAGGTGTAATAGCCGAGTGACCAATGTGAGAGATACAACTCCTGTTGTAAAACGAAACGCACAGACGAGAGGCTTCGGGCTTACCAAGCATCGCGATCTTCTTTGCCTTTTTCTATATCGGTTTCGTCACTTTTGTCCGTGTCGTTGTAAAGTTCGTGCGTTCGATGTTCCCCGGCTAATCCTTGTTCTTCCACTGCGTTTCGCACTGTATTTTCCATCTTCGTTTCGAAAAAAAAATTAAGTAAAATAAGTAAAAGGCACAGTGGCTTTCTCAGTGCGGCAAGAAGCCGAGTTCTCGTGAACCAAAAAGAAGTTCTTGGTTATTTTCCACTGGAAACGGAACGTAGCAGAAGGTTTTTTTACTTAGGTACGTATTCCTATTTCGTCTGTGGTATCATCGAGAAATACCCTTCGATGGTTGTAAAAGGAAGACGACCAGCCTCTACACGCTCTCTTTCTTTGTGTTTTTTTGTTTTTCCCTATCGAGGACCCTCGTAATTCCAGCAACACGCGATCTCGTGTGCTGCTAAACTAAAATGGTGTTTTCTGTAATGCGCTGCACGTGTGCAATCTGATATATTTTTTTTAAATTTCTTTTCTAAATGTTGTGAAGTATTTGGAAGACATTTTTATAAGTGATAAAGAAACAAACAGTCTATTTGTATGTATTATAAAAATATTTAGCCACCGCCGTTGTGTAGAAGAACATAGACACAGTCACTCACAGCCATCATCTTACCCCTTAGCTCTGGATTACTCAAGTCCCCTTTAAAGCTTCCCCCTTATCCCCACCCCCGACCGTGAGATAGTGACGAATTATAGCGTCGGGAGAAAGTGTCAATGTTAGGGACAGAGTAGACATCCGAACCGTACGGCTCGATAGTATTTTTATTAATACAAATATCATAATTTTTATAAGAATGTTTAACTAGCAAATAACTTAATATATTAAGGATGATATGATGCTCGATAAATAAAGTCTCGATTGATAAATATATAACACTCCTCGCTGAGCAACACTATCTATGACCTTTTGAGTGACGCATGAATCAATGTGGGATGTCGTACATTTTTGTTCTAAGGGTTTCATGTATTAAATAGCTCGACAAACGGGTACACGGGTCGACTTCATCGTACAAAACATAAACTGTATCGCTCAACAAATTTGATATAAAAAAAAAAAGAACAAAACTAACGATCCTATCGCATTAATTAATATTTTCTGCGTAAAAAAAGGGATTTTTAAATCTTTTTCAACCCCCTTACGCAGGAAGATGCCTGCTGCGTTTCATCGGGACCTCTCCTTTACCAAGACTCGATGTTCATAAGTCCGTACACTATTGTGATAATTTTATACTTGCCGTGCAGTGTATTCTCCTTTTTCGCTGACTTTAGTGCCTCGATGTAAAGACTAAGCGTATACTTACATTTGCTGGCGACATTGATCCGAAAGCTCAGTTTTCCACGAGCACAAAGCGGTTTATATCAACAGTGCCGAACGAGTTTACCACCAACGATACAGAAGTGCATAGACCAATTTTAATTACGTTTCGAAGTGCAATAAAACTTTCCAAGTGCCATTGAACGCCTCTAACGCTTTGTCCGTTGCTTCCTATACTGCTTTCGACGTGTAGCTCTACATAACCGGATCCTACTCGATCTCTCACGCGACTTCTGACGTTTCAACGAGCACTTCTCCATCTCAATCCTATTATACGCGTGTATTTCCATTGACGTGCAGCGCACTCGTTTTATGCTGTGATAAAAAAATCTTTAAAAATTTAATAAAAACCGACAATAATTTAATAAAAACGCAAGGCAATTTTCTAATCGCTTTTCTTGATTTTATTCTAAATAGACGAGTGCAAAAATGATTGAGCGACTCAATAAAATAGAGTTATTAAAAATTATTTACCTGTTTTGGTTTTCATAAATATAATAACTATAAAAAAATATAACAATTATAAAAATGCTGTAGAAGATCACATTGAACCAGCTTTAAAAAGTATGAAATAAACAAAAAAATTTATTTAAGTAACTCCCGATTGCAAAAAAGTGTAATAAAGATGACTTTAGCTTTAAACAGTTTTCATATGAAAATAAATCTAAAAGGGATGAAATAATTTCCGATGTCATTTTAGTTTACTTTATATTTAAATGACAATAATTCATTTACCGCTGTCACTACAGTCGGGAGACGTCTCCTAAATATTGCGTCTTTTACATATCGATGATCTAACGCCAGAAAGACGTATAAGCATAGTTTATAGACACCCGATACGCCCTTTTGACTTTAGACCATCGATATCAAGAAACATGCTGACGTCTGAATTCTAATTTAAAAGAAAAATGATATACGATGTAGATGTTTTATAACGCAAAAGAAGACGTCTCCCGACTGTAATGACAGCGATAAATGATTTATCGTAATTTAAATATGAAGTTAACTGAAATGACATCGGACTTTAATTTACCCTTTTTAAATTTATTTTCATAAGAAAATTGTTTAAAGCTAAATTTATATTTATTTTAGTTTTTTCTAGTCAGGAGTATTTAAAATTATTAATTTTTAAATATATTTAATTCTATTTTCAACCTTACACTATCTTTGAAAAGTGGCTGTAGGGTTGAAATAGCTGGAAACTCCTTTTCCAACATTCCTTTCGGGGGATGATAAGCGGTTCCTACTGTATTTCGTTACCGGTGGTAGATCCTAAACGCAGAGTACTGCACGTTCTACGTCTGATTTATTAGAACCCTTGCTGCACTTACCCTCGCGGATAATCATCGATTTATTATTGAATGTTTGAATTAACTTTTACGAAAACCATTCATAGCACGTACAGTGCTATCGTAGCTAATTGTAATTCAAGTTTGTCCACAAAGATAACTCTTAAATCAGCAGCAACTGTTTAATGGGGATTCGAGACCGAGGCTCCCGTTGAAGAATTCAGTCCGACGCATCGACGATTAACTATTCGACTTCGTTATAACGACTAACATCTAAGTTTCAATGCCTTTTACACAATTCTTTGTCATTTGTACGCGTTTATGCTTCGATGTCGTCTAAACGTCGTAGACAGCATTTAACGAGATAAAAAAGAAAACACACTCAACGCCAGCAATGATTGCTCAGATGCATTATGCATGACACTTAATTCTTCTATTACGCGTGCACTCGTAATTGTAAATGGGTAAGTTCCACGCGAGTTGGGGAAGGGGGGGGGCGTTCCAAATTATAATATCGATGCCCCGAATCAATATCGTAAGCGCGAATCTCAGAGTTGCAACTTCAGTTCGATAAATTTCTTCTTAAGATCCGAAATTTTTAATTTTTCGATGCATTAAAACATATACACGCACATTTATCTGGAAATTTTTTTCTAAACCACTTTTCTCGATGTTTTAGACCATTTTGAGTACTCCGAGATAATAATTACAACAAAAAATTTCACGGAAACAATGCTTCTTCTATGAAAAAGCAAAAATGATTATCGTTCATAATAATAAATATAAAAAAATTATTGTACGAATTTTTCTAGATAGTTACGACAATAATAGGAAAATTCAACGACAGACTTTCAATGTGACTTTTAGAGTGACAATATATTTTTTTTTTTCTTCGAGGAGAAGCAATTTTGATTTAACACCGAGTACGTATCGTAACCCTGATATCTAGATTCTACGAACAACTTGCTATAATTATAACCAAATTCAAATCAACTTCTCCATGATAAAATATTGAATGGCCGTAATACGTATGTACGTATACTTGCATTAGGTAACTGTAAAACGTCATACATGACGCCATGCCTCATGGGTAGAAGCTATCGACTTGTTATAGCAAACTCGGGCCTGTGTATGGATTCGTGTCCTCAGGATACTTGATGACGTAGGTAGAGCAGCTCGTAGCACTGGTCGGTAATTCAACCCTTTACGGGAATAAATGTATTATCGGCATTTAAAAATGGCACCATGATTTCGATCAAATTCTATTAATAGCAGGTGGACTTTGAGAAGGAAAGTAACTAAATCAATTATTAAATTGTCTATTAAAATAATTATTTGACAGTTGAAATAATTATTTAACCGCAATTACGTGAAACTAGAGAAACCAGATATTGGACTAAATTTAGCAATGAATTATAAGTCTCGTCTACTCACTTGCGCAACATTGTGATTTGGACGATAAACATTGTGGAAAAATATAAGTAAAATTAAAGTAAAAACTTATAATAGCGATTCGAATATTCTTAGGTTGATTTGGACAGACACGAAGACACATACAGCTACGAATGTTGTTAGTAAACGTGCGATAGTGCGAAAAGACGTAGCACGAACTTGCCTATTCGACTTATCTTTCCTTCTTTCTCCGTCAATATTAAATTAACAGTGACTTCTGACAATTGAGCAAACAGCTTCGTTTGATCTTCTATCATACGATTTCTTGTTGTTTGCCTTTGGATCATCGTCAGTTAAGTCTTCGTTTAAAAGACGTTGAAAGCTAGCACACGTACTTGTGAACGTTCGAAGAACTAAATCCTGAATGAAGATGGAATTTTTATTTTCTACGTTATTTTATGAGAGGCTGATACGGTGTATTTGATTATTTTATTAAAATGCTCGCAACGTTTATTTATATTTGTAATTATTGAATAAAAAGTAAATAATTGTTAAGTAAATTAAAAAATTCTTAAACCAGCTATTTCTAGATCATTTAAATTATTACATTCGTAATGTTGTTAATTTTCCGCGTTCGCTGAACCGTGCGCAACATGATTACCGGGCGAGCTAGAGAGTTCTGTAATTGCGACATAAACACGTCTTCCTGGTCACTCGTTGCGTTAATTACGACAATTGAAGCGTCGAACATTACGAGTACCACGAGTCCCGTGACTTACAGCTACGTTCTTTAATTCTCAGAATAAAGTAAAATGTTTAACCCTTTCACCACTGATTACACAGTTCTCCATAGAATTTTTAATACCGTTAATTAATTTCTCATACAATTAGTACTGCGATAATATAAAAAATATTCTCAAGCAAATATTAATTGAACTTTTCATCGTTTCCTGCCGTGTCGCTATTTTTGTCATTTCCGACCAATGGAATACGGATGTGTGGTTATTGGGTCAAAGCAAAATCTCATGTAGCATATACCGTTGAGTCCATACGAAGCGAATATAGATTTATCTGCATTTTCAACTCATCGGAGGAGTAGACCGTAGACAATGTCATTCTCTACGTTCATTTTGATGGTGGTCCACCGGTTATGCACATATTCTCTGTTGAACAGAGGAGGACTCTCTCTCTCTCTCTCTCTCTCTCTCTCTCTCTCTCTCGGCACATCAGTGTCGAGTAATTAAGGCTTTTAAGGGAAATGTCCGGTGGAAAGCTAGCTGAAAGGAGATCAGAGATCAGATCCAGAGCTACCGGGTATAATAATAAGATACTATTGCGAGACGAGCTGGAAAGTTTGAACGACGCGTATAGCCCACGGGTTGTCTATCTCGAGTACGCAACAGCCTGTGTACGTTTATATTATAGAATCGGTTCGATTTTATAAATTCAGGTTGAAAACCTCACCGTGGCCCGGGGTTTGTACAGCCTTGTGCTACAAAACTGTCGTTACCAATTGAGAGAAACCAATAAATGCCTTTCTCTCTGTTACCTAGAATGTTCCAACACTTCAGCAGTAGAGTATTGTCCGAATACTTATTATTTATTCGTGCGAAAATTTAATACAATCTGACGCATCATGATTGTTTCTCCGACGAGCTCTGTTTTCTACAGTTTCACATTTTAAAACAAGGATGCATTTTTAAATTCGTACTTTGCTTCCTCGTCTTTCCCGCTCACCCACAGATTCTCCTCTATGGGTAACGATTGTCTCAATTATCGCTTTCCCATAGAGAAAGTGGTATTACAATTTTTCGGTAGAATAAAAAATCTAGTAAAATAGATAATTTCGTAAAGTTTAAATCCTTTAAACGATTCTCTCTAAATTTCTCACCAAATCGTATATAATTATTCTTTTTAATTAAAGTTCATACACCAGCATGTTTCTCAATACGTAAAAGACGGTTGCAGTATTCAGTAGACGTCTCCCGACTGTAGTGACAGCGGTAAATGAATTATTGTAATTTAAATACGAAATTAACTGAAATGACATCGGAAGTTATTTCATTCTTATTAGATTTATTTTGATAAAATGTTATTCTTTTTATTTATTCCATACTTTTTACAGCTAGCTCTTCTTTTTGTTCTACGGGAAGTTGGGAGAAAAAATCAAGAAATTCTAATAAGACATTAGATTGATAGTCTGATCGATGATTGATACTTTGCCGATTACTGGGATATTTAAATAATGGATTTTATTTATAAAACAATATGGAAGTCACTACTGTGTTTTTGTACGCTCACGAGGATTTTGTTTACCTATTTACATTTACAATCATAAATCCCACGTCGTTTCTTCTCGCTTCACTAGCATCGCGTATAAGAATACAAATTACAGCAATTTGTACAACTTCCGTGTAATTGAAAAAACCATCATAAAACTTTAAATATTATTTTCAAAGTGACTGCGTCGCAAATCGCTCGTACACTGAGAAAATTATATTCACGGAATATCCGATGTTTCCGTGAAATATTTTAGCTGGACAAGCAAATACTAATACTATTGGAGAAACCGATAAATGCCTTTCTCTCTACTGTTACCTAAAATGATCGGAGATTTCAGCAATAGGTATATTCTGCAGAAGATTCAATCTGTAGCGAATTAAACTCACTTGACAAAAGTCGAAACAATAATATTTTGATGTATTCGTGCCTCTTGTATTAAAATATTCTACTCGAAAATAAATAAAAATAAACAACTAAAACGAACTAATTTCTGAAAAGAAAATCATCAATATGTTCAATATTTTCCAAAAATACTATAAAATCACTTAAAATTTCCATTCAATAGAGCGATCATTACGTTACAACTAAATATGCTGTTTGTAACACTAATTTTGAGTATAAAGCAATAATCATTCTATTTCGGGGAGTCTTTATGTGTTTTCATTTTATCGTCAGGTTATTCTAGAAAATTTTTGAAAAATTGCCATTATTAAACTGTCAGTAAGCCGCCATTTATTGTGACAGAAGTTTCAAAAGGCTAAAATATATTAGATAGTCATTATCATGATTTTTTCTTCGGTGAAGTCTGTTTTCTACAGTTTAACGTTTAAAAAAACAATCAAGGAATTGTAAATAAAACATTAAATTGATACCCTGATCAATTCATTTGCCGCTTACTCGGATATCTGAATAATGGATTTTATTTTTAAAAAAATATGGAAATCGTTACAGTGTTTTTGTACGTTCACGTTCACTTTGTTTATCTATTTACACAATTGCAATCAGAATTACCATCACGCTCTGCTAGCACCGCGTTCGAGAATACAAATTACTGCAATTTGTACAAAATTTGTATAATTAAAAAAACAATAAAAAACATTATCTTAAAGCAACTGCGTCGCAAATCACCTGTACACTGAGAAAATTACATTCACGGAAAATCTTCGATTCTTTCGTGAAATACTTCAGCTGGATAAACGGATTATTCTTTTTTATTGCAACTCCCATAAACTACCATTCAAGTTTAAATCTCTCAACGGTGTCTCTCACGTGCACATAACACGTCAATACTGATTCTATTGAATGCTATTAATTTTATTACCATCAAAGACTCGTATCTGAAGCATCGTTTGGCGTAATTTGAAACTTTTCAGAGCTTCGGAGAAATTATCCCAGAGATATTTAAGGTGCTATCTTTTAAAGCGTAAGCTCGCAGTTTAAAGCTTTCTTCGCTTTCTCCTCGATTACGAATCAAGCGAATGCAGACACCAGTCAAAAACACCGATCGACGTTTTGTGGAAAATATTGCCAGAGATTCTAATTGCCCAGAGCACGATTGAGCACATTTTATATTTTTACGAGAACATCAATTTTATTATGCAGTCAAAACAAAGTTATTTTTGTCAAAAATAAATTACGAGAATGAAGACGGATGAAGACGATCATTGTTGGGAATTATTAAGTTCGAAACTTTGACAGAAGAATAATATAAATTTGAAAAGAAATTTAGTATTTAACGGCATTTTTAATGCTTCAGTCACCGATCAACGATTTTAAAAATTCCTTTCGAAATATTAGAGTTAAATAGAAATGTTATATATTTAAATGGCATTTCGTATACACTCGGATATATTATTGTATCAAAAATTCTCGTGGCAGTAAATCTCAGTACTTTGCTTAAACGAAAATGTTTATTATTATATTATATTAATATATTAACAAATTAATAGAATAATATTTAATATTTATTCCCAACTGTGCCTTCTGTCAGCTGTTGCTTCACTTTGGGATTATCAACTGATGTCTTACGATCGATGAATTATCTACGAACAGCTGACAGCCCATCGGTTGACAATTAGAGATAGTAAACAGTTCGACAAGACATTTGGAACGTGAAAAGCGGTTGCAGAATAGAGGAAGACAGCAGGTCCTTGAGGCCATATCCATCCAACCTTTATCATCCAAGTCAACGATATGCATACAAACTTAATTCTGCATCTTTTGTCGAGACACTTAATCGAGGACAAATTGCCAGACGTTCCGGTGTATAAAATTCATTGCTTGATCGTTCATCAGGTTACTTCGTCGGTTGTGCTGTCGGAAGACATCTCGCGGTTATTTCGATTATTAGATTCATTAAATTAATTGTACTAAAAGGCGGAAGGAAGGAAGGAAGATGAACGAAGGAGAGACGACGGACTGAACGTGGTTTGTGTCTGACAGGTTAAAAAAGTAGCATCGGGTAACTCGAATCGAGTTAGGTGTCCTCTCGGAGACGACCTCAAGGTATTTAAAACATTTCATCGAAATATCAAATTTATTATACAGAACATGTATATCCCACGTTGATGGTTGGGAGGGGGGGGGGGAGTGAATTGGCAACTATCAATACTCGATCGATACGATTATTTCTGTAGTTACCATCACTACCTTTAACTTCTCTCATTATATTAATAGTGCATGGAATTATAAAAATAGTCACATGGACTAAAAATTATTAGTTGTCACTTAATAGTTGTCAGTACTTGCACAATTCGCTGAGTGCAGTTTATATGAAGCGTCATTGCTGTAACTATTCTTTGTAGAAAACAAGAGATATAATGAGAGCAAACACGACTGAGACGTAGGGCAGTCATGTGAATAGAACGTTTCGCTTTCTTCATGTTTTTTTTTTTTTAATTCTAGACAGCATACAGGAAACATCTGTTAGGGGAGGATGTTGCCCAGTTGTGCGCCCTACTGATGTCTTTCATTTACATCAGAATTTATGATACATCGCTCCATCTATCACGCAGTTAATTTCTCAGTATTTGTTGAACTTTTTTTTTATTCGCTTCTCTTAAAACTGAAACAATCATTTCAAGATTCAACGAATTGATGAATCAGACTGATCTGCTGTTTATAAATGTGATTTAACAATAATATTGTACAATAAATATGATAACAATGAGTACAGAAAGTAGTTAAAGGTTGTTTATTCAATAAAATCTACCAAATTTTCCAATCGATGGTTTAAACTGTTACTTTTATTTATTATTTTATTATTTACGCGAATTATAAATTCAAAATGTTGCGAGTGTGATCATCGGTGTCTCACAAACCAGTTAAGGGATCCTGTAATTACCATCGTGAATCTCTTTCCGCCGACGTGGATGATTGGACGGTAACATCGGGAGTCTTTCACGAGGTCTACGTCGCACGAAGACCCTGAGAGGTGTAACCCCTTTCTCGATGTTTAGCGATATCTTGATTACATTTCTTTCCTTTTGAAACATGTCAGCCCCCACGGCATCTTTTAATATTTCATTTATATCCATTTCTATTATACACGCGTAAAGGATTATCGGTGTCACGAGTGCCTCACTTTGCAGGGAAGCGTTCTCTCAGTATTTGTTGAATTTTTTTTTTCATTCGCCATTCTTACAACTGAAACGACAATTTCAAGATTCAATGAATTTATCAAGCAAACTGATCTGTTATGTATAAATATTATTCGATGACTATTGATCAATTGTCAATAAGAATAGAAAATAGTTGGAGGTTATTTATTCAATTAAATCTACCAAATTTTCCAATCGATGATTTAAACTGTTACTTTTATTTATTATTTTATTATTTACGCGAATTATAAATTCAAAATGTTGCGAGTGTGATCATTGGCGTCTCACAAACCAGTTAAGGGATCCTGTAATTACCATCGTGAATCTCTTTCCGCCGACGTAGATGATTGGACGGTAACATCGGAAGACTTTTACGAGGTTTACGTCGCACGAAGACCCTGAGAGATGTATTCCCTTTCTCGATGTTTAGCGATATCTTGATTTCATTTCTTTCCTTTTGAAACATCTCAGCCCCCACGGCGTCTTTTAAGATTTCATTTATATCCGTTTCTATTGTACACGCGTAAAGGATTATCGAGTCTACGAGTGTTTCGCTTTGCAAGAAAGTTCCTCAATACAACCAGGTCGTGCGAAGTATTATGGTATAACGATCGATCTGCTTGCGTTATTAGACGGACTCTGGCATTTGTATTTATTAGGAGCAGCTTTTGCGAAGGTTCCAGAGCAATCAAACTTTAATAGTGAAGGAGATTGTAAAAAAAGAAAATAAACAAGCTTAAGTAAAAGCGAGGGAATCCGGATCGATACTCAATTTATATGCAACTCAAAATTAAGAGGTTTTCACAGTACAATTGACAAATTCAATAATAAGAAGTTTTGAATATTTATTGAATTTTAATTCTGCACCTTGTGGTAGATAAAAAATTTTATTTTAAACGTTTCTCATTAAATTGTTGTTAATGGTGTTGATAATTTCGTATATTTATAACTGTACAGGATTTTAATTCCAGAAATTATCTCAATCACAATACAAGACTATAAGATTACAATTCCACCACGAGACAACGTTACGGTATTGCTTGTGTAAAAAAGAGTTATTTCGTGACAGGATGTAGAAACGTTATAGTTTTTCGCAACTAAATCGTAGTAGAATTGTTTTTGTTTTATTTTTTAGAGAAATAAATGATAAAGTCAAAAAATGTTTCAATAATTTATAAATAATTTACAAATGTCAAAAGCAAACTTACCGAAATAAAATGATTTAAAAACTGTGCTCTCGTTAAACAGTTTTCTATAAAAAGATTGGTGATCATTAGAATAATTACTGTACTGGAATAATTATTCATAATTATTTTTCTATTGAAATAAATACTTTGTTCGTTTAAAAAAGGAATACAAAAAATCTTTAAACATTTATTTCGTCGGAATATTAATTAATTAATTAATTAATATGGTTTATTGCTCGAGTGATACTCGCATCTGTGTTCTCTACTTTAGTAAATTTGGCGCAGTCTTGGAAGTTATGCAATAAAATTGTTTAAAAATTGCAAATATGCATAAATTGCTATGCGAATGAGAAATTAATCTTCCCATTTAATTTTTAAGTAAATATTATTACTATTGTGCACCTCCGGAGTGATACTGCATGTTGTTTTTTTATTTGTACGGTGGGGGATCGTTATATGCGGACACAAGTGAGTCATGCAGACTTGAGTGAACGATCGTACATTCGTTCAGTCAGAGTCTCAGTCTCGCGGTATCCGTTGGTGACGATATATTACCGTTGGTGCGGTTTCCACGCTGAACAAACAAAAGATCATCGATAGTCGTGCGCGGTATAGAGAAACGTTGAGTCTCCCCGATCGGACGATCGACGAAAGAATCAAAGTCCTTTTAAGTCTCCTCGCGGTATGTCCTTTTTATGGTTAACTTGAACCATTTTACGAAAAAAAAAAAACTTATTATAATTAGTTGAAGAGAAAAAAAAACGATAAATTAATTAATAACCATCCTGTTACCGGTGAATTAATTAGTAAATTAAATAATAGTTATACAGTGGTTGGGAACTATGTTGCAGCAGCCAGCAGGACGGAGCTGCCATCACAGCGACTCCTCCACATGTGGATATCGCCATCCCGACTGAGGATCGGCCGGGCACCAAGAAAAAAGACGTTGCCTTAAGCTGCGATCTGGCTGCCGAAGGAAGGGGAGAGAAGTGACGCCAAAAGCTGAATCGAAAAGGTCCGTAGTTTATGATATACTGAACGGACATATCGAAAGAAGAAATGGATAAGAACGAGAAAAACAGAATGCCAGGAAATAAAAGGAAGCTCTCCTTCCTCGGCTTTGGCAAAAGAAGTTCGGTGAGTCTTGGTATTGACCGAAATATATTTTTTTTCATTTATTCATTTGCATTATTATTTTGTCTATTATCTATTAACAAATAAATCTTAAATACAATTCAATGAAAATTAATTTATATATTTTTTTTATTACCAAATTCCATTTAAAACGCACAGAAGGAAATTTCATTATTTGAATCCGATAAATCTTTATTCCGGGTGTGATAATTTTTTTTATTGTATATTGGTTTTCATAGATCATTTGTTTATCTATAAACAAGGGTTCAAAATAACAATTAGTATTTTGGGACAATTATTTAAACAACTTTTTTGTAAAATTGTTTATCAAACGCTTGTCAACCGTCGTCTACCGTTAAGTCATTCCGTGAGTACTCAGAGTTCCTCGCCCTACAGTGCACGACTGTTAAGAAAGCCGCGTAAAAAAATGTACGAATAATACTCCGAAGAAGAGTTCGAATCGCAAATCACTTTTACGTAATGGATGACGGGTCGTATGTTCCTCTTTATTGTGTCGTGTGCGACCTCATATTATGCGGAAACACGTGCCATCCGTGTTGTCGGGGCACGTATTGCTGCCGCTGTACTAAGTTATAATTGCAGGCATCTCGGGAAAACAATGTTTCGAGGTTAAATTCTGGTATTTACCTTCGGTGTAACACACTTACGGTACAATTTTATCGTACAACCAGATTGGGTTGGGATTGAAAAATATGAACAAGCAGCGCTATATTCAAATTTTATAATATTTACAAATGAAGATGCTATCGCCTTCATTTACGTGACTGATCCGGCTAAATGAAAATGTTTTTGATTGTTTAAACAGTCGTTACAAAGGACAAGTTTATTCTTCTTCTTCTTTTTTTTTTTGTTGGTGCATTTCAATGATCAAAAGTGGATCACTCTTTGTGTCCAGAGTTATGGAAAACTCTTCTTCGAGTAATACAATTTTTTGCATCTGATACTTATGTAAACTTTGGTTAATTATTTTGTTGAAATTCCTATAGTTGCCGTTTTCTTTCTCACATCAAGAATAAAAGGCTTTCTCATATATTTGGATAATTTTTATTTCTTTCTAACGACTTTTATCTATTGGTTGAAACTTTTAAATTAACAGTGTTTGCAACATATCGGATGATGTGGATTTTTTAAAAACTACCATTAACCTTTCAATATTTATTTAAATATTTTTCTCCACCTTGAAATTCATAGGATCCACTTAATGCAATGAACAATTTTTATGAATTATATCATTGCTTTCTCGGAGTGACGAGCATACCAATCGTTCGTTTCTAAACTCGTCTGCCTGTTAATTAAGTCCCCTCGACGTCAAAACAATAAAATGTCAAGCAGTGTCTTCACGAGACGTTGTTAGCGACTTGCAGTTCCCACGTCACCCAAAACAGTTTTTCCCCAGCAATTTATTGATCAAGAAATTTCGTAAACATCAGATACACCGCATTCATTTTCATTTGTTAATCTTCTCAACATTTGTTAATGAGAGATTGTAGTTAGATTTGCCCTTTTTATTTGCTTTCTGATCTTTTTGCTTCTTTTTGCTTTTTGCTGTTTTCGTGAAAAAACATTTTCTCGAGATTTTGATGTCAAAGTATTTAAAAAGTACTAAAATGTCGAGAAATCATATTCAGAAAAAATGTCAGTGCGCGCGCGCGTGTTCGTGTGTGTATGTGTGTGTGACGAGCTTGCAAAATGCAATCGATAAATCTCGGGAACGGGTTACTCGATCATCCTAAAACTATGTACGCGGGTCAGGTCGCAACTTCCATCAGTTTGCAACGACTTTTGCCCAAATTGCTAACGGGTGTCTCATTTTATGGTTGTTTGAATTTTTCGAAAAAAGGAAGTACGCTCTCTAGCTTTCGTAAATTTTCAGCTATCGTGTTAAAACTTTCTACAAGAATAGGCCAAGGGACATGGTTGTTCGGTATTGAGTTTGGCAAGAATCGATAAAGACGTTCAGATTTTATAGAAACATAAATTTTTGTATTTTTTCGAAAAAAAATCTAATTTTGCTCTAACTTTCATAAATTTTCATCTATCAAACTGAAACTTAGCATACAAATTAGTTAGGGCACAAGGATACTTGGTCTTGAATATGATAAGAATTGATTAAGAGGTTTAAACTCAATGAAATTTGCAATTTTACGAAATTTTTTATTTTATTGAAAATTTTAATACCACTTTCTCTAGAAGGAAGTCGGAATTGCAACAACCATTCCCCGTAGAGGAGAATCTGTAGGTTGGCGAGAATCACGAGGAAGCAATGTGAAAATTTCAAATTTATACGTCTTCTTTTAACTCTAAATTATAAAACAAACGGCAAATTGAAAGTTGCAAATTGTTTCCTCGAGATTCCGCACGATGCGCAATGTCCTCTCTATAAGGAACTATCTTTCTTAATATTGGCTTCTTCATGGAGAAAGCTTTGAGCATCGTGCGTAATCTCGAGAAAGCTATTTGCAGCTTGTTTTAATATCCGAACCGTTTGACCGATTCGCTTCAAAGTTTATATTAATTTCACTTTTATATTAAAATGTTATATTACTCTATTAATAAAAAATAAAAATAAAAAATCAACACGATATCATGAAATTTGTAAAAATTAGAGCGATTTGACGATTTTTCAAGAAATTCCAAAATTTGTTATAACTGAACCGTTTGGCCGATTTTTCACGAATTCAATACGAATTGTCCTTTTATGATACTTTATTTATATTTTTTAAAAACAGCCGATACCCTTGAAATTTATGGAAATTAGAGCGTTCACAGACATTTTTTTAAAATCACAAAATGCCGTAAAATTTGTAATTTATTAGTAATTTAGACAAAAATTGCAGTGAATAAAGAGGTTATGTAGATTGACATTTGTGCGAAACGGGAGCGCTGTAGCTCAAACCGTTATCGAGTTATAGACAATTCAATATTACAGTGCCAGAACATACACGCACACGTGCGCGCACCCGGACGTTTTTTCTAAATATGATTTTTCGACGTTTTGGGACATTTTGAACGCGTTGACATTGAAAACTGGAAAACATTTTTTTTACTTTTCGCTATCGCAGTCAATAATTTTGACAAGAACTCGAATTTTAAGAGAGAGAAAAAAATGTTGGTATGCAATGTTGTTACAAGTATTTCACAGTTACAATTTTATGTTTTAGAAAATGTATGTTATTTATTCTATCTTAAGGTGTATGTGATTCTATATGTAAAACAAATTAAATGTTATTCAAAAAGGGGCAGTCTGAGACAGACTACCATCGCGATAAAATCGAATATACAGTAAAGTTATACCAGTTGTATCACATTTACTATTTGGAGTCACGCTTTGTATTTTATAGCATTAGTCACTCTCTCAAAGTTATTAAATGAATATATAAATATTAAATTTCAGTACTTTCTATAAACTTGAAAGTTTTGCGTTAAAAAATGTTGAATCTCGATAAAAGCACTTATAGCTACAACTGGTGGTTAATTTAATAATTATTCTCTAATTTTCTAATTTCTCAGAGAAGCTTTAGCATTTTAATTATTAAAATATAGAATTACATCATACTGCGATTAAAATCATGTAAGAACGAGGTGGTTTTAAGGCCGCTTCTTTCATTCTTGCGGGAAAGTGCGTGAAAAGGTCGAGAGACGCGCAGGTTGCTGACATCCCTAGCGTATTATTGTTGTATACAATCCGAGTTGTTGTATTTTGACAATTTCTTGATAACTGTTAACTTGAAAATATGATAAGATTATTTAAAAAGATGATTTTCATTAGATTAGTTACGTGACATACCACGGTTGGTATCAAAAACTGTTTACCAATTTTTTGTCAAGCTAGCTCTTCGTCCTTTCGTTACGCACATTAACCTAATTTGCTTTTATCCCGAAACCTTCTGTCCTCTTGAGAAAATAGGTTAACAGCTCATGATATCACTGGATCTAGGCTGATCGAGGGGGACGGTGTGTCGCATCGCCTTAATAGTAATTTCTCTAATCGCAAACCTATAAAGTTTAAACAAGCTAAAGAGTTGCCACAACTGGTACATCTATCCTAGCTCTTTTTTGTTTTAATTAACATATTTTGTTTCGTTTATTCGTTAAAACTTCTTAAACATTTTCAGAAATATCTCTTGGAATTTTCTATTTTATAAATAAACGCAAATAAAATTTACCACATAGTAATTCAGGAGTCTCAAAAGGAATCTTTTCCCTCAACAAGTTTGCTGAACCCGCTGCAGTAAAAGAAGCCATCGTTCGGAATATTGACGTGAGGAACTGCACAATTTTTATGCAGTTATCAGCAATTTCATAAAATTCTAGCGTTTTATTATCTCATGTTACAAATTCGCATGATTCCGTTTAGCCGCGTTATATCTGATTGCCCGTAAAATTAATTGTTCTTGTCAACCTCTGATCTTCAGACTTTTCAATTTCTTCAAAGACTTTAACGTTTGTAACTCGTCGCGAAGAAATGCTATTTTCCATCGAGTGAATGTTCTCCAAGTACGATAGAGGATTCTAGACGATGTATCGACGTAACGGTAAAGTCTATGTCGGTTCTTCGCATTGTTCGCAAAGAATTTGCTCCCGACCTCGCTCCCGCGAATACCATTTGATCCTAACTGCAAAACTGTTGTGGCAAACGTGAACTACAGTGACCAATAAAGACTAATCGTTCAAAGATCTTTTGCGTTCACAGCACTTGTGTTGTGAATAATTTTAGAGCCAACCAATTGATCACAAAAATAAAATCACTGAACAGAAATCATAAGCTGTGTTTATTAAAATCTAAATTTTAAATCGAGAAAAAAGGTTTCACAGCAATTATAAACAATTGAACAATATCTTTAAAAATTCTAGGAGAATATGTTATTGTTTCAATCTCATATAGAATCGTAAGCATTAAAAGAAATAATTGTTATTTGAACATTTTTTTCGTCGCTGTATGTTGCAATAAATTAGATATTGTTTCATGACAAATATAAATAACGACCACATGCATTGAAATATATATATATAGATTGGTTCAATGACATTCTGCGACAAAGATATATTGTAACGTCAAATCTACTTCAAATTCTTCCAATTTCATATGAAATTGAAAAAATAACTAAAAACTTTCCAAGTGTTATTATTGTTGAATATTTGAGAAAGATGGAATCTGTTATTCTTTTAATCTCATATGTAATTGTAAGAATTAGAAGATAAATGATTTTTTTTCCCAAGTATACGCTGTCGCTATATTTGCCAAAAAAAATATTATACTCTTTGCAATATTTTCCTCTAGTAATGGTCATTGACGTATGAAATACGTGTTGTACATCAGAAAGAGAAAGTGTTTTGTACGACAATGACTCCAGTGATTGGTGGCTCCTTGAACTGTCAGTCACTATACGTACAATTTGCTCTACACTCGAAGTATCATACGCGTATACATTCTCTCAATAAAAAGATGCTGAGAAAGGAGAGGAACGTCAGCGACAACGATTACTCTCGAGGAATTCCCTCGTGATCTCGAGTCGCGTTCGTATGACGCAACCCCTCATGTGATGTAAGAGAATTATTCTAATGAATATTTCTCTCTCGTTTGTCCTCCTCCCCTTTTTATTAATCTCGAGACTTTAAGGCGTCTTATCTAGATTGAGTATATCTCGATATAATATCCGTCACTGTTGCGGCGCGAGAACCGACGATCTACGAACTAACGATTCATCGGAAATAGCTTCTTACCAATTTTACAACATCTCGTTGTCATCAACCGTTTCCCCGTGCACATTAACTCACCTGTGAAATTCAATTAAACTTTTCGGTTTGGTTAGTGAGATCCACTGCATTTACTTTCGTTAGTTACAATCTCAACTGTAAATAAAACGTTGATGAACGATCGATTCGTTAAATTAAATTACCGACTCGTTACTATTTCAACAATTACATTTGACGAAAACACAACTTTGTTGATTCAATGAAATTATTACTTATAGACCTGCTTACACGCTGAAGAATAAAATGTTTATCAATATTATTGAAGAAAATCTATAAGATTTAATAAATTGATATTTAATATATTTTCTAAGTTTGTCAGAATTTAGATATAAAGTGTTTCAATATTGCTCATTCCATACTTACAAATGATTTTTTTTTAAATCAGAAATCCTGAGCTATTTTCTTTGTCTTGTTGTGAATCTTGCTGCTTTCATCTCAATTTATAAACACGAGACGAATGAATGAAGCTCTTAGGTGTTGTGTATCGTCTCACTTAATCCGACGAATATACTCGAGTTTGGCGAAGTATGTTGTACATTCGATGTTAAATGGTTATTGACTTGCGCGACCGTCAGCAATCAGGCCAATCAAGAGACGAGGCCGTCCTCAGGTTTTCCATCTCGAATCCATGTCACACACACGTCTCCTCATCGTGAACGTACGTAAGAGCGATCGTGTACCGCATATGTTAGACGAGTGGGCAAAACAGTTAGTGTTACGACGATAAAGCGATAATCCGGGCGCGAGAGTGTCCGTTCGTCAATTGCCTTCTCACCTCGCGGACTTCTTAATTCGTTGCCGCTGCTGTCTGAACTGTTTCTACTGCTGCGTTTAGATTAAGTAGAAATGAAGCCGCCAAACGGTCACTTGACGTTGTCTAATCACGTGCTCAAACCGCGGACAGTATTTCTAACGGAACATTCTTGTGCTTTCCAACCTGGAATAAATTCGAACCGAGCTATATTTACAGAGCTGGAAGAATTGAAAAGAGAGATCCGCTTTAAAAATGTATGACCATGAGTAGAACACTGTACCGGTGAGATAGCCTTCGTCTCATTTCAAACTACATACTCGCTTTAATATCTCGGAGAAATATGTTTACACCGGAGAAAATGCGGCAAAATGCGAACCTTTAAAATACGAATCATTCTATATTTATGTATTTATTTATTTTTATATTTAATAAAGTTCACTGAATGAGCCCTTTCTACCATTTAAATACACGAGAGTCTATCATTCGTAGATACAAATCTCGAGAAAAGAAAGTAGAAACGGTGGAAAATTTTTAATACACTTGAGGAGAAAAGTCAGAATATAATATTGAAATATCGATAAATATTTCATTAGTTTAATTAAAGTTTACTGGAACAATAATATCGTAAGATTTCTTATCACGCGCAGGGATGAATCTCAATGAAACTTTTTTACGAAGAGATAGAGGACTGGATTATAGCTGCGGTGGCTTATTCGCGAGTCTTCGTTAGAAATCGTGTACTTACGTAAGGCCAGAAGCCTTGTATATTCGATTACCGTTACCAGTGTCAATCTCACGGCTATCGCAGTGGAGGATCACCCTCGGGGGTGTTAGTGAGCTTACCCTCCTCGAAAAAGTACGTCCGTTAGTGACGCACGATGAGCAACGCTCAAAATTAATATCACAAAATATGCTATTTCTAAAACATCAGAAAATATAAAAATCACAAATATTCGACATAAAATAGTGAAAGAATAATATATATTGTCTCACGAATATTCAAGTGATGGATTTTAGTGATAAAAATGTTTCTTTCTACCTGAAAAAACGGATAAAATATTTGTGCAGCTTAAAAAAATATTAAATACATAAAAATGTGGTTTAACAAGGTCGTATAAAAGTATGAGTTTTAATCTTCACGAGAATTTTCTTCATCCCCCGTCCTTAGGAAAATCGGGATTCGTCACCTCTTGTCGAAAAATATATCCAGTGAGTAGAAATATTGAAAGTATAAGTATTTCCACGACCAGTTACGATAATAAGTTGCACAGTTTCGTTGCATTAGTCGTCTGCTTCGAACAATAGTTCAGTACGACACGCACACTGCTTACGCATTAAATTTATGTATCTCAGCACCGATACACACGTTTCTTTGCTCCTTCGATGGTTACCAAACGAGACTCTCCGTTCTGACAAATTGGCATCGCACTAGTGGCGCTGCCGTTAACATTTATTTTTATCGTATTTGCCAACGCGTTTCACCTGTCAAAACAGTCGAGACTTATCGCTCCATGCGCACACGGAAACTTTTTACGTCCCGCGAAGTCAATTCTCTGCACTCTATCGAATTTTTCGTGTAGGAAAAAAAATAAATCAAATGACAATTATATTAATCACACAAAATCTAATGATTTTTATTCAAACTAATTGTTATTTGAAAGAAAGAAATTGAATCTCCGTATTAAAAATTATTTTATTTCTCAAGAAATTCATCTTTATTTATTTTACAATAGGGATCAATAACATTTTTGTACTCTGATAAGTGTACAAACATTAAATGTGTAGTGTAAAAAGAAATTTTATCACAAGATTAATTTATCTTTATTCGTTTTTATTTTCTTATAACATTTTTTAAATTGTTATTATATTTTCGAGCTAATGGATAAACTGAATTTTTAACTGAAGATCTTTGTAATGGAATTAGAAAGCCGAAATTTACTTCATTCAATATTATTTATTTATATATTTCGTTCTCATTTTATTAATATGTAATAATTGTCGTTATTATCTTTATCCGAGTAAACGAAAAATTTTAGATTTGACTGCTTAATAGTGCTTTACGTATAAATTCGCAATCAAAAGTTTTATTAGATCACAATTTTAGTACTTCCGCGATAAGAGAAAGAATCTTTTTTAAAAACTATCATATTAAATATGATAAGAACATATTTTGGATAATAATAATACGAAATAATTATTGATAAATTAGATTTTCTTTCACCATTAAACAAATTTTCTGGTAAACTTTATTTTTTTATCTTTCGAAATGAATTCGTTGACATTTTGAAATGCCTATTACTTTTTTGATGAAATTTCTAGTGATTTTGATTTTTTTTTCTTCTATTTTCAAATTTACGAAAAATTGTTTCGAATGTGGCGAATTTTGGATATGTTTTCATGAAAAGGTTCAACGCTGCACATATAAGAAGTTTCATGGATCATGGTACGAATGGTTTCATAGAAAAACAGTTTTTACAAATTCCTTGAAAACTGAAAATTAAGAAATCACTAGATAATTATTCGAAATATCATATTCGTAAAAATTCATAAGCACGAATAACATTTTTTTCAAACTTATTTATTATATTTTATTTTTTAAAAAAGTTCTCAAAATTTTAATGTCAGCGTACTTAAAAAAAAGTCCCAAAACGTCGAATTTTTCGAAAAAAAGAGGTACGCTTTGTAGTTTTCGTAAATTTTTAGCTATCGAGTTGAAACTTGCTACAAGAAATTTGATAGATTCATGAATTTTTGTAATTAAAAAAAAAAATCTATTTCTGCTCTAACTTTCGTAAGTTTTCATCTATCAAACTGAAACTTGGCATACAAATTGGTTAGGGTACAAGGATACTTGGTCTTGAATTTCGTGAGAATCGATTGAGGGGTTTTAACTTGATGAATTTTGCAATTTTATCAAATTTTAAATTTTATGGAAAATTTCAATACCACTTCCTCCAAGAGGAAGCCAGAATTGAGATAACCATTCCCCGTAGAGGAGAATCTGTGAATTGGCGAGAATAACAAGAAAGCAATGTAAAAATTACAAATTTACACGTTTAATTATTTGATTTTGTTATTATTCGTAATCAATATTCTTAGTATCATAAATTTAATTGCTTTTAAAGATATTTTCAATAATCGCGAACTATCCCAATTGTATCATTTATATTCACTATAAATTAATATATACGACAAATTGTCGGTATGCGATCAAATTCCTTATTGGAATCATAGCATACGTAATCAACACGAGTAATGAAAAAAATTGTATCGATTCTATTCACCATAAACCAATATGTATGAAGAATTATTATTGGTTTACGATCCAATTCCTCGTAGGAATCACGGCACGCGTTTCATTGTATTCCTTCTACAAATCTTCGCAAGGTCGATATTATATATGGAAAAATACAGAAAAATATTCGTCCCATTCAGCGAGAATCCACCGGTGTGCAAAATTTTTTCTTTAACGATTCTTCGCAAGAGAGAGATATGCCCCTCGTTTTTGTATTCTCCAAGTGGATATTTCCGTTTTTCTTTTTCTTCTGTACCCGTACGTTCTATCATCCATCTCTCGACGTTTCTGCAGGCTACCTTTTGCTTTCTTTTTTTCTTTCTTTACAATCGTCTCGGTTCTCCATCTTCTTTGTTGCACCAGCGTGTTCGCAAGTTCAAGGCCGAATGTGCATTTAACTGGTTGGTCTGTTGCGGGGATGAGAGGATGGCGGGGACCGGTGAGCGAGCCACTCACGGTCCGTAATCACGTACGATGGTAAACCGTGGCTTCACGATACACATGGTACCCACTGTTGTTGCGATAATACCTTGAAGGGAATCGACCATCGAGAAACTTAAAGCGCGATTGCCGCTCGCACGTTCCCGATGCGCTCCTATCCAACTCATTTATCGTCCTTAAGGTAGGGCTTGGAAATCGCATGAGTATAAAAGAACGAGAGAGGAAGAGAGTATCGAGCATCCGCCTTAATTTCGCATTTACATAGACACTCGCCTATCTCTCGCAGACGAATAAAGCAATGAAACAGCCATCAGAATTTGTAATTTATTTATTTTACGGAGTACACTATTATCTTCAGAGTCAAATTAATTCCATATTTAATAGAATGCGAAATTCAATATTTCCCTTTTAAAAAAAAATCAGCACGGTTGTATTGATACTTAAAGTTGTTCAATTTATTTCCTCATTGGTTATTGCTGAAATGAAAACTACAGCTAAGCTAACTTCTATCGTCAATACACGAAAAAACGTCAACTTCAACTTTTTTTTTGTCTCCGCACATGGAATCTTTGAGTTTTTATATAATTCTTCATCCAATTGCGAATATCGTAAACGATGAAATTTTCCACATGTTCGATATTCTTGAAGAATATATTTTTGTAACATATTGCAATATTTGTTTGTTGCCTTTCTCTTCGATGTCTTCAATTGATATTGAACATCTCATGAAATATTTTGTAGTAATAATTCATGAGTAATAAAGTACTTGACGAGGTGCACAAAGCCCAAATTCGATTAATCCTGACCTCGTGACTGACTAAAAATATTATTATTTCATAATCGTTACATATGATGATTGGCTTCGTAATAACAATTGGATGACTGTGAGCTGCCAAGTACATAGAACATTTTTTATGATGTAGAATAAACTTTGTCGCGTGAAAGAATATATTACGTTTCAAAGAGTCTGTAAATATTAATATTATTATGCCGGAATATTTTGAACAGGAAGTTGTTTCGCAGTCCGATTGCCATTTGAACGTTAATCGAGCTGGGGAACGAAGCCTCTCGACTCACAGTAAAGAACTTGTGGAGGATATATATAGCGAAATGGCTCCGAGTCACGTAAAGGGAGAGAGTGAACTTAGGGTTGGATAAACCAAATTCGCTATCGCACAGAACCTCGTCCCTGTAGTCGACTTTGATGGCCTACTCCTCTACACTTTTCCGATATTCAAAGTAATCGACGTGGAAAACGATCTGTGAAACATTGACATACAACGTCCTGAGTAAATATGCCAACGAGACCCTAGGATGGCTGACGTGACGGGGTCGTAGTGCGCACTGGCCGGAACTCGGAAAGGGGTTAAATGTGTGCTATATGTGTGCGGAACTCGGAAAGGGGTTAAATGTGTGCTATATATCCATTGGAGCAGGAGCTTGCGTATATAATAGGGACGGGAAATCGATATATGAAAATTTGAACGTTACTCGGTTAACAGTTCAGGGGGGCACAATGTATAAAACAGATATTTACGTATTTATTTCTGTTCCGATAGTCACAAAAATAAAGATACGTATCGAACAACATTCTCTGAGTCTATTAATTGCGTTTTATAAATAGCTACTTAAATATTTAATAGTTATAAGAAAGCCTGAATAGTTCAAAGGCAAAATTATATCAGTTGAAAAAATAAAGAAAAAAAAAACATTCATTTTGGTAAATAAGTTTGGAAATAAGAGAAATTAATATCGTGTGTTAATATATTTTTCAATAGTTTCCGATCGATAATTTACTATTGATCATAGATATAGTTTTTACCGAAAACTAAAAAAAAAAATTATGTGGAATGACAAATAACGTAAATATGAAACTAATCAATTTGTCGTTGTTGTTGCTGTTGCTCTTTTTAAGGAATACACAACTGAATTAACTGTTATTCCCTCTTGGCAAATTGCAGTTCAACGTGCTGATCCTCAACGTATTCAATCAGTTTGGTAACTTTTCTTACAAACTTCCTGCTAGCCATTCAATTAATAAAGCTCGCTAGGAACGTACAAATCGATACCTATGACTCTAACACGTTCATCGAGTGAGGAAAAAAAAAAGCGTGGGTGCTAAAACCGCGAACATGTACCTATCCATCACACCATTGGTGGTTGCCGGAGGGTGGATGAGAGTTCAGGTTCAAGGTTAGGCGCACGGCGCTCCGAGTTCCAAGAGGAAAACCAGCGGCAATGGGGCTAACGATGCGACGGTGAAGAGCGCAGAGGAATACGCGGGGAATCATCGTTGCCGGTCGATCCGCACCCTCGATGGTTGCGCGGTCGGTTCCGGGTGGTGCTGCGACGGTGCGCTGCTCGCGAGAGCGCAATCGCGATGACGGTGCCTAGTCGATAAGCTCTTCTCGGTTCTCTCGAGCCTACTGAACAGCGTGCTTGTCTAGGTTCTGTGCCACTCCGAAGTTGCGTTATTGTACAGAGAATACCTGCAAGCAGCGTGGAGGCCTCGTCATCGATAAACTTTCTTTTCTTTTATTTGTTAAACGTCTAATTGCAATCTTACGACGAAGTGCTTTCATGATAGCACAAAGACTCTAATCCGATATCACTCTATTAAAAAAAAAAAAAAAAAAACAAGCATACAAAGTAGAACCTTGCACGTTGTTTCCTCATTATTTTTTATCTTTTATACAAAGTTACCTCTAATTTTGGAGTCCTCGTGTAGAAAACTTTGTCGGTAAGATAAAAAAGTAATGAAGAGACGCCTGAGTTATCATATTTTGCCAGTAATTGTATAAATTGAAAATTTACTAAATTTGAATGATAAAGATATTTAAAAACTCATAATGCTTTAAAATATCATTGCTTTGGTATATTTGGGATATTTTAACCAAAATTAAAAAAAAAAAGTTTTGGCACATTTTGAATACATTTCACGTTTTGAAAATGTCACCATAACATAGCTTCCTCTATGAGAAAGCAAAAAGTAAAGAATATATATTTTCCTGTAATATTATTCGAAAAGTCTCTCAAAGTAGAAAACTGCAAATTGTTTCCTAATTTTGCAGCATTATTCACAAAGCGTCGTCTATGAGGATGTACATTGATCTATTTTGAGTTTCTCGCAGAGTAATCTTTATGAAAAGCATCAAAAAGTGAGGTTTTTTAACTGTGTCTCAAAGTTTGTGTGTCTCTGAGTCTAGTTAATATTTGTACAAAATTTCCGTTCGATAAGCTCACGATTCGTGAGATTAATTTGTCCAACCAAGTTAATTGATAAGGCCATCCAACTAAATATTTGATTGACGCGTATTTCATCGGGCACTTACACGTTGTCAACCAAGCCCTTTTCTCATTGAGCAAATAATTCTTAGCTAGGTTTCCATAATATATTAAAGTGATTATTGATTCATACGAAACTTAAGGTCTTTGTTAATAAATATAAACACCTTGCTATGGGTGTTTTTCCTCTGTTATTTTGGTCGCTATCAATTCGCACGTAGTCAGTAAACCTTTACGCTCATTGAAACGAAGGACCATGGCTATTATTTTCACATGCCGATTGCCGCACCCTCATCTCGCTCGGTTGATACCGTGTGCTCTCGACCCAGACCCCCTTTTACTCGTTTCACGGGCGACCGACACTTGTTGCGCTGCAGCCCCGTCGCGCACAATCCCTTGGCCTCGAAGCCCGAGGCTTCACCTCCAGGCCCATCGCTCCGTCGATGACTTCATTTTAATAACGCGCACGATGAAGCACGATGTCCCATTGGGATATCGACGAGTATTTCTGAAATGTTCGCTTGAACGAACGACGTGGTCTGGTGCAACATCGGATTGGATTTTCACCTAATAACAGAGAAAATCTACAGCGTACTTCCGCTACATCGGCCCTCATAAGCTTGGGCTTCCCAATTAAATTGGAAATCCAATCTCCGGCATTCTCAGTCGATGCCCCATCGTCGATCAGTCGACGTCGTCGGTCTCCGTAGACCCGATCACCTTACTCATTTTATCCCAACGGAAATTGACATTGCCTAATACTGATGGGTTTTCTCCCTTGTACAAAAAGTCGAGAACCTTTCCTCCCGGGGAATTCTATAAATAAAACAGTAGGGACGTTTCGGTTGATAACAATAATGATATATAACGTTAGGGTAACTTATGACGCCTCTTAGTAATTCTCTACTATAAATATTTTATGGTTAATCGAGCATTAATTTTCAGAATGGAATACATCATTATTTTATGCTTGACTCAAGCATAACTATTGAAATTGCTTATTTATTTCATATTTGTTTGTTTATTCAAAAACATTTACGTCCATAGCATTCTTGAAAGTAATTATCAACGGCAATAACTTATTTCCAGCTTATCGGTAGATACTAGATATTCCTTCGCAATAGAAGAATAACATTTAATCTTGAAATATTTGTATTTACTCTCATCAACGTGTTTTTGATTGACCAAAATTCACGAATCGTTATATATATCGGGTTTCAAAATGACACTATTCCTACATTTTTATTTATCAGATGGAACTGAAATCCAAGCTAATGAATCTGCTGATGATATATAGGATATTTAACATGACATACCAATTCCTCGTTATTAATGTGAAATCATTTATATTCAATCATCTGGCTAAAAATATATTTCTCGTAAGTTAGATCTTAAGTTAAACTTTAAAAAAGTACAAAAAAATCCGCTTTCCGGCACAGAACGCACATAAAGAAGAAGAGAGAGGAATTTGATTATCACCTTGTAGGGTGATTCGAGTACCAACTGAATTATAAATAACCCTCGACGACCCTCAAATACAAAAAGGTCTTAGGCAGAAACTGGAACCGAAATCGCGGTTTACAGGGTGAGCTGAATTTCTGGAATGACGGTAAAGTTGGATAAATAAGAGGGGTGGGAGAGAAGGGTTGCGCGCTAGAATTGGAGACTGAACGTCGACGACGTATGGGGAGGTTAGTATCGACCCGTTTGGGTCGTAGGAGGGTCGGTACCGGACTGCGCCCGCTCTCTCGTCTCCCCTGAAAGGGGTTCTCGAGGAGGAACCCGCGCGCGCGTTCCTCCAGCTATCTCCCAGCGAATTCGCGAAGTCTGGTCACTCCAGCCCGGGATGCCATGCCCGAGGCAGGCGCCAGTTCCTCCGGGAAGACCTTTCTCCAGAGAGCACGAGGCAAAGTTCTACATTGGTTACGACGTTCCCTCCGGACGTCGCACCAGGTGCGTGTGACAAATAAAAATAGACACAACAGGAAGTCAAACTTCTCGGTGACGATTCTTGAAAATAAAACTTACAGTCATTGAAATCTTATTTTCTAATTAAATATTATTTATAAATTTGATAATAATAATAATAATAGAGTGAATATTGGTTTAATTGTACGAAGATTTATGGGGATGAATGTTGTATTGTTTGTGCACAAGTGCTGAAAAGGTGAAGGTAACTTAAAAATGTATTATTTAAAAGTCGTGACACTTGAATATTATTTTTATATTACTTAATATTTAAATATATATAATCTGTGCAATTATAAATCGATAGAGAGTCCTCTGTTTGACTGGTTGACTAGAGTTTTATTAAAGGGAGAGAGTCAGGTCAAAAGCACTGATATTCATAGAGGAACATCTCATTCGTTTGGCTGCTTGGTTCATTATAAGAAATATATATATATATATATATATATATATATATATATATATATATATATACCGTTGAGTTCTAAAATCAAGAATTTTCTGCCTTGTGACAAAAGTAATTAGCCTTTCTAGATCGCTTGAAATAAAATTATGTATTTTTACATTCTGCACACTTACACAAGAGAACGGTACGAATATTTCCAAATCCTAACTGTGCGTAATACGTATCATACCAAGATGAGCATAGCTTCTTAGTTTATCTTTAAAATTGTCGTGAACAGTAATTTTTCAAATTAATTTCGTATATTAACAATAAGTTTACTAATTTTAAGAACGAACAAAAATTCTCAATTATTTTCGAGGGGTGCATCTTGCGCATGACTGAGCTTTTTTTTTTTTTTTTTCAGAATATTTTGACTACAGGTTCTCTTGTGAAAATGTGCAAAATGTAAAAACACAATTTCATTTTAGGTAATCTAGAAAAGGTAGTTGATTTTTCCATGAGGCAAAAAATTCTTTATTTAAGATGTCAACAGGATAGATTTTTTTCTTATAATATCACAAACCAAAGAAGTAAAAAATTTCCCTATAAACATCAATGATTTTGTTATTACTTCCTCCTCTTGACAACTTAACGGTCATTGATACAACTACGATACCTTTGATTTCATTTAACTTCATTTTTATTTTTTAAATTCTTTCCCAAAGAGATAAAAGTTCACGAAATTCAAAGGTATGAAAAGAAGCTTATACAATGTTATAAATTTTATTACGACGCGAAAAGTGTAGAACGGTGAGAAATGATCTGTCACGTTTACACGTTATATTTGATTTTTTTTTTTTTTTAGCGTTTAAAAAAATTGTTTCAAGTGGATGGTATCGGTATAAGCTTAACGTCGAAATAATTAAGGAGAAGACGGGTATATACATAATTCATGAAAATTTTTATATCCGTTTAACTATGTTTTATGAAAAAGCGAGAAACTTCAACCAGTGTGAACCTGGTACCCGATTTTCAAAAATTATCATTGCTTTTTATAATATTTCTTTCGTTACGGGAGAAACTTGACATTTTTCTCTAATTGAATCTAATCGATCTGTAAACAATGCATCATAGCAAATAGAAAAATCTAATAGCTCTAGGGAGGTTTTGAACCATTGACCCCTTCGTGTTAATTCCCGTCCGGACTTCTCGATCTAACCCTCACAGCTAAAAATATATTTATCAAATTGTACGATCATTGATTTTGAATTACCGACAAAATATATTTCAGTTTAAAAAAAAATGTAACAATTTTCACATATCCATGATAACGCTTTTTTGGGGTTAAGTAACAAACATGTTGGTTAACAGACTTTTTATTTTTAACAAAGACGAATTGCCAGCAGCTGCCACTTTCTCATTGAGAGAAATTCCATTTTTTTATTAATCAAATGGGAATTATTTTTGACGTTGAGTTTTTTCATTCTACAACCATGCTTCCCATGAAATCCGAACTTGCATTTTTCATGATTTCGTGTACATAAAAAACGTAATATCCCTCCCGTAATTGCTACGTATGAAAGATGACCCACAATTGCTATCTATCGAGTCACTTTGCATTTAAAAAAAGGGTTATCGTGCTAACCACTACCTGGAGTACCTGGAGCCTGTCCTACCGGAGCCATTAGCAGTTTGTAATATCGCGTGACAGGGTTTGTTGAATATTAATGAAGATTATACCACCGCGAAATGTATTAAAATATTATCAATCGTAAATGCAAGGGCCCAATTAGTTATCACAGTAAATTTTTCAGTGCTTTTGATGTCGTACCTCTTGACTATTGAGCATTATTTATGTATACAGGGTGTCTCATGTTAAAAAATATGATCAGATATATCGAAAACTAAGAATTTAATTGAAAAATGTTTCGAAGAAAAGTTGTTGTATATAAAGGGGAACATATTGGACGTGCACATCAGTTTTTGGGTCCGGGCCCTCTGCTGGGCTCGTTGAGGCCCAACTTTTGTTACTCTAATGGAAGCCCCTATTTTTTTATTGCATTTTTTTTTTAAATTCTCGTTAAAAAGATTAGTAAATTTCAGTCCGAGTCATATTTCAATTTTCGTCTTCGAACAGGCCCTAAACGTTATTCGAAGTTTTCCATTGGAAAGAGTGACGATACGTCAATTTTTGCCACTTTGTCAATTAAAAACGACAACGAGTTCTACGATGAATTGTTAAACATTGAAGAGTTTTTAACCGTTCGTTTCCATTGTTTTTTAAGCATTGCCAAGTGTTTAAGAAACGCCGGCATTAGCGTTACCCGATGTACACCGCGGGAAAGTTCCTCGATCGAATTTCGTACATCGTGTAGCCCTAAAAAGGGCTTAGTTTATCTAAATTTGTTAGTCAAGTCCTCTCAATTGGTATGTTCGGTTCTTAATGTCTTCGCAAAGATTGACGTATTGTCACTCTTTCTATGGGAAAACTTCGAATAAGGTTTTGCATCTGTTCGAAGACGAAAAACGAAAAATAACTCCGAGTAAAACTTGCTCGTTTTCTAACGACAAATATTAAAAAATGCAATAAAAATAGGGGGTACCATTTAAGAGACAAAAGTTGGGCGTCAATGACCCCAGCAGAGGCCCCGGACCCAAAAACTGATATACTGATCCGATGTTCCCCTTAATATACAACAACTTTCGTCCGAAACATTTTTCAATTCCTACTTTTCGATATATTTGATCATATTTAAAAAAATGGGACACCCGGTATAACGAGACACAAGCGTCGTTCTATTCGCAAAGAAAAGAGAATCAGCTGATCCACCTAATTAGAGTTGTGAGGGGTTGCTACCCCTTTCACTTAACATCTTTCTTAACTCTATCTGGTTATCGTAAAAAAAAAAGAATTTTGTAAAGAATTTAAATCCTAAAATTCATTTTTTTTCCGTATATGTGTCACAGAAAAGAATACGGTAATTACTTCGTAGAGGGACCTCGTGCAACATCAACAGATCGAAGGTTTGTATTTTAAAAGTCTCGCAGGAAGACATAGGAAAAAAAGAAGAAAAAAAACGTTTGAAGAAATAGTAGAAATGAATGCTACACTTTTTTAATAGTTTCTGGCATGTTCTACATAGAACTTAGCTCAATATATTATTTTGATAATATTCTTATCGTTGTACTATATCTACGCGGTACACTCGTATATCTACTCTCCGAAAAATCGTGGAGTTGTAATTGTTATAAGTGACGATTATTGATTATTAGTATCTGCGAATAATTTAATATTTAAACCAATTAAAGGTAATTACAGTAACTGAAGAAAAAAAAATTGATTCGCATGAACTCACAATTAATAGACGATTAAAAATGTTATCAAGTGGTATATATTTAATATACAAAGTGATATGAAATATACAATTTAAGAGTTGTACATGTGCAATGGAAATTTAATAATGTAATCTTCAATTCAATATTTTTATATTCAAATTCACGTAAATAACGTTGAAAATTAAAACATTATGTACTAAAATAATGTTCTTTGTAAATGTTAAATGTAATTTATTCGCGTCTAAGAACATTCATCAACTGTATATGCATAGCACTTTGTATACATTTCATTAATTTTAAACAGAAACTTTTAACGTTGTAGTTGTCACTGTTAATAGTTGCTTTTTAAATCTTTCATGGTACACTGAAAAAAAAAAGCGTAGTTTGATGCTGCGAAACTCAACACGAGGTAGAGTCATCCGTACTTTGATTGAACCAATCGAAACTTAGTTGTCTCAACTACATGATACGATTGATTCAACGTTAGTATAGTTAATTTCGCGCTAATCAACCCCAACGCGTAGTTAAATCAACCCTATTGTAGTTGTTTAAACGGTGTTACACCATCCTTAGGCGCTCGAAACGTCATCGGGTTTTACGAATTTAGATTTTCTTTATTACGTATGCTTAAGACATATATTGATAAACATATTGTATAAATATTATTGAAAAATATTTATTTTCCATCGCGATACGTCATATGTATCGTTCGTTATAACGTTCCGACCATGCAAAACTCACTCATCACGATTCCTGTCTAGTCGATGGTTCGTCAACTGTCAATCCGCGAGCAGTACCGGTCATTCCTATCCTACACATTCGATACTCGTTATAATAAAACATAGTTTAATATAATATGAAAGCCATAAGCACGATACAATAAGATTTCTTGGACCGCAGATAATAGAAAAAACTTGAAGGAACAGTCCGTTTGCGAAACGGTCTCTACTCGCTTAGGGACTTCGAACGCCGCACTTTGTTCAAACTTTAATAAATCGGCCAATTTTGAGAATTTTTGTATCCACCAGGACATAAATTATTCTTAAAACGTTAAACTGCAAGGAAATTTATAGAAATAAGTATCGATTTTCTTTATTGTAGGGTGGTGTAACGCCTTAAACCGCACTCTTTTTTTTACGATTTGTTATAATCATCGAAAAATGTTAAGATTTTGTCATGATTCAAAAATTCCCTGTTTTCCTTATACTCCATGCGCCAGTTCGCGTTGATTATTGTATCGAAGAATGATCTTTTAACCGAACTGCGTAAGAATCAAATCTTTGGAAATTTCTCGCACGGCACATCACGTCCGGGAGAATGCCAAATTTTATCTTTAACTTTTACTTATACCATAAGTCCACAGTCCGAGAGGGCGAAACCATCGTTAATGTTTTGTGGTCAAGACTCAAGGACATCGAACGTGACCTAGTTGGGCAATAAATTGCTTCTTAATAGAAAACGACGCATCCGTTACGTGCTATCGAAAGATTAATGGGCACAGCAGCCTTACTCTTTCGGATTTCGGCGAAAGAGTTTTTTTCATACACGATTAACTTCATTTCTGTTCCGAAAAAAAAATTATGTGTGTGAATACACGATATAGCGCACTCTCACGTATTTCACCGTTCGCACGTATATAATTAAAGTTCTTTTATCTATTTGACGAAACGAGGGGAAACCTTTTCCCCACTCCCGAACAACTCACATTCACTCGAAATGCTGATACAATTGCCTTGTCCGAGTGAAAAGCCTCTCTCGGCGCAAAATACGTAGTCGCCCTCGGTCCAGACTCCGTAAAATAAGTGAAAGTGTACTGTTATTGTATTCGTAATTTATTTATATATTTCTGTGTATTAATTAATTTATAAATATATTTCATTTATTAGCTGTTAATTAATTTTTACTTATTTTTCTTTCTTGTTACAAAGTACGTTTCGTATATTTTTTCGTATAAAACTAACTTTTTTTTTTTCGCGGGGTGATACGAAACTAGATATTATCTTCTGCACATACGTTATATCAGGATATCACTGATAGCTGAAGACGATGATTTCCGGCAACCGAATAACGCTAATTATAGTTCAGGTTGCATCGAAGGGCTTTATCGCTTCGCGTCCGTTATACTTACCGCGGCTTGAAATTTCCTCAAAATTATTCCATGCCAGTTCTTCCCGTTCGTACGTATTCGTCAACTAGACGGTTATACGACGCTATAGTAGCTTACATGGTTTAATAAAATAAACCAATATTCGAGGTCATTCGCTGTATTGAACCACTCGCCATTCACCCTTCCCATTGTCTACGCCTCATGATTTATTAATAATTCAAGCCGCCTACAACGTTCGAATTTTTTTTACCCATCGATCTTCCTCGCTACTGTCATTAACCTTCTCATGATCCAAACATACGAGAAATTATCGATAAGGAAAAGAGTGATTTGGGGGGGGGGGGTGCTTTAGACGTAGGTTGAACGCGCCATTCGTTGAACGTACCACACACGCGAATGGTATTACGATGTGAGAAGATTGTTAAGGATCATGAGAGGGTTAAAGGAATTTCTGACCACAAAATATCTTTCATCATATTCCTGATTAAAAAAGTGTACGTAAGCTGAAAATAAATATAAAGCAATTATTCGCATTATTCTCAAAAGTTGAATTAAATTAACTTACAGATTAAAAAAAGAAAAAAATCTTTCACTCAGTAGCGCTAATTACGAATTTCACATTCTATTGTTTCGTGTTCATGTACGCGAAACAATATTGTGTACTATGATCTCTTAGGTAGGGGACGTGCTCTAAAAATCTTTAGTTCATTTGCAGCTGTAAACACTTTTTTATTCTTAATTAATTAATTAGTGTAACGTGCATGATCTATTATAAGTTTTTTTTCAATATCGTACAACGTATAATTGGTGATGTAATTGATTTCCAATCCACATCACGGGCGCAATTAATTTTTTTTTTTTACGAGAGATCGAAATCCAGGGACTTTGATGATTTAAATTTAATGTTTTAGAAACTGGTTCGTAATAAAGGTCAATTGACCTCGTATGTTCAGCAGAGTAGAACAAAATCATTATTGTGAGTTCTTAACAAGTACTTCCGCAATAAATATAAATTTCTTGTTTCTCGAACACCGTGGAAATTTTGATTACACGCCTCTGCAAGGTTTTCCTATTTAGAAAGTTGCGACTTAAGTAGAAATGAGTAAAAAGTTATATTGCTACGCTCAACATTGTTACAGGTCGACGGAAATGGCACGGAAACGGGACCGGAACTTGACGAGGAGATGGAGAAGGTCTTCGCCATGCATGCCGGGAAGAAGTTCGACGTAGCCCGGCTCGGCTCACCCTCAGAATCTGCAGGCTCCGATCGAGATCGAGATCGAGGACCTGCACCGCGATATGGCTTTAACGTATTCAATCGTGAGTTACAACATTTTTTATTGTTCAAAAATTTTCTCGTTAACGCGATAAATGGAAAAAATATATTTACCGAAAATGGAAATAAATTTTTTTAGGTAATAGTTGATCTTAAATAAATAAATGTTTCGTTGAAAAATGTAACGCATTAATCGCTTCTTCGCTTCTAATTATTTGTGAATCACATTTAATCACAAATTTGTGTAGTACCGTGTGTAACATTGTTTATCGAAAAACTATCAAAATTATATTTCTTAAATTTGAAATTAGCAGGAAATGTGAAAATTTTATCGAAAGTTAAGTAAATACTAAACAACATTACAGAGAAGAACCTTACTCTCGATTATTCCCTAAGATTCCGCTTAAAGAAGGTTTAATGTGACATACACTTCTAAAATGACTGCTAAAATTAAATAATTACGAGACGAAATTGTTCATAAAAATCTAAAATTCATCGTTGAAGTTTAATAGAAAGCCAAACGTTGCACATTGTTTATTCATTATTTTCCATTTTTCAAAAAGCCACCTGCATGAGAACGTATGTTCATCAATTTTTATTCACTCATAGAGAAAGCTGCTTGAAAAATGAAAAATAATAAAAACAATGTGCGACGTTTTACTTTGCATCGTTCTTGAAAAAAATGTAAAAAAATCAAGTTTAACTAAATTGAGTAATCAAGAAATGATAAATATTGCTGTAAAATCTCATTGCTTGTAGCAAATAACGTGAACTTACCGCATAACTGATATTACAAATTTTCGATCAAGTCGTCAAGTTATTTAGTCAAATGTTTTAAAAGTAGAATCGATTAAAACTTGAAAAAATTTTATTTCCTATTAAATCCGAAACCTTTCACCGATCTTTGCCAAATTGAATATCTGAGCAACGCTGAATATTAATGCATTTTTTGTCAAAGATTCAAATTCAACTTATCAAAGTTCACGTGAGTTAAAGCCACAACATTAAATTATTTCTAGATAAATAAATTTCCATAATATCCTAACGCTTATGGATATTTCCCCAATCTAATATCAAAAGTCCTTGAGCATTAGTTGACTTATACAGCTCGATAGCTGAACACTTGCTGTAACATTTACAGATATTTTTCACAAAACGTCATAAAATGTTAATTCGGGTATCGATATTATCAAAAATTTTACAAAAAAAAATCACTTCACTTGAATACCAAATTTCAATTCTGTCGATCGATTAATTCTTGAGATACTGAGGCTTGCATTTTTCGAGTCCCCCCCCCCCTATCCGAAATTTTGTTAAGTTCTTTTAATTTCTTGATAGAGGAAATAAAGTTAATGTATTTTTTTTTTTTTTTAACAGTTTAGAATTATAAAATTTTCCATTTATTTCTAATTTATTTAAGTCCATTTCGCGTGAAATTCTTTCGTTCTTGGCATCGTTGGTCTCCACATCCGAATGTGTCGGAATTGGTCGCGCTGTGTTTCGCGGTCGAGATCGAAATGTATATTCGAGGAAACACCGCGTGATACCCGCGTCGAAAAACTAGACGCTCGAGACGATGGTCCCAGACGTTTTATGGCTCGGCAAATATTCTCGTGTACAAGTTTCAATTATACCTCTCTTTGCTCACCGACTAACGTAATATAACGAGCACATTCAATTCCCACGTAATAAAATAATATTGTCAATATTTTAATATCGTAATTATTTTTATATTTTTCTATAGAACACCGTAAAAGAAGTTATCCGCATCCCCACATGCCACTGAAGAGTCTGCATTCCAGATCTATGCGACGGCATCTTTCACCGTAAGTTCATTAAAATATATATAACACGCTAATATTTTATAGCTTTATTAAAAATTGCGATTATTTTTCATGTAACTGAAAACATTCCACAAAAATTAGTTTGCAAAGTATTGTGTATAGCGTAAAATAAAAAACTGCGGTTAATTGTTAATGAACTTTGTAATTACGAGTGTAAGAAGATAATGAAACGAAATATATTAAATGCACCCAACGAGTCTTTTCAAAATCAAATAAATTATCGAGATTGTACAAAGAAAAAAGCGTTATTAGAGTTCCGTTAACTCTAATTTGTTCATTTTAGATAAATAATTGAAGATTAACGAATATAAATATTGTTAATTTTCAGCGAAGGATCGACTGCGGAAGAGCACGAGCCGGAGGAGGATAATCCGGAGAACGGGCAGAACAACGATAATGGAGAGACGCGTGATATCGACACAATGGACAACGGGCTCGGGACGACGACGCTCATACCGGAGGGTGACGTCGATGAGGACCAGCATCGCCACCATCCCTTCAATCATCATCATCAATATCAGCATCATCTTGGAGCAGCGGAAGAGCCGGAAAACCACGGTAGCAGCGAGAGCGAAGCGCCTGTTTCGGAGAGAGCTGCGTCCGCGGGCTTCAGCAGCGACAGTCCGAATGTTGGAAGTCCAAGAGTTCAATTCGAGAAGATTCGCGAGGAGGGTGACGTCACACTCCCGCTGGAAGATCCCCTCAGCGAGGAGGAGCGGAAGAGCCGACGACATCATCACAAACACGACCACAAGTGAGCATATTCTGTATTTTCCTTTTTATTAAAAAAGACGTTGGCGGCAACCTTTAACCTCTTGGATAGCATTGATGTCATGAGGCATCTTTACGCTACAGGCAGAGACGCAAATTTACAGCTGAAGGAGTTAATGGACACTTGTCCAAAATATTAACACCTTTGCTCCAACTTTTATTACCTAGCTTCAAACGCCAATTTCTTTCGTGTTAATACCTTTTATATGGAATTTCAGGATCAACGATGTAATTAAACAAATTCCAGTGTTTGTTTTTTGCTATGACAATTGTATAATTGTTTCTTTTTCTCTGCCATACTCTGTATTATTACTTAGCGCTTTATTTACAACTAACATTTGGCAAAGACGCACGAAAAAAAACCAATTTTTAATTCGGTATACACAATGAAAGACAGAATGATAGCTTATTCTAAAAAAATTCAATTATGGATACTTCAAACTAAAATTTGGGTTACGTATTTGGATCAGTGTGTTCCGAAAAATCAATCGAAAACTATTATTTTCAATTTCATAACATTTATTTACAATGAAAGCTATATAAATTGCGTAAATTTATCTTCATGGCATTACATTACCCCTTTGTATACTATGATCAGCCCTGCAATTAACGTTTATTTGCCGGAACCAAGTTTTTAAAAATTTTCTAAACGTCACACGAAAGATTTGAGTGTGGTAGGTTGCTGTAATAACTCAATACCCTGATCCAGTGCATTTCTCAACTCAAAACCAGTCGACGATCCGTTGTATCTCGTCTGAATATCCAGGATACCAGTGGATTACACTCACGCGACTATAAACCATTCGCTCCCGACAATAAATCCACGACAGTCGGAACCCTGATGTGGGAATCCGAGTAAGTACCTTCCCGGGGCATCTTAATAATCTAATGCGGTTGCGTTGTGCTCTGATTTCACTATATCCACATCGCGTAATACCTCTTCCGTGATCTCGATCATTAGGTAGAGTTAAAAATGGGGTTGACAAGTAAACGATAGACAGCGAGTCTGAGCTTAGCTCGAAACACGAGAGTCACAAGTTGCATCGTTTATTTTCGAGGGAACGCGGCCTAGACCCAGACGAGCGAGCGAGGAGAGCATTGAAATGGGCGATCCGGTTGGGTTTGTTTGTGAGGTACCGCCTGGTGCCATGGCCCTCGGCCAGCACCGAGACTAAACTTCTTTTCCACCTCCCTTTTATTCCGGACATACCGAAAAGCCACCGTAGACATCATTGCTGGGGGTACATCAGGTTTGCTTTACTCTACGCGACTCGCTGCAATTGTTTTGAGTTTAATTGGGTCGATCGAGTCTCGTCCGAGAACCCAAGAGACGAAGAGGTGGGTGCCAGCCTGTACCTGCCTCTTCTTTTTCTTTGCTTGCCTTGACATGCCCGATACCTACGACCGAACCCCCGACCGCATTGGCGATATCAGACGGTATCCAATTTTATTTATTTTATTTTTCATTCTTTTTCTGGTTTAGTGGTTCTGCAGTGATAACACATTTTAATGCTTCTGCGACACAGTGTATCGCGCAAAATGGACTTTTAAAATGGAAACTAGTGAAGGGGATGAAATTAACATTTCATCATTTTCGTGATATAATAGAAAGGGATACGCTAACACGAATAACGTAAAATAGTGTTTTATCTTCGATTGAAAGTGAGATAATATGATAAATTAATCATTTTAATATTCTTATTAAATATAATTATAAAACATCATTTTATAATTAATAGTTCAATAATACGTCGGTAAGTGATTGTCTGTTTGTAATTAAGAATTCATTAAATTACAAGTTAGATTGACGTTACGTTAAATTGCAATTAAAATTATTTCGAGTTACAAATCGTTTTCAAGAAAGTAATTTAATTTAATTTTCTCTTTGAGATTCTGTGATAGCTTTTGCAAAATTTGCGCCATCCGGTTCAAAATATTAAGGGTTTCAAGTGTGTTATCATTTCATAAAGATGACTTCCACAACTTTCTTTCGTTTCAAAATATTTTGTCCGTTGATTTGACAATCGAAATGTTCTCAATACATATCGCATCTACCGACGCTTGTATATAAGATGTATCGTGACGTGAACTTGAATTCTGATGCACTGGCTCGCGCTGGTGATTCTGACACGTGAGTCTATATCACTGCCAGGGTCGAGGTGTGACCAAAGCGGATTTGGCAGCCACGTACTAACATAGTTTGCACTCGGAAGCGTCTTGATAACCACTGTCGTAAGCAGAAGAAGTGACTATGATGCTACAGAGCGAAGCGCGTTGCCAAAGAAACGATAAAGAGGAAGAAATTCATGAGGTTTTTCGCGTATACGTTGATATGACAATGATGATTTTATTCCCGCGGGATTGAGCTTCTGTGGGTCGTTCACCTTTTTCATGCAGCATTTCTTTCTGCGTGCTCTCTCTCTCTCTTCCTGTTACTTTAAATTTGCATTAGAAAGATATTGATGTTGTTTATGTAATTTTATTTCAATAATTAATTTTATCCTCGTATGACATTGATAAAAGTGTTTTTATAAAAATGAACATGAATTCGAGAATAAATATAACACAAAATGTAATAAAAAGGTAACTTAACAAATACTAACAATATCGTCTTTAATATATTTATAATATTGAAGCACATTATTTTTACTTTTTAATTTAATATGCAGCTTTACAACATTATTAACACTCCAGAAGTATCAGCAATCATTGAATGTATTGCTTGATTTTCCTCTTAGATTTAATAAAATGTACGTTTGGCATAAGAATTATTGTCAATTACATGTTCTGCTAAAGGCGTTAATTTAATATTCCATCAATTAGAACGAAATGGTTTACGATTGAATTTACATACCGAGATTCAGTCTACATATATAACAATTTTAAGACAGCTGGGAACATATTAGTTTAATTGTATTAATTTAATATCTCGAAAGCATAAATCGTCAATAAAATATTTGAGTAAGAGTTACTGACCTCTAACATTCATTTATGACAAAACTAAAACGATATTCGTAAATTGCACTGTGCACAGAGTCTCGAAGGAATTTTATAACAAATTTATGTATTTTTTTTTTTTAGAAGGCATCATCACAAGTCGCGCAAATACTCTCTGCAGGAGGATCCACAATGGCGAAAGCGTTCGGGAGCGGGTCTTCCGGACGGCACGGGTCCGATGGGGAGGCGAGTGAGCGTGCAGCCGGAAGAGGCGAGTACTCTCCAAGAGCTGGACATCGACGACCTCGAATCTCACAGAAGCGACGATCCCCGAGGAATGAGAAGGCACAAGGCCGCACACTCAACCGTGCAGATAGGAAGACGAAAGGAAGGTGGAATACCTCACGAGACCTTCAAAAAAATGTACGATCACTCGCCGCACGAGGTTTTCGTACAGCTCGACGAGCTTCACGGTGTCGGTGAAGAGCGCGAGTGGCGAGAAACCGCGCGTTGGATCAAATACGAGGAAGACGTGGAAGAAGGTGCTGACCGTTGGGGCAGACCTCACGTAGCCTCGCTCAGCTTTCATTCTCTTCTTAATCTCCGAAGGTGCCTCGAGACGGGCGTGGTACTCCTCGATCTCGAGGAACGCGACGTTCCGGGTTTAGCTTACAGGGTCGTCGAACAAATGGTTATCGAGGAACTTATTCTACCGGAAGATCGACCGGTTGTCATGCGAGCTCTACTGCTCAGACACAGACACGTTCACGAGCACGATCGCGGCTTTCGGTTTGGCGGCAAACGCAATTATGCCAGCTACACGAGCTTGCAGGTAATTTATACTTTTTCTTAATTTCTCAGCAATATTTCTTACCCACCGTTACTCGCAAATTTTTCTCACACTTGCATTAATTATTTTTTATTATAGAATTATGGAATTATCATCTTTTCAATAACATCATGAAGCAAAAAAATATTCGAAAAACAAAGTTATAGGATTACTTCAAATACATCAAGTAAAACACAATTGATATAACAAAATCACAGTTTTTTTTGCTTTATTGAATGAGGTAATCGCTGTGACAAAACTTTATTTACTCGAATTACCAAAAATATACTAATTTTATAAAAAAATAAAATTGTTGTGTATTCAAAGAAATAAGATAGCACGCACTTGCATATTCAAGATCAACTTTTTGAGAATAAGAATGACAAGTCGTCACAAAGGAAATTACGAGCAAGCGTGAGCAAAATTCCAGTGCGATTAATGGCGGCTCAAAAGGAATCGAATGTTTAGAAGATCCGTTTTATCGCAAGTCCCAGAGTCCTGAGAATTATGTTGTATTATTTTTTGCAGTATTAGCTGACGATGTAGGAAAAATAAATATTCGATTGCGATTAGCAAACGAATTGAATTTACAGTATTTTCGTAATATTGTTTCCCACAGTCTATCTGGTTGGATGACGATGATGCTGCACGGGACGGCACTGAGAACCATGTAACCCAACATGTAAATCTCTTGCTATCTCTCGTACCCCCCGTTACCCCTACACAAACACAAATAAGCCTATTTTATCAAATTACTATTCGCTAGATTTATCGCATATCTCGTTATCGTTCAGTATACAATTATCCAGCTTATAATATTTTTTTATCTGGCTTCGTATCGTCCGTTATACATTCTCACTGTATATTATTCATTTACCCTTTGTATCTTATACGAAATATTTCTCGGTCTTTTCTCAAATTTATTGTCAATTTTTCTCGCATGGAAATCTCCCATAACTATTCGTATACGTACAGCACAATACCCCATGTGAAAATACTTTTTTTTCCTACATAATTTAATCTCGACATGAATGTTTAATATTTAGGTTTAGATTATTTTCGTTACCACACCACTCTGTTTGCAAATAGAAATGTATCATAGGTTTTCCTCGCTCGTGTCATGGAATTTTATTTTATTTTATTCTAAGAACAAAGTAATGCGAATGATTGAGCCTATAAAATATTTTCAATTTTATTATTCCTCTTTTCTACACAATTGCTAATTATTTGTCAAACTTAGAAACGTAGATTTCGTTTAGTATTGTTTATTCTTTAATTCTGTTGCATCTTTTAGAGTAGCTTTTTTGGAAAACCTGTGCGACATACTTTTTTCGATGCCTTTCTTTTATTTATTTATTTTTTTTTTTTCTAAATCGCTCTATGTGTAACTTGCTCGAGGAAACTTGTGCAATTTCTGACACTGGCTTGTTTAATTCTGCAGAATTTGAACGACGCGAAACCAAAGATCGTGTCATCGAGCTTAGCTCTGGACAACAATCACACAGCTGTCGATATGAAGGAGGAGATGACATACACGAGTAGTAACGAAGATTTAAAGAAAGGCCACAACGATCATATTCTTAAAAGAATTCCAGCGGGAGCCGAAGCGACTGTCGTTCTCGTGGGTGCCGTAGATTTTTTGGATCAACCGACAATAGCTTTTGTTCGTCTCGCAGAAGGCGCTTTCATGCCGTCGATAACCGAGGTCACAATACCAGTGAGGTTCATGTTCACGTTGTTGGGACCGAGAACCGCCGATCTCGATTATCACGAGATCGGTAGATCAATCTCGACTCTCATGTCCAACACCTCTTTCCACAAAGTCGCTTACAAAGCTAATGAGAGGCAAGAACTTCTCTCGGCTATCAATGAATTTTTGGATGACTCGATCGTCCTACCGCCCGGCGATTGGGAGAGACAGGCGCTTCTACCGTTCGACGAGCTCAAAACTAAGAGCGAAGCTATTAGAAGACGAAAGGCCAAGGCACTCGCTGGGGCCAGGAAACCCATTCAGAGCGATGCTGCTGTAAAAAAAGGTAAAACAATAGATTCATCGATTCGGTTCTCAAATTTCATTTCATTTTACCTTAATTATCCATAAATTTTACATTTTCTATCCTAAAGAGTTGAAAAAATGTTTGTATAAATTAAAAACAAAAAAAATCAGTAATTTTATGTTTTTTCTTAAATAAATAACAGTTTATCAATTTGACGCAATGCCTGTTGATAATTCCGAATTCTTTCGACAGAGTAAACTGTTAATTTGAATTATTACGACACTAATTATATATTAAAAGAAAGAAATGTTCTTTTTGTAACTTTCACTGCTGAAACATTGTTAACCCTATGGCGCCCAGCCGTCGACTCGCCGTTTTTCAAGCACATAAAGCCGTTTCGGTACAGTTTCGGACGGTCCAACCGATAAAAGATTAAATTGCAGTACATTTGATCGTAGAAGTAGATTTACCATAAAAGATATGTGTTTAACTTTCTGTTTAGCTCTTATGGCCGGCGAAGGCGAAAAGAAACCACCGTACAACGACCCGCTACGACGAACAAGACGTCCGTTCGGCGGTCTTATAAATGACATAAAAAGACGTTACCCTCACTATTTATCAGACTTCACCGATGGCTTGTCCTCGTCCTGCATAGCGGCCGCGATATTCATGTACTTCGCTGCTCTCTGTACCGCGATAACATTCGGAGGTTTGCTGAGCGACAAGACTCACAATACGATCGGTATCTCCGAGACCCTGGTCTCCTGTTCTTGGACAGGAGTGATAATGGCTCTTTTCGCAACGCAACCACTCGTCATTATCGGTACGACAGGTCCGCTGTTGCTTTTCGACGAGAGTCTTTATAACTTCTGTCTGGCGAACGGTCTGGAGTTTCTCACAATGAGAGTCTACGTTGGCGCTTGGATGGGAGTCATAGCCCTCACCGTAGCCTGCGCCGAAGGTTCTGTACTCGTTCGACTTTTCACGCGATTTACCGAGGAAATATTCACTGGTTTGATCTCGATTCTCTACATTGTCGAGACTTTCATAAAGCTCGTTAATTATTTCAAGCGAAATCCATTGCTACCGGAGTATTGCTTCGACGCGGAGAACAGCACGTACGTCGGCAACGCCACGCAGATGCAGGAGTATAGCGCACTGATGCAAAACGACACGGAATTGTCTGTAGTGTATCCGACGAGTCCGGCACTGTTGCCCGATCGTGATGCTGCCGGTTTTATAAATCAGCCTAACACAGCTCTCATGTGCACAATTCTTTGTCTCGGTACTTTTCTCGGGGCTTATTATTTAAGAATATTTCGCAACAGTCACTATCTCGGTCGCAGCGCGAGACGAGCCTTCGGTGATTTTGGTGTACCGATCAGTATTGTCGTTTTCGTACTGATCGATTACCTTGCTAAGGTAGAGACGGAAAAACTCTTGGTACCCGAGGGACTGACACCTACCGTTCACGGCAGGGATTGGTTCGTATCGCCCGGTGGAGGTGACAAACCGATTGCTCCGTGGATGGCGCTTGCCTGCGTTGTACCCGCGTTGCTGGTCTACATCCTTGTCTTCATGGAAACGCAGATATCCGAGTAAGTTGTAATGAGTTATTTGTTTTATGTCATCTTACGTATTGTCTCAGCATTGCAATGTTTTAATTATTTACGAGCTTTAAGCACCAGCTCTTTGCTAAGCAATTTCAATCGTATGTTCTCTAGCTCAATTAAAGCCGCTGCGAGTAGATTATCTTTATTTGTAGGCCCTGAAAGCACATTAAAAAATGCTGAAAAAAGTGTAGAAAAAAAATTCGTGTTTATAACTAAAAAAACGGTACAAAAAAGTACAAAAAATAATTGATGCTGCACGGAAAAAAAATGATTGATTGCTCAAACCAACTGCATGGTCGTATACGCTCCAGGCGATTGATTTAGTTATGCCGAAAAATCCATCGGTTGCGCTAACGAAATAATCAGTTGCGTCAACAAAACAGGTTGGGCTATCAACATAAATTGACAGGTCGTACGAATTCATTTTTTTGGTAACCAATTAATTTGCTGATTCAACCAAATTAATCGCTTGGAGCGTGGATACGCTCCATGTAGCTGGCTGAATCAACAAAGTATTTATTCCCGTGTTATATAAATAAGAGAACTCACGCCTCGACAATCGAACTATACGTAACTAAACTCTAAATATTCCAATTACAGGCTCATTATCGACAAGAAAGAACGGAAACTTCGAAAGGGCAACGGTTACCATATGGACATCGTGGTAGTGTGTCTCATGAACGTCGGTTGCGGTTTGATGGGTGCCCCCTGGTGTTGCGCGGCATCCGTCCGGTCTCTGACCCATGTATCCGCGGTTACGGTTATGTCCCGAACTCACGCGCCCGGTGACAAACCTCACATAGTCGAGGTGAAGGAACAGCGAGTGAGCGCCCTATTGGTGGCGATACTGATCGGTGTGAGTGTCTTGATGGCACCGTTGCTTCGACGGGTTCCCATGGCTGTTCTCTTAGGGGTGTTTCTCTACATGGGTATATCATCGACGAATGGCGTGCAACTGTTCGATCGCGTAAAACTTTTCTTCATGCCGGTCAAGCATCACGGCAGTGCCAATTACGTGCGAAGGGTACAAACGTACAAGATGCATATATTCACCCTGATACAAATCCTTTGTCTCGCAACCCTTTGGATCGTTAAAAGTACCAGAGCCGCACTGTCCCTTCCCTTTTTCCTTATTCTCATGATACCGCTGAGAGCTCAAATGAGTCGTTTCTTCACCGCACCGGAATTACGCGCCCTCGACAGCAAAGAACCCGAGCCCGAGGCTAACGAGGACGAGCTCGATTTTTACGAGGAAGCACCGCTACCTGGTTAGACTGTGCCTTATATTAATTTTAATCCCCAATCACCGAAACCTGTGCCGCGTCACGGTCTCGTGTTTTACCAAATTCTTCGGAGTTTCGGTAAACTGCACGGTTTAACACATTTTTAATCATCCCAGCTTCGTTTCATTAGAATTTTAATTTCATTTAAAATTCATTCAAACCTTCATTTTTTTCTCTATCAATTAAAAACGTCTTCAAAATTAATTTTTCTAATTCAAATGTCAATCAATTAAAATTAAAATAATTTTTGGAGAAAATATTTGGTGAATTTGAAAATCGTTTTACTCCAATTAAAAGAAAAGATCGAATATGGCCGGTAGTCCGTTATACCGTTAAGTTTTACGCCCGAGCTTCACAGTTAATGGACTACCTGCATTGTTGTCTTTTGAATGATATATCTTCAAATCTAAGTATTCGTAAATCCTTGAAATTCCTTTGATAACTCAACATGATTCATCGTAAAAAAAAAATTGGACCGTTTACCGTCACTTATTTTATCTTCGAAGGCTCGTTCTTCTCTTGAACACTATTGCTCAGAGTAGCTTAAAAGAATTTTAAGTGCTGTTGTAGAAGAATAGGATGAAATGTAGTCTATTTTCTTGTGTATGAGTATGTTTGCTAGGCGAGAGAGAGAGAGAGAGAGAGAGAGAGAGAGAGAGAGAGAGAGAGAGAGAGTTGATTTTGAGATCGCTGGAGCGACCTGAACACGGCTATAAATTTAATTATTATTTACGACTTACAGCGTGTCTTAGGAAAGATTATATAATCTAGGATACATAATCTGGTGAAGATTCCTACAAAAACTATCGGCTCGTAAGGAACATAAAAAACTGATATCTTGTATCATACAAATTGTAAATAGTTACGTTATTAACGTTGATTGTAAATTGAGTGGCACGTGTGAAAAAAAAACACAAACAAAGAACATCTTGAAAAATTGTCGTATATCCTTAAGATATACGTTATCGAGATGAATTTTAGCGAAACCGCATGTTCTTTTAACACTTAATATTATTGTATTCGGATAAATTCACTATTTCGCCGTTTAAAAAATATTTCTTTTATTCATATTGCGATTTTATCGTTTTTACTTCTTGAAATGTTCGCACGTTTTTATATTTTTCGTTTCCTGTAATCGACGATTATCGAAATAATATTGCCAAACCGTCGATACGCTGATGTAGGTCAAACCCTATCCCGTTTACACTTCATAGAATTACCGCAAAAGAAACTTCCTCTCATTTAAATCCACGACAGAGTCACGAGTATTTAATTATTTTTTAAGTAACTTTCAATCGATATATATTTTTTTTATCCCTAAAAGCAATTAAATATTCGTAACCCTGTGGTAGTGGCTGTCTATCAGGTAGATAAGATTTCCATACAGGTGTGTTTGTGTATCACGTCAAAACCGAATCATTAACGGATATGGAACGAGATGAAAGACAAGAATGCTGAGTAGAAACTTATGAATTGCTTTATCATTATGTTCCTTTCACAAAGCCACATCTATGAGTAAATACGCTCGTAAATATTGGCTTTTTCGTAGAGGAAACTTTGTGAATGATGGAAAATACTGAGGATGTAACGTGCGAGGTTCTGCTTTGCACCTTTGTTTAAAAAATAAATTGTTAAAATTGAAGTTTAACGAAAGTTAAGTGATGTGAAGACGACAAATGAAAGAAAATTCAAACTACTCTAAAATCTCATTGCTTGGATATATTTTAACAGCAATTGTAAACAATAACGATAACTAACAGTGTTACTGGGGTGATAATTTTGCGATCAATTGCTTGACTTATTTACGAGTTACAGAATTTTTGCAACCACTCCAATCGTGAAAATAAAAATTCAATATTTTTATCAAATTCGAACGCATCTGTTAATTTTCACAATATTTCGTACCAATTATCACTGAACGTTATTACGTAAGTTGAAAGTTTTTTAAATTCAAATTTCTATAAAATTCAAACAATTTTTTCGATTTTTATCAAATTGAATATGTAGCATCGCTAAGTTATATTTCGTACGTATAAAAAATTTTTTATTTCAACTGGTGAATGTCGATGTTAGAATAAGAGGGATAATGTTAACTTTAAAAAAAAAATTCAAACTAAAGATTCATAAAAAAAATCTATACATTTCATCCTTAAACATAACTTTACTTGTAAAGAATTATTTAGTTAGATAGCTAAAAATTTGTGGCGGCTAGAGTACAAACACATATTTTTTTTTTTTGTTGAAAAATTCAAATTCTAATAAAATCTAAACAGGTGTTTCAATTATTCCGCAAATTATAACAAAAGAGCGTAAATGCTCTTTTTGCGTGCCAAATTGTAGCTTGATTGACAAAGAAGTTATTAATTTACGGCGATATGAATTATGCAAGCCTGATGCACACGCACCCACACATACACAAGTCGATCCAGACATTTTTCTTCTCAACCATTTTTCTCGACGTTTTCGACAATTTTGGGTATCCAGACATGAAAATCTCGAGTTTTTAAATTGCGCGTAGACAAAGTTTCCTCCATGAGGAAGTAAAATCAGAAAGAGAACTTCACGAATATAGTTTTCGTACACTTTACAAATTGTTCTTCAGCGCGCGCTAATGATGAAGATTCAAGGCTTGTAAACCCTCTCGGGATGGCTTATACGGTTTCTTGCATACGTTTTAAATTCTAGAAGAATTCATTGATGAAGGATCGATTGGTACATTAAAATGAAAAAAAAAATGGCATTGAAAAGACATCGGTAAATCGAAAAACCGACATAATTCTGATAGTTGCTTATTGTTTTAAACATTAGTTAATACAACGTTGCGCGTACGAGAAATTTACCATTCGAATCTCCTAAAAAAAAATTTCGTAAAACGATTGAAAATATAATTTTTTTAAATCGTCTTCTATGGAATTTATAAGCAGAAATAAGAGAGAAAAAAATGGTACTGAGATAAACGAATTGGACAACAAAGATAATCGCGTTGAGAATAAATTTATTAAATCAAGTACCTGATTGTTGAATCGCGCGATGTTTTGAGAAGTCAAGCACGTTTAAGAAATATTTCTTTTTTAACAACAAATCATCGATCTTTCGACTTAATTAAAATCTTAAGATCGATCAATGTATACCTGTGTTAAGAGAATTTAACTCGATTAATTATATTTATATTTTCGCAAATGTATTCATCGGCACGATCTCTAAAAAAAATTTTACTGAAAATATATTTTATACAGACAAGATTGTCGTAAGGTCGATAATGAATATTTCTTGAGTACGACGTGCTTGGAAAACGAGGGTGCGTATCGCACGAGGCACATAGCGTGTGTGTGTGTGATGATGATGATAATGATAATAAATTTTCCTCGCGATTATCCGATGGTCGGTTATTTTTGTAACGCTTCTGAATGCGGTTTACACGCGTTGAATTGTGACCAATTGACAATGAAACGAATATCGCTGGATTACAAGAAAGCGTGGTATATATGTATATATATATATAACAAACAAACAAAATAACGTCTATATCATATTTTAGAAAAGAACAAAAGATGTATTTTAATTCTCTTTAGAATATAATATTCTGATATGATGTATAATACAACAAGAAAAAGAAATAAGAAACTGTAGATCAATTGTAATGTCGTCACTAGAGAATCGAGACGAAAATTGTGCGTAGCTAAACCTGCGAAGTGAGTGGGTAGAAATGGTAAACGAGATTCCTCTTATAGTTGAATGTGATAGTTAAAGGACGCAGTCCCACGAAACTCACGGTACTTACAAAAAATGTTTACTGTTATGAAATTTCTATGGTATTACACGTACGTAGACATTTCATTGTAAAGTTACGACTCTATAATATACTTCGACATCGTTATCAAGACATGTTTACTGTCAATGCCACAGATATTACCTATATTGAGAGATTATTACAATTGTCGTTTAATCAACGACGTAGGAAAAAAAAGAAAGAAAGAAAAAAAGTTAAATATTGTAAATAATAATGAGTTAAACGTACAGTATTAAAAGTAATAATTAGTTATAGATTCTCATTAGCTGATTCATGCCTTAAGTTAAAAGGAAAAATAAAATATTATTATTTCCCTCTATCTTGGTTGTCTTAATTTCGCCATTTTCGTGATCTCCAATCCATGGAACACCTGTCCAACCCGATTTTTATTCCTCCGATGTCCTACCGTTATGACAATTTTATGGTGTTACACGTACGTAGACATTTCATTGAATAAATACGAGTCTATAATATACTTTGACATTTTTATCAACTATAAAGAGATTTTAAATGTCAATGTTGCCAATTATATGCTTTCATTAGCTGTTTCATACCTTGAGTCGAATGAAGAATGAAATATTGTTATTTCCCTCTCTTCTGCGTTATATCATTCGACGATTTACGCGATCCCCAGTCTACGGAATGTGACCAATCTATCCATTCGACGTCCTTCAGACACGTGCTGGCGAGAAATTTGGTAAACAAGTTGTAGCGTAAACCCAGTAACCGCGTCTCGATAAGTCGCTCTACTCCGAAAAATTCTTTGCGTCCCGCGTAAAGTTTTCGATGGAATTACCGATATCCTTGAAATTCAACGTGATTGTTTTCCGACATGGCATCTCCACGTCTCGCGGCCTCGGCTTTCAAATCTCTGTCGCCACGACCCATGAAAAATCTATTGAGTGTCAGGTAAATGAGCAAAGAAAACACAAAGAAATTACGTAAGATTGTGAGAAATATAATGATTTTTTGTACGATAGACGTTCACTCAGTCCACGAACGCCGGAAAACAGAAGTTGTAACAAACTCAAAGTCGAACATCCTGGATCTCCTGGACGGCATCGATTTTCGCCGTTCAAAGTCGATACACCCAACAGAACAAAGATTGTGAACGATGGTCTACCCGATAAGGAACACGCGGTTCTCGGCAGTGGATGCTTCGGTACAGTCTACAGAGCTTCTTATCGAGGTAACGAGTACAATTAAAAAATAAATAGAAATAAATGTTAAATATTATTCAAGAAGTGATCAAAGAGGGCTTTGGCTATACCCTCAATTATTATAGCAAAACTTAAGGTAGTTCTTTCGGGGTGTCAGAGGAAATTAGACGAATGCTCCATACGCGGAGGAAGCGCTGACGCAACTTGGTATCTCCGCTCAGATGTCTGAAAAGTTCTCGTCAAAATGTTTTGTGGTCAATATACTTTTTGATGAGATATACAGAATCGTTCAAGTCCACGGAATGTTTTCGTCTTTTATATTCAACTGTATCTCTAACCGACAAAGACAAAAAATGCACAACGCAGATATCTACGATTCGCGCAATGTAACTCGGTTATAAGCGCGCGTGTTAAGTTTACAATAATTATATTTCAATCGATATATCCGGCGACCAACCCTCAAAAATAGCTATTAGCGGATAATCATAAGTCAACACGATGAGACCACACGTGGGGCATAAAATGGCCCATGGTGGAGCAAGTTTCATCCATACGAAACGAATTTATATCTCCACGGAGTGCTGTAGCGATAACCGTGGTTTTACAATCTGCACATCGTGTTTAATCTATCATGGTACTATCGGAAGGACACTGCGATGGATCGAACACGCCGTGCAGGCACAATGTCCTCGCATATGGATGCAACAAGTTCCACTGTGCCGGAATGACGTGTTACACGTTTGTCTTTATGGGTCGTGGACTACAACTGTAGTATTTACATTAACAATTGAGATGCTCAACTAATCGCGACGCGCATAACAGAACTACCTTAACAGAAACAACTAGAAAAAGTGGTCATTATATTATGATCGTTACGAAAGGAATTATTAAAAATTAAATATTATCAGGTGATCAGGTAGCAGCCAAGATAGTAAGAAGAAGAAAATGCAGCGATGTCGCTGTAAATGCAGAACGTCACGCCTCGTTTTTGCGTCACTCGAACATAGTGAGAGTTCTTGCGATCGAGCAGGGTGCAGTGTGGTCTCTGATAACGATGGAACTTTGCGGTACATCGTTGCAGGATCGACTGGACAAAACGAGCTTATCGCGAGAGGAAAGACTCGCAACGTGGAAATCAATAGCAAGCGCTTTACAATTTTGCCATCACGCTGGCATTATTCACGCCGACGTGAAGCCAAAGAACGTGCTTATCGCTAACGATGGACAACCGAAACTCGCGGATTTCGGGAGTTCCGTTCTCGTCGACGAGCCACGAGTTCCCACAGGTTTACACGTACGTACTTCAATTTTATCAATAAATTCAAATTGAATTACCAAGCGGACGACGTAAGTTTTGCGTAATATGTAAACGTACGAATGTAGTTTGATTAAATTTTATTTGAACATGTTACAAAACCCCCAAAAAAAACAAGTGTAAACGTTCAATGAAGATTCATTGCCCCTTAAATTCTCGAGAAAACGTAGTTATAACATTGCTTTTTCTTCGTGTCATGTGAAGTTTTTATTTAGCAGGGAACACCTGGATACGCCGCACCGGAAGTAATTCGTGGACAAACACCGAGCGCTCAATCAGATATTTATTCTCTGGGTATCCTGGCCTGGCAATTACTTTTTCGCGATGCTCCGTTTGCGGGTCTACACGCTCACTCGATTCTCTACCTCACAGGAAAGGGCTCAAGACCGTCGGATAATAATATCAATGATGGATTTGGCGGCCGTTACAAGACGCTCTATAGGGAGCTTTGGAACGAGAGGATGGAACACAGACCGACTTTGGCTGTGATTTTGAAGAAGCTTAACGATTTGGAAGAATATACGTGACGAGCTTGCGTACCTGCTTCAGTTTTCTTTTGCTATAATTAGTTTATTATGTTCATTGTACAATGGGCGCTTATTCGATAAGGAAATTACAAAAAGTTCAAGATCTCACGTCTCGGGCATTTCTCCGCCAGGCACAAGCTGCAAATAATAATTTTTTTCAGTACATAACAGTATTTGCAAAGAGATAAATAAAAATTTATTTATTTTTTTTTCATCTCACCATAGTAATATTATTGCCATTTAGTAGAATCATGTCCAGCTTCGTTACTCGCCGTCCTTCGGGTGTAGCCTCGCTTTCGGTTACGTCGTCCAGAAGCATGTTTACAAAATCGTCAAAACCGAGCAAGGTGCCGACAATCTCTTTGTCATTTTTCATTATTATGTGGATTCGCGATCCGATACATTTGTCGACTAGCTCTGCAACGGAGAAAAGAATTTACATTAATATAAGCAATGACTAGGCGATTGCTTCGAACCTCAATTTTGTTGTTTCTTTAACACCGGGGTTGATACCGGTTAAAACAAATTTATTCAAATCTAAGTATACAAAAGTCTTGCAATATTCAACATAATTTACGTTTGTAATTTAAAGCCATTTAGCGATCGTGCTCTCGAACACCATTTTTTGTGGCGGAAAATGCCGGGATAAATCCACCGGTGACAAATTTAATTTTTAGCTAATGTACGTTAAAATAATGAAAGTAAATTGATAATTTATCATTTGAAAAGTTTGTGCACTAAAATTAAAAGTCAACAATGTTTTTAGTGTTTATTTTACCGAATTTTTCGTCTTATCGTCAGTTCGTTAGTTTGAAAGTGAGGTTAGAATAACGTTTATCGAGTATTTATCATACCCAGCGGCAGTAGAGTCGACGGATTTGTGCTCACGGAACTCGTCATCCTTGAAAATCTGACTAGATACTTCCCAGGCTTCAATCAACAATTAAAAAAACGATGTTTCCGGTCGTAAAACAATCGTAGATTACGGCGTGTGACAAAAGTCCGTTTAAATCCTACTGTCGGCGGTCGGCCATTCGGCTCGACGCGTATCACGTCAAACTGAGAGCTGTACCGTGCGCGCAAAAAATTCTAAATGCATCTATAAACATCAGCAAGAACCTCTACCACGAAACCTCACCATTGAGCTCACGTATATCCCTTCGTCTTATTATTAATTTTTTTTTTTCTCAAGGACTATTACCGTAATCTTACATTTTCTTAACAGCTTAATAGTTCGCTACAATTTTTCTCAAATATTAAATTTCTTTTTCATTGAGTAATCCATCAGCTGTGATTCTCGTACTACGAGCTCATTGATTGATCCGCTACGTCGAATGCATTCATTGATTAGCGTGGGTGGAGCGCGTCTGCAACGTCTGTATCCCTTCGACCCTTCCTTGCAATCGCTGCCTCGCTATGATATAATCAGTTTTTTGTGGTAAGCGCCAGATGAAAATCTCTCAACAAATAAATATTACATCAGTTGGATGCTTTCAATCATTATCAAACCGAATACGAAGAGTATTTCTACCAAGAAATCCAACATAGTTCTAATCAGGATACGTCAGCGCGTAATCTAATTTTGCTAAACCGGCTTTCCGTCAGTTTCAGTGATAGAAATATCAACTCCGTATAAATTCTATCTGCTTATCAATATGAATATAAAAGTTGATTAAAAAATATATTCTTCAGTAAGAAAATATATTGATTGTTATATAATTCTAGAAATTTACTTTAAAATCTACCTTTCAACTTATTATTTTCATTGATAAATGATTAAGGATTTAGGTGGTCAGAAATCGGTACATTTACATACAAATTAGAGAGAGAGAGGCGTTTGTGTCGAGTGCAGAAATCGCGAGAGAACTCGCGTATTAAAAGTAACCGATTTAATTGATCCCGCGTAAAAAATTGAATTTCGAAACAATTTCAAATAATATTATTTGCGTGACATAAAAATTCGTTAATTACAGAGATGAAATTTCCATCTTTGTGAAAGAGAAAAAAGAGAATTAATAAATTTTTGAGAAAACAGTTATAAAAATCTGAACATTGTCCATTCGATTATCGAAGACGGCAATGAAACGTTTTTTTCATTTCTCTAATAGGTCGGCTAAATTTGAATAAAATTGAAAAATTTAATTCCTAATGATAAAAATCCAGAAAAATTCGAAATAAAAATAAATAGAGAAAAATTATGTACAAAATATATTTTTTTTATTAAACATAACATGTTTTATCGTAATAGAGATTATTTAACTTTTGATATTTAAACGATTTGGAACTTAAATAATCATAAATCGGGACACTCGATGAAAAGAAATGTCCAGAGAATTGCGGTACAGTCTTGCGCAGAGTAAATTCCAAGCGTCTCGCGCTGAGTGCTGCCCCCGAGCGAGTCAGTCGCGGCATCGCGATCGAGAAAATGTAGTATAATATACTCCGTAGTCTAACATGGCAGGAGTTAACAATCTCGCGTTTGTCGTATGACTTTGCGTACCAATGGGCCCGGCAATATGACCCGTTACGTTGTTTCACCGAGGGTTTCGAGTGCATCGAATCCACGCTTCGCGGAACAACTTTATTTTCATAGATCGAACTCGAAGCTCGGACAGGTAATAAACTCTTCAACCGACTCTGCTGTCTCCGCTGTTTCTCTCTAATCTCGCACACCTAATTGTTGTCCGATGCATCTACGATCTTGACGAAGCGATTTCTACCTGTGATCGTAATAAATATATCCGTGTCCTTGGCGTCTCGAATCGCGAATTTTTTTCGATTTTTTTTTACATACTACAATGTCGTTTTGCCTTACATAGGGTGGCTTTAAGGGCTCTCAACGCGTGCACGCGATCTTTTTCTCGTCACTTCGAACGATTGATTTCGAGCCTGATGCATAGATATTCTGAATTCGATGAATGTACTCGACAATTTTTTAAATCGTACATACATTGTTTGCGGGGTATTCGCGTCTCTAGGAAATTTAGAGATAATCAAATTTTTCGGTTACATATCTGTCACTTTTCTTCATATTTATTATGAAAAAAAATCGCTATACACGCTTCTCGTCATACGTATTGAAATCCTATAAGAAAATGATCAATAAACACTGTGGTGTACGCTACGTTTGGCAAAGACTTATCGTTGCATAATGAAGCTGTAGAAACGACGCTCCTGTATACAAGTATTTGTAAAATATATAAACGGTAAGTCGTAGAGCTCGAGAGAGAGAATTTTAAATCTGCCTGTACCAATTGAATTTCGAAGGTCGCTCTTGTGTTGTGGCCCGATGACTCTTGTGCTAAACGAGTACTATGAGTCGTGAGCATCGTTTAGCTCGATAGATTTGGCGTGCTTCTAATTACTCTAAGAGACCTAGCTCCTCGACGCATTTGCTTATCGTTGACTCTAAGCCGCAAGATCTAACGAGAGCGATAGATACGTGTTCTATACTTCTGTATATCTATACAAAGTTTAAAGAAAATATCAATACTTGACGCAGTAGAATTTTTAGCGAAGCGCAAATGCTTCCGTCAGAGCTCGAGGATTTAATTTGCAGTTAAAAAGAATGAAATTTATTCCAGGCTTGAAATTCTCTCGATCGACTAAGTACGGCGGAGCGATGGATGGCACACGAGCGGCAGAGGTGCTACCTCTGCTTCAAGAGCGTCTGGCTATTCTGCCGGGTGGCAGAGATCGACGCGGAGGGCCCGTTCTTGTTTTTCCCACAACTTCGAGAAGAGAACGAGCCAAACCAGAGGACTACAGACGCATTTTACAGTACCTTCTAACCATTCCAAACGACGAAGTGAGGGGGCTCAGATTCACCATGATTGTTGATATGAGAGGAGCTACCTGGGATTCTGTGAAGCCTATCTTAAAGGTCAGATGATAAGGCTATGGCTCCGCAGCTGCGAGACCTACGGAGAGCAATGCTATCTTCAATACTTTATGCACCATTATTTTTTTTATCATTTACTGTAACAGCTTTCGGAGAAATGATTAATCAATTGCGAAACAAAAGCAGCTTTGAGTCATTCGGAAGTTCAATATCCTGTGGATTCGTCGTTGTACCATAAATTCAAGTGAAATATAGTTTTAATGCTATTCTTTTTTTAAATCACACTACGTCTCTGTTCGTTCTGAAGAACGTTTTTTTTTTCGTCATCTGTACAGTGTTTGCTTTATTGCATCTTAAGAACATTTGCGCCAAAGTTGCGGGAGAGTAACGGAAGATGAGCTGCGCTGAATGCGTTAGTCAGTGTGCGAGTGAGTAAAATCCACCGCGTGACTGACAAAGCTAGAAAGGGATATACGTCATTCGTTTTACTGACGAATCTCGAAGACAAGAACCGTCAATCATTATCAAATTTGAACACAAAACTTGCATAAAGTCTCTTCCGATCTGTTAGCTTCTCATGGACAAAAAAATTACGTAATTAAAAAAATTTCCGATTCAGCAAAAACTGACGAAATAAATCGTTACATTATATTGGCGTGGACCGATTTCGTCGAATTTCCACGTAAAAATTCCAAACTTTTAGCACTAGTTGATAATAAAAAGCTACATCGTTAATAATCTTGAAAAAAATTTGTCAAATCCAACGTAATTTTGTTTTTTTTTTTACCTACGTCAATGCAATGCAACATAAACTAGTTATTACACAAATAATCCTTAAAGAGATTTTTTTCAAAACACTAAAATAACATTTATTAACAATTAAATACAGAGGTTGAAAAAAAGATCGTTTGATCGCCAATGCCAGTATCGCTCGAAGTCCCGTTATGTAAATTCGAACGGTACACTCTTTTGAGATGTGCAATAAAATGAAAAACTTCTCTAAAGCAAGTTTAAAAATTAATTAAAAATTAGTATTAATGTCCTTGACACAGTAAAAATGAATAGCACTACACGTATCAAAGAGTAGCCGGAATTATTGTCCACTGAAGTTTCAGGCAGTTTTCTATTTTTCTTTTCTTTTCAATTAAGCCGCATCGTCAGTTTTTGATCAACGAGAGCTCATCCGGTATGCGTATTCATATTTTAGATTATTTTAAATACCTTGACATTGAAATAGATATAAATAATAATGTTGCAACAAGAAAGCTTTTCTTTATGATGAAGATACTGATTTTGCGAGACTTTACCGATCGCAGGTTTTCAGTGCATGCAGCATCCACAGTGTCTGTCGTATCTCGCTCTGATGCATAACTTTCTTTCAAACTGTTTGATTATCAAGGTGTTGCACGAGCACTTTCATCGATCGGTTCACGTGGCGTTCATCATAAAACCCGACAACTTTTGGCAGAAACAAAGGACATCGTTGGCCAAACAGAAGAAATACAACTTTGAGGTAAATGGAGCAATCAATAGGACTGCCGCGGTTGAATACAAGAGATGATGGTATAGCGATAGCCTGATACAGGGCTACTGCTGCTGTTGTTACTGCTGGTGCTGGCTAGGGCCTCTGGCCTACTTTGGCACCGATTTCACTGCTTCTCTGTATATCGTTTATCGAATGCACCGAACCAGCGAAATTCTAGTCTGTTCATTGTGCTGCACTGATGCCAAGAGTAAATATACCACAATGCAGGCGCTTTGCGAAACCGCGTATAACGGCCAACAAAAAAAAGGAAGAAGCCAAGCAGATTATAAGTGACAAAAGCTGACCTTTTGAAAAACCGATATTCCCCTTATGACCTCAATTTTTCATCGTCGTTGTCATATTTTCCGACGTAAAATACAATTTAAAAAGACATCGCCGTATGTATACGGAGCTTAGGCTTAGGCCGTCCTGACAAAGCATTTTATCGCGCGTCATCCATGTGCGCTCGGGATAAATGGATCTTCTCGCTTTCAGATAAACACAATAAGTTTGGAAGCTCTCGCTAAAGCTATCGATCCGTCTCAATTGACCGCCGATCTGGACGGTTCGTTGCAATACGATCATGCACAGTGGATCGAAACTCGCCTCGCTGTCGAAGATTTCACCTGGCAAGCCGCAGATCTACTCGATAGACTCGACGATCTTCAAGAAGATCTCAGCCGCAACGATTTCGCGGATGACGTGGGCGGCGCGAAACACGGTATCGATCTGCATAACGAGATGAAGAAAAAGATAATGAAGGTGCCGGTGGATGAGGTCAAGGTCGTCGGGCAACGACTGCTACAGCGATTCAACAACGGTACGTTCTTCCAAGCTTTCTCCTATTCCTTCCGCGAGAATTCTTCAATTCGAAAGCGCTAGACTTTCAACTATTTCATCTACAATAATCTTTCTTGCTAGGCGAATGTGTTGAGCAATTTTCTTAAGCAGCTAACTTTATCAATCTTTTGTCGCCACACTAACCACATTAGGGATCAAACACGAAACTTTGATCATAAATTTGTATTCGTGTAAAAAAAATTTCAAGAATGCGCCGTTCATTTTTATAACTAATGAAAACGATTGTTATTGCAGGAATGTCGGGTACGGGAGGCGAAGGAGGTAGTATCGAGAGCGGAGCTTCCGGAGGTGTAGATCCGGACGGTCGAGCATTAGCCACTCTGGTGATTCATCACCTGGACAACGTGCACTCGGCGCAAAAGCATCTTCTGCAGCTTTGGCACATAAAGAAAATAAAGCTCGACGAGTGCTTTCAACTTCGACTCTTCGAGCAAGATTGCGAGAAGATGTTCGACTGGATTTGTCACAATCGCGATGTCTTTCTCGCCAATTACGTCGAAATTGGACGATCCTATCAATTGGCGAAGAATTTGCAAGAGGAGCATAAGCACTTTACAATGAGCTCGATGAACGTCTACGTGAATATCAATAAAATCCTTACGATGGCTGGAAGACTTTTGGAGACTCAGCATTATGCCGCAGGCCATGTAAGAGCCGTCGCTGGACGACTCGATCGCGCCTGGAAAGAATTCGCCGCTGGTCTCGACGAGCGAACCGCAGTTCTTGGATTGAGCGTTGTCTTTCATCACAAAGCCGAGCAGTACGTCGACAGTGTTTCGGGATGGAGCCAAGCCTGTGAATCCGCGAATCTACCCAACGAAATTCCACTTCTGGAGTCGCACATTCGACAACATCAGACTCTCTACGAGGCCATGTGCCAGGCGTACACCGAGGTAAGTCGATGTTGATACGAAATAGCGTTTAATTGACAATACTTTGACGTCGTGTAGCTTTCGCGTGGCATAGCGTATTAGCGCGGAATTGTTACAAAGCGTTTATAACATGACGCGTATACCAACGTGCCATTGAGGGACTACAACGTCTGGGTGCTAATTACAGAAAATTAAAAGATGTACTCTAATGTGATTAAGTAACATCGTGCTTTCACACGGTTATTTACATCCTTGAGGAAAATCTTTTAAGAGGACTTGTAATGCGTCTTGAGACATTCTTCGACTCCCACTGTAGCCTTCGAAATCGTTGCGGTCTGTACTTGAAAAAAATTCTCTAAAGCACTGCTTCAAAGCATTGTTTAGAAAAAAAAGTAGTGAACACAACTGCGCGTACTTACTAAAATTGTATGTGAGAACATCTTCAGTAGTTTTAGGATTCGACGAGATTTTTTCTCGGACAGGGACCAGGCTATGATTATTCTAATTCAGGGAGCCTAGGCCCTGATCATTCTAAATCCCTTTAAGGACCCCTCTCAGGTCCTAATTATTCTAAGTCTTTTTAAAAGCCCTCCTAGGCCCTGATTATTCTGAGTCTCCCTAAAACCGTAAAGCTTTTTAAGGATAGTTTAAATTTTTATCTCAATTTTCAGAATGTCCGTAATGCTTTTAGAGAACACTTTTGACATCGAAGACCCGCTACAGATGTTTTCACATTAAAAAAAATGAATTTGCACTACAATTCGGCAGATAATCTCAAGTTCCATTTATGAAAAACATAATGGACAGTCAGAGAGAGAGAGAGACAGAAATAACGCGGGATTCAATAATATTCACGATGTCGAAGAATTGAATCACGCTTCATAGTAAATTAGGATTGTGAGATCAATGATGTGAATCATACGCCGTAAGAATTTTCATATTTTGTTGCTGCTGCGAGAGGAGGATCTGCTGCTGATTGATTTAACTCATTTTTGTAAGATAGTGGATATTCGACAGGTATACAACGCGTACCAAGCACTTTTGAGCGGTCTCGGCTCAATGCTCCAAGTTTGCCATAGCACAAGCACGACCAGCGGCACAGGCTCCGAAGGGTTTCACACCGATTATGTACGACAATTACATTACATTTTATAAATTTATCTTTCTCATTCGTCCTTAGTTAATGGACAGCAAAAATACAATGCTAGCTTGGTGACTGTTGGGGCTACTGGGAAACGATGTCTAACTCGTATGCGAAGAAATAACCCTCGTCGACGTTCTACTAAATACTCGTTTCAGGGGGTATAAGCTAATACGCTCACTAAGTAGAGGTGCTACAGTCTAATGAAAAAATCTCGTTATACAGTTTCACGTGTATGCCATTAATAGAATTTTCAAATTAAGGGAATACATGAAAATAAAACTTCTAATCGGTCTGGCGTAAACTGTTTACGAAATAAGACAAAGATTTATTGATTTCTTATAGAAAACAATTTAAAAATCGCTGTTTAATATACACGCAACACAGAATTATACGAAAAGAATTTTATTTTCATACGTGTAACCCCTTGACGATAATTCTCAACGTACGCTAGAATAATTGTCGATTAATAGCCAATCGTAAATGATGGTGTCGGTGTCTCGATGTACAGTCAATACTTAATAACTTACACATGGGTCGTCGGTTATACTGATGTTTAGGTACACAGTACCAGTAAGAAGCTTCTCTACCAACTGGATCATCTCGTGCAAGTCTGTAATCAACCCCAAGGAATTGACCACGCCACCAGAAAACATGTATGTCCGTCCGTGTGTCCTTGCATTTTTTGTTATCCCACGTAATCTTTGTTTGTTTGTGTTGTTGTAACGAATGAATGCACCGTCGAACCTGTTTGCCATCGCACACCGAACAGCACAGACTTTACGAGAATCTCCGCACGCTCTTTAGCTTCTCATAGTCATCATCAATCACGGAAAACTCGAGTTCTATGCCTTGACTAATTTATAATCGATCGTAACAAATACTTAATGCAAGAATGTTCTCGGTTAATCATGGTATACTGAGCATGACCAACTATTAGAATATTTTCTTTAATCAAAATCAAGGGTTATTTTGGAACTTAATTAATATCTTTTGTCACAAACGTATTGTTAGTTGTATTATGGCGACGTAGTTATCAATTGTGCATTAATGCTCAATATAATATATTTCTTAAGCATTAAGAGTCTGACATTTGGCTTTTCAACATACATTGTAGCGATATTGTACTTTTGAAAACATTGTATTTCAAAAGTTTGGATTTAAAAAATTTCATTTTTTATTGATTTTTGGGCCAATGGTACATGTAACAGAAAATCATTAATCGTACAATTTAAACTTAACATTAACATTGAAAAGAAATATAACAACAAAGTATTTAGATACTCGAACGATGTTGTAATCGATTACGAACAAAATGAGACTCGAGGCATCAAAATTGAATATCAATTGTAATTAAATGTTTGTAGTGCCCAAATGCTCAAAGTGTAGTACAACAAATTCTGCACTTTCCGACAGCATTCAGAAGGGAATTTTTTAAATACATAATCATCTACAACGTACAGTGGCTCGCATTAATATTCGGACACCACTGTTTTTCAAATACGATTGTCTCGCAGACCTACATATAGTTGACTTGAAAAATTTTTTTTTTTTCATCGAGAAGTACACTTTTTGTAGATACCATAAACTTACTTTTTATTTATTTAATTAACATTATTATTTATATATGAAAAAGGAAACAAAATAATGCTAGTTTTCGACGTCGCAATAATATTCGGACACTACGTAACTTTGTAGCAAATCCATTCTGAGAAATCGTTTCGATCGCTTAGAAGTTTTGTTTACAAACATAGTCGTGTTGAACAGTCAATTCCGAACATAATGTATCAGTTTAACTTAGAAAGACAAGGATCTTACATCGTTATTCACCAAAATGGGCCGTAAAAGCAAAAATACATCGTTTGATATGCGCCAACTTGTCATTTTTCATCGAGAAACAGGACGTTCGTACCGGGAAATTGGTCGTTTATTAAACCTCAGCAAGAGTACAGTAGCGGATATCATACGGCGATACGATTATGAGGATAGAATAGAATCTATTCCTCAAAAGGACGCCCGAAATCCCTATCTGTGCGCGAGAAACGTACGATTATTAAAAATATCCAACAAGATCCAGGCCGGAGTGCTCCAAAATTAGCTGCAGAGTTAAGTGAACAAACTGGGAAAAAGGTGCATTCCGACACAGTGCGTAGAGCATTAAAAGAAGAAGGATACAATGGTCGAGTTGCTCGTAGAAAACCGTATATCAACGAGATAAATCGAAAGAAAAGAGTAAAGTTCGCCATGGAATATGTGAATAAAGGACAGGAATGGTGGAGCGACGTAATATTTGCCGACGAAAGCAAATTTAATGTTTTTGGAAGTGACGGACCCAAGATGGTGTGGCGAAAAGTGAATAAAGCTTTTAACGTAAAAAATTTAAGACCAACTGTGAAACACGGTGGTGGGTCTGTAATGGTTTGGGGCTGTATTTCTACTGCAGGAGTGGGCGAATTGGTTTTTATTGAGGGCATTTTGGACAAGATCAAATATTTGGACCTTTTAAAGAAAAATTGAATACAAAGTGCAACGAAAATGCAAATCCTTGATCATTTTAAATTTTACCAGGACAACGATCCTAAACATAAATCATGAATTGTCCAAGAATATCTATTGTATAATTGTCCGAAAGTGTTACACCCCCCACCTCAGTCACCAGACTTAAATCCAATCGAAAATCTATGGGATGAGTTGGACCGTAACATACGAAAAAAACCAGTCAAATCAAAGGAAGAATTGAAAATACGATTAGCGGAAGAATGGAAGCGAATATCCGTAGATTACGTAAAAAAAATTATTTTGAACATGCCAACACGCTTACAACACGTTCTAAAACAAAAAGGATACCCTACAAAATACTAAAATTATTGTAATATAATTTATTTTAATCAATAACTTATTGTAAAATATTTTTCGAACAGGTGTCCGAATATTTTTGCGACGTCAAAAATGAGCTATATTTTGTTTCCCTTTTCATATATAAATAATAATGTTAATTAAATAAATAAAAAGTATGTTTATGATAACTAGAAAATGTGTAGTTCTTGGTGAAAAAAAAATAATTCTTTAACTCGACGACAGGTACGTGTACGGAACAATCATATTTGAAAAACAGTGGTGTCCGAATATTAATGCGAGCCACTGTATGTTAAGTCAGATACTCTTATTGTGTAAATATTTCTAGAATTTGAACATGAACTGCCAATTTATGACTTTCTTCACTCAAAAGTAAATGCACCTTGTATCGCTAGTGACAGTTGCCCATTAGTTTTCTTTCTTGGCTACTAATAACTGATTTTTTTCTTGTAAATACTAAAAAATGCTCTGAGCTTATCGTAGACTTGAAAAAAAGCTTCTGGATTCATTAAAAATAAAATTGTGACGTATTTCATACGCGTAGAGTCAGGACGGTCACGGGATGGACAATCGTGGCGGTATGAGCGGAAATCCAGCCGCTGATTACAGCGAGGGTGCATCACACGTGCTTGCTGTTATTCATCAAATTTTAGGCCATCACAGGGCTCTGGAGGCTCGATGGCATGCTCGTAAAGTCAAGTTGCATCAGCGACTCGCTTTAAGGTACAGGATATTATCTGTTGCGCTATTTGTCAAGTTATTCAATGTATGCTCGGCTTTTGTGGCTTCTGTCGAGTTATCGATGAGCAACGCGACTCAGTCGTATCGTTCTTGTTTCCTACAATTCGCAGACTTTTTCAAGAGGACGTGAAACAAGTATTAGACTGGTTGACCAATCACGGGGAAGTTTTTATCCGTAAGAATACAGGCGTCGGTCGAAACCTTCAGAAAGCGAGAGTTTATCAAAAAAGTCACGAGCACTTTGAAAACGTTGCCCAGGTATAATATTAATCGAGGTTCCAGATGCCGCCTACGATTAATCAAGGGACTTGCATTGAATGCCCTTACATTTTTATTTATTTCATAGAATACTTATACCAACGCAACGAAGCTGCTTACCGCGGCTGAAGAACTCGCTCATACGGGTGAGTGCGCGGCTGACGAAATTTACACCGTAGCTCAGGAACTCGAGGCTCATGTAAGCAGTTTCGCCACTAGAGTCGAACAGCGACGAAGAAGATTGGATCTCGCTGTAGTGTTCTACACGCACGAGAAGGAGGTACGTACGCTTGGAACTTTGGATAAGTCAAAATCTAAGTTTCTAATTACTAATCAATATCATAAAATTAATATTATTCTATAGGAAGCATTTACACGTAAACGGATATATTAAATTTAATATAGAATTATTAGTTTTTAAAGAATGACATAATTTTTTAAATAAAAGAAATATTGTAATTGTATAAAAACTAAAAGTTGGATGATATGATTGTTAGTTATTTAAAGATATTAAAAGAATTAGCTTATGTATTTTGCAGACGATACAATGCGTAACTCGACTCTAATGAGTTCTAATTTTATAGTTGAGTGGTTGGGTAGACGAGTTGCGTCAAGAGTTGCAGCAGGACGAAGTTGCCGAGAGTTTGGAGACAGCTGAGAGGCTTCTGGATCAATGTGCCCAACATAGATCCTCGTGCCTTGAAGCTTGTGCGTCGACGATTGCTCAAGGCGAGGCGTTGCTTCAAGAGCTGCGAGATTCTACCGACGCACCGGATACGACGGGTTCGGTAAGGAAAGCTTTTACCGTTTTATTTATTTATTTTACCAAGTTTCTCTTGATTAATTGTTCTCACGGCCTCGTCCTTCCGCGTTTTTCTAGATTTCTGCCGTGGAAGCAGCGCTCGATAGACTCGCGGGACTGCGACAGGAACTCGAAGAACTCTGGGCAACGCGAAAGCTCCGACTCGAGCTCTGTTTGCGATTGCGTGTCTTCGAGAGAGACGCGTTAGAGGCGAGTGGTCAGCTTGAGATGTGGGCACAGGAACTTCAGGGCCCTCAGAGGGAAGGCTCGCCCGAACAGCTTTTGCGCGTTCATAACGACGGCGTTGCGCACATGCAGAACACGGCCTTTCAAGTATTACAACAGGGACAAGAACTCGCTCAGGTAAGAAAAGTTTTTAAAAATTGATTTTTTTACTGAAAAGTTAATTGTAAATTATAAAGAGACTTAAATTATTAATTTTTATGCATTTCCTTGATTTACATTTAATTTAAACTCGACATCTTTTTAAATTACAAAATAAATTTGAATAAATTGGATAGTGACAAAAAAATTAAGAGATTGAAATCATTAATTTTCATGTGTTTCCTTAATTTACATATTATTTTGACGAATATGTTTTATAATTTTCTAACGTGAAATGAATTCACAATAATCTATCGATTCGATCAAAGGTCTTGGAGCAAGCGGGTGTTTGCATAATGGCAGACGGTCAGCACAGTGCTTCGGCGAGAGTTCAAGTGCTTCTCGAATTTCTGAATGAGCGTGAGATGGATGCCGAGGATCTCGCCGAAATGCGGCGTGTTCGACTGGAACAGGCCGCTCAATTAGTGCAATTGCAAGGGGACGCGTCCCACGTAGCGAATTGGATACGTAACGGTGAGGCGATGCTTCTGGCATCGCTTCGAGTGCCCGAGCATCTGTCGGATGCGGAGCAGCTTCGATTGGAGCACGAGCAGTTCCAAGTGGCTATCGAGAAGACCCATACATCTGCGGTTCAGGTATATTGCTTAGCAAACATATTGGCGAATTCTAACTTCGTTGCGCAATATCTGAATGGTATACGAATTGGTATTTACGTTTACAGGTCAAGCACAGAGCAGATGCTCTGGTAAGCGCGAATCACTACGATCCCAAGAGTATTCGGGACGTAGCCGAAGACGTGACGAAGCGGTGGCAGCAACTGGTCACTTGCGCCGAGGAGAGGCACAAACTCGTCACTGCGAGTATAAATTTTTACAAAACCGCGGAACAAGTGAGGTCGGTACTTGACAGTCTCGAACGGGAGTACAGAAGGGACGAGGATTGGTGCTCGTCCGGTGAAAAAGGTGGCCAGGTACCGACTCTCGTCGGTAAACACCAGGAACAGAAGGAAGCTTTTCTCAAAGCTTGCACACTCGTCCGACGCACCGCGGAAACATTCCTCAAGTATACCAATCGGAGTCTGCAGTTCTACAGTTATCAGACCAGCAGCGCCGGATCCGAGAACAAAGTCAAAAGTGCGTTGAACAATATTTCATCAACTTTAAGCTGTCACAACCTATCGAAATAAATAGGAAATACAACTAATTCATCAAACTACTAAAATTATTCGAAATTAATTTAAGAAGGTTAAGCAACGAATGGTTTTTAAAAAATTACCTCATTTGCCTGGTTTTGATAAACTCTTTGTGGGATGAATTTCGAGTTATTAATACAACGATTCGTTTTGCGTTGCAGATATCCTTGAAGAGTTGAGAAGCAAGGAAAATAAGGTCTTGGAATACTGGACTCAACGTAAAAAGCGATTGGATCAGTGTCACCAATACGTGCTCTTCGAGCGCAGCGCTAAGCAGGCGCTGGAATGGATCAGCCAGACAGGCGAATTATACCTAGCGACGCACACGAATGTAGGAAAGAGTCGTCTGGAGAATGAACAGCTTCTTCAGGAGCACAACGAATTCAAGGGCGCGGCTAAGGTAAATACAAATCGTCCTATCTAATCAATGCTCTTGCACGAAAGCATATTTTCGAACAAAGTATATGCTTTGTTCGAGGGGATGAATATTTCGCTACTCTAAAGACAGCTGCTGACGACACCGAGATATTGCTTAATAGCTCTAAAAAAACCCGACGCTCTGCCAAGTGGCACAAAGCGAACCCGAGCTTTCACAAAGAAAAGTATTCAGCGATATTCGGTGGGCGTTCTAACAGCAAACATATCTAAATTTTCATAAGTTTCTTAGAAAAAATCCAAGTTACATAAAAAAGAAACTCATTTTCTTGCATTAATTTGTTTCTCACCGTTTGATTATTATCCCTATCGATAGGAGACCCGCGAAAGAGTGAAACTACTTATTCAACTGGCGGATAATTTGGTCGAGAAGGGTCACGCTCACGCGGCGGCGATAAAACAGTCGGTCGCCGAGGTAGATCAGCGCTACAAGGACTTTAGTTTGCGAATGGATTGCTACAAGACTCAGATCGAAGACGATTTGGGTATACAATCTGACGACGGTCACAAGGATCTTTCTATCGACAGAAATTCCGATCCATTGCTGGAAGAGAAAATTAAGGGAAAAGATCTGAAGGAGCTCAACGAGGAGAAGCGTCGATCGGCGCGACGAAAAGAGTAAATAATCACTGGATTTTACATTCGATTCACCAGACGTTCTTACTTCCTATAATAACGTAACTCATTCTTTAGATTTATAATGGCGGAACTCTTGCAAACCGAGAGAACGTACGTGAAGGATCTGGAAACGTGCATTCGCTGCTTCCTCGAAGAAACACGAAGCGGACGCGGGGTCGTACCAACGGGATTGCAGGGAAGAGAATCTATTATCTTCAGCAATATGGAGGAGATCTATCAGTTTCATTGCGATATTTTTCTTCGAGAATTGGAGAAGTACGAGACTATGCCCGAGGACGTTGGCCATTGTTTCGTTACTTGGGTACGCATCAAGTATTTATATTCAGTGAACATTTTTTTCTGAATTTCCTTCATTCTCTTAGTATATAATTCACTATCTTTCAAGACACTATCTTCATCAGTTGTACCAAACTTTTATCTAAATGGGCTCGGTACGTTTAACTTTCTACTTTTCTTCGTTAAAATAATTTTTTGGCATCATATATTTGCAATTTATTTAAATAATTTCACTGTTAACACTCTTGAAACTTTTATACGTTTTTCGAGTATTATTTGTAATCGCGAATACTTCTAACGTAAAAGAGACAATAGACGTTGTTTAAAAAATGTTGCTTTCCACAGGCTGCAAAGTTCGACATGTACGTGACTTATTGTAAAAATAAACCGGAGAGCAATCAACTTTTGGTGGCTCACGGTGGCAGTTGGTTCGAAGATTTACAGCGGCGACATCGGGTCGAGCATCCGATAGCCGCATACCTCATAAAGCCCGTGCAGAGGATTACAAAATATCAGCTTTTGCTGAAAGATTTACAGGTAAGCGTCTTCATCGATAAAAAAATTATAAAATTGCAATTCGATAATCTTCTGTAATAATAAAAACTCATGATTAATATCGTAATTTGTTTACTTTACGTCGTAAAGGCCTGCTGTCAAGAGGGGCAGGGTGAAATTAAAGATGGTTTGGAAGTAATGCTAAATGTGCCTAAAAAAGCAAACGATGCCTTACACTTGAGTCTCTTGGAAAGCTGCGACGTGAGGATAGACACCCTCGGTGATGTAGTGCTGCAGGATTCGTTCACTGTATGGGATCCTAAGCAGTTGATACGCAAAGGACGGGACCGTCACATATTTCTTTTTGAACTCTACCTTTTATTTAGCAAAGAAGTCAAAGATTCCGCTGGCAAAGTACGTCTATCAGATATATTCATAGAAAGTACACAGTAATCGGTTTATCCATAAACGTCGTACTACAAAAATACAAATCTAAAGCTGGTCCTTTAAGCATAATGTATTATTTCTAACGTATCATCGTTCAGAAATTACAGATGGAAAACTTCTAAAACGTTCTCATTAGTAAAACGAGCAACTGTCTTGATATTATTGTTATTGTTTATATCTCAAAGATGATGCATAAAAAAATTTGCGTGCCACGAGAATTTATTTATAAAAGAAGAAAAGTTAAATATTATTTTTTTCCCGGATATAGAAATAAACAGTTGGCCTTGTAACTATCGTGAAAATTTGAATCTAAACTCGGAAGTGTAAAATCAATGCTTTTTTCTCGTTTCCAGGTGAAATACATATACAAAAGTCGGCTGATGACGTCGGAGCTCGGTGTCACCGAGCACATAGAGGGTGACGAGTGCAAATTTGCAGTGTGGACGGGACGAGCACCTACAAGCGATACGCGAGTCGTTCTTCGTGCAAATTCACTCGAGGCGAAGCAACTCTGGGTGAAGAGATTACGCGAGGTTATTCAGGAGACGTATTTCAGTCTGAGCATGCCGAAGAGTCCGGCGAAGAAGAGTTCGAGTCAACGCTCGAGTCGCGATCTCGAAGAGTGCGCCTCCCTCGACGACAGCGTCGAGAATCTCGACCGAAACTCTCTTGCTTCCTTCGGATCGACCAACACCACAGACTCCGACAAGGTAAGTGACTCTCCCATTATTCTTCGCTTGCCAAAAACTTGGCTCGAGCGGTCCCGCTCCGATTTCAACCAACTAGCGGAAGCACGGGTGAGATCGAAAAAATGAAAAAGAAACAGAGCCCTATCTTTCTTTCCCGCAAGAACGAGTTCGTCGTTGGCCGTAAAATTACGTGATAACTGCAGCGTTAACTTCCGCGCGAATAAGTTTACTCGTGATAGCACACAGAGTTGTGACATTTCAATGGATGACATCGACATTCGCGTACTGCTGAGTTCATTACCTCGAGATTCGTGATATTGACTGAGGACTCTGGGTTTTCCACTATTTGTCCTCTGCTCTTTGATATTTCAACAAACTTTGAGTCGTGAAGGATGTTCAACGGTGAAAAACCTGTACAATGTTTTTCTTTTATTTCCTTTGTACAAACGTATGCTTGCTCCGCAAATGCGAAAATTCGCTGAATTTTTTGCTTAGAGTAAACGTATAATGACGTTATTCCGAGGACCCAATAGTTCCAGTGTCACGAGTAAAAATTCCACGTGTCTTTCAACAAACATTGACAATATTATGCAGCAAGATACAAACGTCATCGACGGCGTTAAACAATCTAGAATCATATAATAAATAAAAGTTGAATCTCAGAGTGCACTAGTCGAGGAACTTCGGGTTGTTGGCATTAATTGTTAAAATGCTAATCCAACGGTCTCGTGAATACTCGCGATGAATTACGTACGTTGTTGTTAATACATACGGGGTACGTTGGCTGGTAGCTTCCGGGCAAATGCAATATGGCAAAGCATCACAGAGGGTGGATAGGGTCAATAAGATGGTGGGAATAGCGGGAACAGCGGTGGCGGTAGCAGGGTGGTTCCAGGGACGACTGGAGGTCGAATTGGTACGCGGTGGCATTTCTATCCCGAACGTAGAGGCGACCGGCGCGTAACGTCGACCCGGCTCTTGCTCCGGGATCGATCTTCCCGAGCAGACGCCTGCCCGTTTCTACCGCAGGGAAGCGGAGCAGCAGCATCCGAAGCTACGCCGAATGCCGCGGCGAAACTCCCTCTCACTCTCTCTCTGTCTCTGGCTCTGTCTATGCGGATTCGGGTTCTCATGGTTACCGCGGCTACGAAACCACGTTAGCTGCCTGCACCAGTGAATGAACGCTTTCATACATCATGGAAAAAAATATATCCGACATACAGAAGTTTTAGTCGTTTTTATATCGATAATATATTTTAGATATATTTTTGTACACATATATATATATATGTCAGATATATCTTGAAATATATGTGGGATGTAGAATTTATCGTCGAATGTATATTTAATTTATCTAATATATAACTTCGATGTATGTTACGTTCTTTTTCCATTGGGACTTTCTCGTTTATGCATATTTTCGTCGAAGATACTCTTCGTAGAGGAATTATTTATTATTCGAACTCGGGTGGAGGAGAGATAGATCGAGAGAGCATGATGACCGAGTTTATTGCAATCGAACACGTCGGTGAGGAGACATAATCGATAGACGTTTCGGCCGTTTTTGAATATCCTATCTCCCATTGGTAGCACTCGAACTCAGGCTTCGATAGCTTCGGGACTCGTGCTTCCGGTGATATTACGCGTTTGACAGCAGTGAAGACAAAAAACAAAAGAGAGAAGAAGAATATAAATTAAAAAACACGGATGCAAAGTACATCCTTGCACATTGCTTTCTCGTTGTATTCGATTTTCAACAAAGCCATCTCTATGAGTACTTATGCTTGTAAATGTTGGCTTCCTCGTAAAAAAGACTTTGTCAAAGGTTAAAAATATTGAGGAGGTAACGTGCAAGGTTATTCTTTGTATCCTTGTTTAAAAAAAAATTGTATAAACTGAAGTTTAACGAAATTGAGTTGTCAAGAAATTAAGCAATCAAAGTGCTCTAAAATCTCATTGCTTCAATATATTTTAACGACAATTATGTTCATTAACGAGAAGTTACTGTATAATTGATGTGACAAATGTTACACCAATTGCTTAAGTAATTTACGAGTTGCAGGTCTTTTGTCGAAATTTGGTTCACCAAATATCCCTAAACGTTATTACGTACTTTTCTAAAGTGATAACTCGATTTAGTCAAATATTTTCAAAGTAGAAGCTGTTAGAACTTTAAAAAATTCTAATGTATATAAAATTTTACCGATTTTCACCAAATTGAATATCTAGCACCGTTGAATATTGATTCATCCCTGTAAAAAATTTGAATTCACTTGGTCAAAGTTTACGTGAGTAAGAGCGACAACGTGAATTTATCGAAAAATTTTACATTTTATAAAATCCTAATCTATAGATTCACTTCAAATTCCAATCCTTGCAATCGCTTGCAAAGAATTATTTAGCTAAAATTAAAAATCCAATAATATCTCACAAGATTTTTCAATTATAGTGTCATTTGTAACATAGAAAAAAGTGTAACTGCGCTACCTGTCTGCCAAGTTTAAGCTCGATTGATGAAGCCATTAAGTTACAGAGGTTTTAATTATGCAAGCCGCATATGTACGCGTGCACGCACAGACATACGCGCGCGCATACACCCACATTTTTCTAAATGTCATTTTTGGATATACACTAGATTAACATTCCAAGTACGTTGACATGACAAGCTCAATAAAAAAATATTCATGAAAGCAAAGGTTTTTCTATAAGACACGAAAACATAAATATTTAAAAAATTAAACCCACAAAACGCAGGAATAAATATAAATGACAGAAGAATTCATCATCTACAGAAGGAAAACGACTTAATTCAGTATTATATATCATCTGGTAGTATTACACACAGTATTATACACAATTAAAAAAAGAGGCTGCATCAGTGAATGAACATTTCTTTACATCACACTCGTGGAAAAGAAATATATACGGCACGTAGTGCTCTTTAGGATATATTTTTGCACGCGTATATTTACGATATATCTTAAAATATATATGAAATGTATCTAATAAATAACTTCGATATACGTTAAATTTTTTTTCAATTGAGACATTCTCGAAATTATTATATTATACCACTTTCACGAATGTGTTTGTCAAGAATATTTTTCATCGACGAACCTTTTGTTATTTATCTACTGACAGTAGATAAATACCTTATCTTTTATCTACTGACAGTAGATAAATACCTTAATTATGGTAGATTTAATAAAGAATTAATATTTTTTTTGCAACAGATAAATTTGATTATAAAAGTTATTTGTAAGGAGCATAATTATTTTTTAAACATTACATTATTATTTTTTTAAATATTGTTTTTCTAGTACTCCAACAAATCGTATCGCCCGACCCTCCTTTACCCTTTATCGGTTTCTGGGAAGTGGGCTACCCAACCCCTCTGGGATCTGTCAGGGAACATTTAACTCTTCACTTAACACGCTCAATAGTTTTTTTTTTATTGAAGCAGTTTGATCTTCTTCAAACGGAGTAGAAAAAAAAACGAGTAAATGGTCATCAAGCGTTGAAACTTTTTGGCAAGTGCCTTTGAAACCGTTGTAACTTGACCACTTTTGGGAAAGGACATGAGAAAGAAAAAGATTTTTCTTTTTGTTAATGACAATTTTTAATAACACAATCAGTAAGAAAGAAATTTTTTCTTCCATTCTTTCGTTTCAGAATTAACGTAAACATTGTAAAAAAAAAAAAAAGATTATTAATGAAACTATCATCCAGAAGAGTCGATGATTTAATTTGAAATTTAAGGTCTAAGACTACTTTTTGAAGAAAATACTGTTTGAAAAAATAAAAATGATGTTAGACTGATATTTTAATGGTTTTACATAGTCATTAAATGGTTCACTCGCCCTACTCCTCCGCGTCATTTTCTCGGCGTTATTCGCGCGCATGTGTCGACGAGATAGTGGAAAGCACTGGTAAAGCCCCGGTGGCTGCGCGAACGTAACATCGTCTCGCGGAGTCTGGTCGTGGGGGGCCGCACCGGCGATCCGCACTCGATCGTACGTTAGCTTGCCGGGTCGGTGCGGTGCGCGCGGGTTTATATCGCCTGGTCGTTGTGCGGTACATATACGAGGTTGCACGTAGAGAGAGCAGAGGTAAATCCAGGAACGTCGAGTAGATACGGGATCAGTACGGACGCGACTCTCGGGTCGGCCGGACTCCGAACGCCGTTCCAGCCTCACTGGTCCGGCGAAGGATAAATCGCCGGCGTAGGAGAGACAGATCGAGAGAGCACGATGACTGAGTTTATTGCAATTGAACCCGCCGGCTACGAGACATCATCGATAGACGTTTCGGCTGAGTTCTACTTTCTTGATAATTTTATCTCGCGTTGGTAGCACTCGAGTTCTGACTTCGACAACCTCGAGACTGTTGCTTCCGGTGATATTTCGCGTTTGACAGCGATTTAAAAGAACATAAGCAAGAAAAAAATTAAATAATTTAAATAAATTAAACTCACAAAACCTAGGAATTAAAATAAAGGACACGGAAGACGGACCTCATCATCGATAGAAGGAAAACTACTACACTGAGCCATCTATAAAATTTAAAAAAGGAGATACCGAGCCCGGGGGCTCCCTGCAGCCTGCCGCAATGACGTCACCGGCCGGAAAGCCGGCGACTATCGTCCAGAAGGCTAGACGAAAGATCTCATTACCCTGGTTTCGTCAGGGTTCCGTGGCACCGCCGCATCCTGCACTCGCTCGACAGCACACCATCGATACCCCGGGATCCTTCCAGTCGCGCCTCTTGCGACGACAACCCTCCCTCTCCCAGGTACACGAGATCTCCTCATTGCTCTCTTCAGCTTCTTTTTTTCGCTATACTATGTTTTTTTTAAATCGAAATAGCGAATTTTATTTGAATTTAAGCGATTTTTTAAATATTGTGTCTTCTTTCGTTAATTTACTACAATTTGTATAGCACATCGTGAATTGATACGTGACGCCATTACTTCCGATATCGACTACTCTCTGATAAAGAGACTCACAGGCACGCGTGTACTGGAAAAAGAGGTTCTAATCGTTACTGATACGATATCTGCGAATTTGTTAGGCTTTACTAGCGTCCGATAAGGGTTCTATAAGGCTCGTCCGTTCACACTTCCTCGCATCTATTGTATCGGTCTTTTCTCCCCGATATCCCAGAATTCTTATCGCAAACACGAACATTTGGTTGTTTACTTCGAGTAAAGAATTCTATTCTTCGAAGTGTATGGAGTATCCGATGAATGCAATGATCAATGCGACATCGCTGATTCGGTGAGGTCATGGTAACTTTAGTATTTGACCTTGAAAAAAGGGTGGATGTCTCTCGTCAGAGCTGTGGCTCTGTCCTCTACGTGCCAAGTACCGTCTCGTACGATTAAGCCATGAAGATTTCCATAAGCGTACGAAAACACGGTCGGAGAGTCTCACGTTGAGATCAAAGATAACGAATAAGGTGGCTGGATATCCTTGTGCTCCTTTTCGTAATGACTGATGAATTTAACTGGCTGCTGGTTAGTTCATTATTTGTACATCGAAGCGTGAAAGAGTCGGACTGATATTTAGCACTTTTTGTTTTGTTGTTTCTTCTGTTTTTATTCGTTTTTTCTCAAAGAGAAGGCCACCGGAGGGTTGTCGACAAATATAAAAACATCCGGCAATCTTAAATTGAGTGTGAGCATCGAGCAAAACTCATATATCTCGATGCGCGAAAAAGGAAATGGTAGAAACGAATCGAGTTCACGGTCCTACCGCGTACTCTCATCTCCAGTTAGTGTAATATTTATTTTTAAATCCACTGGAATCCGTGACTCACTGTGCATCGGTTGTCGTATACTTTGAATCACGAGTATCCCACGATAGAACGTATGTTTACCGAGAAAGAAAGATCGTATGAATTTTCTTCTTAAAAAATTGCAAAGTTTACTTAGAACGGAGCTTTGTCCTCTTTTCAAATGATTACTTCTCATTCGACGATACAGAATATTTGATATTATACACACATACGTTTAAGCAAGCACCGCTATCGATCTCATGGTCCGCGTGCCTTATCTTTTCTCTCTGGCTTTAATCCGAGGATCTGATCAAGTACCGGATAAAGCAGGATGGGACACTGCGTGATGACTCCTTCTCGGATAAATGAAGATCCAAGGCGATTCTTGCCTCGGGAAAATCTTCTTCAAGCTTGATCCCTGTTTTGTCTTTGAACCTTTTTTTTTTGTTTCTCCTTTATGGGTAATCGGGGATGAGTTTTGCAACAGGCAGGGTTCCGTTCCATGGAAACGCAGAACCATTGAAACAAAAACATTCACATTTTTTTTTAACATTTTTTTTCCTTCTTCATAGACAAAACGTAGTTCATGAAAACACTTTTTTCAAGATTTTCATGTCATGTTCAGGATGTTCCAAAACATTTCATAAATCTCATTTAGAAAAAATATTGGGATGCTCGCGCGCAAGTGTGTGTCAGTCAGATCCGAAATTATTTAACTTCTATAGCTTGAAATCGGCTTGAACCATCAATCAAAAATTGATTACGCAGGTAGAGAAGTCAATCATCATCATGTTTATATCAATTTTCAGCAAAATGCCTGTAGACGTTGAGATTTAAAAAATTTTTTTAAATTTCATCAATAAAACGTTCAGTCGTGAGTTTGATGTTACCGTTTTTGAGCTATCGAGCTAAGTAATTCTTTATAGATATGGATAGATGATTGGCATTGAATTCGATAAGAATCGATCGAAACGTTTGAATTTTATTACGTTTAATTTTTATTTTAAGTTCCCGAGTCGATAAAATTTTTAATTATCCAACTGAAAGTAGAAGCGTTCAAAGCATTGAAGAGACTGAATAGATTACTAGGATCGAATATATAATGATAAATGGTGCAGGCGTTGCAGTTTTACAAGATAACATTTCTTTTTTATATTACAAACGAATGCTGAAGATCCTGAGCCTAGCGGATGTTGAGCTATCGTAATTTCGAACAGGGCATTTCTGAACATTGTTCTGTTCTTTCGAGAAAAAAAAAGAACAAAGAAGCAATGTGCAAGGTTCCACGTTCCACACTTTTTTAAATACTGTATCACCTGGTGCATACATTTAACAAAGCTTTCACTATGACGAAGCCAAAACCAATCAACGTTCACTGTTAATAATCCAAATCGTTAAAGGCTATCGGAATGAACTTTTGACCAGTGTTGACCTATTTGTTGTTAATAGTAACGATTTTCACAGTGTTTTATTAATCGAATCGATTGTGCTAAAATTATTTGACCCCATCTCAAAACTTTCAACACATTTATGTTCTGGATGAGCAGAGGAAAATGAATAAATTGTTAACAATCGATGTAGAATTGTCGAGTTATTTGCGTTCGGGATAAATAGATAAAAATAAATAAATTCAGTGTTGTGGCACAAATAAAATTCAAATATGTCAATAAATTTCATTCATCTACTTTCAAGTAAAATATGATTAAAGTTTTGAGGTTATAATGCAAATTTACACCGGTTGTTGAACACTAGCAATTTACACCGGTCATAGGTGTAAATTTATATGGGGATCGCGCGGTGTTAATTTTAACATCAGATTTTTAACAGCGTACATTTTTTCATAGATGTGACTTATGTTAGTGAAAGGCTCAAAATAATGAGGAAGCAATTAGCAATTCTACTTTGCAGACATTTTCTAAGTATCGTTAATTATTTTTTGTTGGAGTATCAATTTTAATGGATTTTGCATTTGAGTGGTGCTCGTTTCTGCTCAAATTGTCACAATCAATCGGACATTTTTTATCTTGAATAAAACGTTGTAAAATTCGACTTTTTTATCTCGATATTGGTTCGTCAGAACAAAAAATGACGTTTTTTAAATTTTTTTATTACATTTCAAAACGCCATAACTTTACTTCGGTTTGACCGATTTCAGTTTCTACGCAGAAATATCAAAGCAAAAGACATTTATACTAAAAATTCTTGTAGATTTATAATCAACAAAATATTCCTGCTTAGATAAAATATTATCTGATCGACATTCTATAATATCTTATGTCTGATTGGGAATTAGCCACACGTTAGTATTGCAAGACATACGACCATTTTAATCCTAAACTCGTAATGTACCGAAAAGAAAGATGTAACTGAAGGACGTATTTTGAAAAGTGAAATTTTTTTGTAATATTATTAAATTTCATGAAAATGAAGGTTGTAAATAAAAAAGAGAGTGCGTTACGACTAGACAGGAGCAGTACTTCAGTATCTTATTCCCAGTTAGAGCTCAAGACAGGTAACACGATACTCGATCGAAGGGTCTCGCTGGTAATCAATGCTGCGTAAAATATCTCACGTTTTCCATCATTCGTATGTCATGTTCTCTTCTTATTTTTTTTATAAAACAACAACTGAAAATGACATATGAATTTGCTTATTTAATGCCACAGCAGTTACATCGCACGCGTAGAGTTCATCGAGTCGAGGAGAGTCAAACGGTACATCCTCGACTCTGGTATCGATTTTTGGCCATCGTGCTTTATCTCTCGAACGTTTGTTCGAGGATCCAATGGAGTGTCGTGTATACTACGGAAATCCGTAGTGTTCCATCACAGTATAGTTTCTCCAACTCGGGGATCTTTGTAAGAGCCACTAGAAAAGATCCTTGAGCCATCTCTTGATTTTCTATCTGTATTCCATGCGCTATACGCTTCTCTGGTTCTGCTTGCAGTAACTGTCAAAAGAATGCGATACAACGTTCCAAGTCCTTTCTGGAAAATCTTACAATATTTTTGCATTCAATCGTAGAGACATTCGCATTCTTTAAGACGCTGTTTCATGGAGAGTAAAAACTGCCGACAATAGCTGTAAAACGAGGACAGAATTTCACGCTGACATGTACTTGGCAATATTATTTGAGTACGAGATGTCAAATTTGTACCATTTTGCTGCTATTGTTGACACTTACTCCAACATGGAAATAAAAATATAGGAATGATTCCTATACTCGGTGTGGCAATTGAGGGATATGTCGTTACTCTGCATGTGGGAATATGCGAACGTCTGACAATAACATTTTTTTCCATGGTATGAGAAAAATCGCCAGACAACCGTAATATCCCTAAATTGTCATCCTGAGTACAGGAATCATTTAAGAGAAGCTATAACGTCTCGACGCAAAGTACCGTATTTTCCGGACCATAAAACACACTTTTTTACTTTGAAGAATCAATCAAAAGTGGGGTGCGTCTTACAGTTCAAACTTATGTATGACACGTGGCAAATAGGGGGATTCCCATAAAATTAATTCAGGGATTCTCAATGAATGATAAGTTTAGGGTGCGTCTTATGGTCCGATGCAATTTATCGTTTGCAAAATACGATGATAAAAAAAAATGTTAATGCAACGAATGTCTTTTTTTGAACAAGTTTCTTCTTGATGTGCAAGGTTCTACTTTGCAGTTTGTAAAAGTTAGCGTATCAATCATTTTTTTAAAATCGCAATTCTCATATATCTTTACATTCATCGACAATCATAAACTCAATACTAACCAACGTTTTTCGTAACTATACTTGGAATGATAATTTCAGTTCGATAGCTTGGCATTTGCACGAGTTATCGAATTTACGTCTTTTGGCATTTTTGAATAATGAATGTCAACAAAAATAATCAATTGTTACGATCTCATCAATTTGAACAAAAGATATCACGAATAAAAGGGAATGCCCGCTTTGGCAGCGTGTCACTTTTCAGTCCGAGAGTTCAAGCGGTACTTAAGTTATAAGAGATTCAAGGGTGAACACCTTGGTGCATGCGCGCACGCGCGAACTTTCACACTGACACTCACACATACATAAAGAAAAAGATAGATAGAGTTAACTTAACCAAATCTTTCATTCGTTCGGTGTACCCGATGTAAATTTGATTTACTGCAAAACTATTTTTGTTTCGTTTACCGTACATTTGATTTTTCTCTCCAGTGTAAGGTTCGGTTGCAAAAGTATTTGTTGTATTCAGTTATATAACGCAATATTGATACCGATATCGATTTCGTCTGGTTCACACAGTCACATTACCTTTTCTTCAATGTTCATCGACGGATATCCGATAGCATAGTCAAATAACACGAGCCAACATGCGGGAAGTGGATTTCTCTTTCACATTTTTTTCTTTTCTTGCCTTTCGTGGAAATAGTTACTTCAGACGCCTTGGGCAATCGCTATTCCCTCGATGCTGCTACATACGCCCTATGTACTCCTCGTTCGTCCTATATTTATGCTAGGCAATCAGACAAGAGCGTCACTACTCCCTTGACATTTCTATAAACAGCCGCAGACTCCTTTAATCTTGCATGAGCTTTCGACAAACTTGCGATGACGCCAGAGCAGTTCCCAAGCTTTTCAATCTTTTTTATCTACCGAATTATCGTTATCGCTTTTGCCGCTATTTCGGACAACTTATTGATTCATTATTCTTATTCTGTAATTTCTCCAGTTGTACGACAGCCGTTCAAGAGTCCCAAGAAAAATGTTAATATTCTTGATCCGTCACTATTTAGCGTATCTATAGAATGAATTATTATTTGTCGTTAAAAATCTCGTGAAATTTAAGATAACATGTATAAAAGTTCTTGTGACATTGCTATCAAATATAATACAGAAATTAGTGTGGCAATATTATATAATCGGGATAGTAAAAACGTAATTTTACAAAAATTAAGAAACTTTCGACAGAAAAAAAAATAATTCAATAAACATATTAGATTGACAAAAAATCGAGTAATAATAAACAATTATCTCGCATATTACAATCGGTAACGGCAAACGAATCGCTTGCTTATGATATACGAATAATTTATTACCGTAGGATTTCATGTTGATTCCATTTATTTATTTATTTATTTTTTCGTTAAACCCCTTTTTTCAGTCGGAAGTTAAAGAATTTTGTAAAGTTAATTTCATTACAATTGTTTTAAAGCAATAGCGCGCTTCGCGTGGCATTTAATGAGATCATAGAATTAGTTGTATAGCCCTCTGGCGTAGGATAATCGATCAATCGTAAATATCGAGTTAATCGACCGCTATCATGCAAAGTTAGGAAGATTCATGTACACAGTTTTGAATAATGGTAAAAGTCAATTGGTTATTTACGAAAAGGGAGTCGATTTCGAAAACATTTCATAATTATTTTTCAGTATTGTTTAGAATACGATAATTAGAATGATAAAGAAACAGAAAAATCTACGAAACAAGCATTGTCGCTTCATTTAATATCTTTTTTATTTCCTAAAGAAATGTCTTTTTCGTGATATATTTATGTTGTACGATACCGGGACACCGTGTAACAGGGATTCGTGAGTCAATCGACAAGGGATGCAGTTAAAATTCGATTAGAATTCGATTGGAGCATCGAGCTCGTCGACCACAGTGCACCATCCGGTGTTCGTGCGGCTCTCGTCACTTATAATCAAACTGAGTGCTCTCTCCGTTTCTAATAACAGTAGCAATGCTTCCGCTTTCTCATCAATTATAGCGTGTAATGCAAGGCGCCTCGGGAATCGTCTTCCCAGCACACCACCAAAGCTCTAAGTTCAAGCTTTGAAACACTTGCGTCTGTGAATGGTGAACCGAGAGGTTGGAACTGGGAGATGCGGTTAATACAATTGGAGCACCGTGTCCGTGCTGGCTGCCCATTACAATTTGATTTATCTCGCTCATAACGTTTTCGACTAATTGTTAACGGAACACAGGGTTCCCGGGGAAGCGGCTCACTAACTGAATTCGCTCGGATACTTTTTCTCCGCTCTGTATGCGTTTGCTGCTGTTACCAACGTCTCTTTGTGGCGCATTATTCGCATTGAGCGAATACAAGTTTCTCAGGGCGTCGACACTCCGGTGCTCCTTCGTCCTCTGCCACTGAAACCCTCAGCTGAATGCTGCGAACCGTTGAATGTCACGCAAACGTCGTCTCAAAGCTCTGTACGTGCTCTACGGTCCTCGTGAAATGTAATGAGTCCGTTTCCCGAGTCGCTCACTTGCTTGCCAAAGTTCTCTAGCTTTTCCAAGCTCCTAGCCGGCATTGTCAACCTTCCGGGGACGTTCAACAATGCCATTTTACAAAAGTGCCACCTGAGATTTCGTATCGCAGGGTTGATGCGCCAGCTTTCGAATGAACAATTCTACTCTCAACCAGTGTTCGCTCAACGTAACTTCAACTTGAGTGTAACCCTGTTGAAAAACTTCTGACATATCACAAGGATTTATTTGTACTAAAATATCACAAAAATAAAACTGCAAAGTAGAACACTGCACAATGCTTCCTCATTATTTTTTATCTTTCACGAAGCTTCCTCTATGAAAAAAAAAAAAAAAAAAACAAAATCGACGAACCCCTCACAGAGGTAGCTTCGTGAAAAGTGGAGAATAAAGAGGAAGCAACGTGCAACGTTTTACTTTTTTTTTTAACTTCAATGATGAGGTAAACATTTTTTAAATAATGTCGTCTGTTAAAGACAAGAATGTCTTCATTTTAGCATTCATTTCAACAGAGTTTGTCACATAAAACCTCCTTAAAGGGAAACAGAGAGTAAGAGAATTTTATCGTGTAGAAAAAAATTCATTTTCCTTCAATTGTACAATTTGCTCCAGAATGATGGAAGAATTACATTGCAAACTGTAATTATGACACAAAGTTAAAAGCAAAAATAATAATTGCTGCAACAACTCTCTATCCTGGATAGCTTTTCGTAGAATTTTTCCATCGACAGTGGAAAATCCACATCTGTGAGATTTCCACCAGTTTTCCAGCTATTCGCCTCTCGGTCGCATTGTGATCTTACTCGTCAATGTTTATTTTCGGCAAAACGTGACGGAGAGGAACTAACTTGTATAGACGACCAGTGACGAGGTCGTTAATCGCATTTTATAGCCCCTGGGAAAAGAGGATCGATTAACGCCAAGAGACGTAATTTCCCGTCACTCACATTGGCCTCGCCGACAACTCGCACAACACGCCAGAACAATTATTGGAAAATAACAATGGCTACGTATATGCGAAGTTTCACTCCAGTATTTATTATAGTAAAGCGATCGTAGAGCGTGCCGTCAGGTTGCCCCTGTGTTTGTCTGTGCGCGAGTAATTGTGCGCAAGGGTGTTGTAAGCCTGTCTAATCGCAATTTGTATACAAAAGAAACCACCGATTGGTACAACAATCGCTCGTGTCTCTTCGAGTATCGGAAAAATATATATCAGGGACACCATTTTATAAATTACGACGATTTATTGGCCCTCGCGATCATTCTAATCATATTTGTCGAGAAAGAACAGATCGTCTATCCGTCCAAGTTGTTTGTAACGCAATTGAGAATCTATTTCCTACCGGCTTTCGTAACTTATCGGTCCATAAAGCAGGACACTTAATATTCAATTAAAAAATTTAGTGAAATCGAGAAAAATGCGTGCAAATTTTCAATTGGCACATTGCTTCCTCGTCATTTTCGCTGACCCTCAAATTATTTTCTATGGGAAATGGTTATCTATGGTTAAAAGAAAATAATAATTAATTAGTCTTATAATTTTTTGATTATTTATTGGAGAAAATTTGTTAGTTTTTTTATCGTGAAACAATGGCTTTTGATATTTTTCGTGTATGGAAACTAACGCAGAATAATTTGAGGAATTTGTTTCTTTTGTAAAACAGATTCATAGCTTTTTTCACTGTAATGCTCTAAGTGTAAAATCAACATTTAAAGACGACGGTAAAAGTGGATTTTTTTATTATTACAAGCGAAAGATAAAAAATTATTATGTCACGTTCAACTCACTTCCTGGAGGTGAATGATATGTAAAAAAATGTTTAAGTTCGTGGGAGTGACTCCTCTTAAGGTTCAAACAAACATTGAAGCGGCGATGAAACAATCGGGCCGTAAACTTCAAAGATGTCTCTGGTAGTAAATGACGAATTTGTTTATTCCATAGCCGTCAGTCTCGTTCACTGTGCTGTAAACGCTGTTGAGATTCTTCGGTGAATCCGTTTGAGGATCGCAATTTCTAAAATTTCTAACGAATATATGATACGAAGAATTCATCAGGTCCGCTGACAACGTAGATTTATTTCTGGATATCATACTGTCGTGCAACAGATTTCATAGGTTGTACAATACACGTGGCATTTTACCACGGGAATAATGATTTCAGTGTTGAAGGCAAAACCACAATATCGCGTTTCCATGCTTCCTCTCTGGCTGTTGTCCTTGAGAAAATAGCGCGCAACTCCGCAACTTCGGTTCTCCGATGTCGTGATCACGAGTCTAAGTGTGTGCATGTGTATGGACCCGATGTGTGCTCGCTGAACGGAAAAGAAGAACGCAGAAAGGCACTAAGACGAGACTTGCTCTAATATAGATGCTTGACGCAGTGAAATACAGCATCGAGTTTGCTTCTGAAGTTAACAACGCATGAAATAAGTGCTGCTAAGTTTGGAGTTCTCTGTTTCTTCAGGATGTTTGGAATGTAAATATCCCTTTTAAGTTGATCGGTGACTTTACAAAGTTACCTTTGAATAAATCAAATGATTTATCACAAATTACTACCGGAGTAATGTTATGGATTATTTAGAAAAATAAAAGCCACGAAAGTATCTATCAAATTAATATTTTTGTAAGTAATTGGTTTAAACTAATTTACTTTTCTATAAATTCATCGCTATTTATGTTTTTTTTTTCTATGATAAAAGCAAAATCTTTCAACGCGTTATATATTTCACTTTCTTTATGACAAACTATTGAATAATATTTACTTGTCATTTTTTTCGAGATCTGAATCTTAGATTAAAAATTGAAATTACCAAGTACAAAGTTAACCGTTTTACTTGTCTGAATGCTAAATAATTCGTGCACAAAAAAAAAGTTTTAAAGATGATTTCGTTTCCTCGTATATAGAGAAATCTTTGCTTTTTGTGAAAACAACAGATTTCAAGATGTCCGTGACAGAACACTCGTAATGATTTGAACAATCGAAAAATAAGTGATTTAGAAAAAAAAATGTTTGGATATGCGTGTTAAGTTGGAACGGAGTGCGGCTGTCAATTGCAACTCGTTAATATTTCAAATCTATAAATACAAAGTAGATCGAAGGAAGTACACGAACACCTGCAAGTGAGCTATCATCAAAACCATTGTCTTTCCAAACGGATTGCATTTCCCTGAACCAATAATTTAAATAGTCCCGTTATGTAAACCTTCGAATAAATATAATATTGTTACGACAAACCACCAATAATTTTGACATTGTGCTTGTACACAGACTCTGACTAACAAAGCTTCCACTTGCTCGTTTTCTTTTTATTTCCATTGATGAGTAGTTTATTGGTTTTGTTTTATTTTTTTTTTCTCTGAATCGACAACACATTTCACTTTATTGAGGAAACAGGAGGTTTCTGCTTGACACTTTCCTATTGTTAAATTCCCATCAACGAGATAACACTACCGTATTGCGTTATAAATGTACGCGCACGAGCTCCGTGTTTCATTCATGTCCTTGGTACAAGCTCGTTATGATCGAATATACCCCGGCATTCAACGGAAACCCATCGAAATAGGAAAGCGATCCTAGAGAACAAAGGGCACTGTAAACCGGTAGACGTATGAAGGTACTATCGGATAATCAATCCCATCCCTTATCCTCTCGTTCTCTGTATAATCGGAGATGTCAGCAGCCTCTTAATTATACACATATATGGACATATTCAACGAGGATATATAAATTCTAGGGAAAATTCTAGTAACCACCGATCCATTCCTGAAGAGAGAGATCACCAGACGAAATTTAGACGTTTTTTAATTATAAATTCATGTTTAGTTCTATCAATACTACTAAGTGCTTCTTAGTACGATAAGCTCTAATCTATAACTTGAACTGGATATTGATTTGTCGATTTTTTCATTAGATTGGCACGTTCGTGAATTTGTTCTGTTTACTATGTTTTTTTTTTTTTTCACGTTTTAAACAATTATTTATCATTTTTTTAGGAATCGCATGAAATTTCTGGTCGTAAAAATGGATTTAATCGGAGACGGATACTTATCGTCGGTGAAAATTCTGTGCTACAAAGTCGTTATTGCTCGAGAATCTCACGAGAGTCCAAGTCCAAGCTTCATCGATAGCGCTGATCCAGATCTTGCACGAGTGTGATGGCCAGAGCGTGTACACCCGGTACGGACTGCGACGCTTCCACGATGGGTGAATAAAAAATGCTCGAAGGTCGAGCCGGCCTTTATATGGAGCTCTCTTTGACGCCGGTTCACTGGGGCTTTTCCCGTGAACCTCGTAGCAAGAACAAGCCCGGTCCTATGCCTTTCCATGAAGGAAGAGCAGCTTGACACACTCCTTTCTGCCTCTCGATATCAAAAGGCCTGTTACTGATACTCAGCATGAAATATTATCGGTACACCGACCCAGAGTACCCATTTCTACATAATCAAATGATTATTCGAAGCCCTCTTCAAATAATCATTGCTCCGTATCTAACGAAACTTCTTACCACCCAAGGATGGATTATTTTTCCAATTGATTCTAATCCCCGAACCCACCCACGGAGATCATATCCATTCGGCAGGTCATTCTCTCGCCCCGCATCCGACTCTCATTCGTTTCCATGCATACCCCGTGTATTCGCCTATTTAAGCCAACTCCAGGCTTGTATATCGATATTTTCGCGACTAAATCGAAGCCATCCAGGCAAGAATAATATATCAGTCGCTCCGACGAGCCGCAAATTCAAAGACACCTGTTCTCTCGCCTGTTGGAGCCTTCGATACACAACAGCTTGTATTCCGTTGTGCCTGTATCGTTGGTCTGTACGTCCTGCAACTATTGGGCACACGAGGTGTAGCTGCAAAACGCTCCTGAATTTTACTATATCGATCCCCTGTAGTACCAGATGATACACGCTCCACTGAGGCCGGTTGTTCAATTCGTTAGGATGTTACGACTATCCCCTCCGGTCCCTTCCAAATACCGAGGTCTTCGTGTATTACATGTACACGTACTGCTGTTATAAACGAAAATTGGAGTGGTTTATTCGGTGGAGACTTTAGTTTAAGTACGTCCGATGAATCGGAAGATGGCATAGAAAAATTATAATTAATGGAAGGCAAACCGAAAGGCCCGTGATCTTTGTGCAATGAGTCTATGGAGTTTTTATTTCTCGACTTTTTCTTTTCTTTAGCTTTCTCTGACATCTGTTTTTGACAGAAGTAATGATTTATAGTTTCTATATAAAGAGACCATTAGTTCGTGTTGCTACAGTGCTTTTATCAAATTTAACTTCATTTATAAAGTGAAATATGAGAGGAAGACCATTATTATATTATTTCTATATCGAATCTTTCAAGTTCGAAGGAACTACGAAGATTGTCTTGATTGTCTTATTACCTTTCTGATAAAGATCGCGTAACTAAAATTACGATGCCTTATCATAGCTTCCTGTCAACGACAAACTCTTTGATCCAATGAAATTTTTAGTCCTACTTAACGTTTTCGCTGGACAACTCTATCACATTTTCATTTATTTATAAATTTCCTTGACCCTCTCCCGGTGACAGAATGGAGCTATTCACAAGTTTCAATTAATGAAAAATTCCATTTATGTAGAATTTTTCTGGTGACATCAACTAAACGTATTTTCTTTGCACAATTATTATCGATAAGTTACTCATGAAATAAAGGAAATATTTGTCTATTCACTTATGACAGACTTGAATCGATAGGAAGTTTTGTTTGTTTAAAAGTTCTGAAATCCTTGGAGGATTGACGATTCAATCCTATAGTTTAAAATGTGTCGGAGGAGTTGTATGTCCTGTCTTCGAAGTGTGCATTTTGACAAATTGACTGAACTATAGTAACGCGAATAAGTAGGCTGGCGAACGCGTGTAAAACATCGAGTAAGTTTGCGTGTCGAGTCCTTAGGCTATCACTTCCGTAGATCGGACGTTGCCTTTACAGTGGTACTCGTGGATAGTTGAGAGGCTTTTCACGAGAGGCGACGAAAGGTTAGATTGAAATAGAGACCGCACACTCGAGAGTCTAGCGCGACGCTTACATGCAGCTACATATATCACGGAATGCTTGTGAAGTAGAATTACTTGGAATTTCGCAGATATATAAACGAGCTGCTTCATTATTGGCGCACCGTGCCTGAGAGGGCCAAATAATCTAAAAATCATTTAAATCAAATTGGTTTTAATTAAATTTCATAAATAATTGGTCAAAATTTAATATTATCTCAAGTAAACTTTTTTTTTGTAGACCAGTTACAAGATATATTTACTTCTGTTATACATTTTGTCTTTGGTAATTTTTTTTTACTGATTTTCCAATGTAACTTCTGAAAAAAGTACAAATTAATTTCCAAAAAATTAACTCGATTTTCAAGTTGTTATTTTATGGTGTTGGAAGAATTCATATGTGCAATTGCAACACTATTTTATTTTTAAGACATTCAGATGACCCAGCCTCCTTAAGAACTTTCACGCGTTTCCAGAAATCTGTGTGTCTGGGTCACCGAATAATCTAACGATGATCAGAATTGCCGATCAAGCCTACTCACGACCAAAGCTACGCATTATTGAAGTGTAAACTTATTAAAATGCCATTTTAAATGATTCTTAAAATATAAAATCTTGAAAAACTTATCAACATTGTCATTTTTCAAAGGAATATTATTTATCGATTGTCAGTCAGAAATCTCTTGAATAATTTCGACGGAAATAAAAATTCAGCTCGAAATTTGAAATTAACCATTGCAATCTCATTGAAAAAGTAATTTGAAGAGATTTTCTATTTAAAATGATTTTTTTTTTAACATATCAAAGTGATTTATCAAATTGGTTCACGTCTTAATTGTTTGTATCTCATGTTTCTCTTGGCAAGCAGACTGGAGTCGTCGAGATGACTTGGGTAGTTGCCGACCATACAGCGGCACCTGGTTCCCGAGAACTCACCGTTACCAAGGGACAACAGGTCGAGGTGCTGGAGAACGGAAGTGGTCACACAGGGGGTGGCGAGTGGACGCTGGTTAGATTGCCCTTGGCGCCTGGACAGACTGAATCACCACCCGAAGGACTCGTACCAACGAGCGCACTCAAACAACCACCGACCACCTCTTGCAAAACGTCCCCGTCCAGGAAAGCCCCATCTACGCAACAAACTACTGTAGGAATTGCTCAACAGTCTATAACCACCGCCGAGGACACCGGTAAGTACCCTAATCGACTTCAATTACCTTGCAAAACTGTTCTTTAGATAATTCTATCGGCATTCGCGACCATCGTCGAGTTTATTTCTCAAAAGGATCGTCGGAGCACCGCTAAATTGTTTTCGAGCAATATCAATGCTAGTGAGGGATGCTCAAAGTTCTTCGTCGCTCGAATGCTTCGGAATCTTGCAAGCTAGGCAATAATAAAATGCAGAGGAGCCAGCACATTTGAGGATTTTCTAAAGCTTCTGTTCCGTCGCTGAATACAGCTTGAGAATTTTTCGAGTATTTCAAGCGAACATCAACAAGAGAACGAGAGACCGATACAAATAATTCCTCTCAAGTGCAGTTCCAGGGCTAATAAAGATAGCGAGTGGAATTCCGCTCGTGAATGCTCTTCGCAAATAAATCACAAGACTCGACGCATTACATTGTAGAAATGGAATAAGGTCAGAGCTGCCGAAATAATGGGATGAAAGTATCCGCTACTTACGTTGTACGACCCAAAGCGTAGAGACGACAGGAAAATTTAGCACCAGGTACTCACGGATAATCTCGAGAAATCTCGCGAGTAAATTCACGACTTTATAAACATATCTGAAAATTATTACGATCGAAATCTGGGTTAATGGATTTTCAAGTGTTTATTGCATATCATGATAAATTATGTTAAAGTCGTACGTTAAAATTATGCTTCGACAATTAATAATTTATATTTATAATATCGATGGATATTCAGTTGATATTCAGTGACTTGGCAAAAATTAGTCAATTTTTATTGTCTTTTTTGGAAAATTAGTGGCTAGACTGAGTCGAAACATGTTACTCCGCAGATTTTTCCAGAGTAACTTGAGTACAATTGCTAAATATGTAAAGTCGTTAAAACAACTATTTGCGCCTTGAAACTCAGGCGGGAGCAACCGAAGAGCATTATCGCATACGACTAACTGTGAGTCTGTGCAACATGTTACCTTTAGAAGTAACTCGACGCGCCATCGCAACCAGATTTATACCGACGCTCGTGTCGTAATTCACGTAGAGCGAAGCCTCTCACGCTGGGGTCGTCGCAGCGCTGATCTATATCGCAAAGGCAAGAGGTAGAAGGAGGAGGACGGATGAAGATCAGAGTGAGGCACCTGCACCGTTAATCCCGACGTAGTCGCCATAGAGTGGCTGATGAGGAGCAATTAATTCCCCCGGGCGTCGACGCAAGGTCGATCGAATTTGTCAACGACATCGCCGTCGTCGTCGTCGTCGTCGTCATCGGAATTCCTGGAAGGGAGTGCCCGCTGCCAGTCGATTTCGCGTATATTCTCAGGATGGCGCTTGGAAACGACCAACGCGAAGGAGAATAAGTAGAAGAAGAAGAAGAAGAAGAAGAAGAAGAAATAGAAGAAGAAGCGACGAAAGAGAAAAAAGGGAAAAGAAAACGATAAAGCTTCCGAAGGGTTGAAGCGCGACTCGAGGGGTGGTAAAGTGCGATCAAGAGGAACACGCGAGATGCGGAGAGAGAACCGACGCTGAGACAGATCGTATGAGCGAGAAAAAGCGACGAAGGTGTGAGCGCGTGTGAGAGAGCAAGAGGGTGTCGTTGAAGATTGGAACGGGATCCGGGAACGACGGCACTTGCGCCTCGAGAATCCTCCCGCGCTTATATATACCTATATAACGGTTATTCCACGTCAAGCGACCTGGTTGCAATCATCGCCCTCTGATTTTTTCTCTCTCGATAATTAATTTGAAAAATAAAACTGAAAGATGGCCCACTTCGGGATGTAATTAAAAAAAATTGTCTATTTAACAGACGAGTTTTACAATTTTTTTTCCGTATTTAACCTCAATCGTTGAATTCTGATTTTTAAGGTTGAAAAATTTATACAAATTCCTAAAACTTCTCCGTTAGACAACAAAATTCTTTAAATACATCCCGGAGTCGATTGACTTTCGATTTCATTTTTTAAATTAATTATCAAAACACAAGAGAATCGATAACAATCGAAGCCAACGTGACTCACTCTGGGACATGGCTTAACAATTTTTATATCCGTCAAAGGATTTATGTTAATTTTTACAAATTTATAACAAGTAACCAACATCTCGCTTCTAGTAATTTATGTTTTTTTTTTTTTTTTTTTTTCTAATAAAAATCGTTCGAATATAAAAAATTATCGACCAAATTCCAAATGGTGAGAGTTGCAACCAGTTAGATATCACGTGGAATTCCCCATGTACTTGTATATACGTATATATCTGACGTCCTCAGGTTCTCCACTTGTACGTGTACCTACTACTTGGGTAGCGCCGCGCGCTAGCTCTCCGCACTCGATCAATACGCACCAGCGCGTGTCCTTGACCAGTTCGCAGCCTCCGGCCGGCCAGCGGCCGCCACCGCCTCGCGAACTATTGCAATTCCCACCCCGCGTATACACACGCATGTTCTCTTCTCTCTTGGTTCTCCTCCGCACCTCTGCACCACTGTGTACCATAAACTCCTACTCGAAGACTTACACGCGTCACGTAAGGACATTTAGGACGTAATAGCCCTCTAACGCTATTGACATTGAACTACCCAGCACAAAATCGTTCCGGCAAACGACCAACGACTTCCAAGGCGATGAATAATAGTAATAGCGGCTCTTCTGTGCTCCTCAATCGGTCACCACTTATCCAATTTCAAATGGATTAACGGGAGCAGCACATGCATACACATTATCAGCGTCTATGGTTCAGTCGATTGTACACTTAAATTACGTTACGTATATCATGAAATTCTTTTTTTTTTCTTCTGCTAAGGCATCTTCTTCTTTCTGCTCAGATGCACTTTATTAAACCTTACAAGAATAATTTTTTTCTTCTTAAACGGGATTTTATTGAAATTAACTCCAAAAAAAATTGAATTTCGAACTGAAATTTAATTCTGTATCACCGTGACGAGGACCTTCGAATATTAAATTTGTACTATTCCGACGAAAAACAAAACTGAACTGCGCCCTTTACACAACTCGATTACAACTCACCATAATTCTATAAACCCCTTGAATATCAGTGACTCGAATAACACATTTAACTGCGCGTCTTACCGATGGTCTGCCTCTTGATCGATTATCCACAGAATTTGAGATATGCTACTTTGTTAGTACTGACCTTTCACTAGATATTACAACCGATATGTGCACCCAATTGAATATCTCTTATTGGTCAAGTCGAGGGTCAAAGCTGGCTAACTTAATCTCTGGATCAGACGCCGTCTCGATATTTTCAAAACCTGCTCGAACGCTCCTGAATCCTTTTTCACGACTGCAATTTTTTCCATGAGTTCTTCCTGTAAACGGGTCTCTAATTGTGGATACGTCTTTACATAACAATACACGAAACAACTTTGTCTAAAGTTTCAGTTTATAATAAGTAGCAGTTTACTCGATGCATAAAATAACAAACAATTATTTTCTCTCCGTTAACTGTCTTACGGTGTTAGAAAAATAATGCTTTTCTAGAGGCAGGGGGGTGGGGGTCACTGATTTTGATTTTAAAAAACGTGTTCTCTTTTCTTTAAACGGTAACAAATCCCATGGGATTGATTATTCGTAACCGTGTTTCTAATTATATATAAAAAAAAAGTTGACAGATGACGGAATATATGACAAATCGTAGGTTTCATTCCTTCAATATTATTTTCAATTGAAATAAAAATGGAGATCCCAAAATGTATTTGGATATGTTTTACATTTTACACATTTACGTGTTATACATTTTTCACATGATCATTACACCGTTACGAACAATCAATCGTATGGGATTTATATACGATTTTTAAAAACCTGTAAACAAATAAATCACGTTTTTTCTTAACTTAATTTAGTGAACTCTCCCTCCCCCTCCCTTATATGATCACAAAGACAATCAACAGACTTCAAACAAAATCGTTTTTTTTTTTTTAAATTTTGAATCTACTGTAAAATAAATGGCCAAAGTATAAGCTCATTTTGTAAACGTAGGTTGTGTACCAACGACATTAACTCGGTGATATTCACGAGGCTGAATCTGGTGAGCGATAGCTATTGAGCAATAGAAACATCGATACTCTTCCTATAAGCATGAGCAAACTTTTTTTACAATGGTGAACAAACGATCTTCACGATCTTTTCATAATATTTCTTCATTCGGCGGATTTCTCTTATGACAAAATTCTTTAAATTAATTACTTAAGTTACTATACATCAAGTATACACTACTACTGGGCGTTGCCCGGGCTTGTTATATCATAGTCTATTGTCTAATCTTGCATCTTGGCTATTAACAGCGCCAATTTTCAATTCAATCGGTTGAATTGTTTCGGCGTTATTGTGGAACAAACACAGGACATTTTATTTTTATATATTTGTACGGAAGAGATAGGGATATTGACAATAATAATAATCTGTTAAAAGTATCAGATTTTGCTTAGATTTAGAAACAACATTATTTGTTGCATTATTTATTGCTCGCTTGTATACAAAACGTTTATCTATAAACTGTTATAAAAAATTCAATATGCACGTATTATGCAAAATTAAATAACGGTATATTGCTTTATAATTGTATGTTAAATTTAATATGTCGGATTATGCATAAACGCTTCCTCCATAATTATATAAATTTTTCAAATATATTTAACATCGTTCGTTACCTTCAACCTCAAGTAACCATTATACGTAATGGTCAATCAGCTACAATTTTATAGTCAATGGCTTCTGATCTTTGAACTTGGCTTCCCTAAAAAAAAATCTGATCAATCGAGCAAGCTATTGCTTATTGGATAAACCGGATTTCATAAAGCCAGAGATCCAAGAGCCCAAAGGCTGAGCTCGTAGTAACAAGAATCGTGTAACGCGTAGCGTTTAATCGAAAAGTCTTGTTCCTCTTGTTCCTGACACCTTTCACTCCTATCACGACCCTCGTCTCGTGGTGGCGCACTAGCTGTGGTCATCGGATTGACTATCGCGTTATTTAGTAATATTTATAAACGCGGATTGTTCACCAACCCGCTGGTGAGATCTCTTTGCGCCGTCTCACTTCTCGCGGTAACTCCTTGTCTCAGCAAAAGAATCTCTTGATATGTGCTCGCGTGTGCAATCTCGCGTGCACGATGAAAACCGGGAGGAGCCTGCTTTGCATACATATCGCGAGAACTATTATAATTATATTTCCGGTGTAAAGAGAGGTAGAAGGCGGGTTACGCGTTTTTGAGATAAGAGAGAAGCACAACGCGCTGGTATCGTCGTGGCAAAACGTTAGCGGATGTCAGGCTCGTTAGTTCGGATTTGTCTTGCGCGACGAATAGTTCGATATCGTTCTGTGCTGTTTTATTTTTGCTACTTCTTCTTCTTTTTTTTTTGTTGCTGTCACTGATAACTGTTTGTGGGTATTATGTGACACATCGTGATGACAGAACATCGTATTATCACTGTCACCAGAACTCGATCCCTACCACATTTTGGATTTATTCATCGAGGTATCCATTCATTTTATTCGTTTAATTTCACGATTTTCTTCTAAGAAAAAAATCAACGAAATTTCACGAAAGAATTTAGAATCAATATTTCTTTGGTATAATATCTACTTAGCTGATTTGATCAATTAACGTTTTTCGATTGATTTAAAAAATTTCTTTTTTATGTTAAAGGCCATTTTTTTTTTGGTTCCATTTACTAATTATATGAATGTGTCAAACATAATTATACGAATGTGAGAACTTACAATGGTGTCTGAGTGTGATAAAGGAATTAAATTCAATAGAATTAAATTGAATAATTAAAAATAACGTTATGAACCAAAAATTAGAGTTTTTGTCTCACCAAGGCTTTCCGATTTGTTTCATTGTCATTTATTAAGACAGCAAGTAGATTCGTGTAACGACTAGCGCACATTTTATGTTCGAAAAGTCTGTCGAACATCAGCTACCCTCTTTAAAAGCTGAGATGTCTTTTAAAAAAAACCAGCGGACTCTTTTTTTTTATTATTCACTGGTTGTTTCAAAATATCACGCAAATTGGAATTGTCACAACTTCAGTCGTTTCGACAACGTGTCGTTCTCTCGCCTCATACCTCGTTCGTGTTACTCACTCAACAGCGTGACGCGAATGAATGAACCATTTTCCCAGCGGTCTTTAATTCGACCTATAAAGTCCATTACGATCTGGTCATTCGGTTGGAGTCCCTCGACACTCAATTTTGTAGCACAGGATCCAAGCATACATCAAACCTGTCAATAGAAGTTTGTAGTCCTCAAAGCCACTCTGTTTCTGAATTCTCAGTGACTGCAAAACCAATTTTCCTTTTGATCCCGTTTGTCAACGTTTTCCCGTTAAATTGTTATTATTAAAAATACTTTCGGTACTTCGGGCTTTCAGTTTAGAACTCCTCGCAATTAACAACGAATTTGTTTACAAATAAGTTTCATTCTCAGGTAAACACAAAAAATGTTATTTCATTATTATTATTTTATGCTATAAAAAGCTCCGAAAATATGTGATGTTATTAATATCTGGGCGAGCTATTCGTATGATCGTCAGGCTGGTTATAGATTGGAATGAAATGTTGGTGACGACTCGACAGAGCCAGTTATGCGGCAACTCCATATTAGACTCTGGTCGAAAGTCCGACGGTGAATCGCAAAGGAGTTACCGCGAGGTTCGTACCCTCGGTATAAACGTCTACCAACAATGAGATACGTTATTACCTCGATAAAGTGTCATTCTCGTTTCTCAGATTTGCATGATTAACGGAAGATAAAAATTTAACGCTCGTTGCAATGTGGATCGTACGCAGATTTTTGTTTTTCTCTCATACACAGTTTGCAGCGGATGCTATGCATAAAAGGAATGAACGTTGACAGCCGCGTTTGTCTGTTGAGAGTAGGCGTGGGGAATAAAAAGACTGCTTCGCTTTCACAGCCAGCATGGAGTACACGCATACCTACGACGTGTACACTCGCTCGGTAATTTTTAATTATTCACTAATTCAGCACCGAGAAGCTAAATGAGGAAGAAAATATAAATGAGAGTGTTTTCTCGTCGCGGTGACTCTTCGTGTTACATTTCCGAGTACGATAATTCTTTGTGGTGATTTCAAACTCCTCGTATCCTTGAATAGAAAATCTTTTGCTACTTTGGTACAAAAACTCTGTTTTTAGTTCATTCTATGATTCATTTTATACCAAGTTTTTACGTTTTCACGTAGACTTATTTGAATTTATGACAGAAACTTAACTAAATACATAATTAGTAGGGGCTTGCTGATACGAAATTTCATTAATACTTTTTTGATTCCTCAAAATTGTATAATATGAATTTTTCTTTAAAGTTTTAGGTGACCATAACTTAGCTTTTAATTGTAAGTGAATTAGGTTTCGTTGTAACGGTTAATAACTGCTACGGACTTATCGAATGCGATTTATTTAAACTCGTTATCTCTATTGATGTGGCCACTTTGAGAATCGCCGAAAAAAACGTGAGAGTTTTGTTAAAAATTTGTAAAATTTGTAAAAATAAATTTACACGATTTCTTTGTAAATAAAAAATCGTCAGTTCTGGTTGCCTCATTAATTCTTAATGAACGTGTGAGGCAATCAGAGCTGACAATAATTAATGACTCAATTGTTAAAGATCTTTCTATCAAAAGATCGATAACGCAGGAATCCAGGCGGCGCTGCTGACTCACATCCCGAGTTGCGATATACCAAAGTTCCATCTTAGAAAATTTGGTCGAGATTGACGCATAAATTCGTAAGTTTAATAAATCTACACGTTCGCGTATTTACTATTAATTTGTCAAAAATTTGTAAACTTTGTCGGACATTAATTGAAAAATTTCGTAACATTATTAACGTAACGCGATTTAAAATCTTTAACAATAAAATAAGCATCTACTATAGTGGCAATCGTAAAGTAACGTTGTAACAATTTTAGTAAATCACCTTAAATGGTAAAAAAATGTTATAAACCTTATTTACAACCTCCACCGATTTATTTTTCTTGGCCTCGATCATGCTATCAATTTTCTTGATAATGAAAAAATTATTCGTCCTTTGATCTGTTACATTTTGTAAAATTCTGTCAACGTTCAGTGAAAAAAAAATAATTATTGGGTCAAACTTCAGGAAATAATGTTTTAGACGATGTAGAGAATTTTTTTTATTTATTCAATATTGTGGGACGCAAAAATAAATCTATTTTAAGAGAAGACATTTTTTATATCACATGGAACTTATCTCCGGTATATTCACGTTTCGGCAATTCGTTTGCTGCCTCTAAAAAGTGATACAAAATATATGAAAACAATTATTTAGTGGCGGTGAGGACCGTGGGCACGCAACAGCTCCCAGGCATCCTTAAAATAGTTCTACGCCCAGAGTTCTCATCGCACAGACCTCAAGTTTTACTTATATTACTCCGAGGAAATAAATGATATAATGGTATTACGACTCGTTAATTTTTTATTGCGAATGTTTAGTTCTTTTTTTTTTTTTATATAAACATGATACATTGATTAAAAAAAGATAAAGTTGTCAATGATAAAATCGAATAATATCGATCAACGGTTCTGTAATTTTGTTCTTGTATAAAACAAAAAAAGCCTTAAGCCAGTGTGACGAGCAGTCTGGGCGTAGAACTATTTTAAGTTTGCCTGACTGTACTTCGTTGTGACTAAATAATTGTTTGTCTACTTTACTTTCTACCATTTAGAATTTAAAAAAGAAATCGGCATATCGTGGATGTTGAGGGATTAAGCGTCTGTGAAATATAAATGATTCATCGAGATCACCCGTTGATGCAGCGAGAAACGTTAATCTCTATTCTTGAATAGTTTTTCTCGTTATAGAAAGAATTTTCTTGGAGCAAGCGAGAATCTCAACTGTAAACTGTGCCTCGGAGGCTTTTATCTGCTGTGTAACCGCGAATTAAAAATTCCCGGTGTGTCACTGGGTCACCGAAGGCTTTTCGGAACGATTACGAGCGCGGTCAACCGAGACCTCGGAGAAACCAAGTTATCGGTGGGCGACCGTCGAGCATAAACCGTGAACAGAACAGGCTCGTCGTCCTCGTAGTTAGCTTGCATACGCGTTCTCTGTAGTGCTCTTATCGCTGTACAGGCTAGATTCGGCGAATAACGACCTCGGGAATAATTCAGTGACTGATTATGTGCTCTCGACCCAAATGCATACCTGTTTCAAGCCTTCCATCTATTTTTCTAATTAAAACTGAGATTACACTTTTAATAGAATAATTAGCATTTACATTTTTTATACAATGAATACTTGAAATAATGTCGAGTAGTAAATTACAGGATAGTATCATTTTAATACAAATTACAATTTTCATTTAATTACAATAATTGGATTAATGTTAAATTATATATAATTTAGTAATGCCATTTAATAATTATTTATCATATTATTATCTCGAGAATTAATGAGAATAATTGGAATTTACAGGATAATTTTAAGTGTTTCATTAATTATTAACTAATCGAAAAGGAATTAATTGATGCTGCGATATATCACGAAGCTATCATTAAAAATGTATTACAACGATGCTTACGATCCACTTCTTACTACTACTAAGGAGGACAGATAGATTCCTGGCGCGAAATCGGACAGACACGTATACACACTCTTCGAGTAGAGCCACTCGCTAATCGGGTCTTAACCCACTGTTCCAATATTGGAACATTCGTAGACGTTAGTTTGGCAGATCTCCAAGATCATAATATCTCACACCGGCGATTACTTCGACTTCGGATCATCTTCTTCTGGTTCAGACCCAGCCTCCCACCGTTTGAGAGAAAAAATATTCATAGAAAGAGGATATATAAAGGGGGAGGAAGGAAGGAAGGTAGAGAGGGGGGAAAGGACACGAATTAGCACGACTCGGACACTAGAACATATGGTCAGACAAATCCAACCCGGTACATCCGGTACGTTCACGCGATCTTTGACCGAGTTTTCAACACTCTCATTGAATTTTGTTGAAAATTCACTTGAAAAAGCATCGATCATCGTCAAATATTTGACACGAAAATGGCATTTCAATAAGAACACTTTTTTTTATTTACTTCACCATGATTTATCGCGCATGAGATATCGCTTGTTTCATTCGATAGATCCAAATTGCTTTACAATGTTTCACTGATGCTTTTACAATACGTGTGTGTATTTAGGTTTTGTGCTTTCTGGTCACTCTCCAACTACGCTGACATCAATCGCATTGGCATCCACTAGCTTAGGCATCTCTAACGAATCAAAGAATAGAGACAAATAAAAACCTACTAAACGATTGTGAATTTCATTTAAAAAAAATGTTATTATCGTTTCCCCGTCTGAATTCGTTAATGTCAGTAATTTATTTTGAAACAAATTACACTTTTAATAATTAATCAGCGAGAAATTGATGTTGAGCTTTAAAAAAAAAAGGATTTCGTTGTACCAAATGGTAATTGAAGAAGCAAAAAAAGCAGATTTACACGTAAATCCTTATGGAATAAAAATCCAATTATTCAAATCAGTAAATTCATTAAACATATTTCATGGAAATCTAATGCACGAGGGAAAAAGCTTATCAAAGGATTGAAATAGACTAGTCGTAAAATAAGAAAATTATTTTTAATTGTCGCTTTGATCAAAATACCACGAGAAATTCCTGAATAATCGGATGTTTCAATTACGTATACGCGTAACGATTAATACATAATTAAGCTCATACGTTATCACACGCACGAGTTGCAATTACAGTTTGAAATTTCAGCTCTTACAAGAAGAATCAACGTTTCATTACCGCAACTATGGCTAATGATGTAACGAGCAAAGCGATCAATAACGAGAGACGACCTTTAAGAGCGTCGGATGTATAACCGGGTCATTTAATAACGATGACAGGTCAAAGCAACGAATAGCTATCCTTCTTTTATTTTTTCATTCGCGATTGTAACGCTTCGTACAGCAGTTTCATATGTAAAACCTCTACAATTTCATCAGCGTACTTTTTTTTCTTCTTTTTTTTTTTTTACGATCGTGTGCACATTCTTCGTGAGGATGCGTGTTCGTTTTTTTTTTCTCTACCATTTCTCTTTTATTAATCATTTTAACTAAAATCCCAACCTGGCCCAACCGGGTCGCACGCTTGTTACACGCGACTCTGCACAAGAGTCTCGTCGAACTCTAACCACTCGCTTATCGACCGGTCAACCTTTTATTTCCAAGACCTCGAGTCTTTTTATTTTAATAAAATTACGCACGTCTACTCTGTTCTGAGTATTAAAAATTCTTTTTATTTAACCAGAAGCAACATGAAAAGCCCCGGGTCTCCTCGATGCATCGAGTGCGTGCATTAAAAAAAATGGATTCTGAGAACCTTGCGCATTTCTTCTTTATTATTTTCTATTTTAAACATAGTCAATTTTTATGAGGTTATATGTTAATCAATTTTGGTTTTTTCGTATAGGAAGCTGTATGAAAAATGAAAAATAATGAGAAAACAATGTGGAATGTTCTACTTTGCATCTCTGTTTCAACAAAAATGATAGAAACTGAAGTTTAGCGAAATTCAAGTGGTGAAGAAATTTTTTAAAAAATGTAAGCGCTCTGAAAATCTTGTCGCTTCAATAAGTATATTTGATGGAAAATTTGTAGCCAATAACGCGAACTTATTGCGTAACTGGTGTTACAGATTTTATATCATTTTCTCAAGTGATACTTAAGTAAAAAGCTTTGAGTTAAGTCTTCTAATATCCATTTTGAATTAAATAAATTCAATGTTCTATAAAATTCTAATGCCTCTATCGATTTTGACCAAATTCAACTTTAACTCTATTACTTGTGTGTACAAAGTTTTAACTCAATTTCATAAATGTTGCTTCCTCGTAAAGAAAGCTATGTCTTCGTAAAAAAAAAAAATCATTTTTTTCGGGATTTTGATATCAGAGTACTTCATAAATTCAAAACTTCGAGAAATCATCTTTAGAAAACGCGGGCGCACGCACGTGTGTGTGTGTCATGGGTCGGGTCGCAACCCCCGTGAGTTTGCTTCAATTTTCACTCAAATCGTCTCATTTTATGGTTGTTAAAATTTTTCGAAAAAAGGAGATACGCTCTTTAGCTTTCGTTGAATTTTTAGCTATCGAGGTAAAACTTTCTACAGGAATAGGCGAGGATGTAAGATCGTTCGATATTGAATTTGGCAAGAATCGATCAAGGCATTCAGATTTCGTAGAATCATAAATTTTTGTCATTTTTCGAAAAAAAAATATTTTTCCTCCAACTTTCGTAAATTTTCATTTATCAAATTAAAGCTTAGTATACAAATTGGGAAGGGTGCAAGGATAATTTTTCTTGCATTTTATGAGAATCGATTAAGGGATTTAAACTTTATGAAATTTGCGATTTTATCAAATTATCAATTTTTTCGAAAATTTCAATACCACTTCCTCCATGAGAAAGCCAGAATCGACATAACCATTCCCCGTAGAGGAGAATTTGTGGGTTGGTGAGAATCACGAAGAAACGTAAAAGTTTTTTTATTTACACGCCTTTTGAAAAATTATAACAATAACAAATTTTTAAGTTCCAAAACTCAAAAAATCTCAACTCTTTCATCGATTTTGTTCAACTTTAATGTCATACAACGCTGAATATAACTTGGTTACTGTAGAAAATTTCAGTTAAATTGATCAAAGTTGACGAAGGTCAGAGGGATTGAACCTATTGTTACAAAAATTCGAAAAACCCATCAAATTCGATTCTCTTTACAGTTTTACATGAAAATTCTATCGTTCTTGAACAATTGATTCATTTGTAAAGAACTATTTAATTGGATAACTAAAAACTGCAGCAACGAGAGCATTTGCATACATTTTTTATCAAATTTAATACATGATAATAACAAAAAAATGTCTTACCGAACAAAAGGACGTTTCTGTTTTACCTGTTTCGCCAAATTTCAATTCGATAAGTCGAATAATTTTTCAGTTACGAAAGTTAGAATTTTTCGAGTTATTAACACTCACGTACAAGCACCTGATATTTCCTGATATTTTTTAAAAATCACTTATCTAGATATTTCACACTATTTTAAGCATTCCGACATGAAAATAACAAGAATAAAAAATGTTCCATGGAAGATTTCCTGTGTATGAATGCAAAAGGTAAAATCAACGGTAAAATATCGACGAGCTTTTCTGTCCGGGCGCAAATAGACACGAGCTTCATCCGGGGATTCCAGCGCAGCCAGATGAAAAGCGGGGAATCCTCGAACCGCGAATTCCTCTCATTTATTCAGATGAAAAGACCGTGTTGGAAATTTAATCAATAAATTACTTACGATTCAATTTTCAATGAGTGAGATCATATTACTCCCGCTCTCTCTCTCTCTCTCTCTCTCTCTCTCTCTCTCTCCCCCCCCCCCCCCTCTTTTCCCCTGCCTATCCCACTCTTTGTTTGTCTATCTTTAAATAAAGATCATGTCTGGTTATTATTTTAATAAGATAGACGAGGAGAGGCAATCTCTGGTAAATTATTTTCACTAAAGGCTAAAATTTGAAAAGGATCGATTATCGGTTGCACTGTGAATGACTGATATCTAGTCTGTTTATATTACACTGCGGTAGATGTTTATAGAGACAAGATGATATTTCTAGACACGTTTGAATTATTTTATTTTCTGCGATCTCAATGGCCTCAACCGTCATTAAAGATTCAATATTATGTGAACTCAAAAGTAGAGTAATTCCTATCAATGAGAGATTGGATTCAACGCGTTGTTTTATGCACACGGAGTAAATAATTGAGCGTGTCGAAACCGACTCCTTGGTTTGCAAAAATATTCCCTTGAAAAGGTTAAACTGCAGAGGTACCTGATGGAATAAACTTGAAAAAACAACCGGGAAGTCCATGTGCGAGACTGATTTCTTACTGCAGGCAATTTGAACCAAAAGGTCCGGTCCAACAAATTCGTATCGACATCTTGATTCGGCATTATTCATCTTAGGAAGAAAAATATTTTCCCTTGCTTTCCGTACCTATCCCTACATCTATTCTCTCTCATGTTTTATTATATTCGTGGATGCTGTGTATAACAAACGCTAAAAATACATGGCGCAGCAGAGTAACATCGGCGACACACACAGCCTGACGTCAGAACCATCCTCGAGACTTTTCTCGCGCTAGCTGTAACATCGAATCGACCTTTAGCTTTCGTGATATAGTAACTTGGAATCGAACCAAACTAACGGAAAGAACGAAAGAGAGAGAGAGAGAGAAATAGAAAGATGAAGTTTCAGATTGAGGGACAACTATTTCGGAGTGGGAAACTCTCGTCTTTGGTAGTCGTTGAACGTTGTCGTCGTCAACAACCGCGTTGGGATCATTATCGTCGTCTTTGTCGCGATTCGTTGACGTTTTGTATATGGCAAGGTGCTAACTGACCGGCCGGTCTCCGAAAGAATACTTCTTGATCATTTCAGTCTATCGCCTAACATCCCATTCTGTTGCAGTCTGTGGATTGTTAAAATTATGTTGATTGTGATATTTGCTCTTGGATTTTCCCGTATATACAGTGGACGGTACGATTATCGAATTAATCGACGTGGGCACAATTGGCTGGTCCTTTGCGGTTCCTAAATTCGCGTTGTTGCAACGAACGAGTTGGAAGGAAGAGAGAAAAGTCAACAGCAACAGTGCGGAGTGAGAGAAACAGAAACGGTCATTGCCGTCAGTATCTGTACTTCCGGGTGCAGAATGGTGCTACTCCGGCGACACACAGCAAAAACAGTGAATAATTCGGTGCGCGAGCGAAACGATACTAAAATTACAACAACAGCTCGTGCTTACGATCCGACGACTCACCGGTTAGATATCCTCTTCTCTCTCTCTCTCTCTCTCTCTCTCTTCCTCTTCCTCTTTACGTGCGCCGTAACAGAGTTGTGACCTTTTTCTATCTTCCTAGATTGCCCGAGAGCGCAGTCTCCAATATTTGCACTTGCAACTAATAATACGGAGCTAATGTTTGTCAAAGCTCTCTGGTTGATACGTATTTACGCTTTGGGTCCATGAGAGTGATGCGATGGACAATATTCACACGTTGAAACTTCTATTCTTCGGAGCTTTCGAAACCAGCAAGAACACAAGCTAAATAAACTATTATTTACTTTGGATCTGCCAATTGCTAATCTGAAATCTTGGGAAGTTTCGATGTATTATTCTTCACGAAACGCTCCGTCACAACTCTTTTTTCTTTATTCCAAAGGCGATTCGAATTACACCTTAAAAATTACAGCTACAATTATAATTGTACATACGAACCATGGCCTTATGGTAAAACCTACAATTCCGTCGTTAACCACAACCAATAAAATAAATATTAAACGACAAATCTGATCTCTCCTGCACTAATCGAAATTTCTATATTATTTCTTTCGATTATATCTTCAGAATAGTAATACCAGCTGCTGCTATCTGTACAAACTTTCTTAACGAGACTGTATGGTAATAACGACAATTGTATCATCAACCACGACCAATAGAACAAAAATAAAATGAAATATCTAATATTCCTTGCACCCATGAACTCTTTTACATACTTTGTACGAATTAAATCCTCAAAATTGTAACTCAAATCGCGATTACCTGAGTTAACATTCTCAAGTTGGTGATATTGCAAATGCAGCAATCGTGTTGTTAACCAGGGTCAATAAAACAAGAAGATGAAAATATCTAATATCCTTTACAGTTTCTCCTGTAGCAATATCGAAATTGTATCGAACTTCTCAATTTAACCGATCATTCTCGGAAAGAAGACGATAAAAACGGTAGCGCGGGCTGGGTTGAAAAGCAAACTTGGCAAGAGTTTTCGCGGAAACCTTGGGCAGGATTCAAGCGATTGCTCATCTCAAACAATCCCTAGTGTAGTCACTAACGTGTCAACGACGAAAAAAGAGTGTCTGAGTTTTACCAATACCAGAGTATGTACCCTTGGACTAGTGTGCTCGTCGAATGTTATTAGTCTCGTGCCAAAGCGGAGGATGATACTCTCCGTGATGCTAGTCTTTCTGTCTATTCTGTTCGGTGAAGTACCGTGTCCCGTGTTCCGAATCCATCGTATCATTGAAACGCTATAAACATTCGGAGTAAAGAGGCAACATCTTGGTGACTGTTATCCGACGAGACCAACGATTACTAAAATAATATTATTCACAGTCGAGAATTAACTAAATGCTTCGATCAATTAAAAACGTAAATCGACGATTTTTATTATCGTAAAGACTGGTTATAATTATTTTCGTGCAATATGGGAATCTTGAGAAGTGGAAAAAAACATTACGCGCTTTTATCAAGTACGAGTTTACGCTCTTCGGAGTTACCGGAGTTATGCGTCTGCTGTGTAAAAATGATATTCTTACGCGAGACGCCTGTATACCGTGTTTCAGAAACCGTTGGAAACGACGGAAACGGATCGACCAGTACAAGCTCGCCGGGTAACAAGAGGCGAGGATTCAGCGGGTGAGTTTTTTTTTTACGCTACAATATGAGTTTATCGGATGTCGTTGCGAACACTTCGGAAAATGTTGCAGTTTATGTAACGAACTCCTTCAATTTTATTTAAAAGAGGCGGCAATTGATACGTTTGAATCGTTGGGAAATGGAAGGAAAAGTGACTCTGATTGAAATTTAAGTGGATACACTCTGGTCAAATAATTAGGTTGATACATGTTTGGTAATTACTTCGTCAATTGTTTTAGAGTCACTTAGCTTAACACGTTCGCTATTACGGCTATTAACTGTAAAAAATAATTGCAATCGCATTTTTTTGTTGCGTCTGGTGAGAGTTAGGGATAGCAACTGCCAATTTTTCGTTATTTTAGTATGCAACATAACTATCGATAATAACATTTTTCAAAAGTCTGTATAACTTATTATTCGACTCACGATTTAATATAAAAATACGTGAGACGCGTTATCTCTTGTGAAATTCTTTATCTTTGTTATGCGATAAACACCTTTTCTGGTGAATAAATAATATACTGCAGGTTTTTAAAATGCGAACAAACCTAAATTACATATATATTTAACTATACCGATTGACAATTCTGAAGAAAAAAAAGTTTTCTTGGTTAAAATAATGATTGCACAAAAATTTAAATTATTCTACATTTTTCAACAAATCCGTACATCAACCACTTTAAATTAACCACTTTTACACAATAGCAAGTCACACATTGATACAGGATCGTTGTGTCCACAGGAGTGTGACAAGTTGATAGCGAACGTGTTAATCAAGATAGCGCGTATGATATATACAGCAACACGAGTAGTTATTCATTTGATCTGCCACATCCAGGGCACATATCACAGATGCAATCGATTACACCTTCCGTTGAATTTCTCTATACATCAACGGGAACTCGTATCGACAATGCTTTAACAATCATGTCATATATCGACACGGATCCACTCACAAAAAATGGAGAATTCTCGCGTGCTGTTGTGACATTCGCATGTCTGTCGGTTGGCCTGTCGGTAAATGAACAGGTGCATAGCCGTGGGACTCTTACTAATTTCTTACAGACGGCTATTTTCGTGATACTTGGGCTCCGTTTCCCTCTTTTATGTTTATAAGTATCTTTAAGCAACGAGTCCACAAAGCAACTGATAATAAAGCACGCTCGACGCTTGTACGAGTTTTGTTTTTATCTCGATCCATCTATTTCTCATCGTCCCTCACGAGATTACAATCGTGGTGTCGTAATAGCTAAATTACTACGACGCGATTCATTCATTTCCCCTCGATGATGTAAACATGTGTATTCCGCGATAATACTCATAGTCTTGCAATGTGACTAAATGAGAGTGAATTTTCGAAACATTCACCGTGCACGCTAGCTTCGAGATACACAGCGTGCAGTCATTAATGAATAACAAATTGATAAAAGATATGGACAATAATGCCTTGAAAATTTCGTATGGTTCACTTCTTTGAATAATTAATAATAATTGTCTATTTTTATTCTATTTTTTTAGATATCAAATGAGAAAATTATTATTTTTATCGTGAAATTGTTTATTTTATGAAGGCACATACCTATCTTATGGTACAAACAATATTTATGTAATTTCTTGACTGCAAACACCAGAATGAGTGAGTGAATGTGCGAGTAAGAGGGAGAGATAGAGGAGTGGGGGGTTGTCTCTGATGGACATGCCGGAGAAAGAAGGTTGATGGTACGACGAGAATTTATAGTAAGCCGAGAGAGTACCGATGATACTGTTATTCCAGAAGGAAATGGTTGCCACCACCCCTACGCAAGCTCAGTCAGAGTAAAGTCGAGAAGTCAACGACCGCTGTTGCCGGTCCACCACTACTCAAAAAAACAGGCTCGGACAAACGATTCAAGTTGCCAACGGGAGACAAGTCAGGGAGGGCTGTCTCCGAGGGAGAAGACGAGGAGGAGGTCGAACTCGAAGACGGCGAAGCACCGACCTTCCTCGAACAAAACGGTGGTGAGGACGGCGAGGACGATTTCGAGCTACCGCCACCGATGAAACCCATTACCGAACCGATACTCGTGGCCGCTGGAAACGGCCCGCCCGGTTCCACTATTCCCGATGAATTGCCCGGCAAACGGGTAAGTCTTTGATTTGTTTTTATCGATAAGCTCTTTCTTTCACCCACGTCTACACATCGTCGATGTCAATACTTCAAATACACGCTGCATTAAGAAAGTCTAAAGTTTTCTCTACTATACCTGATTCTTGCTCGAATCGCTCAAAGATAATTTCTTTATTTTTATAGAAAAACAAAACATCTGATCTGCCAGCACAGGTATAGAGAAGAACTTTTTAAAAAGGCATTTTCATTATTTTCTTTCAGGACGCTATAGGTTTTGTTCTCGACTGTAGCTTACTGTTATCATCCTTTATTTTACCCATAAATTGGTGGTTACGATAACACGAATCGTTAGTCACAAATCCCTGAAATATCTCATGCGAAATAGTATGAAAAAATTATCACGCGATGCGTTAGCATTTCGATGGCATAAAAAAAAAAGTCTTTTCTCTTCACCCTTAAAACTCTCGTCGTATCGCTCGTCCGATATCGAGTTGGTATCGCAACTTTTATATCTCTTACAACAATTGTGTCTGGAGCCCATAAAGACACGAAATAACTTTTAATTTGATTTCCTCTTTGATATAACGTGGGCGATCTCTCATTTTGTAGAATCGCGACCGTTTAGCATCTTTTAGTCTCCATTCATCGCGACTTGGTAAAATTTCTTTGTATCGTGTGTCTTCCCCGAGATAATGAATATGTCTTTCAATACACCGAGACACAATGACCGCGCGCTGACTCATGTTTTCTCGTACATGTGTAGAACAGCCTCTAGGTAATCGAAATTTATATTGCATAGAGGACGCCAGTCGTTAAATGGGAATTGTAAGAATCGCGTGCTTATAGAGGACGACAAAGAGTGGGATAAGGCAAACTCCTCGGTCCGAAACTATCAATTATTATTTCTCGTGCCCCTCTCTTGTCTATTCTTGAACATTGTACGTTTGTAATTGAAATCGAACGGTCTCGACCGACTCAGTGGCGATAAGGTGGACGCGTTTGATAAGACGGCATTGAGCACTGGAGTAACTCGGATTACGGTCGACCGTTAATCGTAGGAAACGTCTCCAAACGTGTGCGCATTAAAAAAAAAAACTCCCAACAAATTAAAACATCGACGTTTTGCAATTTGCTTCGCGTACAGAACTCTCGTTTCTTCTGTTTACAGACCTCGGAACGATCTATCAAGACTCTCGACGGCGCTACAACGGCCGACCTTGCTGAGATCGAACAAATAGTCAAGGAAAGAATGGTGAGCTATCAAGGTTCCGGTTACTATCGCTGTGATAACAAAATTTAACATTCCAATAACCAATTTCAATGCAGAACGCAATATTTCACAATTATGCAATATTTCCTGTAGTTTAATTGTCAACGAATATTATATATACTTTGATGACATGATCTACTACTTTGAAAAATTAAATATCATTTCGTTTCTTCATAGAGGAAACTTTGCTTTCGTGAAAATAATTTTTTCGTTGACATTTTTTATGTCAAGATACTCAAAATAGTCTTAAACGCCGAGAAAAGTGATTTAGAAATGTGTGCGTGCGTGTGTTTTAAGATCTTGAAAAATGCAATCCTCTGTATCTCAAGAATGATTTGATCTATCGAGTTAAAATTTATCACATAAGTAAAGCAGTGACGCAGAGGGTCATCACTTTGGTATGATCTTCGCAAAAAAGTTTATGAATAGGTACTTGACGTTATTACAATATTAAATAACGAAAAAATCTCTGTAAAGACACCATCGCAAATATTTAGTTATCGAGGTAATAATTCTTTATAATTTTCAGTAACGTTCTAGAATATTCGGTCTTTCATTTGGTCGATATGACTTTGAATCTTTTGAACAAAGTACGTTATCGCTCCGACTCATATAAACTTTAATCTATCGAACTTAAGTTTTCTACATAAATGAACAAAAGTTCATTCAAAGTTCAAAGTTTTCGACATAAATGAACGAAAGTTCATTCAAAGTTCAAAGTTTTCTAAATCATAATGTTCAATATGTTCATTATGTTTTACATAATGTTCAATTGGGCGAATCGATAGAAAGGATTTTATAGCAATTAAAATTTTTCAACCACTTTTACTGTCAAAATATTTAAACGAAACGAGTTAAAACTTCAAATACGTACGTAAAAACATTCAGAGATATTTGGTGAAAATCGATTGAAGCTAACTAGATAGAAAATTCCATTTTTATATTCACGATTGCGGAGGTATTTAAAAATAAAACGCCTGGATTTTGTAAATTACTCGAACGATTTTTCCTTACATTTGTTACATGAGTTACGCAGTAAGGTCTCGTTATTGACTACAATTTAATTTATTGATCAATCAATTTTTCATTAAATTTGAGTTTCCACATTTTTATTTTACATTTTTCATTTGTGAAAAGTGAGAAATAATAAGGGAGCAAAATGCAAGGTTATACTTTTCATCTTTAAACATTTTTGGATTAAATGCGATGTGATGATGTAAATGGTTGTAACGAAAATGTGTAATATTCGCGACAGGAGCAACATACGGAAAACCAGGAGCGTCATAGTCTGATGAGACCCGCGGGAAGGTCATCAACGGGTGAGGACGGTTACAGCGGAATCGGTAGTTCGTCGATCACGGAGGAAGTTGACCCTGAAACAGCTGCCCTGACGAAACGACAATTTGTCATAAGGGAATTAGTCGAAACGGAGAGGGATTATGTAAATGATCTGAGGCAGATAGTCGAAGGTTACATGGCTCACATGAGAGATCCCGAGAGTGAAGTTCCACTGCCGGAAGATCTTCGCGTCGGCAAGGACAAAATGGTCTTTGGTAACCTCGAGGCAATCTACGAGTGGCACAGAGAGTAAGTTACGTCCGTACGACTTCCATCGAGTTTATTAATGCATTTAAGCGTCGGTTTCTCTGTGTGTGTCGCCCAGTTGGAGCGTCTCGTCAAGGCGAAACGAGAATCGTAGCGGCTCTCGCGCAATCGAGCAAGTGTATCAAAATGATAAAGATTTATCTTGAATTTCAGCTTTTTCCTAAAAGCCCTCGAGCGCTGCCTGGAACGTCCTGAGGAGCTTGGCCCTCTGTTCAAACGATACGAGAGGAAGCTTCACATGTACGTTGTGTACTGTCAAAACAAACCCGTCTCGGAATATATCGTGTCCGAGTATATCGACACTTACTTTGAGGTAACTTGAAACTTTCCGCTCGTTCAAAGTTTCCGCAAACACAGAGTAAAATTATTTGCTTCGCGTAATTAACATTTGTTTCAATGAAACGAAATATATTTGGATATTGTGGTTGGACTAAGGAACTTCCAGTAGGCCTGTATCGAAATATATTTCATTTCTTTGAGATGAAATTGATTTGGATTAAAGAAATTTTTTTCTCTTGTTGGAAAATATCGAATTTATGAATAAATTATTGATTTTTTGTTGTTGTTGCTTCGTAGGAATTGAGGCAAAAACTCGGACATCGATTACAGCTTTGCGATCTATTGATAAAACCGGTGCAGAGGATTACCAAGTATCAATTATTGCTTCGCGAAACCCTCCGACTTACCGAGAGGACTCAGAGGATATCCGAGATCGAAGATCTCAGAGCGGCGGCTCACGTAATGCGCGTCATTCCAAAAGCAGCTAACGACATGATGGATGTCGGAAGATTGCAGGGTTTCGATGTTAGTAACACTATCAGGGTTTCGTTTATTTTCATCTTGAAAAGAATATATCAGAATTAATGATTTTCCGGTGTTTAAGAACAAAAAATCCACTTAAACTTTTTCGATAACATGGTTCACACGATAGTATTTTATTGGACACAAATTTTTGTAAACTGTCTGTCAACGTGCGATCTTAGACCTCGTGAAAGTATCATCATCTTTGTGCGTATTTCAGGGTAAAATAACAGCGCAGGGTAAATTACTTTTGCACGGTCCGCTGATGGTCGCCGAGCTATCGAGCATGCAGACTCGCGGACGGGAATGGCAAATATTTCTCTTTGAACAAAATATAATATTCAGCGAGGCCGTTGGGAAGAAAACTCAGTTTACCAATCCTGCCTACATATATAAAGCTCATATCCAGGTAATTTTTTAAATATTTATTTTACGTGACAATCCGCTAGATCGCCTTAAGGAAAGACCCAGGTAAAATGTTGTCAATTTTTAACAAAGAAATAAATATTAAAATTATAAACACGAAAGCAGTTGTCCAGCGAATTGATTATACTGTTTTGTACTTTGATAATTCATCTCGGTCCTTCTTTGAAAATAGCGAAAAAATTATTTTTTATACAATTATTTTAACAAAAAAAGCTTATTTAATCTGTAAAACATCATTTCGAACAGGTTAATAAAATGAGTCTAGAAGATTGTCCGGAGGATCCGGAAAAATTTGTTATACGTTCGACGGATCCGTTGACCCCCGGTCTAGGGTTTACGTGCAGTGTTATAGAGGACAACGGACCACGCAGACAGGAATGGTTCGACACGATAACAGCGATTCTCCAGACCCAGCACGATTTTCTCAAGGCGATACAGTCGCCCATCGCCTACCAAAAGGAACTTACCAAATACCCACAGTAAGCGTCTCTTACCTTCCACTGCAAAAAAAAACCTCACTGACTCTCTTTAACACTCAATACCTGTGAATATTCGTTCCAACATATTTTTGTATATTTTATATGAAGATAACGAACGCTGTAAGGTAGATAACAGTAGTCTACTCCTGACCCTTAACCACCTTACATTCTCGAAACAAAGGAAAAAAAAACAACAAACAACAACAAACAGTCCACACAAACACGACACTGAACCTCACCGTCCCCTTCGAGAATTTTTAGAAAGATAAAGAACAGAAAAAAAATGATAAAACTTGCGAAACCGTAGCTTCTTCGAAAACTTCTCACAATAAATACTCAAAACTTTTGATTGTTCTTGCTCCCGGAGCCTATAATATTTGCTAATCCGTTCCAAATGTGCATATATAAATATAATGAATATATAAATATAATGAATATATAAATATATATATTGGCGATGTGAGAGAGGCGCCTGCTGAGAGCGTATGGTATCAATAAAATAACGACGAAAATGTACGATATATTTATAGTAATTTTAATAACGTTTATAAACACCGCACCGTCGCAACAGTCGACGGTGTATGTAAATATTACTAATTATTTCAAAATACAATAACAAAACAAAATCAAATTATAATCAATATATAAATATAACAAACTTGTTTAGAATAAATCATAAATTGATTAAGAATTTGTGACTGTGATGCATAATCCTTGCCTTATTCCTCACAAATAGGTAACCCCCGTCTAACGCACCTAGCACCAGACTAACAGCTTGTTTTCTTATGATTTTTGGCGAAAAAACAACAACAACAAAAAACACAGTACTACGGAAAGCAATTTATTAATCAATATTAACTCTGAAATTAACGTTTACCGATTAGCACATCATGCTCCTGGTCGATTGTTTCTTAAAGGATAAGCAGTATCTGTAATTAATTAATTAATTTTGAAATATTGTACTGATAATGTCAAAAGAAAGCAAAACATCCGGCACATCACGGTATTTTCTTCATTTCGAAAGCCATCAAAATTGTTCTTGTGTACAGTTTTCTGCATTTAAATTCTTCGCCAATCCATTATCGAGATGTAACTAAAGATCAATCTGTAAAGAACCTAAAGAATATAAGTTTTTCTTTAAATTTGTGAGCTTAAGTGGCATCATCCAATTGTTGAGAATTTTACGTTTGCCAAGAAATGTCACTAATAGATTTTTCAGTACATTACCAAACTACAAAATGTATTTAAAAATTCAGATACTGTCGTTTAAAAAAAGTAATCGCCTTCGAACGTGAATTGCCGATTGGGGTCTGTCTATCCTTAATTCGGCATGATAAATCCTCGGAGCTATGGCATGACCGAAGATTCGTAGGCTGCACTCGGACGCTGGGCTAATCCAATTAACAATGGAAATAATAATATAATGATAATGATGTTAACGTTTCGTAAACAAAATTTATTTGGGAGTCTTGTAAAGCGAATTATCGCGTGGTACTGTGTTTTGGCATTCATTTATTATTTGCTGGCCGTAACAGCCGTAGCTCGACACCGGAACCAGTGACACGTTCAGCGGTATCGATACCACCGACCCTCACGGTTACCGGATCAGCCAATAAAGAGAGAAGCAACGGACAACCAAGAAAAAATCCACCGGTACAGCGTTCGCACACGGGAGGACTCGAGGCTGAACCACCTCGTACGCCGAGTCCAACAAAGAGTAAACTTAATTTCCTCGAGGGATTTAGAAACACATTACGTACTCGTTCGCCTGTTCGCACCAATTCCATTCCGGTGAGCTCGCTACATTATTCCCACAATATTTTGCGTCCCACTCGGCCCTCGAAATACACTATAAGCGAGCAAGTTACGATCCTTGTAACGTGACTGACCACTCGCGTTTAACCAGCTCATTTAAAAAATCTTTATATTCGTTTACACCCAGCTGATTTTTATTTATAACTTTAAAAAGATGATCAAATAACAAAATCGAGCTCCGCGCATTTGTAGAAAGGCTAATTGTAAATAAAAACTTCAATTGAATAATAGTTAAGAAAATGCGAGTGGTCTATTTATCAATGAGGATTCGGCGCAAACCTACTCGCCTATCGCATAACGATAGATTAAAGAAAACAATAAACATTAAGGGAAAGCTCGGCCTGTTACTAGAATTATTTTGTTGTTCATATTGCAGCCACGGGACTCTTCCGCTTCCTCCTCTTGATGCCTATCGCTATCCGCTCTCTATTGCATTGCCTTGTGTCACTGCGACGACAGAGCTTCGTATTTTTATTACTAAAAACAAAAACATATAAAGATTAAAATAAAAAACGAGTACAGACAAAAAATAAAAGTTAAGAACTGAGAAAGAGCGTCGATCGAAGTCCCTTAAAGTACAAAAAGTGTATGATATAGTCTCCAAAGTGTCCTACGCTATTAGTAAACGACAAGAATAAAGATGATGCAAATTGTAATAAAAAAAACGAGTGAGATCAAAAATTCCACCTCGAATAGTAGACTAACCAGCACGTTGGGGATAAAGAACGGTGGTGGTGATGATGATGATGATGATGATGATGATGGTGATAATGATGAGGATGGTTAATCGCTGTTTCTACTGATACACTGCTACTTCTACCTCCTACTTATAACTACATACTACTGCTACTACTACTCCACGCCTCTTCGCGCTTCGGCACGGTGGGTGAGCATGAGATAACACGCTGTGCACTTTGGTGCTGGCCCGGGTGGTATTTATATCATGGGACAAGATTGCCAGAAATCGCATGAGGGAGAGAGACATAGAAAACGAAAAAGCATGCACTCTCGGTCAACGAGAACAGTGAGGCTCTGACTTAACGACCCACCTTCCTCAGGTCGCTCCAGGTGCCCGTGTGAGATTAGCAGCCGACTGGGGTAAACTACACGCGGGTGACGAGCTCGTTGTTTCACATTTGGACGGCCCGGGATTAGTCGTTTCGCCACTCGACGCTAAAGAGGAATTGTGGATACCAGCTAGTCTCATTCCTAACTCGTCGTTCAGCAGAGCCTGGTCCTTCAGGCCGAGAAAACCAGACGCGGACAAGAACATCGTTGGAACGCAAAAAGGACCTGAGAAAAAGGGTCCACCTAAGGTTTTGGGAGGATCGTCGACGGTCAGAGTAACCGCCGGGGAAGTCGCGAGACTCTCGGTCGATGTCAGCAATGCCGAGGGTGCTGTTATGACGTGGATAAAAGAGGACGCGAACGAAGGTGAAATTGAACAGGATGAACGACACCAGATTCGTCAGAGCGCCGGACTGCTCTATCTCGAAATTTCACGATGTAGATTGTCCGACTCTGGGATTTATCGGTGCACCGTACAGTGCGATAATGGTACATGCTCGGCTAAAATATCGCTGTGCGTTGTAGGTGAGTTTTCAATATTTTTAAGTTGGCAATATATTAACAATTATGCTGATGTCATTGATTTTTCCTGTATCTAACGAATCGTTTAAGTTTATTTTTCCATTTATCGACACGATATACAACACCGTTTAACGTAATTCGCTACAATTTTTTGTTGGTCCCTCTCGTTTCTCCGCGATCGCCAATCGTGCTATCTAATACTCATAGCGGCTCGGTCGGTATAGTACATCACCTTAAGAGAATTGTCAAGTAAAGCTTTTAAATTCTTACGTCTTTACAGTAATTCAATTGTCATTTGTATTGTTGAAAAAACAAGTTAAATACATCTTAGTATTTTCAGACTGTTCGCGCTAAAAGTGACAAAAGACGGCGTTTTTGTAACGATATTTTGAAACTAAAATAAGCGAAAATCAGATTCGATTGACAGAGGAAAAATCTAATTTGTCTATTAGTTGGCAGGCGGTTTAGTCGGAAAAAGAATCGTAGAATTCTAAAGTTTCTCGATCTCCAGGCACCGGTGGGACCACCTGGGCTTACGTAATTGGAACGACCAAAGTTAAAATCGATTGGGAGAAGCGGGTCACGGATATCTGCAACATCGAGTGCAGGACAATACCATCACCGACGTGGAGGCTCATTTTGGAAAACGTACGAAATTCACCAGCAGTTCTTGAACTCTCGTCCGGGGCCTCGTACAGTTTCAGGGTTGTCGGAAAGAACGGCAACAGCACATCACCGTCAGCAGTGGTTACTCTGCCACTGGACGAGAGCATGAGCTGGGAAGCCGAGCAGTTTATCGGAAGGTACTTGGAGTTGGATGAGCTCGGAAAGGGTCGGTACGCGGTTGTACGAAGAGCGAGAGACCGGGGAACCGGTCAAGAGGTTGCTCTGAAACAAACTCCTCGGCACAAGCAGTCCAGAACTCGGACTCGTGCGGAATACGACTTACAGGCAACCACTCATCACGGAAATATCGTCAGAGCTTTTGCTCTCTTCGAGAACGCTCCTCAACCGGGTGTCGATACAATCGTACTAGAATTGTAAGTGCAAGTAGATTTTTTTTAAATACGTTTTTTAAGTACAAATAGATTTTATTTCTAAATACATTGTTATTTATATTTTTTTCTATAAAAGAAATATATATTTGTATTAAAAAATGTAAACCTCTAGGTTTTTATCAAAAGTGCCGGAAGCTTTTTTGGATAAAAGAAAATTAGTAATTAGGCATCCGCGTATTCGTTATGGAAGCGAAACTAATTTACTTTTGTTCAGTAAAGTCCAACGCCTTTTAAATAATAACTTAGTAGGTTGCAAAAACCTAATGTAGGTTTTAGATACCGGCTGTGGTACGTCACGTAACCTTAAGATGGGTAAAAGAGAGATAAAACTAATCTTGCGATATGAATTACTACCAGCGCCTATCGTGGAATTGTTGTGAGGCGAAACTGTACTAGTTCTATCTCTTTCGTATTCATGGATATTTCGCCTCCTCTTCGTAAAGCTGAGCTATCGGCCATGTCTCGCGAATTTATTTTTCCAGAGTATCAACAATAGTTTCCGTGCACAGTTTAGTTACTTTTTCGTTTCAAAATTTCAATCGGGATGGGTGTGTTTTTGTGCTGGCATCCGGGTGACAAGCGGCGTTTTTTCGATTTGTGCCCTAAATCATTTAAAAAAGTGATTTTTCCATTACAGATAACTGCGGATAATTAATCTATAATTTTATCTTTCAATGTTAACAATTCTACCCGTGTCACCCGGGAGGTTTAGATTCTTGCAGTCTACCGACCAAATTTCATTCAATTCTGTTCAGTGTAGAACAGAAAAGTGTGATTCCGAAAATTAGATGCAGTGGAGTTACGCTAGTATGCCGCTCACAGCGGAGTGAAAGAGAATCAGCACATCTGTGTAAATATGGAGGTTTCGCCTCCCCTTAAGACGAGGCAAAACCTCTGTACTTTACCTATGAGTTCGAAAGAGATAAGCTAACATGGCGCTTACGTCGTTGTGAAAAAGAAGCAGCACATCTATGTAAGTATGGACGATTCACCTCGCCTTAAGGCTGCTTCTTTTTCACTCCGCAGTGTCTGCCATTCTAGTTCTACCTCTGTCGCACTCATGGCTGAAGTTATAGGTTTCGCTTCGCCTTAAGGTGATGTGGGGGTACTACTCGGTCGGTAACAAAAACTGTAATGCAAATTTCTCTGTCACGATTGATCTTTTAAATAAAAGAGGAAAACAGTGAACAGTTGAATCTTACAATTCTACAGTTCACCGTTCTGTGAACAGTGAAATTCTGTATAAATAATTTATGACATTAACACGACTGTACTGATAAAAAGTCATTAGGATAGTTATTTATACGCTGGTTTAGAAATAAGCATTTGAAATCTTGTAATAAGCTTTGCCAGACATTTTTTCGATACATGACATCCGCGTACCATTATTAGATAACGAATTTACTCGACCTTGCTCAAAGGCTTAGTCAAATTTTTAATACAACTTTTATTCTTTGTTGATACATCGAGGCTAACTTCTTTGCGATCTCCTCGAGTGATTAAGATAATCACGAGTAATCACTGTCAATGCGATTATCCTAACATCTGTAATATACGTGTTGCAGAGTCCGAGGCCCAACGCTCTTTGTGTATCTCAGCAAAAAGAGTGATTATACAGAAGCGATGGCAAGCAAATATGCGAGTCAATTATTGTCCGCCCTGCAATGGCTCCATCAACGTAACAAATGTCATCTGGACGTTAAACCAGAAAACGTATTAGTCGATCAGGAGACAGGGATCGTCAAACTCGTGGATTTGGGTGAAGCGGTCAGAGGGCCAGTGGATGAAGTTGTGCCACCCGCGGATTTGGAGTTTGCGGCTCCAGAATTGGTGCTTGGCAGACCTGCTGGATCTTACACGGATATGTGGGCTGCCGGTGTATTTATTTATGTACTTTTGAGGTAATTATCATCACAACTGATACAAGTCAGGTTGGACAATCACCAATCGGCAGCTTACGTTCAAAAAAATATTAAATTGCTTCCTCGTAATACGAAATTTGTTTCGACAAGAATTTAAAGATTCGCGATTTTTATGTCAGAGTGCTCAAAATTTTTCAAGTTCTCAGAACGTATTAATTGATCGTATGGAACTATTTACTAATATTTGAAATATCATAACAGTAGTGCAATTAGACACGATTTTATCGTCCAAGTCGCCATGTTCATGACAAAAGTCATGTGCGATTGGATAAATTACTTATTTAAACTTATCAGAGAAATATATTCGATAAGCGCTTCTTTTCGAGCTATTCACGAAAACCAAGAATCAGTAAATACTTTAGAATATTAATTGTATATGCATCTAATCCTAATATATTTCTAATCTATCTAATAATTTTTTCCACAAGAGGCAACTTTGAAATACTTGATAACTTATAAAGTTCTAGTAAAATCACCTGCTTTTATCGTACACATGCTCCTTATAACTGTAAATTAAATATATAAAAGTGTAGGTACCCATTTAATATTCATTCTCATGAAAGGACTACCTTAAACAATTAAAAATGCTCAATAAAGTCTAACAATGTATATACATACCGAACTCTGATTTATCTTACAGTGGTTTATCACCTTTCCTTGATGACTCGGTCGAGGAAACAACCGCCAACATACTTAAATGTGATTATTGCTTTCCCGATGAATACTTCGAGGCGATATCGAACGATGCTAAAGATCTACTCGGTCGCTTGTTATGCTTACGAGGAGAAGAACGTGGCAATGCAGAAACGTCCTTAATTTCTCCATGGTTCAAGGTAAAAATGATTCGTGATTCATCGATATTTTATTAACGCGTATCGAACTTATCGTCAGTTAACGCGTATCGAATTTATCCTCGATTAACTTATTTTGTAATTTATTACAGGTAACGAAAGGTGCTACAATACCCGCGACAAGGATGGCAGCGTTCACCGAACGACGTGCTCACTGCTCCAAGCCGCATCCAGATCATAACGATAGTTTCTACTCGTAATGTTACGTATTATTATTTTAATCGCTATTGTTATTAAGATATTGAATTAATTATCGCGTGTTTATTTACAAGCCCCAACCACAAGATACGTCTGTAAATAAGATATATTTAAATTTGTACTTTGCAATGATCGTCGTCTTACTTTTTAAATTACTTAAGAAACGAAGAAACAAAGGCGAGATATTGTACTTATTGATTTGTAGGAAAAACGTGTAAATATTTTTGTATGAAAATTAATATTACAGTCAAGTATGTTCATCAATTCGTCAGATGTTTAAGAATTGGTCGTACTACTTCGTAGATAGGCGAAAATCCCTAGAAACCTTATAGAGAAACCCTTGCCGTACGTACGAATGTTTGCACGTGAAGTATGAGAAATGTTTTTAGTTTTAAACAACCTTAAAGAAAAAAAAACCAATCCTGTTAACGGAAATTTTTATCAGGTCGATTGTAAAGCAAATTAAGAATATTTTATAAACTTGGCTTTCAAAAACTCGACTCGAAAAGTGTTATCGAGATTAATTTTTCACGTTGGTGTTTGTATAATTAAAAAAAAAATTAATTCCGCTCAAATCTACTAAACAACAAATTATTTCAAAATTAAGTATGATAGGACACTCGCGCTACCGTTCAATGCTATTCCTGGTACATGAAATGTGAAAAAAAAACCAAAGTTTCTCCTGAAAAGCCGCCTCTGCGCAACCCTTAAACTATTATGAAAAAAATTTAATTAGAAATTAACTAAGAAAAATGTATTTTGTCATAATCGTTTAATTACGAGATCGTAAACCTTACAAATAATGCCGTTAAATTCAATCTTATCGCAGATTTTATAACGCAACTCGCTAGCGGTCGATTGAAGTTCGTGAGATGATAGCGAGGCATTCGCGTGGCTTATGGGAGATCCTAAACGGCGTTCTATCTCGCTAAAGACCCTGGCATTGAAGCAATCGTGTCCCTGACACATCGTCACTTCCGGTAATCCTCATGCATATAATAAGCTCAGCTTCCACTGGGAAATTCTTTCTTGCACGCTGCGCTCTTCCGTACGATTCGAGAGTGATATATGCATTCCGTACGATCCAAGACGCGTTCTTCGCTCTCGGCACCGCGAGAGATCATGCCAACTCTCGAAAAACCAGGCGATATATCACCTGACATATTTCTATATATCACTTCCATCTTTTCTGGGCACCTAGGGATCGTGCACGCGCCTCCTCGTGCCGCCTATTCCCCAGCGTTTCTTTTACGCAATGCTCTTATCGTAATACCTGAGATGCGCTACGTCAAGCGAATGATATCTTTAACCGTCCTTCCCTCTACTCTTATCACGATTCCTCGCTCATTACCACGATCTAACGTAATCATTGGGCGTCTATTGACCTTCGCGTAAATCGCGTATACGAAATAATTGAGAGTAAGCGTTATTATCGCGATCCCCACCACGTTGCATTGGCGGAACAACCGAGTGGGCGACTAATCGCTAACGTTAACATTTGACTCTCGGGCTATCGTATTTCGGAATGTTGCAGGCGATAACTGGTTGTTGCGCAGCCTATGTCCCAGCTACGAGTGAAGAATCACCGGGAGAATCGAATTACGATACTGACTTTATCGTTCCCGACCGCAAGACACTTAATATTAAGCTCTCGGCTTTCGTAACTACAATCAACCCATTGAAGTCTGGCGTTACCAATTCGTTTCGTTGCACGTTTCTTTTTTCTCGATTTAAAAAAACATGAATCAGTATCTATGACCTGCGGTAAACGTTATATTTATATTTTTTATTATAAATTATTTTTATTATACCAAGAGTGGACAATTTTGCGTCATTTATGTCGATCGCGTTACTTCCCATCGTAATAAATAACAACATTCTTTTACCAACTAACGGTTCCCGTATATATTCCCTAAAAATAGTTTGACAGGTGGAAGAGAAAGCCCTTTGACGAAGAATGTCAAATGGTATATTCAGTTCGTGTTACACGGAGCTACACTCGACGTATCTGTCATTTGAGAACAAGAGAGACTTTGTCTCTTTCTATTTCACTTGTTCTCGTGTAATTGATGTACCAAGGGAAGCCAAAGGTGGAAGCGAACTGTAAACGCCTTAAGATTAAATTTTTTAAAAAATATTGACTCGTAAGACTCATGAAAATCAACCTGAATCTTATTAACATTATTGATGAAATATTATTTAAATTACAAAATTCTTTAAGCCAACTATTTATGTCTGTAATGCCATTTCGTATTTTCTTTTGTGGTTTCGTTCCTTCGCGAGGACGTTGATCGGAATGACCACCAGATTGACCGTAAATTACCGTTATTGTTATTATTGTTGTTGTTGATATTATTATTGGTAAAATATTATATAAATTACAAAATTCTTTCAGCCAATTATTTACGACTGTAATGCCATTTCGTGTTTACTGTAACGCGGGTTTAATAGCAACATTTAATTCATAATAGATCTTCTCTCGTATCGATTTATACACAACGATGCAATTTACGATATACGTCTCTCGACTCGGAGTATTCGATCGGTGTCTATCCAAAGCCGAATGGCACGCGTCTTCGTACGTATATACTTTTACAAGGCCGTTCTATAGATAACGATTAACGCGATGACCAGAGAGAGAGAGAGAATGAGAGCTCGCCGTCTTGTTTCACGTTTCGCGAAAAACTATCAGAGGACGACAAAAATATCTGAAAGGCAAAGCGGTCCATTAGGAAACGCGCGTTCACATTTGCGTTTCGAGTTCGATGACTCAGGTTGTAAGTAACGTACATCTCTCTCGCGGTTGACTGACTATGAGGAAAAACATTTCGTTAAAGAGATAAATGCAACGGGAATTAAAATTCTTTCGATATCTTATAGAATTTAATTCTCCCTTAATATCGATCCCTTTTGTTAACAACTTCTGTGCGTGTTGCAATGTCGCACGCCTGGCAATGTCAAACGTTTTACTCGAGTGTTTCAAACACGTTTAGCAATAAGCTTATTCTGTGCAAGGTCCGCTACGTGTGCATCCTCAGGATTTATTAATACACCTCGACGACGTTGCTCCATTGAACTTTGGCGCTTTGCTACGTTACTGGACACTCGCCAGAGTTACGCAAGGAACACTTACGCGCCCTGTTGACCTCATTCTTCGGACCAGAGCTGACCTTGCGTCTCGTTCCCGAGGCCTAACAACGAGATGCACCCTGGAAGAATCGCGATATATCAAGATAACCACCCTCTATCGAGAGGAATAAAATGTTATGCTCGGTCAATGCTTATATAGCTGATCCACGTATGATATTTCGTTGAAGAAAAATTCTACCTCGAGCTTCTGATGATATCACATACAACATCGACGTTTATGTAAATGGTATCAGCTGATTTACAAATAAATATCTCACGAACGACATTTTTATGAGTAGTTTTCAAAGAGATATTTGCATGTTAGGACATTCAAAATGATATTATGATGATTTATCATCAGAAATATGCAACGATCATCGATGGAATTGTACGAGAATACAATTTAAACTCGCTGATACCAAGATCTTGAGAAACAAAAATTTGTTCATAACAATAAAAAACTTTCTCTGTGTGACACAAAACGTTAAATAGTTCTTTAAGTAAAATGTTGGATGATTTTTCATCAGAGATATGGGACAATCATTGATGCAATTGTACGAGAATACAATATAAAATCGCTGACACGAAGATCTCGGGAAACAAAAATGTTTTCATAACAATAAAGCTTCGTCCGTACGTGAGGCAAAATGTTAAATAATTTTAGAGCGTTCGCAATTCTTCAAACAAAATGTTGATTACTCGATGATTTTTCGTCAGAAATATTCGACGAACATCGTTGGAATTGTACAAGAATACAATTTAAACTCACTGACACGAAGATCTTGAGAAACAAAAATTTGTTCATAACAATGAAAAGCTTTCTCCGTGTGATACAAAACGTTAAATAGTTCTTTAACAAAAATGTTGGATACTCGATGATTTTTCATCAGAGATATGCGACAATCATTGATGTAATTGTACGAGAATACAATATAAAATCGCTGACACGAAGATCTCGAGAAACAAAAATGTTTTCATAACAATAAAGCTTCGTCCGTACGTGAGGCAAAATGTTAAATAATTATAAAGGGTTCGCAATTTTTCAAACAAAATGTTGATTACTCGATGATTTTTCGTCAAAAATATTCGACGAACATCGTTAGAATTGTACAAGAATACAATTTAAACTCACTGACACGAAGATCTTGAGAAACAAACATTTTTTCATAACAATAAAGCTTTATCTGTACGCGAGGCAAAATGTTTAATATTTTTCGAGCATTCACAATTCTTTAAACATAATTCTGGTTACTCGATGATTTTTCATCAGAAATAAACGACTATTATCTTTGACATTCTACGAGAATACAATAAAATGTGTGATATAATATGCTTCGGTTGCCAATGTGATCGATCGTTACGAGGGCGCAGAATTAAGCGGAGGCCACTCCCATTGGCTAAGGTGTCGTACCGGATAGGTTGACCGAATCCCGGTCAAGCAATGTCCCTGACACGACGCAACGATAACGACGTTAACCGAATATTGGTGAATTTAAGAAAATCAAGATGAATCCACGTATGCGTATCATCGTCATCGAGTCAAGTGTATACTACGTAAAGTGTTCGATAATTCAAATAACTTGAACGTGAAGTCTTCCATCGACCGTCAAAATATTCGAGAATCGAAAATGCCGATCGACGAGTCAGTTGCCTGGCAACGTAAGCTCATTCAAGCAAACCCTCCCATTGGCGAGAATTCCGATGTTCGTCATCAACGATTCTTCGATTATTTCCTCGACTCACGCGCGGGTTATTCGAAGCGCAATTGAATGACAAAGTGTACCAACCCTTTGAAGCCCTTCACCGAAATTATCGCATCATATGCTAATAAATTATCAAAATATAAAAATCTAACTTTCCAAGCTCTAAACATTATTTATTTTACTTTATTGTTACGTCCGCGTAATAAAAAGTCGAAAATTATTTAAATGATAAAAATAAGCAAGCATACGATTGTGTCAACGCTCGAAATGTTTTATGATTTTGTTATTCGTATATTAATATCATTAGAAGTTGGCTAAAGTTATCGAAGAACAATCCAGGTACTCGAAATGCGTATAGTTGCACGCAAATGAATGTTTTGTTATAATAATATTATTCCCTATATCCAACGGCCATATGCATTTTAATTATTATTTGAATAAAAATGCATATGGCGCAAACGACGCATGATAATGTAAAAAGAAAAATTAGCTCACGCGAATGGTAGATACATCAATTTCAGGAAGACTTTTCGGGGATAAACTGGCTGCCAATAGCAGACAATTTTAACAAGTCGTGCTGGCACACACGTGACACCTACCATCAACGTCACACCTCGTTGGAATGAAACAGGTTTTTCTTTATTCAATGGTTTCGTAGGAAACAATGAAGCTCGGACCTCGTGAAATTCATGATCACGGTTAACCGCGGGCGTTCGGGCATCGGCGAGAAACGAAAAGGCCTCGTAGAAGGTGCATGTCGATTCTATAGCGACCCTGACACCACGAAACCTCGTGATTGGATCCCTGGTCGGAAGTACGTTCGAGTGGCGGGAAACTCCACTGAATTCGAAAAAAATTTTTTTTTAATTCGTTCTATCTGAAAAAATTTCAAGATCGAACGTCATCGCGTTGCGAACAAGAGTTGCAACAATGACGAACTATCTTTGCTAAAGGTCGTAAGAAATTTTCAATCACTGACACCCAGGAAATAACGATAGAGTGTCAGGGACTCTCGCGACGTTCCGACGTTCCGACGTTGCGGATTTGCGACTGGCTACCGTAAGACATGCGCAGTCGACGGGACACGTGATCCACGGTTCTATTCTTAGCGGAGGGTCGGTTCATCGAGAAGAACTGTGCCTCGCTCACTCGTCGTCCGGCGCGCGTCCGATACAGGAGTCAAGTCTCTCCTTCTTCCTTTTTGCAAATACCCGTTCACACACACACTACCCAACACACAAAATGTCTGGTCTCACGGATCCCGTGGCGTTCGCCAAGGATTTTTTGGCCGGTGGTGTGTCCGCCGCTGTATCAAAAACCATGGTGGCACCTATCGAACGTGTCAAGCTGCTTCTTCAGGTACAGCACATCTCGAAGCAAATCGCTGAGGACCAGCGTTACAAGGGTGAGTACCGAGTTTATCGGAGCATGCTTAAGTAGCGTTAATTCAATTCATGAGTGGAGTGGAAATCTGTGTGCGTGCGTCTATGAGTTTGTCGGTCAGAGCGATGGAATGACCGAGAGAATCTAAAAGTTTTACCAAAGTACCCGTGAGAGAGAGAGAGAGAAAGAGAGAGAAAAAAAAAGAAGAGCGTTCGAATGCTTCGAGTGTACGGCGAAGGCCCGATGTGTGTGAAAACGTACCTCGTGTTTGGAGGGTACGTTAACACTATGCACGAAGTTTAAATGCTTCGACGGAGCGCATGACAGGTGTAACTAGAGCATGTCAATGTCAAAGACATTTGCACGGTATTTATAAGAAAGCATCTACGTAAAATTGGAAGAAACACGAGATTCGCTTTACTCACGAGGCCTAACCACGGTTATATAACGGTAGTGAGGCCCCGAGTAAAGACTCTTGGATCTTTCTAATTCAAAGGTTGTTCCGGTATTTTTGCCAAGATTTATGTAACGTTGTAGTCAGTTTTTTTGGGCTTACGTAACGCGTTCGAACGATATATGAAAAGTGTAGCGCGTTGGCGCGGGCGGGTCGATAGTGGTTGCGAATCTAACAGATGGCGTGGGTTTCCCACTCACCAACGAGTACGAATCGATGACGAAGCGGTCCAACATGGCCGCTATCGTCATAAGGGCGAATCCGTTTCGTTTGAATTCTCTTTAGAGATATTATTTTAAAGACTTGGCCATTTAGAATTATATTATCGGTATCGATACGGTACTTATTACAGAAACATTGATTCTTATGGATAGTTAAACTCGACACTGCGTTTTATTTATATTTGAACATTTTTTTTATCTTTCGGGTCCAGGGAGGTACGATCTTTATGAATGAACGGACACGCCACTAACGATTCATGTAGGTCGGGATTTTTCGGGTGTCAGTCATGTTGAATACTTGATTAAAAGCTGCGACGATCGATAGTGCACTTACACATGGCGACTTCGGTACAAAGAAAAATGTACATCAAGCGTAATCTTATTGAAATTTCGAATTTGAAATAATTTAATTTCACGCCCCACGCATTTCTGTCGATCTCTCGCTTCGGGATCGCCGATGGTGCTATCTCACTTGCATTTGCAGCTACTCAGCACATCACCTTAATATTATTTGAATGAAAAGATTTTTTTTCTAATCCTAGTGTCAATAAGGTACCCACTTACGTTCTTTTTCTTAATTAAATTGAAATCCGGCTAGATCCTCGTTCTTTAATCAATTTTACGCCAAAATCTACTTTCATTGTTAAAATTTGCATTCAAATAGTTATTAAATTCGGTAATCGAAGTCGATTATACGCACGTTCGATACCCGGGTACGATTGTGTGGTCGCTGTATGTTCAATATTAAATTTTCATTATCAAAAAACCGAAATTGCAATTACGACTAACCAACAACGTTGAATAATTAAATATACATATTTATAAAATAAAAAACATAATTTTTATTTAACTGAATTTGAAAATTTTTACAAATAGTATTGGCGTGTTTATCGCACATCGATTTACTGCGACACACGCATGATTTTTTTTGTTTTTCTACGTTTTTTGTAATTCATTTTTGTAACAAATACGACATGAATCGACAACGATATTTCGTCCAGTGGAATTCAAAATTTTCGCTACGCCAGACATTGCTGGAGGTGCTAGATTATAGATTTACCTAAAGTAAAAGCTCGCGATGGCGAGCTTCGTTGAAAATTTTCAAATAATCTGAATATTTTTTGATTGTCGTACTCTTCGCTTAGTTGGCATAAAAATAATCGTCGCCGATTTCTTTTACTCGGTATCATTTTGTTACTTACAAAACAAATTTTATAGGCGACAATATCTATTATATTATAAAATAGAATATCGTACTCTCGTTGAACGCAGACAGGTATACCGGGAGTTCTTTGTTCAAAACCCTTTCGGGAATTTCCAGGTACTTGAATAGAGTCCCCGTTCCCTTAATTAGGTTGCAGCTGTCAGGTACAGTGGAAAAATAAATTGTAGCTCTTGAACAGCTTTTACTACATAAATCCAATATATGGGTACCTGGGTACCCTGGATATGTGGCTAGAACGACGTAGAAAATTCCGGGTATTGACTGTAGGGTTAACGGGAGATTCGAGTCACGTGATCTATGGTTCGAGAATTCGGAAATGCGAGAGGGACAGAACTAAAATATTTGCTTTGGACCTAGATTTTGAGCCATGTTTCGAATTTCTAGGGCCCGTCCCGTTAACATTCGCGCAGCGGGTCCCATTATTCCGACGTCTCTACAAAAATGTAGGTTAAAGATAGATATTTTAAAGGTTTATAGATCATCGGCATCGAGCCTCACTCCAAAATGATGTGGTACTACTACTCGGTCGGTAACAAACACTGTAATCTGAATTTCTTTGTCACGGTTGATCTCTCGGGTAAAAACCGAGAACGTTGCTCTTCGTCCAACAATTCTGCAAGACGAGGTTTTTTTTAAATCTTTTTTCCGACAGATCAACCGCGGTCAAGTAATTCGGAATCGCAAGATTTCTTGTATCTCTCTTGCATTCATACATATTCCACATCATCCTAAGACGATGTGCTACATGTCGTCATTTTCTCTCAGATCGTTATGCGTACGAGAGAGACAGAAAAAAAAATTCCATTGCGAATTTCTCCGCTACGATTAATCTTTCGGATAAAAAATGAGAATGGTGAACTGTAGGATTGTAAGACGCAGTTCACTGTTCTTCTCTTATTCGAAAGATCACTCGTGACGGAAAAATTGGCATTACACTCTTTGTTACCGACCGAGGGATAGCACATCACTTTATGGGAAGGTAAAACCTATTCAGTTGATAACAAAAACTGTAAACAATACCATTTAGATACCGCAGACATTTCGGATTAAAGCGAAGTATAAACACACGCAGAATTAAACTCCGCGTATGGTGATACTTTGCTATTTACCGAAATATTAATAATCTCTGAATGGTGTTGTATGGAAAATTTGCTCTCTTACACTCATATGTCACCTGGTACATCTCTCGCCTCTCGTTAAGGAAATCTCCATACTCACACAGATATGCTGCTTCTCTTTTTCTTCACTCCACCGTGAGCGTCATACTAGTTCTATCTCTTTCGTACTCATGGGTGGATTATGGAGGTTTCGCCTCTTTAAGGTGAAGCGAGACATGTACCATGTGACATAAGAGTGCGAGAGAGATAGCTCCTAATATTCCAGACTATATCATTCGGAGACTATTGATATTTCAGAGAAAAGCAAACTTTTACACAATGCACAACACAACAGGTTATTGTTTAAAACTCGTTTTTTCCGCAAAATGTCTACGGTATATTAAGTCCATGGGTCACATGGTTTGTTACCGACTGAGTAGGTTTCGCCTCGCCTTGATTGAGATGTAGCGATACTCGGCCGGTATCAAAACTGCAATGGAAATTGCTCTGCCACGATTAATCTCTCTTGATAAATAAAAACGAGCTTTGTCTGACAATTCTGCAGTTCGGCACTTTCGTCTTTTATCCGAAATACCAAACGTGGCGAATAAATTTGCGATAGGAACATTCTCCTGTCTCTCTCGCACGTGTTACGATCTGAGAAACAGACGGCGTGTCGCGCATCTCCTTAATTTTGACGATAAGGCAAAATCTAAGTAATCAACCAGGAAGCAGTAGCCACACAGATCCGTTAACTTGTATATATTTCCATTTATATTAAACCGTAGGATGACCGGGTATTGGTTCCCGATTGGTTACCGAGACGTTTACCTTACTCAATTCTCTGATAAAGAATATATTGTTACGACGATAACAGCTATTAAAATAACTTTTACATGATTCAGTCGAAGCCAATCCATCGTACATTATTTTAACAATATTTATCTTCAACTTATTCGACTTAATATGAATTTGAGGTGATACGCAATGTAGCATCGTATGCAAGAGAATTAAATTCACGGTCGAATATTCTCATTAATCTTAATTAGAATATTGCGAATACAATTGCCGAACGGATTCTCTCTAACCTTGTAATCCGTTAACCGAAACTGAATAACTCGTCTCAGCGATTTTTACAAATTAGTCTGACTGTTGGATATTTTTTATTCAAATGTTTTTCACAAAATTTAATTCTTAGATTGACGAATTGAATTGTTTATTTTATCTGCAAGAATAATATTCATATAATTCGTTTCAAATGTCACTACGAAACAATGATTGGTTCTTAGAAATTTGACATTACTTTAGTCGATTACTGAAGGTTCGAACACGTTTCTTCGTTTGCCGAACTTTCCCGAACGTCAGCCATTTTGCAATCCTATTCACATTGAGGTTAAATCGTCGGACGTTCCAAATAATTTTTTTTTATAATATGATTGTCGTTTCAAAAGGTAGTACTAGTCGTATATTTTAAACGGGGTTAATGCTTTGTATTGTCTCTGCCAAAGTATTGATATTTGTTTAGCTGTCACTCGAGTACAGGTCAATCGAACGAGTATGCGATTTTATGAACGATGTTCGTGCAACCGTAGTTCGTCGGCCAATGAGCTTCCGCGGTATGAATACCATGTGGAAAATGAATGGATAAATCGGTAGTGACGTCGTACATTCTCGTTATAGTAATACGAAATTAATGTTCTCTTTGTTACTTGTGTCGCATTTTTTTTTTTTTTTTTAATTTTGGAATTAATTATGTTTTAAAAGTAATAACTTAAAAAATCGTGCTATCATGTACATCCGCGCCAGGATGACATCGTGACGGCACGACTTGTGCCATCGTGGCATCGTGACGGCAGAGCCTGCCAATACCGTGCTCGTACGGATCCAACAAATCGCGAAGCCCTTCAACGTGCTGCAACCATTACAGCACACACACCGAAAGGTGTGGCACGGGTCTCCACCAGGAGACGAGCCATTACAAGGCTTAAAAAAAAACCCTGCAGACACAGTGTTGGCACACCGTGCTGCCGGAACGTCATGACGGCACGGAAGCAGTAATGTGTGGACGTACATGACTGTGCCGCCACCGTGTAGTCCCTGTGCCATAAAATTTCTATTTAGAAAAGTAAAAAGAAAGTTTGTGGGAAAAAACTACGAAAAGTTATCGGCATTTCGAACGCCCTTTTTTTTTTAAGGCGACTGCACGGTGAACGTTGTATCTTTGTATCTGAAATTAAAACAGAAACAATAATTTTACGTATTAAACATGAAATTAATATTCGCAGATGTTCAAAATTGAAGAAATAGGAAAACTATTTATTTAAAAATTTGCTTTTCAACTTAATAACCGCCAAACGTGATTTTTTGTTATAAAAAAAAATTGTGAATCGAAAAAGTTCATGAGGGAATACCCCAAGAATCATATAACAAATGTGTATGTAAAAGTTTAAGTGAATTCGTCGAACGGTGATTCAATTGAAACGCCCGTAAAGTACATTGAGACGGAGCATGCACGGCAATCTAAGTAGCGTGGCCGATTTTTTAAACAATTTTTACATCAAATTTGCATTAAAATATTCTGAAAAGATGAAATTGTGTAAATATGTTTTTTAAAAAAATCCAATATATGAATTAAAAAAATGCATATGACGCCACACATTGAGGTTTAAATACCGACGGAAATCGCATTAGTGCGAGAGAAACGGTAACATAGAGAGCGACTGAGTGTGATATAGAGAGAGTGCCTTGACCCTCCCCTTAAGTTGATGTGACAGACGCGTGTATAGCTTCGTCGATAAGACAAAACTGTAAATTTATTTACTTCTAGTTGATTGATTTTTATGGCAAAAGAAAATTAAGTTTAACTGCAGAATGGTTAAATCTAATTGGCATGAAATGGAAAATAGGTTCAGTGTTTTTTTTTCTTTCCTTGCCGACAACGATCTGTCACATAACTATCGACAAACTTTTGATATCAAATGTAAATATTGTAAAACATGATTATTTAAAAACTTTTTGTGTTATTCAGGTATGGTCGATTGCTTCGTCCGTATCCCCAAAGAACAAGGATTCCTCAGCTTCTGGCGCGGTAACTTTGCCAACGTTATCCGTTACTTCCCCACCCAGGCGTTGAACTTCGCCTTCAAGGACAAGTACAAGCAAGTGTTCTTGGGTGGTGTTGACAAGCACACCCAATTCTGGCGTTATTTCGCTGGAAATCTCGCGTCTGGTGGTGCCGCCGGAGCTACTTCGCTCTGCTTCGTTTACCCACTTGATTTCGCCAGAACCAGGTATGTGGGCTTTCGTAATTTAAAAAAAAAACAGACAATATTAGATTAACAACTTGGATAGCAATCGATTTCGAAGATTTCTATAATTGATATATTTTTTCTTTTTCTTTTCTCGCAGGTTGGCCGCTGACGTTGGTAAGGCCGGAGGTGGTCGTGAATTCACCGGTCTCGGTGATTGCTTGGGAAAGATTTTCAAGGCTGACGGTCTTGGCGGTCTCTACCGTGGTTTCGGAGTATCCGTACAGGGTATCATCATCTACCGTGCATCTTACTTCGGTTTCTATGACACCGCTCGTGGCATGCTTCCCGATCCCAAAAAGACGCCGTTCCTCGTTTCGTGGGGTATCGCGCAGGTAAATTAATCGTTCAAAGGCTTTTTATTCTTTTGCTTCTTGCCGTTTGTTCACAGATTGGAACAAAAATGTCGACAATTGATATTTGTCATATTTAAAAATAATTTTTCTTCTAAAGAAAAGAAGACAAAATAAACTAATTGAAATTTCAAATTAAATGTAAAATATAAAAAATGGACGTTTAGAACGCAATGAAGAATTTAAAAAAGCAATCGTACTTGCCGACAAATTCTTCCAAGTGTCAATTATATTCAATAGATGACCACCACCATTTTTTTATGGAATAAATATTTAAGCTACATGTAGGTGTAACTTAATATTTTGAATATTAATTTCAGGTCGTAACCACCGTCGCCGGTATCGTGTCCTATCCCTTCGACACAGTGCGTAGGCGTATGATGATGCAGTCCGGACGTGCCAAGGCCGAGATTCTGTACAAGAGCACAATTCACTGCTGGGCAACGATCTACAAATCCGAGGGTGGCGGTGCTTTCTTCAAGGGAGCCTTCTCCAACGTCCTCCGTGGTACCGGTGGTGCCCTTGTGCTCGTACTTTACGACGAGATCAAGAACCTCCTCTAAGAGAACAAAACCCCATCCTAAATCCGTTTCGAACGAACCTCACCCCCGCCCCTCCCTCACTATTCATCGAGACACCGTTAATCCACTATCACAACTACCATCGACATCACACAAACCCCAACCCCTACCCCCCTTTTACCCAATCGTACGGAAGAAACAAAACCATCGATACGCCCGAGTCTTTGAATGCGTAACAACGTCGACAATTTCATAAATAACTCTCCTAAGCTGAGAAGGTTCGATAGTGGCTCGTGAGCAAGACAGTAAATCAAGAGAGAAAAAAAAACAGAAATAACACTTGGCATATATATAACGATTATATATATATATATATATATAACGTGGGTTATAACATTAGCGAATTGTTTTTTAATTTATTGCCGGTTTCAGTATTTTATTGCGGCGACTCGCAGTACGCCAATAACCCACTCAGCACCATCCCAAAGCCAAAAGCTTCGAGAATAAAAATAATAATCACAAGAAACCTCCAAGAAATAAGTTCTCAATTTTGTGAGAGGATCGGGGGTCTGACTATTTGTGAAATTGATTGACACGTCTCAATTGATATCGTACGTGCCTCGTCGTTAGCGTGGCCTGCGAATAGAATCATTGATTTATTGAAAATAATAATAATAATAATATCACATCGATTACCAAATCAACGGACGATAATTGAAATATCGCGTTAAGAGGGTCAATCGACGTGGTGAAAGATCAACGGGAAGAAATAGAAACATGTTTGAGACTTGAAAAGAAAAAAAAACAAGGGAAAAGATAAGCAAACTTTCGTTCAATAAAGCGCGACAGCGAGAGAGAGGGACGCGCGACGCAAACAAACAAAAAATAACAAGAACATCCATCGACGGCGATGGCGGGGCGTGTAGACCTGGGCTGCCCCCGCCCTTATTCTCGGCCCATTGTAGATAATTAATAAACTCGTAATGATGATTAAACGCAAGGAAACGATAATTCTTTAACGTAATTCAAACGTCGAAGATTACACACCGAGTTTAGGGGGATAATTACAAATGAAACAAGTGAAAAAAAAAAAAAAATTAATAAAACAACAATTATTAAACCTTCGCACTCCAGAGAACCTACGTGTAAGATAAACGAGATGAACGTTTATCCGAATGTGTATGCATCTAATCTGTTTGTTAGGATGTATGCAGGTTATACGGCAAATCAATAAAGACCGAAGTAAAAGCCTTGAAATACCACCCTGTCTCTCTCTCTCTTCACCGTTTTAATCGTGATATCGATGTTAGATATAAGACAACGTGGAAGCATCGATGAACACGTCGCTGGTATTCGGCTCCTGCAAAGTTGCAACGAATAATTATCGGATTTTACAACATTTCGTTCTTTCTGATGTCGCAGATTACTGCAAGGACGGTCTGTGTCGATTATTTCTTACGAACTGCCTACAGAAATGTCGTAGATTTTATGGTTTGTCGTTGAAATTGAATTATCTTGAGGGCAGAATTCATAACCACGTGGTAACCTGACTTAGCTATAGATATAGCTGCGTGTGGAGCAAAAACAGCTTCGAGACTCGTAATCGTGAAACACTGACGCGTGTTTCATCAATTCGAGTATATTAATTACGCGTTTATCAACGTGATGTGAAACTTTAAGAAATTGTAATTCAAAGTACTCGGAAGATCGTTGAAACGTTTGAAAAATAAATAAGTAAATTTCAATTCAATTGCAGAATAGCTGGACGAAGTTAAATCTAATTTGCCTTTTGTCTAATATATTATAGCCGGCTGTGAGAACATTCGATTACAGTTTCTGTTACCGATTAAAGTTTCTGTAGGTGTGTCGCATCACCTTAAACGTTATCTGCAACAAATTTTATGGCTGTCTCTCGCTCCGCCGCAATCGCTTCAGGTATAGCACGTCACCTTAAGATTTGTGAGTTGTACTAATTTCAGTTGCAATATTTTTGGTTCCTTGGATCCAACGATGTAGAATCATAAACTAAAAAACAAATTTGTAATTGAGGCTTGAAAAGTTACAAAATAATATGTTTTTAAAAGTAATTACCTTAGACATCGTAATTTGAATCGAATGCTATCTTCAAGTAATTGCATTAATCATTTAAATTTATTTTTTTTTAAATGAAATGAATTTTAGATAAGGTGGTCATTGCGTATCCAGCCTGAAGCAAGCTCTAATATTAAAAAAAAAAAATTATGAGCAGATCAGTGATCTTTGGAGCAACAATTACTGCAGGTAACAGTAATGAGAATAAATCAAAAGTGTGGTACGAGCCTCTGCTCCCCACAATCTCAAAATAATAAACTGATAAAACTGACTGATCGAGTATCGTGAGTTATCGATAAACGGAGAAATTCACAGTTTACATAGCTTGTAACGATACGTGAATTTTTTTTCAGTTAACTCATTTTTCCATTCGACTTATCACCACCTGTATCATAAAAAAAATGATTGTCGTGTTTTTTTGTTCTCCACGACGTATCGCTACAGAATATATTTTTAAAGAAAGGATTTAATTTATAGTAAAAATAAATAAATAAATAATTCAAGATAATGTTTTTCTTTATAAAAATAAAGAATGTTTGTGAGCCCGGAACGGTGCGTGCAATCCCGCGTCCAGTTAGTAGCTCTGAAACAATGTAAAATATATAAAAAAAAAAACGTCGCCGGTATTAAAGTAAATAAATTTGAATAATCGACTGATAACATGAATTTTTTTTTTGTTTCATCGTCATTCGAACGGTTAATTACGTATCTATTAATTCATTTGTACGTATTTGTTATATATATGTATATTGTACATTGAAGGTAAACAAAGAATTTGAATTTTCGTATACAAATCATTATAAATTGATTGACTGGGTGACACGGCCAGCGCCTGTACATTGGATACACACACACACACACACACACACACAGTTTCTTTAAATATATATATACTAGGGGGACAGCCCCCTCCCCCCTAGTATATTTTGCGCACCCCCCTCTCCGTCTACATTACAAATAAAAATAATTCGCCGCTGACGTGTAGTAAAACCTAAAGAACTTAAACAATCAATCTCAAACCCCAGAGTCTCTTCTCGATTATCCTACACTGTCACGACGGCAAGATATTTTTATTATATAGAGAGATATATGTTAAACTGTTTGAAAAAAGAACTTGAGTAATTATTTTTTCCGATTTCGCACACCATCAAAGCATACACAAATGAACGTAACTTTTTATATGACAGCGTTAGACAGATTACTTGAGTTTTATTTGAATCGGAGCGTCGTAGAATACGTTAAGCTGTACGATTTCTTAGATATTTAAACATTGCGTGTAAAATGTAGTTTTTTTAACCTTCTCGAAAAAGAGTAATCCAAGATAAACTTGCAGCTTCCTCGACTTGTGGGTGACAGTAAAAATTGGAATAATATCAGTTAAATACTTGAAATACTTAATATTTTGTTCAATTTAATGAAACTTGTAATTTCTTTTCCATGAATTTAATTTGATAAATATTGAAAAATTTGATGTCGCCCTGTCGAAGAAACTTTTATCTTAGATTACCCGAATGATGAAATCTTGAGTTTCGTTTATTGTGTACAAAAATGATTATTTTGAACGCCAGAAACCAATTTGTTTTTCTTTTACGAGATTCAATACAATAAAATTCTTTTTTGAAACAGTCTAATGTATATATAAATAATTAAGAGACGAGGTAGCGTCTCAATGCCAAGTATATTACACAGATTATTCTAACTTTTATGTTCTACTCAAGATATTTCTTGTACAAAAATGACGTTTGAGTGCATGGAATGAAACGATAAGGGATGAAGTGCGGGGATGAATAATGAGAATGAAGGATGGGTAAGAAGTAGCTGGAGTTCTGATGAGGCGGTGTAATTTTTATATACAGTGGTTCGAGCGTAGGTCGTTCGAATCGATGGATGTTTTAAAGGATGGGTCATACTGTTGTCCTGTTGGAATCTCCTGCCAGCAAGTCCAGAACCCGACTTATTCCTGGCATATTCAGGAACGTTCCGAGGATAGGCACTCGCCGCAGGAAATTTATTGCAACCGGCAAGAATCCACTGCAATGGAAATCAACGTTATTATTGCTTTTTGCTCTTTTTAATAACTCTTTTACTTGTTTTTTTTTCTTCTTTAGATGTAATTTACCTAAACAGAAGTACGAAGCCGTAGGTTTCTAGAATCATACCAACGATTGGCCATCCCATTAACACTACAAACACTCCACCGAGGAAAGCAACGCTCGCTTTCAGTTTGTGCCTTTGGAAGAAGAAACTGATTGTTCGCCTTGGTCCAATGACGCATGCCAGTCCAGAGATGAAAAGTAACTGAAACATTGAAAAAATAATTTCTTACGTACATTGTGATCTTTAAAATCAAGAAACTTTATATTAATCACGATAAAATACTTTTGAAAAATGCAATATTGAAAATAAACAAATTTAAAATATCGAGATATGACAATATAAATACCTTTTGGCATTACGACATTTTGTCGTAGCTTTAGAAACTTTGGTTTATGATAAAAACTGTAATACAGACTACAAGACGATTAATGTTACGGAAAAAGGCAAATTCCCCTCGCACACCACAGCAGATATACAAAGTGAAATTGTATTTGCTATTGTCCGCCATATTTGATGGCTTTCAATAATTTGAATTACAGTTTACATTACAGATTTCAATCTCTGAAGGTTTTTTTTATTACAACACAGTAATAGTCGCGATCTCTGTCAGTATGATAAAAATAAAATGAAAAATCCAGTGCGCTCAATCAAAGCTACTAGTTTTAGTATGATCTATGGCGTAGTAGCGCAGAGCTGAACATAATTGGTTTATTAACTTTGTCATGAGAGTCGTTGGATTCCAAGATTATCGGAGTCATGGGAGTGCAACATTCGTTTAGATCACAACGGTTAATGTCATAATGACTTAACGATCGGATGTTTTAACGAATAAGCATTCGATATTCGAGTGGACGCAACAGAATGTGAAAAACGAGAGAATGTACAGGGCATGGATTATGCTCTGCATTACGGTTGTAATATTGATGAGCAAACACTTTTATCTTTAACTAATATTTCACAACTTTTGATACACTTAATTAATTTTTTAAATAATATTGTAAAAAAATTATAATCATTATGAATACAAACAATGTAAATAAAAAATTTCATTTATAAAAATCAAATAATAACATTGAGAGGTATTAACAATAAAAACACTTTTTGTCATCGAATGCCAAGTTTTTCAATTACAAAAAATCCACAAATCCAATCTCGTTCGCTAACATTCATAATACTTGTTACTCAAGTTTAAAACAATAGAAAGTATAATGTTTTTAAATTAGACTTGACAGCAGGACGTTACGTAGTAATCGTAGCTGTAATGTTTGAAAAATAATTTAGGTAACTAATTTGTTGATTTTTATTTCTAATCTACGAACATTTGTATCACTTTACGTTGTCTTAGAATTGTAATAGTTTAACTTACATTGCCTATAGCTAGAAGACCTTTGTCGAATATGAGTAACACGCCGAGGAATAGAAAGGCAACGCCAAATCCTGCGAGACCCACTCCAATTTCTGTAATGTATCGAGTCAATTAAAAAATAATAAATATGAGGAAAAAAATAAAAGAAACATCGTTTAACGTTTAATAATGACACTGTCACGTCTGTTATGGATTGGCAAGTCACCAACGAAAAATCTGTAAGTAGCTAGTTTAAAATTTCAATCCAAGTATTACTCACTCTGAGTGTCCGTGATTTCGAACATATCTACAGCTATAACTTTTAATTGACGAATAAATTCTACAAATATTAAGCGTCGACGAATTATAAATATTCGCAAACTGCCAAACCTTCGATCGAATCCTAACCTAGCTCCACGTCACTCGATGTGAGCGTGACACGCGCTACGGCGACTCTGCTGCCGTTCTGAATCGTCGATTTAGAAGCGCGCGCATCGATCCGCCAACTGGACTCGCACGTAAAACAGCGAATTTTCGCAAATTTTATTTTATATTATAATTAAATCTTTCGACAGATAGATTTAATTATAAATTTTTCAAAACCGATAGCATTGCTATTTATAGAATTAGCCATCGGAGATCATAGTTATGACAAAATAAAATTCACAGCCTGATGAATTTTTTATAATTTAAATATATCTCAGAAAGAAAAACGTTGCATAGTCGGACGCGCCGTGCTGTCAGAATATCGCCCTGCAAGTCCGTATCTGAATGACATTGTGACAACACAGCGTGTCAACACTGTTTTCGCACGATTCCAGCACTTCGTGAGGCTTCCTATAGCATTCTGAAAATGTGCGGAAACCGGAAACAATGTTTTGGCACGATAGCTGTCATATCTGCTGACGTACCGTGTGTGCACCGCGGGTCCAGCACATCGTGAGGCTTCCTATAGCATTCTGAAGATGTGCGGAAACCGGAAACAGTGTTTTGGTGGCACGCCTTGCTGTCAAAACGTCATGATGGCACGATAGCTGTCATATGTGCTGACGTACCGTGTGTGCACCGCGGGTCTTGCCGTCCCGCCACTGTTCAGTCATCGCGCTGTCACGTTTCAACTTGTGTTGTAATAGCGAACACAAAATCTTAGTGTTGATTAATAATTAGCACTTCCCTCTCATGCACATTTTAAAAAGTAATTTTAGTCATTGATTTTTGTATGAACTACTAAATTAAACGTAATTTTCGTTATATATCGATAAAATATTTGTAAAAGTTTACGGTCAGCTTACATTCAGTTTTAATACTAATTTTAATTCAAAGGTATCGGGATAGTAATACTTATAGCGCTTTTCACTTGGTAAAACTGAGTACACGTTTTAATATACAAATATATATAAGGTGTATACCCTGACTTACATATACTTATTACTTTCTCGTATTTATAAAACTGAAGACGGTGGACACTCGATGCACCAGTAAAAAGCGCCATTATACTCCAACGTTTGCACAATCGATTTTTATTTATTTATTATTATTAAACTCATATTAATTAACGATTTATTATAATACAAAATGAACATATTTATACATGGAACATATGACGCCAAGTCGACAGGTAAATTACTCTCATCGCACTGCAATTTGTTTAACAAATGTTTATGTTGTTTCAAAAGAATGGAAAGAAATGAGAAAAATTCATTGTTAGATAACAATATATTTAATTCTAGGTACGCGTTTGCTCGTGTGTTTTTTGTTTCTTTTAAATATACTTGAAAGAACAAAAAAAAGCAATGAAACCATATGGCGGGGCCATTTTGGAATATGATTTAAAAAAAATTGTTATCTAAAAGAGGATTTTACGCTATTTTGACATATATTTCGAGCAGGCAATTTTTTTTTATTCTGAAGAATCAGTGTTCAACAACGTTTATCGGAATAACTTAATCATTAAAAAATCTCAAATAATCTGTAAGTAGTCTTACAAAATTTTGCGCCACAGCCCAAAGTGAGCCTTCGTATCGTTATTGTTTTTCCTTTTTGAATTGTAGCAACGATATAAAAAATAAGCGAGAGGGGGACGGGTCACTGACCTGTCGATCTCATCTGGAATGCCCCATATATTTATCTATCGTTAATCGCTATTCGCTTATTAGATATACAGATTTAATATACATAGATTATCGAGTATGAGATTTTCACGATTTTGGGAAAAGTCGAAGAAGAAAATAAAAATAGAGAGCAAGAGGAGCGAGAAATAATATTTTACATTCGTTACGCAGAGACTGGGAACTTGGATTATTCGTTTGTTTTATGGCTTGCGAAAATGTATCTTCGCGAGAAACAATTATTTACAATTGCGCGAGTCTCTGTGAGCCCCGGATACTTTCGTTTCAGCACATCAGGGACGATCGGAGCCACTGAAACAAAGAATAAAGGCAATGACAATCGTAAGACTATTGTCATTCGTCTCACGACTTTCAGCGGAAGTAGCGATCGAGACGCGATAATAGATTCATGCGTTTTTCAGATGAACCTGGCCTCTCGAATTTTGTAATATTTACCTCGGACAAACTTAGCTTTATCGTGCCATTCTGCAGAGGATCTTTGCTCTCGAAGATTCCTGCAATACAATTAATTCTTTAATTATAAAATTCGCTATAATTACATTTCTTCTTTAATAATACTTGAGATCGCGAACTCTATTGAGGAATATTTTACTTGTACAATCGATTGTGACTCACCGAATGCGTCACTGAGATGTAATATTGCAGACACAAAGTCTCCAAACCTCAGGGTACCGTCCTTTCTCATATATCTCAGAACTAGGATCAAGAGAACATCGGTATTCAGCTGGAAACCTAAAGAAAAAACGTCGAAAAAAAACAAAACATAATTGAGTATTTTGACAATTAAAAAGTTTTTTTGAGATGGAATTAAATACAATTGTGACCCACCGACTTCCAGAAGAGCATCACGTAGTCTCTCGGCCTTGAGAATTCCCGTTTTCTCCTTAGTGTGATTCTTAAAGGCGGCTTGCCAGTATTTTAAGCTACACATGAGATCCTTGAAATCGTTGAATTTAAGTCTTCCACTTCCAGAATTCTGTTTATCAATGGTTAAGGAATCGTTGAAAAAGTAAATGATGTAGAACGATAATATATATATTTTTTAATTAAGAATATTTAGACAAGAAATAATTGCTTCGACGTAGCGTTATCGCGTTTTGCAAAGGATACATCCATCGTGAGAACCACTTGACGGCAGACTTCCATACACGCGCAGCTCTTGATGTAATCTGCAGTAGAGAAAAAAGAAAATGCGTATTTATTTAACGTTCGTAACGAATTGAGAAAAAAGAAACGAGCACGAAGAGTATATTTACCGTTGGGAAGACAAGCTTCGAGCAATTCTTGGAGCTCGAAAGCATTGACTGTTCTGTGTTCGTCGGCAAGCTGAAGAAAGACAGCTTCGTATTGAGAAAATCCCTTTCCCTCGAGGGCTGGTGCTTTGACTATCGCGGATTTTGTGAGGGAAGGGGGCGAGTCCAGTAATCTATTCAATTAGATTTTAATAAAAAATTATTTATTACCATTTCATGAATATTAATCAGCGATAACTGTCAATGGATCCCTTAATATGTAAATCGATAAAAAAAATTATCAATATCAATTGAAATAATAAAAATTATTTTTGACTAATTGTCGTTAACGATATACACCACGTTATAAGAAATTAATATTAAACTCTCAATTCGAGTTATAGCTTCATTTATTATTAAATGTAAATTAAATTTTATTTTTGTAGAGCTTACACTTTTAATCTTAATGTTTAATTCTGTGGTAGCACGTTCGTTATGATGTTAAAGCATTAATTATGATGGTTATATGAACATTTGTGAAATTTCAGAAAGATTTATCATTCCAAGCTTCAGATAATTATTATTGAAATCAGCATTTTTAGAAAGTATTACCAATATCGAATGCTCTGTTTTGTCTTGCCATTTTTAAACGATTATTAAGATTTTTATAAAACACCACAAAACAATGAAAAAAGGGACAACCCGAATATTCTATAAAAGAAAATTCAAAATGATCCACTATTTAATTTTTAGAATATTATGAGTGAAAGATGTAACTGCTAGCTAGCTCTCTCTCTCTCTCTCTCTCTCTCTCTCTCTCTCTCTCTCTCTCACCCTCCCTCTCTCTCGATTCGCGCGTGCACCATTCACCACAAACTATCGCGACCATTTTTCCGCTAACTCTCAACTAACTATCTTAACTGGATCTATTTAATATTTAGACATTTACTTGGTCATCATAAAATCGCAATTTCTCTATATTTCCCCATAATAGCCGCACATAAATAGAGTACAGATACGTAAAATGTTCGAAATGCAATAAAATATACCCGGCGACTTAAGCGTGCCACAGAAACGGACATACTATATACCGGCAGGATACAGTTTTCTATGACCATTTCTGACGACATTGTGCCCACATAATGTGCCAAATGCCAGCACTGTGTTCGCACGGTTCCAGCACGTTGTTTGCCGCCACAGCTTGCCAGAACCTTGCGAATACAGTGCTGGAATACGACACAATGTGCCGCCACAATGTCGTTAAGCATAGAAAACGGCGTACCGCTTCGTGCCACCATCGTTTAGTCGTCGTGCCGTTACGCGTCTATCCGGGTGATCGATCATTTTAATTTAACACTCACTTCAGCTTCAATGGTTTACCACTGTAAACCCTCAGAGTAAAGCTCGTTTCCTGTGTTGGTTCAAAGGTCGTAGGTACGAGGAGGTATCCACCCTGATCCAGCTGACACCTGTGGCTCACTTGTCGGCTGTTGGTATATTGCGAATTAACGAGAGATTTGTTCTTCTTGAAGAACTGCTTGTTTATCGCTTCGGTGTTATTCTTAGGCAATGTGTATGCCGTGAATCCAATCACCTTGGGCTCCATTATCGAGTGTTGATTCAACGATACTATAACTTCTTCCATCTCGCTTAATATCAGATGCAATTGTGGATTTATGTGGAAAGTATCTGCAGTCGATCAAAGTATAAAAAAAAAATATTAGAAGATCATTATTGTCACGCGTCTTCACTCAGGTTTTCAAATTAACTAAACTTACCCTGATTGTTTCGACAACCACCCGCGGTAACCCCTCTCCTCCAGCTTCCTTGATAAAGTTTCATCTGCCAGGTATGTTTGCTGTGCAAGGAAGGCTCGTCTCTCGACGTTTCAGCATCCAGATGCACGACTTCCAAGTGCGTGAAGGTTTTTACAAAATCGGAGTATGAGATCCTGAAGTAAATAAGACAAGTTTATTTATTTATATATAATATTTTTTAATCTTAACGCTTAATGGGAGGATTATCAACTGAGCGTTATCATTCAGACCTTACAAATGCGAGAGGTACAGCATTAATTAATATTTTCTAACACATATCAATCAGGCACAGATCTTACGAAAAATGTAAAATTTTCTCGGGGCTCACGTCGTGCCAAATTCGCGCGATGATTTCCACTTTTCGGATTTCATTTAAAAAATCTGGATTTCATTAAAATAGGTTAAAACATTTTATATAAAGCGTCGATGTCGAGCGTCCCCTTAAGGAAAACCGAATAGCTCGAAAGAATAAAATAATCTTAAGCGATATACTTTCTTCATTAAAAAAAAAGGGAATTGAAATAATATTCAAAATATATAGAAAACTCGTGATTATTTCAATTATCCTGAATTATATTTTTCTGTTAATTACCAAAATTCGCCATCAGCCATATTTCTTACAGCGAGACGTTCCCGCTCAACGGGAGGTACTTCGTCCCATTCCAGACCACCCCTCGTCCAGGCACCAACATATTCGCCACCAGGGCCTAAGGGGTTACGCAATTTCACCAGCTGAACGGCTTCACCGTTGAAAGTTTCCACCTAAATGACACAAAAATACATTTAGTTAATTTTCATTCTTATATTTAGTTTTTTTAATCATTTATTATCGTTGCTCTTTTAATTTCAAGTAATCACTCACCCTCTCTATAGCATAAAGCCTGTAATTGATACCCATTTGTATTCCATTTGCCAATTTTTCTGTATTCGTTCGAATTTGCTGTTGGGGATTGTTGTTTACGGTGCAAGTAATTAGTGAAGTCATATCGAGAAGCTTCGTTAGGGCTCTTCCGCATCCTGTCGGATCTTGACGAATGGCGATACTCTCGGTGATTCCACCTGTGAGATCGGATAGTCCATCGAGCAGAGTTCCATATTTCAATGCTTCGTACGATCCGTGCAGCCTATAAAAATATAAAACATAGTAAAATCGTTATTCGCTATATTTTCTCTTCGTGTATAGAAGTAATAAATTTTAAAAAAAAACAGAAATTATTCATGAGAGAGTCAATGATGAATCAGCACTCGGTCGCGGAATAGTTGAATCGAAAGTGGATTCTTCGGCTCTGTACGATGTTTCATGTGACGTAGTACGACAGTCAATTGGTAAATTAATGAAATGGCTTTCCGCAGGCGGATTTCTCATGTACATAGAGAGCACGGTACTTTCTTGATCTCGATGACCGCGATTTATCGCGGGAAAGTAGTCGATCGGAATTTTCTCACCTACGACCTTACGGCGTATTGCATCCGCTGTGTCTCGGGAATTCTATGTAAAAGCCTCAATCGTAATTACATTTTTGATTAAATCGATAAAATTAATTTTACATTGAAATAGTTTTCTATAAAATTTGTTAATAATATATCTCATTTTTATATTGTTACAAACTGAAAAATTAATTATTTTAATGTAACTTTCATGTTCTCGCATCAGATATAATATGGAAATGATCGACAGTTCCACGTTTCTACAGAACCCCACTTGACACAAACAAAACTCTATACGAGGTATCGTGTATATGTTATTTGTATGGGGATTGGTCGAGAAGTATACGATAAATATATTTTATCACGTAAACGGACACGATGTTACTTATATTTTTGATGTTTTATTTGGCAGTTTCGTTTTTATAGAACCCGACTCGATACAGACAAATCCCTATACGAGTTATCATACACTTTGTATGGGGATTGGTCTGTATCGACAAGTATACGATGTATATATTTTATAAAGTACACTGACATGATGTTACTTATATTTTTGATGTTTTATTTGGCAGAGTTTCGTTTTTATAGAAATCGACTTGACACAGATAAATTCCTATACGAGTTGTCATATACTTTGTATGGGGACTGGTCCGTATCGAGTAGTATATGGTGAATATACATTTTATAATGTAAACTGACATGTTGTTATTTATATTTTTGATGTTTTATTTGGCAGTGTCACGTTTTTACAGAACCCGACTCGACACAGACAAATCCCTATACGAGTAATTATAAACTTTGTACAGGGATTGGTTTGTATATAAACGATTTATACGTCAGAAGCAATAAAAATAATATATACAACATGTACAATTATACATGAAAACTAGATTTAATAAACGTTAAATTATATTTTCGCATAACTTTTTGTCACACTTAACCGAGGAAGAATATTTTAGAAAAATTAAAAAATAAAATATTTACAACAAAGTAGATAACTTAATTTTATTTAAGCATTTTTCTTTACCAGCATTCTACAATCTCATCGAATTTTTTTGGAAAAACGTGATCTATATGTCAAGAGAAATTACAATCTCATACTCTTTTTGGAAAAATTTTATCTATATGTAGAGAGAGATTACAAGATATCGAAAATAAGAATAACTCTACGTTTCGTTAAACTATGCAATACAAGTTCATTGATTAACATTTACAGAGGAGTAACGAAGCGTAATTAGCGGTGTCAGATAAATTACTCAGTCCAGTCTATACCGGAGTCATACAGTGTGTTGTGCATATATGTTAATCAACGCGCCATTTAAAGTATGTTATATGAGCAACTCGACGCCTCGTGGCTCAAGTTCAAAAGCGCGTAGACTAATCAGTACAGCGGCGCTTTAGAGTTGTAACTTGTAACCATTCTCACGGCAAACACGCATGGATGGAGGAGAATCCGGTACATTGCGTTCTCAAGGAAGAGTATTGAATTAGCACAGATAGTTGCGAATAGTTGACGCTATTAAGAAAATTGGAGTATGAAGAAAATCAATCGTTCGTCGAATCACAAGATCTTATGGAAAATCATATTTCTTTTGAATTATTAAATTTTCTACACCGAGTAAAAACGTTTTAGGTAAAACCAATTGAATTTACTTCGAGCTCACATTTTTCGAGCTTACATTCGGTTGATCTAATTTGATGTAGTTGGTTCAACCTAAAGATTACCTTAGATTCATCGAATATAACGATGAACTTTTGATATATTCCAAGGTGCGTTAAGTTGGTTCAATTCCGTAACGTAGTTGGTTCATTGTGTATTGTTCGAGGTTTAGGCCAACTACATAAAATTAATTCAGAGTAAATTTAGTTGGATTCGTTCAAGCCGTTTTCTCTCGTTTTTTATTATTACTTGGGAATAATATTATTTATAAATATAAAAAATTTGATTATTTCGAATTATTCAGAATACGCGAGTCATGGAAATTTAAATACAAATTTATGGAAAATTTGTTACAAGTAACTTAGGATTTACTAAATTTGTAATATCGCGATATTTTCTTTCGGGTCATTTCACTATTGTTCAAGTCGTTTATGTCACTATTCTTTTACCTCGTCTAATCTGTCTGCAGTGTCATTGTGACAGCTTGATACCCATGTTGTTCTGCAAACTTTTGGTGCTCTGTCGTGTGCCGGTGAGATGACAGCTCATAATTATTAATGTTATTGCATGAAGTGCACGAGGCAGTTGGAACTACGTTAATTAACATTTTTTCAGTGAATTTCTCGATACGATGACACAAATATTGGTTTCAAAATCGAAGCGAAAAAGGGTTTAAGATTCAATGTGAAATATTTATCAAAATAATACTTAACCCTTTACAAGTCAAAATAATTTTTCAAAAGATAATAACTCCCCACTACTCGACTCTACCATGAGAACGCCTTAATCCTACTCTGCTCGTCATAGTCCCATTCCGGGATGGTTTTGGGTGGTTTGACTTATAAAGGTTAAATATATTAAACAAATCGTGTAATGAATTTTCAATGATTTTTAACTAAACGTAAAAACTAAAGAATGTACAATTTTGTTACTGTTGCTTAATAAAATGAACATTTTTTGTGTAATTATTGATAAAAGAACATTATTTTGTATTCTAAGACTAAAAAAATGTGACTTTTAATCGAAAACTGAAAATAAAGAAAAAATCTAAATATATTTTCAAGTAACCGAATTTGTTACATGTTTTTTGTGTTACTGCCAAAAATTGAAATAATATTTTTAAAAAGTTAGAAAAGAATTAGAAAAATTAAATAAAACAGAAAAAAGATAAATTATCATCACTAAATAAATTTAACCATTGCAAACATGATACGAGCTACAATATTATATCCTAAGTACTCAATTGAGATAACTTTCATGACACCTCGTCAAAGTCATACCGAGTGCCTCTTCGGATTTGCACGAGTACAATATAATTGAGATGCAAGTACAAGCACGGTAGCACGGCAATGAGTTAGCTGTATTGAAATACGTGACATCTCAATGACTCGAAGAGTCAAGTTTAAATAAAAACAGTAATTGCAAAAAAATATTTCTTAATACTCTACCAACGTGAAAAGTGCATTTATCATTGCAAAAAATTGTTTTATTATTATTATTATTATTATTATTATTATTATTATTATTATATTATATAAAAGTGATTGGAATAAAAAAAAACATTTCTTTCCCTCAGAAAAAAGCCTGAAACGAACTGAAATGGATGACTTTGTTTAATGTTGTTTTATATTATACTGTATACAATCAAAGTTGGTAAAAATGCATTGTATTTTTAAATGCATTATTGTTTACATTATCCATTAATTAGCTACTGAGTAATGGAACCAGGATTAATCACTCGTTAAATTGTTACTAAATAATGAAACTCACATTATTACTAACCGCTCATTATTTCATGATTGAATGATTAAACTCAGATTTATTACTCCATACTTTGTCAATAAGTAATGAAACTAAAATTCATTACGAATTACTATATTAATGAGATGTGAAAATTCATTATTTAGATTTTTTTGTTAATAAGTAATAATGGAATTGAGAGAGAGATTATCCAGTAGTTTATTAATGATTAATGAAACCAGAATTAATCACTCGTTACGTTGTTACGAAGTAAGGGTACTCAGAACTATTATCCATTATTTCATGATTGAGTGAAGGAAGGCAGATTCATTACTCTTTACTTTGTTAATGATTAATAGAACTAAAATTGATTACAAATTACAATATTAATGAAAAGCAAAATTTTTTTACTCCCATTATTCATAGAAAATTCAGTAATGAAAGTAAATTTGTTAACAAAGCAATGAAAGGAAACTTGTTAACAAAGTAATGGAAGTAAATATGTTAACAAAGTAATGGAAGTAAATTTGTTAACAAAGTAATGCAAGTCAATTTGTTAACAAGATAATGGAAGTTAACTTGTTAACAAATCAATGGAAATTAAATTTTTAATAAATTAATCGAAGTAAACTTGTTAACGAAGTAATCGTAGTAAATCGAGTAACGGAATTTATCAGAATCATTGTCCATTACCATTATTTTGATAATGAAAAAAATGCATTATTATATAATTATTGTAGACAATGGGTGTACGATTAACTCGAAATACGAGACAATTACACCCTGAGATATAAAAAGAGTCGAAATATTTCACGAGTGCAGAATTTGCGGTGGTGCTCGAGTGCCAAAGACAACCAGTTTAGACGTACGAACCAGCGTAGCGTTGGCGGTGCTGGCTCTTGCATTCGTTTATATACGTTATATATATATTTTATAGATATAGGTTTATCGTCGTACATCTCTTTATGCTGGTAGCTGTGAAGAACGAAGAGAGCTCGTGTGCGTGAGGCTTGCGTCGAACGAGATATCCACCGGTGGACTGTGGTCAGCGGTGCACTGACCTCCGATCCATCGGGCAACGCCGGGTAGAACCAGCAGCACCAGCAACCAACGAACCGAAGTGTACTCGCGAGCTCTCAGTGAAAGTATCTCGTCGATGCTGCTGGTTGCCGCGATCCTTGACGTTGACTCGCAGGCTTATACGGTCGAGCTCTCCTACGAAGCTTATAGCAACGACTGGCTCAAGACCGGAATCATCCATACAAGAGTATCGGATTCAAAAAACTCTTTTACTTAATCAAACGATCGAACATTATTGTCGAGTAAACTAATTTTTTTCTTTTTTCTAAATCTAAGATCATTTACTATGTTCAAAGATTATTATTATTTAAAATTCTATTGATGAACGAACAAGTTGGCTATTCGATAGGCCGTACGTGCCAAATTGGAAGAATAAACCGATAAAATAATTAATAAATTATTTGCTTGTTGATAAATCATTTTCACAAACGTTAATAAATTAATGTGTACATTTGTAATTCTCACTTTAATTTTTCTACTAAAACAAAAAAAACAACTCTATCACGCTTCAATTTCTGAAAATATCTATTTAATATTAAATGTCCTGATTGTTCAGTAAAATATAGTCAATCAGGGTTGCGAATTAGGCCTTTTGTGGTTTCGAATTTGATGCAACCATCGAGAAGAGGAGTTGATAAAAAAAAAAAGATTTACAAATATTCAGCTGTCCGCCTCACCGGTAAATACGAAAAGGCGTTACACACATTCCAGAAGACCGGATTCAACCTTACGTCTACATGTTATGGTGTTTCGGTATATCTCGAGAATGAAAGAATAAATAAAAGATGAAAATTACGCTATAGAGTAGCGTGAGAGAATCAAGTCCATAAAGGCAATCGTCTTGTTCCATAAAGTATTATAAAATGATCATTTAATTATTAAATTTCAGACATATTCTTCATTGCGCCTGTAACATTGCGCCAATAAGTTTATTTTGCCTTTTATCGATCATTTCAATAAGAAATTTCGACTCAAAAAATAATTCAATCAACACTGTGTCATACGTTCCAATCACTCAATCAACAATGTTCAACGAAATTTCACGGATATTTCGATTAAACAGCATTGAAAATAACGATGCTCGTAAGTCACTCGTAAGTCAGATAAATTCTTTCAACTATTCTTTTTAATTTGGCATCGGGACGCTACCGCGTCTCTTGGTTATGATGATTTTTTACGCAATCATGAAAAATATCGAATGAGTGAGGCAATCAGACAAAGTTGTCAAAGTTGACAAAAATGAGAGATTCGATTGTTTGAGATCTTTCGACCAAAAAAGATCGATAACGCAGGAATCTAGGTAACGCTGATTCAGACCCCGAGTTGCAATTTGCCAAATTTCCATCTTAGAAGAAGACAAGTGGTCGGAAATTTTCGCAGAAATTCAGAATTTAATAATAACATGAAAAATATCGTTTACCAAATACTTTGAATGAAAATTTTAACGTAAGGCGAACGGCCTCATTCGTGGCATTATAAGAAAAAAATGTCTCGCTCTAATCAACGAAAATTCATAAACAAGGATATAAAAATGAATAAATTACCGACACGGTTTTCTTTTGGCTGTTCGTCGAATGATCGGGGAAGCCCTGACCTAACCAATCGTGTTAAAAATATATCTATAGCATCAATAGCAGTTACTGAGAACGGTACACAGTCGGTTCAACGTTGTACCGATTCGTATTCAATTTATGAAGCAATTGTTGCAAAAATCATTGAATCAGCTTAACCAGAATGACTAAAATAAGCAATAATAGTTGCTTAATTTTTTATAAACAAATTCATCCGGAGAATCGATTGGTTGATACAAATTTACTTGTAAACTGTAAATACCGAACGGTTTCATAAGGTTTTGTTTTACACGAGATGTTTAAATAACCTCAAATTGTTGTATTGGCACGTAGTAAAACGACTATGTAACTTAAGGGGAGGTAAAACACATAAGGGTGCGATTTGTGGGGATCACCCTGTTCGTACAATTAGACACACTCTTCTGTAGTTCCTACTAAAATCTGGGTTCGAGAAAAATGTGTTAAAATTTTTGTAGGTGAACTTTCGGTATCGAATCTCACCTTAAGCCGAGATTTGAGTCACGTGATCCATTGTCCGAGCATCCGCAAGTGTGAGAGAGACACAGCCAAATACTTCTAACACATTTTTGTCAGACCCAGATTTTCTGATAAAATTCTGACGCGTAGGACTCACTCTGTTCCATATTTATGCAGTGAACCCCGCTCTTCTGACTTTCCTACGACAAATCTGGATTCGAGAACAACCTTTTGAAATTTTGGAGGTTCATTGTGGTGTCAAGGTTCACTTTAAGGTTAAAAGGTAAATGCTTGAATGTTTTCCCCACATGAATTACGGAATCTGTATTTTGTCAAAAAATCTGTATCCGAATCGATTGAAAGTTTCTCCATCAATGCAGAATAAGTGCACAAAGTAAATGACACTCCGCATTTTTTCTAATTTTACAAAAAAATTTGCAGATCGATTATCAACCGAGTCACGGAAACGAAACAGGGTTCAAAAAATTGTAAATTATTTTACAAAATTTGATAAAAAACGCAAACTCTTCATGCACTCTGTGCACTAAATTAGAATCAATTTTCCAATATTGTATTCAATTTCGATAAGTAATCCTTTTGAGAATACGGATCGAAATCGGAACTTCACTTTACTACTCAGTCGGTAACAAAAACCATAATTTCTCTTAATCAGTTTGTCTGAAGCCGAGAAACGCGTACTTTCCGCCCAATAGTTCGGCAGTCTCTCTCTCTCTCTCTCTCTCCCATCCATACATATACTTCACATCATCTTAATTCGACGATAAGTTCTTTCACATTTGGCGCTAAGATATATTGACGAGTATATGTGCGAGAGAGTAATTTAGAAAGTTGTTAACGCGAGTACACGATATATACATTAACTAATTTTCCGAGCTTCTACAGAGCGTAACCACTTTTAATTATTTCGCGTGCTCGTTGGATTCTTAAAGCTCGGTAGCTCTATGAATCAAATCGTCATTCTGACCTTTCATAGGGAAAATTTATGAGTTCCTGAGTAACGAGTTGCGGTTGTAATGAATAAATAATTAAAGCGATGCCTGCTCAAATAAAAAACTCGAAATCAAATCCGCATGCCCTGGTTGAATTCGTAAAACAAAGTTTTTCTAATCTAACGAATACATAACTCTCAGGATAATTTAACGAGACGATTCTCAAGTGAGGTCAATCGATTAAATTATTCAAAAAAGAAGGAGAAAACTCGTTTTTTCACTAAGCGACCAAATATCGAGCTAATTCTTTTTATTTCTAATCCACAAATTTTTTAATGGACACTTAAAGCAGTTTATCATCAAGGGGGAACAACAGAGTGGAATAAATTATTGAAAAATGAGTAAAAACTGAATGTTTGATCCATCTTGACGATATCCAGAAATCGGGTTTAATTCTTTATTTAATCGATCCGTTTATCGAGAAAGTCACTCGAGTTTATAAAATAATTTAAATATAAGGAGAAGAATTTTTTTGAAATTACTTTACGAATGAAGTATCGTCCTTCTCTACGGCATCGGATCCACCGACAACGTATCTGAAATACTTGGAATAACATCGCGTGAACAAGACAACAGAGCGGTAGCTTCAACAGTATGGAAGCAGCGGTATAACAGCGAGGAAGAGGAATCGAGATCTAGAAAGCTTGTTTCTAGCTGTTGCAGCCACGAGGTTCAACACGCGCGTTCCTTCGTTATAGAATCGGTTGGTTCGCTTCTCTGGACTCGCACGCGGTATATCGTTGTACCTCATAGCGCGAGTTCTCTGTATGCGCAACGTGTGCCACCGATTTCCATTAGAAAATCCTAGACGAGCCTCTTCCCGACACCGGTGGAACCCCGCAATGCTATTTATTTCCTCGAGACGCCGCACGAGTTTCTGTTCAGGGTTTATATCGTTCGAGAGGTTGGAAAATTGTTATTTTCTTTTTATTTTATTCCACGTGTCTCATAATAAAGTTGGTAGCTTTCCAGGTATACATTCTTCTTTAATGTATGAAACTTGTATATCTACACCAGTGCGTGTTTATTTGTCTAAGATTTTTTAGTCTGAGATATATTCATTCTCGTTTCTCTTCATTTATTCTATTTTTTGTAAAATCAAATGCACTGCTTTGCACTAAAAGTTTTCTTTGAGGTAGATTTTTCAATTGATTAAGATAATTTATCGAATAGAAGGAATCTACCATTCTTCAAACGAGACGCTCCACGAGTTTCTATTCAGGGTTTATATCGTTCGAGAGGCTGGAAAATTGCTATTTTCTTTTTATTTTATTCCACGTGTCTCATAATAAAGTTGGTAGCTTTCCAGGTATACATTCTTCTTTAATGTATGAAACTTGTATATCTATACCAGTGCATGTTTATTTGTCTAAGATTTTTTAGTCTGAGATATATTCATTCTCGTTTCTCTTCATTTATTCTATTTTTCGTAAAATCAAATGCCCTGCTTTGCAATAAAAGTTTTCTTCGAGGTAGATTTTTCAATTGATTAAGATAATTTATCGAATAGAAGGAATCTACCATTCTTCAAACGAGACGCTGCACGAGTTTCTATTCAGGGTTTATATCGTTCGAGATGTTGGAAAATTGCTATTTTCTTTTCCTTTTATTCCACGTGTCCCATAATAACACTGATCTCGTAACTTTCCAGGATACATTCTTCTTTAATGTATGAAACTTGTATATCTACACTTTGCGTGTTTATTTGTCTAAGATTTTTCAGTCTGAGATATATTCATTCTCGTTTCTCTTCATTTATTCTATTTTTCGTAAAATCAAATGCACTGCTTTGCGCTAAAAGTTTTCTTCGAGGTAGATTTTTCAATTGATTAAGATAATTTATCGAATAGAAGGAATTTACCATTCTTCAAACACTTTTTAAGAAATCGCATTAAAACGTTTTTGGATAACTCGTTTTTAAATATTTTTTATTATTCTTTTAAGTTGTACGCTTGTGTTGCCGTCAGTTAAAAAAAAATAATAAAATCCTGAAGCACAACCATAAAAATCACGTTTATTCAAATATATCTCATTTTTCATTTAATATAATATTCTTCGTATGCGTTATATAGTTAATATAAATAATGAAATATATTTAAAAAATATATTTTATAAAATATATACAATTAATAATGAGAATGATATATTTTTTATTTTCCGAGTATACAATTGAGAAATTTTACATTTTTCCGCTTCCTATAATGTCCTCTCTCACATTTCTAATAACAAATTTATTATTTCATAACAAAAATATCTTTAATAAACGTAAAATTATTACTTCGCATTGATTTTTTTTTCATTGGAGCGTTATACAAATTTTAAACAAGGCGTGTAAATTTGAAAAATGTCACCTCGTGACTTTCGTCAAACTACAGATTCTCCTCAACGGTGATTGGTTATCTCAATTCTGGATTTCTCATAGAGGAAGTTGTATTAAAATTGAAAATTTTAAAACGACTTCAATAAAATTGAAAATTTGCTAAAATTGCTATTTTCATTAAGTTTCAATCCCTTAATCGATTCTCACAAAATTTAAGACCAAGTAACCTTGTATCTTATCCAATTTGTATGCCAGGTTTCAGTTTGATAGATAAAAATGTACGAAGGTTAGAGTAAAAATAATTTTTTTTTTAATTACAAAAAAATATAATTCTATAAAATCTGAACATCTTGATCGATTCTTGTTAAATTCAAAAAACCATTAAATGAGACACCCCTCAGGGATTTGGGCGAAAATTGCAGCAACCCGACGGGGATCGCGACCCGATCCGTGTGCAAAGATTCAGAATGATCGAGTAACCTATTCCCTCCAAAATCTCCAGAAATGTTTGAGTAAACAAAAAAATCATCCGATCGGAAAGTGTTATTGCAATGCTTTGACAATTGGAATGAAAAATACATTTTTTTTCAATATCTGACCTTTACTACATCTTATAAAATGATTAGTAATATTATTTCAAGTGTAAAAAATGGCTTGGCTTGTATTAGAAAAGTAAATAAATAAAGAAGGCAAATTTTAATTTAAAAAATTTGCGATTGGATAATATTTACCTTCGTACTTGTTCGAAAGTGAAGAAAGATAACTCAATTATGAAAAATAAACCATTGCGACAACCGTAAACGTTTATGCACACAGTTTCTCCGAGGTAAATCTGAAGGGCCTTTTTACTCTTTAACATAGGGTTGTTGGCGGCTCGTAAAATAATGAGGAAGTATAAGTAACCCGGTGGATGCACCGGAGGTATAATACGAGGACGAAAGAGGAATATAAAGAAGCGAAATATGAGAAGTTAAAGACCGGGTAATGAAGAGAGCGAGTACATTAACCCCGTGTAACAACAAAACTTTATAAAGAAACGCACTAGGATCTTGACGACGAGTATCAAAGAAATTATATTAAATAGAATATTATTTTTACAATATAATGTACCAGTACTTATGGGCCATGGGACTATTTCCTTCGTACATTTTTAACGCAACGGTGGATATGTATCCTTTACTTATGCACCGGAAGATAAGCTCTTACGAGGACACAGTTATTTATACGTAAGTCGTATAACTTATGTCCACGCGTAATTGTCGAGTTATTCAAACGGAAAATCAGTCCAGAACCTGTACGCCTTATACTCATTGAGTATACTTAGTACACACACGCACACACACGCACACGCACAGAAGATCGTAACTCGAAATGTCTGGTATGTCTTCAGGAGAATGCACCTGTTGACCAGTGGACAGTGCAGTACACAAGACTATCGTATCCTCCGTGTCTTCTATCACGCCTCATCTGTCATCGATCTATCCCGATTTATTTCTGGATTCGTTTCGGCAATTCGATAGTTTTATGCATCAGAAAGAAATACTGAAGCCTGATAATCGACTGTTCGATACGCGTTATATTAACTCTTTGAAGCATGGTTTTACACATTGCAATATTTTCTGATGTACAATGAAATATTATTTTGTCAAATGATTCAATTAAAAATTAAAATAAATGAAATATGATTTCCAAGGATTTTTGTGAATCGTTGTTTTCAAATTTTATCAATATTGATGATAAATTCAAGGCTCTTGATGAGAGCATGAATTATACTTTTTATTCTTTTTTATTTATTTAGAATAATTTGGTTTATATGTCGCGACCGATTTTTTGTTATTTTTTTCTCCATTAAAATTCGATAGCTACCTCTAAATATTTTTATTATGCTCTCGTCTATTAGTAGAATTTTATTTGAAGTATTTTTTTAACGTTTATAATCGAGTGGGAAGAAAAATAAAAATTTAATTTCGATATGTTTTATGTATCTCGATGTTTTCACATCTCAAACACGTTAATAACGTGAATGATGAAAATGATTCATTTTCTATTTTCTTTAAAGTTCGGTAGCGATCTCTAAATATATTTTTTTATCTACCGATTTATTAGAAGAATTTTAATCTGAGTAATAGTCACCGGTGGGAGACATCGGATAAATTCAAATTCCATATAAACCGCCCCAATGCAAATTAATTTTATTAATTTTTCTTCAAAATTCTGTGGCGATCTTTAAATATTTTTTCAAGCACCCAAACTTTGGGAGATACTTCGGGTAAGAAGCAATGAAAAAAGCTATAAGGTTAATAAATGAACCAACCTACGGCATTCATTAAGGGTACACGTACATAAGTTTGTTTATATTCCTCTTTGTATTTTCCTCGACGGTGTATGTGTGTGGGTTGTAAAAATAAAAGCAAATATTCCGCTACGCTCGACGTCCATTCCCTTGATAGTTGTAGATAGAGAAGAAGCTAAGAAAAAGGTGTATCATACGGAAGCAAAAGAACCAATTTTTAATATTTTTATATTATAATTTTTCTTCAAAATTCGGTGACGGTCTTTAAGTATTTTTTTAAGCTTTGGGAGATTTTTTAATCTTCCATATTTAAAGCAGCTACTTCAGGTGAGAAGCAATGAAAAAACCTATAAAGTTAATAAATGAACCACCCTACGGCACTCATTAAGGGTACACGTACATAAGTTTGTTTAAATTCCTCTTTGTATTTTCCTCGACGGTGTGTGTGTGTGTGGATTGTAAAAATAAAAGCAAATATTCCGCTACGCTCGACGTCTATTCTCTTGATAGTTGTAGATAGAGAAGAAGCTAAGAAGAACGTGTATCATACAGAAGCAAAAGAACCAATTTTTAATATTTTTATATTATAATTTTTTTTCAAATTTCGGTGGCGGTCTTTAAGTATTTTTTTAAGCTTTGGGAGATTTTTTAATCTTTCATATTTAAAGCAGCTACTTCGGGTAAGAAGCAATGAAAAAAGCTATAAGGTTAATAAATGAACTACCCTACGGCATTCATTAAGGGTACACGTACATAAGTTTGTTTGTATTTCTCTTTGTATTTTCCTTGACGGTGTGTGTGTCGGTTGTAAAAATAAAAGCGAGTATTCCGCTACGCTCGACGTCCATTCCTTTGATAGTCGTGGATAGAGAAGAAGAAGCTAAGAAGAAGGTGTATCATACGGAAGCAAAAGAACCAACGAGAGATTCGTGATTGCAATGGCAGAGCTATTATAGCGAACCGTGTAGGTTTTACGCTACGTTGTACTCAAGGAGCACTCAGGAGTACTTTTTCAAGACTCTGATCCACACAACTCGAGAGAGATCGTAAGAGCACAACATAGAGAAAGAACACCGTTTCGTCCTCACTTACACATATACATGAAACTTGCAATGGAGAGAAAAAGGGAAAAGTAAAAACGAAGCGTACAATATTTATGTATTGTGCACTCCATTTTTTCTTGTCCACGGAGTGTACAATACATAGATACAGTGTACTTCGTTTTTCCTTATCCCTTTTTCTTTCTATTGGAGGTTTTATCCTTCGTTTTATACTTCACGAGGATTACCGCATTAGAAGTATAACTATAGAAACGTTTACTCCAGCAGAGCAAACCTCCCTACCGAGGTCGATCTAGTAGTAAAAGGAAAACCTGAGTACCGTCTTTACGAACTTCCACGCAACGGTTGTATGTTAACAGCGGTAGAAGAGTTACACCCTGGTAGAAAAAAAAAACGACGTCGAGGAGCGACACGAGAAGTAATCACGGAAGAACGAGAAAAGCTTGCATATTTGTTGTTAAACTGTTATTGTAATTAAACTCTAAGTAGAAGATACGAGATAAAATTCTCTATTTTACTGACGAAATAAAAAAAAAACTTCTCACTCCGAACGTGTTAGATAATAAAGATAAACACGGATGCAAAAATATCTGAATTACTGATCGTGCTAGCGTCGATTTTCCTTTGTCTTGTTTTCAAAGTGTGGATAACGTTTAACTATATGTTGATCAGTGGTCGGTAGGTAGGATTGTGTAGCTATATATTATTTTAGAAAGCTTACAAAGCAGAATCTAGCACGTTACTTGGTTATCGGAAAGAGGTAGGAGGAAAATCTGTGGGTGCTGGCTTTACAAAATTCCACGCAGCGATTGTATATTAACAGCGACAGAAGAGTTACCCTGGCGGAATAAAAAACGGCGTTGAGTGATGCTAGAAAGAATCATGAAAGAATAATCAAAGTTAGATAAAATGCTTTGAGAGAATTTATTTAAAAATTTAACGATTTTATACGCATTCCATGTATTCCTAAGATAGTTTGTATATTTGTTGTTAAACTCTCATTGTAATTAACTCTAATTAGAAGATACATGATAAAATTTTCTATTTTACTAACGAAATAAAAAAAACCTCTCACTTTGAATGTGTTAGATAATAAAGATAAACACGGATGCAGGAATATCCGAATTACCGATTGGGCCACCGTTGATTTTCTTTTCGTTGTTCATCAAAGTGCGGATAACATCTAACGATGGTGATTAGTGCTTGGTACGTAGAATGGTTTATACATTATTTGAAATATAAAAGCAGATCCTAGCACATTGCTTCGTTATCACAAAGTTTCTTCTATGAGGAAACCAAAATCGAGCAACATATCGTCTAACACGCTTTGTTACAAAACAATGAGAAAGGAATACACAAATTTCTATTTTGCAGGCTTCTTTTTACTTGTTTCACATATTTCGTTAGATCGGTTGTAGAGAATAATGTTTACAGCAGGTCTGAAGTTATTTCTTTTTATGAAAATCTATGTAAAGAAGTGGTTGACCTTAATTGGTAATTCACTGATGACTTTAATATTTATTCCTCGATCGCGATACGTTCCTTGTCGTCCTGTATAGTACAGAAAAACTTTATGCCGAGAGTCAAGTTGCTCGAATCTTTAGTTCCACGATACAAGGAACGTTCCAACTTTTCTACTTTACAAATCCGTCGATCGGTATCGCCCTAAACTCGCTTTGGTTTCATTGAACATTCTAAAGGGTAGAAAATCTTCGGTAAACCTTTTTTTCACTTGAAATTCGTTGCAAAGTAATGTTATATCGTAAATCATTATTTATTTTTTAAATTATGCTAAGTTTTCTGTGACCGTGACTGTACATAAAAGTCCTGTATCGACCTATTACAATATCACGAGCTCCGATTATCAGTGACGTTTACGGAGTTGCGCTGTTACAACTCGGGCATTAATCATTGTACGCAACGCTTCGCGTGTGGGCGACTCTATCATATTACGAGATTTTCAGTTCATCGCTCGGGATAAACGCGTTCGATCCTTCTCGCCATAAGCTTCTCCCTGGGCACCTGGCGAAAACGCCTACGCACTTCGTTCGATTCAGTGTTGCTCGTGCAAACTGGTTTCTGCTTGTTCTTCAAGTATTGCAATCGATACCGATATTCACTGCGAATCTCGTTTCATTTTTACTTGATATTATACTTGATACGTAGGGACATTCAGCTTGAGTAGACAATTCAGATTTAGATTCTCAATGGGGAACCTAGGGATTAGCTTATAGCGATAAAAGCATAGTTCAAAAGACAGCGAAAGACAGAGGTTCGACTCTAGCAAAATGTTGCTCGAGCCCCATTCTTCTGACTAAGATTTTCTGCTTCGGACTGACCAAAAATCTGTGTTCGAGAAAAATATATTAAATGTTTTCAGGTGAACCTTGGTATATCGAGCCTCATCTTAATACTTTTGAAAGATCTTTAGAGGCTTTACAAAATGTTTGCGGATTTTTATATATCGTGTTAATGCAGATATCGCCAATTACGTAACTTCTACGTAAAGTAGCCACTGTCTTCCCTACATCGAATACAATCTAATAAAAGAGGCTCGCACTTATTTCCGGAAAGGGTTTTTAATGGAAAAATTAGGTTTAACGAGGTCCAAAAAGAGCTTACTTACTTGGCGTAAGCTTTCTCGAGAAGTGCAGGCCAAAACTGGTCACTGTGACGACTCTGGACGAAGGTCAGTCGACCATGAACGGCAGGAAGTCGGTCGTCAACGAGTACCTCGACCCAGGCTCCGCACCACCACAATCGGAATCGGAAGACTCCAGCGTATTCGGAGGTTAGTGAACCCGGGGGTTCGCCTATGTTACCGAAGCCCTGATCCGCTGGTACCACCCTGTAGAAGAGACCTTTGCTCAGGTGGAGAACACCCAGACAAGAGACCAGCCATTTGTCGCCTGGAACGATAATGAATTATTTAATAACCGCGATACAAACTTTTCGTTTATTATTCATAGAAAAAACGAATAAATAGATATTTTGCAACGTATAAAAAATATTTAAACTTCTAGATTTTCGAAAAAGGTTGAATTCGAGGTCTTAAGAAATTGTAGAAAAGAAGAAGACAGTGGAAACAACTGTTTCATTCGACGTCTAAAAATATTTGTTATACTAATTATTATAAAAATTCGAAAAATTCAATTCGTCACATAAATTAATTGAAATTAGCAAGTTTCCAACAATGAAGAATAAAAAAAAAACCACGATAATTGTCGATTGCTGGAAACGGCGTTAAGTAATTTAATTAACTTTTATAATTAAAAATTAAATGATTATTCATCATCGAAGATAACTTACGATTGTGGTTGTGGATTTGTAAACGTTTCTATTCATAATTCAGATTTATCTTTGTCAATGACGACCATTAAATACTAATTATCTCAGAGTACACGATATAACGGTAAATTAAATTGATATATATTTTTCTCTTCGTAATTAAACGAATTGCTACGTAGAGATTATAATTTCGTGTTCGTATTAATGAAAAAAATTATTTAACTACAATTTTGTTGATGAAAGAAATGGCTAATTCGAAAGCCACAATTATAGAAAGAAAGAAAAAAATAGTTAAAAAGGCCGGGAGCGTTGCACGATCAGCATTTAAACCTTCGAAAACGAAAGTAAATTGTGTAGCTCTCGGCGATTCCTTTTTATTTGTACATTATATTCGGTACACACCGTGTATAAATAACTTACACTGTTTGGACTCTGAAAATTTTTGCTTCTGGCACTTCTCACGCGGTGAGATTCACTGATTTCTTGTAAGATTGAAAATTTAACAAGCGACGCTTGAACGAGATCTACCGAAGATTTCGAAAGGGCGCACAGCGTGCGACGTTTTAGTACTTTAACCGATGATCGTGAGTGCTCTCGACTTATTTAAAGTTCAGTCAACGTAATGAAACATCTATCGAACGAGCGAGACGTAATTGCAATTCGATAATATAGCGCGTTATAGTTATCTCTGTGAGCTCTTCCCACTGACGTTGGTGTAGGATACACAGCTGTGCGCTTTACAGCAACGAGAGATCCACTTTCACTGCTGAACAAGCACTCGGAGCTCGCTAGAACCACAAGAATTTATGATGACGAACGAGTTTAGCCAATATCTTTCGATGGAACACTATCGAGCGGATAATCACCGGTTGTTCGTGGGAAAATAAATTAAGGAGGTCGTATTACATTAAAAATCAAGAAGCATAAATGCTATTTTAATAATTATAAAATTAATAACAATCGCCGCAACATAAGTAACCGAAATAATAATTATTTTTTGTACAGATTAACATATATTTATCAATTAAAAATGAGAATAAATACGGAAAATGTAATTTTTTATATTCACACAATTTATAATTGTCATAAGAAATAAATAAAATATTTCAAAAAGTTTTTAATTCTTTAGAAAAATCGAAAAAAAAACATCGTAGTTTTATTTCGTTTAAGAAGAATTTACTTGGGAGAACTCTGATTGCATGGAAATTGTTAGCTGAGTTAAAAGCAAGTCCACCTCTCTTTATGTTCTTATCCTAACTCAGTCGCCCGTATTTCCTGCTGTAACTCGTGTTTAAAAGAATCCCTGTACGCTTTCACCCTTTTCCGGAGCGGTGGCATGTAATTCTATAAGTACCGTCGTGTCGAACTTGCGTTTGTTTACTTTCCATCCAATGCGGTGCGGTATATCCACTGTACATTTGTAATCGGAGTTGCGTATTAGCCTGTCAGTATTATTATTTTCCCGCGTGTACAATCTCGAGTAGATAACGACGATATAGGTCTGAGTGTGTAACCGTGCTGTAAATAGAAAGCCGGAAGAATATATCGCGGGGGTGGAAGGGTAAGAAGGTAGAGAGGGAGACACGTGAGAGAAATTGTAGATTATACGTGTATAGTATGACAATGTACACCGTGTATTTATATCAGCGAAGCTCCCTAATTAAATGCCCCTCAAGTTAAACCGGAAGTATTGTTCAACTCATGTGAGACTCGTTTTTTTTTCTCTTTGATAAACTCACTCATAGCCCAACACTACTGATTTAATTACAACGGTGAATATCGTAATATCCGTTACGTTATATTCTCTCACGACAAAAATTCAATCAACATACCGAGATATTCAATTTGTTAATTAATAATTAACGATAATAACAATATAGGGGTAATTTTACGGCAAGGATTATTGGTTTTTAATTATTCACTGTAGTTTCCGACGTGAGAATTCTACAATAATGTCAACCCGGAAGTATTTTTGGTATTCACGTTGTTGGTTTATGTCACAAGTTATTTCAACTGAAGTTTGATAGTTCCATTTTAATTGTAACAATGATAATCGTAATATCGTTTGTGCAATATCTTCGTACCGCACAAGAATCGAATCATCTCGAAATTCGTCTTGTTAAGCGTTTAAAAGTGACTGAAACTTGTTAATAATCTAAATAATATTTCTGTAACAGAATAAATGAATTCGATAAACGAAAAAAAAAAAACGGATTTTAAAGTAAATTGTATAAAGATTATAGAAACTATAAAAATATTAACTAATACAGTCGAATGTGATCTTAATTAATATTATCGAAGATTCACTTTCTGGAAACAATAATAATAAAATATAACAAATTTTCCTAAACCCAGAACTGTTGGCAAGCCTTTTTCTTAATTTCTAATCTCATATTGCACACCCTGAAGACATCAAATTTGATTATAATTATACGAGTACCATGTAACACTTGTCGCGTGTTGTCTTTCGAAATGAAATAATTAATCCCAACACGCCCTTGTGTATAAATGAGATTCCGTCTCTCGTAGGAATTCGTTAACCAGGTCAGGCAAGTCACAGCGACTCGTTGTCTCTGTCTTGGTCCGGTCTCTTCCCGTGAATCCCTTAAATAAAAATTAATCATCTTTCTCATGGCGCATTCGCGCACTCCAACGCACATGCGCATGCACCCGCGTGTAAATGCACGAAGGAATATAAATCGAGAAGACGGGAATGCAGGGAACGCCAAGAAAAATCGGACGATCGTGATTCACGCGTGCAAAATACCAAAGGAAAAATGAGCTGTCTCTGTCGTACACGAGATCCAGCGAGTCCGAAGCAAGACGCAATTCGTTCCGGGTACCTTTCGCGTTATGGAGATTATGTGGGTCATCCCGCAGCGAGAATTATCGCGTGTCATCATCGCGAGCGTGCGTGCGTGCACGCTCGCGTGGTCTTTGCACTCTTCTGGGTCTGTCCACACTGCACTCGTTAACGGGACCGTTACGCACGGACGGGTGCATCCTCTCGTAGTTCAGTCTCCCTCTCCACGTCCTCTTCCTTAAGATTGTACATGTATTGTACATTTCGTATACATGTACGCGTACTCCGTTGTCCCTCGCGACATCCTAGTCACGTTACGATAAATCCTAGCGTGCTATCTCCGTTAGCCTATTGGTATTCGCCGAGCTTGCGACGATTGTACACCAACGGACACGATAGGCTTGACGTAATCTTCCGGAATTCTTCGCACGAAGGCAACCGACTTCCGTTTACCTTTATGCTCACCCGGAATGTCGTTGTACGCCGAGCGCTGCACGGAACTGTGTTACTTGTTAGTCTCGATGAGTGTATAATCCGTCGCGAACAATAGCGATTATCAGGCTGAAAGCGGCCTCGACTCTGATTCATAGAGACGTTAAGACGATGTGTTGCCATGTGTGCGAATGAGATAACGCTATTAATGTTCGCGGCGCGGAGCGAAAGAGAACAACAGAGACGCGCAGAGCACATCGTATTAAAGATAAATCGAAAGATTGTTGATTAGTTGGGACAGCGAAGAGATGAAATAGGACGATTAGAATGGTATTTCATTGGTGCAACATGGTAAATGTACTTCTAGATTAAATAATTTCTTATCAATTGCAATATCGTTATCGTGATCGCGGTTTTAGTTTGCATATCAGATGGATGCGCTTTGGATGCGTTATCGAGATCAGAGCTTATGATATTAATTGATCGATTATATTATTTCGATATAATACTTTTGTCAAAGTATCCAATTATTGTTGTCCTTTGATATCTGCTGAAATTTAGCGAATGATTATTATTAGAAGCTTCAAAAAAGTCAGTCGTTTGCTGTAATCGAAGAGTACGCATAAACTTCAATTTTTAATTTAATGAAATTGTTTCATAAAATTACTATAACTTTGTTTTTACAATGGAATTACCTCGAGGTTACATTGAAACCTCTAGGTTACATTACATTAAAATGGCGCCGTAACAATGAGGTTGAAATGATTTTAAAAAATTGTTTTTTCATATTTTTAAAGTTGATTTTCAACCTGATCGATCAACTTAATTTTAAAAATATCGATTGTACGTTTTAAAAAATCCATCAAATCGTAATCCATGACAGTCTCATGTAAACCGATTTGGTATTACGGGTTAATTAGTGTCATGAATTAAAGAACGAGATTGAGAGATTAGGACAGCCAGAACGATTTATATCAATGAGGAATGTACCGCATTGAACCATGTACGGCATATACCGAGTTATTGAATTCAATCGAATATATACGATCGTACAGTGAACTGAGATTTTTCGCTGAATACGTACGATGATTCCAGCCTGGGGGCAATCGCGAGAGAAGCTGAAGATGTATTCGTGGGAACGTTTACAGGAAAGCTTCGATGCGAAGCCGGGTTCTCTCATTTATCTCATTTTTCTTTGTACGGCGTGATGCACGTTCTCGAAAGGTCGCGGGTCGATTTCAGGGTTTCCGTGTGCGCAATTTCGAGGTCGAGAGTGTAGGTGCTGTTGGCACAGTAAGCCGAGATTCGATCGGTTCCCATTACCTGCTTTAACGATCGATGCATCATTTCTCCGTCTCTCAACGATTGCCTTTCTCAAACCAGTGAAATTTCTTCACAAGCCGAGTCTGTAACTATCTTTGTATGATTGTACCAGCGAAGAGAAGTAACTGCGGTTTTTTTTTCTACTTTAAAACTCGAGAGCGGTAGCGTTAAAAAAAGTTTGTAATTCAAATCAGCGCTCCGTTCAATCAACTACGAGTTTTTATAAACTCGTAGTTGACGAGTCAATTAAAGCTCGTAGTTGTATTTTATTGTCACGGTTGTATATCGAGATGATTTTTATTGGAGCTATCAGATATTTAATGATTTGAATAATTAATTTAATTATTTTGCTTCTTCACAGAGAAAACATTGTTATAGTATGACAATTTGTTTTTTTTTTTTTTCATTTTCAAGCTATTGCCGAGGTTTACAGAGTACTATGAATTATTTAATTTTTTCGTCATTAAAAATTCGTTAATTCTTTTAAAATAGGATGCAAAGTAGAACCTTGAGCGTTGCTTCCTCGTTATTTTAATTCGTCAACCACAAAATTTTCTCTATGAAGAAGCCAACATTGATCTGCGTATTTCCTCGCTTCACGATGTCACGATTTTGTAGAGGGGCCTTACATAACTTTCGAAAGAAATTCATAATATGACGAGCTCCATTCCATTATGTTCATGTTGCTAAATTTTCTCACAATTACAGTGTTGTAATATTTAAAATTAATGTACCAGGAGCACGTACAGCATCCGTCGAGCAGTAGTTTATGGTATTTAAAAAGAAACCGATTCAAATGCTTTCACCTTTAAACGTGATCTAAAAAGTCTTGCACCAGAAAGTACCTTTTTTTTTATCTAGAAATATATGAATATATTAACATTAAAACACATGAGAATGCGCATTACCCCGTTATAAGATACAGCAAACAGTTTAATAGTCCTGGCCCCCTAGTATTCGATGTAACTAACCTACCTCGTGTCTCCACTTCTACTCTATGTCTGGCAAGAGTTGGTAGAAAGCAACCTAGCCAAGCACGCGGTCTGTAACTACATATTATTGCAACGACGACAGACCAGCAGCAGCATAACCAGCAGCAACAGCAACAGCAGCTCGTTCCACGAGCGACTGGTTTTCTTAGCTGAATGTATTTGTACTTTATTTGTAAGTACCGACTGCTATCTGTATGCTCAAGCTCGATGTTACAGAGTTGTTTATACTTTTCTTGAATAAGTTACAAATACGCACAGTTAAAAATTGCCAGGTGCTTTGTCTAGAAAAATTGTGTTTATCGCGTAATAAGTCTTGAACGTATTAACAATGGTTTTCTCTCTCTCTCTCTCTCTCTTTCTGTGAAATTAATTTTAACAAGATTATCAGGTGGCTATAGAACTTTAGAAACGCAAGACAATCTTTAATTAATTTCCATTTGAAATAAAACATAAAAAATGTATTTTATAATTATTTGTTATTGCACTCGGTGTAATTGTGGTAGCTGTTATTGATTGACAACTATTTATTATTCGTTTATGGGACTATTTTTTGTAGTTAAGTGAATTAATTTTATCCACTGAGATAAAAATTTGGTTAAATAAATTGAATCTGCGGTTTTAATTGGCGAATAAAATATCTATTTGATAGAATGAAATTATTTTCTTATCAATTAAATATTTAATTTAAAAAATGATTAATTCGTTCGTTCGATTAAATATTTATTCGATCAATCATATATTTAGTTGTAGAAAAATACAATTTATTTCAAAAAATCAATTTTCTGAACTAAAATAATTTTTTAGTTTGATTTAGCGAAAGATAATTTTGTATTACTTTTATTAAAAATATATTCCGCACATATTGACAAATAGGTTGTTAAACATTGACAGATAATAACAAAGAAAATAAAAATTGACGAAACATATGCGTAGGAATCGCGATATCAAGCTCGAAGGGGTGAACGATAGAGAAAACGCCTTGAATTGCGAAAGTAGAGATGCGCGAGGGTCGTTGCTGTTGTGGAAATAAAGCGAAAACGCGTCCGGATTTATTTGTGTTTGATCACGAGGAATGCAGTACTCCGTAGCTGCTGTACATGACTGTGCATCAGTACGTTGCACATAAGTAATGTTCATTCGTCTGTTGGCTATATTCACGCCGATCTAACTGAGCGTTAATTACTTTGTACACCGGGGAGAGCCCAAGTGACGCGTTGATGGGTGTTTATGGGTTGAAGCTTCCGCCCCTCGTTCGCTTCAATGCACATTATTAAAGTAAAAAGTGTATTAGAGACACGGTAAGAGTAAACGAACGCTCCAGCGCCAAGAGTGCCGCTATTTAAATCGTAATTCAAACGTCGAAAGTTACTACTTGTGAGAGAAATCGAAATCGTGTTACGATAAATACGTTAGAACGTATAACCAGTCGTTTTAATCACGTACCAAGCGATACCGAGACTGATAGTGAAATTTCACTTTCAATTAGACAACAAAGAGTAACGACCTATGAGAATACAAAATGAAAACAAATTTTATTTAATAAAGTTTTTAAGTACAAATTCATTGTATGTTCATTCAAGTACCGAGCGAATTGTGATTGGAAATAATTTAATCATTTTGCGGAGTTATCAAGAGCGAAATTTCTTATTGTATTATTAATAATTTCAATTCTTGTTATTACAAGAATTAAAAACAATCGTTAAAATCACGTGACAAGTGCGTTAGAGGTTTTTAATGAAATTAAAGTTTTAATCGATTCCTGGTGAATCAAGTACAACGATCCCCGAGTATTCAACGATCCTAGATATAAATGATCGAACAATTGCGCGTGCAGTACGACCTATCAACGAAGCGAATAGAGAATCATAGAAGAAGTTAACGAAGACTAATTTTCGAGTAGGTTCAACGGGGAAGAACGTATTATTACACGCTGTATAACGAAGAAAATGTGAGAGACGAGGAGAAGGCGGAGGTGGTAGAGAAACTCATGCACCCGGGTAAAAAGCTTTAAAACCGGAACGATCCGTTCTATTCCTCATTCCCTTTTTCTCTGCTCGTTCTTCTGGACCTGCTCATCGAACGCTTTGCGCAACTACGAGCGCTTTTTTACTATTGCGCGCTTTCGCTTGTTACATCGAACCCTCTTCAAGGACGTACTTTACAGATTCACCGAACGATTAATACTTAAAGTTATATAAGTTATTTAAAAAAAGAAAAACAACAAAATGTTTCTTCTTACCCATCTTTCCAGGGATAACGTCAAACTGTGCGGGAGCATCACTCACAAAAATTGGACGATTGCATATCTCCTAAAAACACAATAAATTTTACAGGCGTTAGTTAATAATAATAATTATACAAACAATAATATCTCTTGTAGAATTTTAAGCATTATTACTATAATTAAAAAACTCGACGTATGTTCATTGAGGAACGTTATATTCAATAAAATATTGCTTTTGTTTGTTTAACTGTTGTAAACAGTGCATTTCACGATTTTGAAGACAGTCACGGAATCGTTCCGTAAGCCCGAAAAGCGTGTTATATCTTATTTTAATTAATCAGCTAAGTTTAATTGCTCCAGAGCAAACAGAGGTAGGCACGTCACGTACAACTCGTTGTCGAGTAACTATATATAGTGTATCAAGTCGTCACACGAGTCTCGACCGCGATTTCAGCAAACAAACAGAAGTGAAGACGCTCGGTAAGATACTTCCGGTATTCTAGGACACGTGCTTGTTTCCTCGCTTTTCCGGTTCTTCCATTTTTTGCCTTCTTGTATTCTTTTTTGTATTCTCGCATACTATGTACGTGTATTTGACTGCAACTGCTTCTCGCTGGTAAAATTGGAACGCCGGTGAATTTTATGCACAGTGTATACGTACTTGGAGCATTCCTCGAGGTTAATTATACGCAACTGACAAAAATCAAGCAAGTTGCATCGTTTGAAAGAGTAATTCTTTCAGCATGAAAATAACGTTTTCCTTGTATTTTATTTAAAAAAAAAGCACTTTTTTCTCAAATAAATATATCTTGGACACTTGCGATACAATATGGCGCAATAGAAAAAAAGTACAGTACAGTGCTCGTAATAATTGTTCTTCCGTCGTCGTGTACATTCACCTTCGTCTCGTAATAAAGATAACGGTACAAATAAACAGTAACTATCTTAAGGTTATGTGACATACCGGAGTCGGTATTCAAAACTGTTTTTACCTATTTTTTTTATTAGATACTTAATGAATTACTATCATTTAGGTATTAATTGATTTAGTGACCCTCAACAAAAGCCTCAGAATCACTAAATCACTGTCCCATAAATAACAAAGAATGAGTTCTTTCTTAAGCATTTATTAGTTTTAATTGAAAGCAAAATAAAAATATTTTTAGGTATTCATGCAATCTAGTAAACCTAGTAAATCTAGTATCGACTTATTATTTAAATACTTATCGAGAAATGACTATCATTCAGCTATTAATTGATTCAGTGACCCACAACGAAAGCCTTTGAATCACTAAATCGCTGCCCCACAAATGAGCCCTACCATTATCTAATTTCTTTACACAGTAACGAATGCATTTGTACTTAAATTACCCCCACTCTATCATTTATTCTATATCTTGAAGTAGCTGTGAAAAACCCAAAAAAAAATACGACATTTTGATACCATTGGCGCTATCAGTCCGATACACACGCTAGACGCTAGTTTCATACCGATAACAGTACCGCAACTCTTTTTCTCACCTCCAAACATGTAACAGCAATTGTATACTTCAGATTAATGCCGAAATTAGTCGCCTTAATAACGCGCAGAACTAGCGTACAGTACACTATCGCACTTAGCAAATAATGCAACGCGAATTCATATTACGATCTTAAGTAGCTGTTCGCTCTGCATCTACGGTATCGTCGTTTTACGTTCCATTCCATTGTTTTACCTGCGCCATACGCAATTGCGTGTAATGATATATCGTACATATAGATATATCGCATGAGAATAGCATAAAAATCCACGAGGCTCAATAGGAAAATGGCGTATTGAGTTGTATTATACTTGGTGCACATTCTAGATGCTGGTAGACAAGGTATATTGCATCGTTAAAGCCATTCTCGTATAGTTGTGCGAATGCAACGATCCAACAACGCGACCTTGCAAAGCTAGGTGGATCGTAGCTTCAAACTCCCGTGTCTTTCGTGTGTTATCGCAAAAATTACGTAGTTCACTCGTGTGTAGGTTCGGAACGAGCCTGGAGGGTTTTAGTTACGCCTCGTTCTTTGGCTCATTGTTCCCTGTATCCGTCTATTCTCGCATATGCTTTGCTTCGACGAATAACTTACTCGCATCCCTCGTGTCGTAGATGTGTTACGTCCCCGTAACTCCACCACACTGCCCCTAGCATCCGACTACCCTTCGGGCACCAGAGCAAACCCTGAGTGGTGGCCCTGGCGCTAGAGCTAACGGAAGGCGGATGACATGGACCTTGAACGTATAGAGATAAGAGCTATTCTCCCCAACTATCTGGAAAATTAGGAAAGGGAAGACGGTAAGTTCAAACCAATGAGATGCCAAAGAACTTGCCCTCTCCAACCCCTAATTTTAGACAAGGATAGCATAAACACTAGTATAAAAAGAGCGAAATTGTGCTCTAAAAATGAGTTCTTGTAAAATATTCAACGACACCGGAACAAGCTGAAACATTGTACAGCTCTCCGTTATTTTTCAAATCTATAGTAAAGAGTAAGTTTAAATTCAGTCTTCGAAATTATCTAGAGTTGCGCGGACCGCCGCGAACTCTAACCACCTTCTCTCCCATTCATTATAGTGTCGCGCGGACCACCGCGGACTCTAACTTCCGTCTCTCCAATAGAATTGCGCGGACCACCGCGAATTCTAAATTCTTCCTTTACAATAGTGTTGCGCGGACCACCGCGAACGCTATTTTTCCTTCTTCACCATAGTGTTGCGCGGACCACCGCGAACGCTATTTTTCCTCCCTTACGATAGTGTTACGCGGACCACCGCGAACTCTATTTCCTCTCAATTTAACCAGGGAATTGCGCGGACCACCGCGAATTCCTATCCTCCCCCATTAAATAAGGGTGTTGCGCGGACCACCGCGAACACCTCTTTTCCTTTCATTCGAACTCCCGGTTGTCAAACAGGAACTCACCATTTACATTTTCTTTATCATTCTCAAACCCCTTCGTAAATTCACATCTTTAACGATCAAATCACCGAGCCCGTATCCCAGACTAATTAGCCGTAGCTAAGGTCTAAAACAGGGCAATTTCTCATGTTACTTGGACGTAACATACCTTTTTGGTGACAGCGGTGGGATACTAACGGTAATTTGGTCAAATCATGCCAATTGAGCATTCACCGCAAAAGGGTGAAACCAATCCTGTAATTCAAACTGTTGACAACCCGTCGAGTGCCTCTAATCTAAATCCTCCACCTTTACCTACACAAGAAAATAACAGCGACGACAATCTATCCACAACATCCAACGAAGGCACAACACAAGAAGTAGACATGCCTATAGGAACTTCACAAACGGTATCCCTTAAGGATGCAGTCGAAGTTGTTGTTAAATTCGACGGGACAAATATTCCCATATACCAATTTATTGAAAGCTGTGAGGAAGCTCTAGTTATGCTTCCCTCAAATGTAGAACAAAACTTAGTCAGGTTAATTAGAACGAAAATTATAGGAGAAGCAAAAAGATCGATACAAGGAGTTAAATTTAATACTTTAAATGAATTAACCAAATATTTAAAAGAATTATATTCTCCCGCAAAATCAGTAAATCAGGTACGACGAGAACTCGGGACGTTAGTACAGTTAGAAAACGAAGATATAATTAAATATATAAATCGGGTACGCGAAATCGGAAATCATATAATCGAAGCACATAAAAGCAATAACAACGAAGAAATAAGCGACGCAGATAGGACCGCCACGGAGAGCGAATGCATAGAAAGTTTTCTTGACGGGCTTAAACCCGAAATACAAATAAGAATGAAGCCCACTTATGCAACATTGACCGCCGCCGGGACGGACGCTATTAAAGTAGATAGAAAACAGAAGGCCATAAACGAGTTAAGAAATTCCAAACGCGTAGATAAACCAGCGCCACGTAAAGAAACTGTAGCAGCAATACAGAAAAACATAGTAATCTGCCAAATTTGTAACCGAACGGGCCACGCGGCGGACACGTGTTGGTTTAGGAACCAAGCGGCTGGGCCCTCTCAAGATAAGGGTCGGCCACCCGCTCAAGCTGTATACAACCCGCGAGACAGACGGACTGAAGATAATAAACAGACCCAAAAATCGTGCCGGTATTGTAAACGCGACGGGCACACTATCGACGAATGTAGAAGACGGGAATATATAAACAAACAGAAGGCGCAGGGAAACTCCAACAGTCTCCCGATAACCGGGGCTCATCCGGAGACACAAACAAAAGCAGCCCTTCGCAAGGCTCTGGTGATAAGCGAAACGCAGCCAGGGGACGAGTCCGACTAGCTAATGTTAATTTAAAACGGCGCTGTCGTCCTCCGACAATTATGATAGAGTCCTCAACTTTACACCCACCAACAACTTTATTAGTTGACACGGGATCCGAGCCAAACCTCATAAAAGAAAAATCGGTCAAACCAGGTGCCATAGTAGATGCAACGGATATTCTCGAGCTACACGGAATAACGACGAATCCAGTAGATACCTTAGGGTCACTCTCTGTAAACATCTTAGGATGTTCAGTCGTATTCCACATAGTTAAAGAGGATTTCCCCATCGAACAGGCTGGAATACTGGGAAACGAGTTCTACCAGAGATTTAAGGCAACGATCGATTATAAGGGACACTGTTTATATTGGAGGGACAGGCGTATCAACTTCACTAGCCCGGAAACGGTAATAATTCCAGCGCGATCAGCTTCAACCTTTTATGTCAGAATAAAAAACGAAGAAATCTCTGAAGGTTACCTCCCTCGCATTAAAATCGGAGATGGCATTTATTTCGGTAAAGCTCTAGTTACGAACCAGCAAGGTATCGCGTATACCCAAGTATACAATACCAGGGAAGAGGAAATCGAAATAATAGTGCCAACTCTGACATTACAAGAATTCGAAGAAAAATCTAAAAACACAACTTCTAATTCCACAAAATCTTCTACATCTGACGCGAATTGCACGACAACCGCGTCAAATAAAAAATCAAATCAAGGAAGTAAGACAATCAGTGAAATTGTCGAACCTTCTAATTCCACAAAATCTTCTAAATCCGACGCGAATTGCACGACAACCGCGTCAAATAAAAAATCAAATCAAGGAAGTAAGACAATCAGTGAAATTGTCGAACCTTCTAATTCCACAAAATCTTCTAAATCCGACGCGAATTGCACGACAACCGCGTCAAATAAAAAATCAAATCAAGGAAGTAAGACAATCAGTGAAATTGTCGAACCTTCTAATTCCACAAAATCTTCTAAATCCGACGCGAATTGCCCGACAACCGCGTCAAATAAAAAATCAAATCAAGGAAGTAAGACAATCAGTGAAATTGTCGAACCTTCTAATTCCACAAAATCTTCTAAATCCGACGCGAATTGCCCGACAACCGCGTCAAATAAAAAAATTTATCAAGGAAGTGAGACAGTCAGTGAAATTGTCGAACCTTCTAATTCCACAAAATCCTCTACATCCGACGCGAATTGCACGACAACCGCGTCAAATAAAAAATATACTCAAGAAAGTAAGGCAACCATCGATGTTGTCGAACCCTCTAAATCTAATAAATCAACAACATCCACCAAACCCGACGTTAGTTGCATGACAATTGCGTCATTAAAAGAAGAGAAAAAGAATCAAATAGAAAAAATAAAGGAACTACTCCGTCTCGATCACCTAAATTCAGAAGAACGCGGAAGTATAAACAAGTTACTCGAAGAAAATTCGGACCAATATCACATCCCGGGAGATAAATTGGGTGCGACTACCAAGATGGAACATGCCATTACCACAATTGACGATCACCCGATTAACACACGGACAATTAGAATATCTAGCAGATGTAAATCGAGACGCATGTGAGCAGATGCATTTAACAGGCATTTTAAAAATTGGAATCTCTCTGATAACTGAACTACGTAAAAATCAAACCGCAACACGAAGCATATCCTTAGCAGGCTCGATTAAGAATGACGGGACTTGTTATGGTGCGCAATACTCAGACCCTTATGGAAGCTGGGACGATGTAGTAGTACAAGCATCTGTAAGAATCACTCTCGTAGAATATTATGCAGCAGTAAATCTAAATACTAATCACATAAATCTAAAATCAGGAATGACGTGCCTATTAACAAATCAAGATTGTGTAGACCTTGAGGGTGGACAAACTTTTTGGAATTCACTTCCCTCAGATAATTGCAAATTCAATCGGTACGATGTACTGTATGAAGGAATGGCAAAGAAAATTAAAGATGTCGGACATAGCTACACTCAAACAGTCTACACACTTTCAACTCAAGACATAACATTCGCATTAACTAAGAAATCTGAACAACCACTATGCGGTTACACGTTAATACGCACAGAACATCCGAAATTACTAATATTTGAAACCAGAAGGGGAGAAACTTTCGCTAAACCAAAACCAATAGCTGTAGAAAATTTAGACATATTCGCCTATGTAAACTCTAAATTTGTATTCGTCGAAAAACACATTCGAAATCAAATAAATCAGTTGTACCTCGACGTGCTGACACAACGATGCAATCTGGAGCAGCAAGTGTTGAAGAACGCCCTCATCATCGCAACACAATCCCCGGATGAATTCGCCTATCATCTCATGAAGGGACCTGGATACATGGCAGTAATTGCCGGAGAAGTCGCCCACATCATCAAGTGCATTCCAGTAGACGTGAAGGTACGGAGAACCGAAAATTGCTACCACGAACTCCCGATCTCCAGAGGTAACCAGAACCTATTTCTGTCACCACGTACTCACATCATCATGCAAACAGGCATAGAAATTACGTGTGACGTTTTGTTACCATCTGAATATCTTTTGGGAGACGCCTGGTACAAACTCCTACCAGGACCAGTCCAAAGTCTACCACCAACTATCATCAAGCCGATGACCAAACCAACATGGACATATACTAGTCCAGCATCCTTGGCAACCAGCGGCATCTATAATCAAAAAGATCTCGAGAAGCTCAGAGATCACATTATGTTCCCAGTGGAGAAACCAGCAGTGCTTAACACAATTGCGCGAGGCATCACTGGCCAACCCATTGGCAACCAAGACCTCGCATTTTCAAAAATGCTGGGAACAGATGGGCTAAAGAATCTCGTCGACTCTGTTTGGGACAACATGTGGAGTCGATTCATGTTCTTTGGTACCGCAAGCGCTGGCCTCATCGGGATCATACTTCTAATTCGAATAATAAAACTCATCGTAGACACGATCATCCACGGTTATGCACTTCATACCGTATACGGATGGTCGCTATTCCTTATCGGAGCAATCTGGGATTCCGTAACGCACCTTCTACTCCATTTAAAAAGGAATTTAAATGAACCACCGGAACCAGCAACGGGACCAAACGAAGACCACGAACTCTTGGCAATACATGTATCCACCCCTCAAGTTGAAGCGGAGCGGGGCCAACAACAGACGGCAGCCATAACAACTCCAGGACACTCTTCTGCCGGTCCATTCTCCTTGAAGGGCTGACATCAACCTCAACAACAAGCATCATGTTAGCACGATCGGGATTACTATTTTGATCACGACTATAATTATATAGAATCTTATCGCATTTATCACTTAATTTAAGCTACATTTAAGAGCTTCATTCCATTCTTTCAAATTTCAAATGTCGAATACACTTATAACCCGACATTTGATCTCAGAAGGGAGGTGTTACGTCCCCGTAACTCCACCACACTGCCCCTAGCATCCGACTACCCTTCGGGCACCAGAGCAAACCCTGAGTGGTGGCCCTGGCGCTAGAGCTAACGGAAGGCGGATGACATGGACCTTGAACGTATAGAGATAAGAGCTATTCTCCCCAACTATCTGGAAAATTAGGAAAGGGAAGACGGTAAGTTCAAACCAATGAGATGCCAAAGAACTTGCCCTCTCCAACCCCTAATTTTAGACAAGGATAGCATAAACACTAGTATAAAAAGAGCGAAATTGTGCTCTAAAAATCAGTTCTTGTAAAATATTCAACGACACCGGAACAAGCTGAAACATTGTACAGCTCTCCGTTATTTTTCAAATCTATAGTAAAGAGTAAGTTTAAATTCAGTCTTCGAAATTATCTAGAGTTGCGCGGACCGCCGCGAACTCTAACCACCTTCTCTCCCATTCATTATAGTGTCGCGCGGACCACCGCGGACTCTAACTTCCGTCTCTCCAATAGAATTGCGCGGACCACCGCGAATTCTAAATTCTTCCTTTACAATAGTGTTGCGCGGACCACCGCGAACGCTATTTTTCCTTCTTCACCATAGTGTTGCGCGGACCACCGCGAACGCTATTTTTCCTCCCTTACGATAGTGTTGCGCGGACCACCGCGAACTCTATTTCCTCTCAATTTAACCAGGGAATTGCGCGGACCACCGCGAATTCCTATCCTCCCCCATTAAATAAGGGTGTTGCGCGGACCACCGCGAACACCTCTTTTCCTTTCATTCGAACTCCCGGTTGTCAAACAGGAACTCACCATTTACATTTTCTTTATCATTCTCAAACCCCTTCGTAAATTCACATCTTTAACGATCAAATCACCGAGCCCGTATCCCAGACTAATTAGCCGTAGCTAAGGTCTAAAACAGGGCAATTTCTCATGTTACTTGGACGTAACAGATGCAATATGTGGATGGCGTGTTCGTTGCATCGCCAAGAGGAATAACATAATTTATCGTTCGTATGAAATACGCGAATCAACCAAAAACTACGTAAAAGTAATATTTAAAAAAATTCTATGAGACTGGTAATGAGACTTCAATTTATCTAAATGGGTCCACCCATTTAGATAAATTGATTTTGTTTGAATAAACGATTCACGTTACGACACATGGTTCAATTTAGACGTTTTGTAATGGCACTTTCGTATGAAAAGAAAAAAAGAAATGTGTTTGATATATTTTCCTGGATACCTCTATCAGATGTATCTCAAAATATATCAAACAATTTTTATGAAAAATATATTTTATGTACGTAAATATATATTTTTGGATATACTTTTCTACCATGAAGGAAGGTCTTACCATGGCGTTAAGATATATAAATAATGTTTACAAATAGTGTAATATCAATGAAAATCATCTTACTCTGGGCCTCTTCCATTGAAAATGAAACGGTGGTGTCTGGTGATAGAAAACCGAAGCTTGTGTGGCAGGGAACTCCGGATCCTCCCAGAGTTCACCGCGTTTCAAGCACGAACGCTTGATCCGCTCGTACTCGCTCATCACGTCCTGAAAATCATATAAAGAAAGCACAATTGTTAATCGAAACAATAATTCTTCACAAAATATAATATTTACTCGCATAGCTAAATTATGGATATTCAGACAACCATCGTGCAATAAATTTTCATCGATTTTCATCTTCGTCAATTAAATTAACGACGTAGTTTTATTGTTCAACAAGGAATAGGTAAATGAGAAAGGATTTGTTGGAAATAAGATTAAGCAACGCGAGCGTTTCACGCGTCGTTGCACGCTCCCCTCAAAACAGTTTGAAAGTTCCCAAGACCGCTGACCCCGATAAGACACTCAAGCTTCGGCTAAATACGCTTTGGTGACGTGAGTTTTCCTTCCGGAACGACCTCACCGGGACCAATTGCTTTATCGGAGTCAACACCCTCGCTGTGTCAGCATTCTTAGTTCTTCATTTCTATAATTTCTCTCTTGGAACAAGTACTTAAAAACAACTAAACCTGGTTGAGCATCCGCTACCTGAATTTTCATAACTGTGGTGCGTATAAGGCGAGGCGATTCACTCTTCCGTGCGAGTGCGAACAATACACTAATGAACATTTTCTGCTGTCAACACTCTCCTTGACATACCAGATCAGGGCACGGTACGAAATTTTTTATCCTCGATTGTCGAACCGGCGGATGTAAACCTTTCTCTCAACGTCTTTGCATATTATGCAATGCGCAATCGTCGAGTTAACATCGCGAGGTAAAAACCCGTGTGTTCGTCGATGTACCGTTCATCTTCTTTCAATAATGACAAATTGATCTTCCGGGTTGCAACATAATCGTGAGTTGCTGCGTCGATAAATTTCATCGTTCCGATTCGAAGATATTAAAATTACGAAAGTAAATACTGTGTCGAGCTGAGATCGGAACTTTTTGTTACTGCGAAATAATCATTTTTTCTTCATACTTATTTCACAATTTATTCAATACCCTATTTCTCGTAAAATAAACATTAATTACCATTGTATTCAAATATTTTCCTAAAGAACGGATAACTATCGTGCAGACATGATTAAAAATTAAATAAATATTCTGAAGAGGTCCAAGACCCTTCTTTCGCCGAATTGTCGTAGTAATTGCATTGCGAGTACGTACATTTTTCCAATGTTACAAGTGTGTTGTCAAATCGAACGTAGCCACAGTTCCAATTATCAATAATCTAAATTATCTGTAATAAAAATGAACAAAGCTTTCCCAATGCGAAAGTAGAATGAATGTGAATTATATTTCATAGTTGCAGTGATATATTTTTTTCACAGTACAGCTATAAGGTTCTTTAATAATAAAAACAATAAGAACGAGTAAAGTTACAAAGCAAATAATTGTAACAGACTCGTAAACAATTGAGTCGTATAACTGATTTGACGCAATAACAATTCTTCTTACTTATTCCACAATTTCTTCGATATCCTCTTTCACGTAAAATATTAATTAATTATCGTTGTAATTGAGTAATACAAATTCAAGAAAAAAATATTCAAATATATCCTCAAAGAACGGATAACTATCATGCAGAGTTGTTTAAAAATTAAATAAATATTCTGACGAGGTTCAAGACCCTTTTTTAGCCGAATTGTCGTAGTAATTGCATTGCGAGTACGCACATTTTTTCCTATGTCACAAGTGTGTCGTCAAATCGAACGTAGCCACAGTTTCAATTATCAATCATCTAAATTATCTGTAATAAAAATGAACAAAGCATTCCCAATGCGAAAGTAGAATGAATGTGAATTATATTTCATAGTTGCAGTGATATATTTTTCTCACAGTATAGCTATAACGTTCTTTAATAATAAAAACAATAAGAACGAGTAAAGTTACAAAGCAAATAATTGTAACAGACTCGTAAACAATTGAGTCGTATAACTGATTTGACGCAACAACAACTCTTCTTACTTATTTCACAATTTCTTTGATATCCTCTTTTACGTAAAATATTAATTAATTATTGTTGTAATTGAGTAAATTCAAGAAAAAAATATTCAAATATATCCTCAAAGAACGGATAACTATCATGCAGAGTTGTTTAAAAATTAAATAAATATTCTGAAGAGGTTCAAGACCCTTTTTTAACCGAATTGTCGTAGTAATTGCATTGCGAGTACGCACATTTTTTCCTATGTCACAAGTGTGTCGTCAAATCGAACGTAGCCACAGTTTCAATTATCAATAATCTACATTATCTGTAATAAAAATTAACAAAACATTCCCAATGCGAAAGTAGAATGAATGTGAATTATATTTCATAGTTGCAGTGATATATTATTCTCAGGGTACAGCAATAACGTTCTTTAATAATAAAAACAATAAGAACGAGTAAAGTTACGAAGCAAATAATTGTAACACATATTTAAAATAATTCAGTTGTATAACTGATTTGACGGAATAATAATTTTCCTTGAATTCTCAAATTTTTGCTGTGTCAATCCAAGTTTCAATGTCTCAAAAAACAGCTTTCACAAAGTTTCGCTCCTACAATATAGCAGACATGTAGGCATTAGAGGTAATAGAGTAAAGAGGAAGAAAATTGTGCATGCAAAAATCACGAGACGGATAGAGAAAGCGCATTTAGCTCGTTCTTTGACTCGTGCGAGTGCTCACGTTCTTCCGATAATCATAATTCATAATCCTCTCGAGTGTACAGGAACTCGTAGAAAACTATCGTCGTTCCGGTGTACCGGTAGTGAAGATAATCGCTGATAGTTGAATCGTAGGAGGCTCAGTGATGTACATCGCATCACGCAGCTATGTGCCACGTGATACTTATATTCGTTTGTACATACTTAGAAAGAAGGTGGCGGAAGCTCGAAGACGATTCTCCGATATCAAAATAGCGGAGAGTATAATGCGGGAGGATTATTTTCTGTGATAAAACGTATGACGAGGTGGATTGCGATGCTTTCTCAATGGCGCACGTCCGGCTTTCTTGAATCGTTCGATGTACTTGCCGGTTACGGTGAAACGTGCAATGCCGGGTGAATATCTGTCTCAGAGTCATGGTGCAGACGCCAGACTTTCTGATGATGGAAGTGCGTGATGCGGAAAACTCGGACGAGTTCCTCCAACGATCTTGTTTTATTAAATTCATCATTGCGAATCTTTAGCGCCCGATAAAGATAATCTGACGGCTGTAATGAGCTCAACGCTACCTTCATTTTTTATAGTCATACGAACAAGAATTTAATAGCTTTCCTTTCGTTTTTCTAATTCGTTGATGATGATCATAATTATTTTTTCTTCTTGCGAACCAGAGATGCTGGATATTCGTTAATTCTTCTCGTTACTTTCTAATACGCACATTTTGTTTATTTATCTCGTGATTTATTATTTATTTATTTATTTATTTATATTATAAAAATATCACTCTCACGTATCCTCAGCGGACATTCACTGACAACCAGACACAACAGACACCAAAAAATCTCAGTCACCCTCAGCAGTTTCCCTCTTCGAGTTGGAATTATACCAACGAGTCCTCTTGGAGCTCCTCCAGGTTAACCCAAGTTCCCCCTGATACCCCCTAACTCCGGATTATTAAAAGTCCCCTGAAATCTAAATATTCTTAATCCCTAAAGCTGAAAGTATGTATTTGAAATAAACGAAACGTACCCATCTAAAGGATTCTAACGTGGATCTCTGAGGGTGAGTGGGGTACAATATGACGTGGGCCATTTGTTTACACTGCAAAACAGCAATAATTTTGCTATTTAAAAAAAATATCTAATTAACCCAATAAATTATCGTTTATCGACAATGTACTCCGCGTCAAAATGACTCTCGTTACTCTTTTTCTTCATTCTACTTATTTTATAATTATTCTTTCATGCAATCTCAGCACAAAAAAATTTTTTTTTTTATTCATTTAACGAAAGGTCAAGACGTGTAATCATCGTAGGAGAACACTGTTATTAAATAATAAATATGTAATAAATTAGAAGACACATAAGCTAAAACATCATTTATTTCAATGTAGCGAAAGGAGACCTTATCCTCTACAAGAAACTCTGTATTTTAGATCTTGCGATCCTTAGATCATGCAGATAATTCGCGTGATACGTCAAAGGGAATAATACCACTTTCGCGATCGAGCGGATCTCGTCGTCTATAGAATTTTACGCTCGCCAAGTCCTCGTGGCCTTGAGTGGACCCGCCTCGACGGGGGCTTACATGAAACGGTAACCCGTGTACAACACACGTGTTACTTCATTGTCGTGTGCGAAACGAGCTAACCTGGAAAAAGATCAGAGACCGAAGAACCTCTCTCGCAGTCTCACACAGCCACTCTATATTCGAGTCCCCTTCGACTCTCCCACTATCTCGAGTCTCGAGCTAACTATTCCGTAACTCCATTACAGGCTTGCTGTTGGCCATTCGTGACTCAGAGATTACAGTTTTATAATCCGTGTATTAAAATGTTGACAAGAAAAAACGAATAATCGGGAATGAGATATTCATAGGAACGTCGTTTATTATAGAATTTTTTAAACCCTCGAAGGAAAACTTTGAGGTCGAGGTCTCAGGAAACTTTATTTTCATCGATGCAACGATAGTAACATTAAATTACATATCCTTGTACTTGTTAAACGATTATTTATATTTATATTTTTATTTCGTAACTTTAAAGTAAATCTTTGTACGAAAATAAATTTTTCTCTAAAGTAACACTTCCGTCCTACGAGTGTATTTATTTGTTTCCTTCTGTATAAAATAAAATCAAAAAGCGAAATGTCGTCAGTGGGATAAAAAAATCACTGTATGATTAATAATTATTTAATGTTTGATCTTTATGTTAAATATTGGAAATTTTATTTAACGTCTAACATATCATATAAAAACATATAAATTTTTCTCTAAAGTTACACTTCCGTCCTACGAGTGAATTTATTTGTTTTCTTCTGTATAAAATAAAATTAAAAAGCAAAATATCGTCAGTGGGAAAAAAAATCATTGTATGATTAATAATTATTTAATGTTTGATCTTTATGTTAAATATTGGAAATTTTATTTAACGTCTAACATATAAAAACTGCCATTCGAAGGTTCCCATCGAAGGTTTGAAAAATTCTATAATAAACGGGATTTTAATACACGGATTATAAAACTCTTTTAAGTTTTTTTACTCTTCCACTATATTTTTATTTAACGATATTATTATCGTTAAATAAATTTATATCGATATTATTATCGTTAAATAAAAATATAGTGGAAGACTAAAAGAAGATAAAAGAGTTTTATAATCCGTGTATTAAAATCCCGTTTATTATAGAATTTTTCAAACCTTCGAAGGAAACCTTCGAGGTCGAGGTTCCATTTTCAGGAAACTTAATTTTCATCGCTGCAACGATAGTAACATTAAATTATATATCCTTGTACTTGTTAAACGATTATTTAATATTTTATTTCTTATTTCGTAACTTTAAAGTATTAAATCTTTGTACGAAAAGAAATCTATCTTTAAAGTAACACATTCGTCCTACGAATGAATTTCTTTTTCTTCTCACTGTATAAAATAAATTTAAACAGCAAAATGTCGTCATTGGGATAAGCAATCGTTGCACGATAAATAAAAATGTAATGTTTGATTTTTATGTTAAATATTGGAAACTTTATTTAACGTGTAACATTCACTCAACAAGTTTTCTTTATAATTCAGACCTTTGATACACTCGTAGAAAGGTTACAATTTATATTTAAAAAAAATGCCGTTATAATATCGTTGACTAAAAATGTAGTGGCAGAGTAAAAGGACACCCGGTATACGCTTTGTGTTGGCCCGTCAGGATAAACCGCGATGATGCACCTTGCCAACAACACAGAAACTTCTCTCTCGTCGTAATAATAACGGGAAAGCAACGCGAGACCGTAGCTCAACCTCGTGAACTACGACCCTCTCATGTATCTTAATTCCTATTGAATTCGCAGGCGTGCGGAGAACCAACACCTCCGCAAAACAGCAGAAAACTTGAGAATTCTAGGTACGTGGTGTACTTAACATACAGTCGACTGTAAGCACTCCTCGAGTTACCCGTAGCGGAACTCTTGACGAACACGCATTGCGAATATCATACGAGAGTAAACCAGTTTATAAGAATAAACTCGCAGCGATACAGTTGAAGGGAGGATAGAATGATAATTAAGGGGGGATTTTATATGTATCTTTAGCGCCTGAAGTTACACGCGATGTGTAATTGCATTGGCGAACGGTGAAACATATGTTAAGACGTGAGAAATATTTGCTTTTTTTTTTTCGCGGTAATCCAACGACATTCCATCTTCGAAATTCTCGTGGGGATTGCGACGTTTCATGACTTTGTTTTGGCCATCTTTCATAAATGATGGGAAATAAAAAAATTACAACAAAATATCTTTTTCCTCAATAAATATCATTAATTTCGTGTAAACATTTTTTTTATTTACATGCGTCGGTATTTAGTTCTTTTTTTCTATCAACTTTTACTTTCACATTGATTGGTGATAATGATAACGAGATAAACAAGTAAATTTCGAGACAAATTGTTAACTCGAATGATGCATTTCAGTTAGCAAAATATATTATTTCTTTTCATTTGATAAGTTATTGTCGTTATCATAAAATGATTTTAATGCTCGAGATCAGTAAATCATTTATCTTTAATAATTATAATTATTACTGATTAATCGTTACGCTGAAACTGATAAAACGTTATTGACGAAAAATTAAGTTACAATAAAAATGAAACTATTAATTAAAATAATTTTTGTTTCTTTGCTTCTGAAGTTGATTAATCGTTATATGATGGACACCGATATCATATTCATATCGTTTATATAAATAATATACACATAAATAATATAATAATCATTATACGGTTGCCTCAGCAATTAATAAATTGTTGCTAATTCTACTTCTTAATATATATTTTTGATGTCGCATACTGTTTTACGATGAGAAAACATTCTTAATAATAATAAACTCGAATGAGCGATCAGTTAAGAATAGAATAGCAATTAGAGTTCGCGGAGTCATCTCTCTGAAAGCCGGATAATTAATAAATAATACAGACACGCGAGTATACTATACGCTTATGCCAGCGTAGAAACGGTGAAGATAAAACGTCATCGCAATTCGCTTCTAGCGTGGCTCCCAGTGTCAACGTAATCAACCTCAAGAGAACGACGCATCACTGTATTACGATTCCCCTTCGGCACCTCGTGTGTCAGAGTTTCTTCGTTTTGCCTGCACGTCAGCATTGCAAACCATGAGATCTTTATCGTCCGTTTATTCCATTGGATTTAAGTTATCATTTCACTCTCTTCTGTCAGATCTTCTTACCCACAACTGTAAATATTTATGAAATAAATAATAAAAAGAAGAAAAAAATGGATTTCTAAGTAGTTTACCATAAAAAAAGTTGCATACTTTTGTTTGTTTCAAACTCCGACGACATTTATTATTTAGAAAACCAACGATTACTGCGGAGATTACTTTTCTATGATCAATTCTAGTGCATTCTGACCCTCGTGATATCAATAGCTAATGATAAAAGCAGAATCGTAACTGTATTATCGAAAGCGGAAGTGGCGCGGGAGAAAAGTAGCACAAAATACTTATAATACCATGTTGCAATTGAGTTCCAACGAGCGGATCAACGACCAATCGAATATAATATCTTTGAGGAAAAAATATACGTCGCGATAGATTTACCGTAGCCGCAAAGTCACGCTCGAGATACGGACCCTCTCGTTGTAGCAATCCAAATGGCGAGACGAGAAAATCACTGTAATTATCATTATGAATAATTTGTGAGGCAAACCCTGGTTTTCACCCATCAAAGTTACACTTTCACCTCGGGGCTACACCACAGAGAACAAGTTTTAGCGAGTATTTCAGGTTCTTCTCTAGAATTTTACTGCGTAATAAATCTGTCTTAAGCCGATGATCTACATGTTTCTGTCATTCTCCTTCGCTCCACCGTAACGCCAATGGTTGCCAATGTCACTCGCATTTACAGCAGCTCATTGGGAGTAGTACATCGTATTAAGCTGGGCACCTTATGGCGATGCACTTTCCGCTGACTGTATTATTGCAACAACAACAAAAAACCGAGAATTACAAGTGTACCTCGTTAGTAATGACTTCTCGTTTGCTCAAACTTATCGAGAGATTAATTAACGAGTGCGAGAATTATCTCCAGAAGCACAAAAACCACGAGGTGACTTGAAATAAAAAGAATTTTAAGAAAGTAAAAAAATTCTCGATTAAAAGAAAAAGTTTAATAAACAAATTTGGATTAACAAAAAAAAAAGTTAAATAATATGAAGATAATAATTTATCGTTGCACTATTTTTTATTAATTCTATTTGTTTGGTAAACTGATCTGTTACGTCGAGAGTTTTTTTAAAATGTTTGTTTCAAATTATTTTTATTTGATACTTTTTAAGGAAATATCACGCGACGCGCTACGACAAATGAAATACAAAATTGGGTATTGGTTATTTAAAGAAAAATTGCTTCAAAATAGATAACAATGCGAATGATGACCACTTGCACTACGCAAATGTCTGTGAAATTATTTTTATTTAATCCTTTTTAAAGGAAATATCGCGCTTCGCGCTACGACAAATGAGATACGTAAATGGTTATTGGTTATTTAATAAAGAAATTGCTTCAAAATAGATAACAATACGAATGATGGTCACTTACACTACGCAAATGTCTGTCAAATTATTTTTATTTAATCCTTTTTAAAGGAAGTATCGCACGTCGCGCTTTTAAAGGCTTTAAAATAAATAACGATGTGAATGAAAGTAACTACAGGACTGTAGCTGCTTTCATCGTTATTAACTGACGGCCGCCCAAATTATGTTTTAAAATAGAAATAAAAATATTAATTTCTCACAAAACATATTTGTTTTTTTTAATCATTGAAGAGTTTAATATGTTTACAAAGATATTTTACTTTAAGCAGAATCTTTATTGTTGATTATTTAATAAAAAGTTTCATTGAAAAAATGTCTTGGGGTTGTACACGACGCCGATACCACAAGAGGATTAATTGTAAAATTATAAATTGAAGCTAAATAAAAAATGTTCGAGATGTTGAAACATTTTCGACGATTTACAGAGTCGTATCGCGTTAAAAAAAGCGAATAATTTAGAGAATTCTCGTATTCCTCTCTGGTGTATTCGCGGATCGACAATTAGTATTTTCTCTCGTGGTTTCTTCGTTGCGTTAATCTGACTCATAGATCTTTCTTCTCGATAGAACTTCACGAGAAACGCCCTTCGTGTCTCATCCGGACCCGGTCGTATGTATCGTGTACAATCTTTTTGAATCGTGCGGCTCACTCGCTCACGCTCCCATTCCCGCGTGAAATCCTGCGGATTGTCAGGGGCCCAGGGTAAACAAAAAATCAAACGGAGGAAATTTGTGCAACAGTTCGTGCACAATTTACACTCCATAGCGAGTGGCTGTTGTTTGCTTTCGACTGATTGGTCTATGCAATCCTCTTGTCTTTGTAAGAAGCATAAATTCTTCGCGAACTGCGCGCTGTATCTCAATCTCTCAATGAAATGATAAAGAAAAAAAAAAGAAAAAAACCAAATATTAAATATAAAACCGGTATTTTTAATTATACTGTCACGTGTTGACAGAATTTCTGAGAATATTCTTGAAGATATCATGGTTTGAGTACGTTCGTGAACTCTATGACCTGACTGGTATCGCTCGAGTACCCGTTTCGTATTCCTCGCCATCTCGAGGATCTATCTCGCGAGTCCTCGAGCGTCGTCCGTCCTTCGAGTCTCAGTGCGCGCAAGGAGCTCGAGCTTCACGAGAGATCCTTGTTCTCTTGCAACGAGAAAGAGTATAAGCTTAATCTTTGCTCTGATCTTCGTAACGAGTGAAAAGACGTAGGATCTTCTTGAATTTAATTTCTTTATATAGCGTATGACGTATTTTATTGCTTTTCAATAAATGTTTCGAGTACATTGAGTCAAATGACACTCATCCGTACAGTTTGCTGTAGAGTTGTATAACTTTTATTCATAAGTGTACAACTTTATTGTAGATAATGACACAATTTCCTCATATCAGGCCGTCACGATTACACGGTGAATTGGAATTTTTAATAATTCAATATATTTCCATTGCATTGTACTGAAATTCTCATTAATTACGCGTAAGGAGTCAATAAAATGTTACAAGATCATTTCAGTAATATTCATTACATTTGGATCTTACTAACGGGAGGCGGAGGGGAGGTGTGGGGCACTCTAATAAGTACAACCATTTTCATTATTTTATTATCATGTAAAATATAAATGTTATTGGTATACCAGTTATCTCATCTGGTATATCAATTATCTCATCTGGTATACCAGTTATCTTGACTGGCGTAGCAGTTAGATTAAGTTGTATACACAGTCATTTTTGCAAGTTTATAATTTCGATTGATATTAGAACAAAAATCACGGTTCACACGGGAACTTATTTACAAGAAATGCTCACTTTATGGGTAACGAACACCAAATTATTAAACAAAGATGATTTTTTATGTGACGTACTGAATTATTAGTAATTTGTTTTTCTCTCATTTCTCTCCTTAGCTCTTTTATCGAAAATTATGTAAAAAAAATCACCATTAAAATAATTTATTAACAAACATATTGTTTACGTGTTTGTACACATTTTATTTTTTAATCTTCATACATTGGCTTGCATCTTTGAACTATACGTCACACCAGGCTACACACAAATGAAACAGTTTTTAATTAACTCGTCTTTCAAGTAAGATGGAAAATTATTTTCTAAGTTAAACTTTTATATAAAAACTTTAACTTGTAATTATATAAGCTTAGTAATAGCACATTGTATTGTCATCTAATATTGTATTGTATTGTATTTTATCTATACGGAGTTTTTCTCTTTTTATAATCTTCACCCGATGTTGCTGCAGACTTCTCGATCAAAGTATTCCAATTAAATTTAGAAAAACCTTCGCCATGAAAATATATCTTTATTTACATTAATAAAGACATTGTTTACGTGTTTGTACATATTTTATTTTTTAATCTACATACATCGGATTGCATCTTTGAGCTACATTAAACCAGACAATACATAGACGAAACAGTTTTTAATTAACATAACTTGGCTTTCAAGTATGATATAACGATATTTTCTAATTACTTAAAGAAAAAGAAATTTAATTATCAGTACATACTTAAACTTTTAATTAAAATAGCTGAATAATAGTTATATATTATATTGCAATCTAGTATTGTATTCTACTGTATTTCATCTGTACGGAATTCTTCCCTTTTTTTTATAATCTTCACCTGATGTTGATGCAGTTGTCTTTAACGATGTATCCCGTTCGTTGGGGGCCTGGGAAACCCATCTTGTATTAAATTATCATGTTAAAAATATGATTAGATGAGAAATTGTATAAGAACAGCGATTACATTTTTTTTATGTACATTTCCTCGGTGTTATCAGTGGTATGTTCACCACAGAGTACATCATCCTAAATAGGTTTCGCTCTATTCCTCGCGAGATGATGACTTTTTGGATTCTCGTGGTCGCTCACCTACGTTCTTGCAGCAATGTCTATACAAAGCACCAGAGTTGTATACGTGTAAGTACACAGAAAAGACAAAGATGTTGCGGCCTTGAGTTCACTCTTCTAGAGTTCAACGCATCCTTCTGCGCCTCTCCACCGCCTCCACTTCATTCCCATTCTATTGCTATCCTCTGGGCACAATTTTCAGCTCGACTCTACCACCCTGAGTTTATACGCAGCATGTTTCAGTGAACATTTTCTTGGAATAATTTTTCAAAACTTAATTAATTATTAATGTCATCGATGTGATAATAAAATTATCACATCGATGAATTATCACGTTGATTGCAATATTAAAAAAAGATATATATAAATTATTTAGTTTGTTACATGTTATGACTTTTAGATTACAGAAGCAAGCTTTTTAAATAAAATGTATTTACTTTAACAATTAATTCTCCTTGAACTCTGCTTTCTTCATCAGTCTATGACCCGACCAAGAAAATTTCGCGATCGAGATTCTCGTCCCGTAATTTCCCCTCCGCGGATAATCGAGTTCAACCCACTATGCGAGTGGAAATCGACTTTCTACGCAGACCGTTTAAATTCGTAGCTCTGGTTAAAAAAAAAAAAAAAGGGGCACCGTGCCGAGGAAGGCGGTATAGCGGTCCCGAAGATCGAGTCGTACGTTGGACAGGGTCTTTGCTTCTTATCGTCCACGCGTTCCTATACCGTACACTATATAACAATACATATGTGTAGGTATGTACGTGCATTCGAACCCGCCAGAGGCTTTTGCTGGCGGAGTAGGTATTTTGTGTGTTTCGAGGTCGAGCTCCAACCAAGAGCGAGTAACACCGCGTCGAGAAAGACCCGGTTTCGCCCGCGAGGGCCCCGGGACCTCTTCGACGAGAACTGACGGGCAACCGCGAGGCGCAGAAACGAGTCTCTTTCTCCTTTTCTCTTTCTTTCTTTCTTTCTTGAATCGTCGACTTCTCTATATTCTACTCGCGAAAGAGGTGCACGGTATTCGACAGTGTATATACTATATTCTCTTACGCCGTGTGTAAATCACAAAGAAAAAGTTCAACCATACATTTTTCGGTTATCTTACTTGATTCCAGAGAAAGCTTTGTTTTCATGAAAACATTTTCTTTCGAAATTTTCATGTGAACGTGTTCAGAATGTTTAAAAAAATTCGGTTATGCTCGACTGCATGCGAGGCCCTCGATTGTGTGTGTGCGTGTGTGTGTGTGTGTATGTCTGTGTACAAGGCAAAACCCTGTTCACATTACCTTTTCATTATTTTCCACCTTTTGTAACGTTTTATATACGAGAAAGATAATATTGTTAAGCACATTTAATCATAGCGGTGGCTTTGCGATAGATGGGACATCGTGAAGAAGCCATCTACAAAGTTCTACTTTGCATTTTTTATTTCCTATTATTTTTGTTTTCTCACTCACTTTGAATTTAAGAGAAAATTATACTCCTAAAAATATTCTAAACACGATTAAAAATTAATAAAATTGTATCAACTATATGCTTTCTCGGAAATTTAAATATCGTTGTTATGAGATCGAAGATATTGATTCAATTGATAATCATTAGAACATTTTTGGGCGCATCACAGAGTGCACCTTAAGCCATTGTTAGTACGAGTATTTTTTTAATATCATATTTACGCTCAAGTCGTGTAAATAACAAGGAAACAGTGTAACCGTAAAAGTACCTTATGGAAAAATTTTCAATCCATTTTACAATTACTTATTGGAAAATTCCCTCAAAAAGGAAATTCTTATTATCGTTTTCTGTCATTTAAAGGGTAAAATATACTTTTGAAAAAGTTGCAAATACGATTATAAAACGTAGTAAATTGTATTTTAACCTCTTTGACCAATAAGGAAAAACACAAATTTATTGCAATTGTTTCCAATTTTAGAATTTTCAACAATCTCACATCCAAAAAAAGGAGAAATTTTATGCATAAGCCAAGAGATTTTCTCGGAGATTTAATTTTCATCATTCACGGATCAAATTAAAATACCTTAATTGGTTTTTTTCAAGCCAGTGTTTACTCATTGGCGGATGCTCACATAGCAATTTCAAAGTCGATATTATACGGTGTATCCGTATACACGCCCGTCCGAAGGAATTTGTATGTCGCAAGAAAGTATCTCGTGAGCAGCGATGACACCATAGCTATATAGTCGCGTGGGCGAATTATCGAAAGTAAAAATTCGCCCCATGGCCATTCGAGTATTGTTTCCACATGGGTGGACGTCGCTGAACCCACTGAGATCCTTGGCCGAATCTTTCTCCCCCCCCCCCCCCCCCCCGCCCGTTACTTATTCTTCTTCAACTTCTTCTTGACAGTAAGCAATAAACACCGACGCATCGACCCGCTGTAGCGCAATATCATAAAACGCAATTTATTGCGTGATTTACGTTGGCGTATTTCACTCGTTTCTTTTCCTTTCCAACTTGTTTTCTTCTCAGAAACGTGCAAGTTCAAAAGAAGTTAATATCGCTTTTTATTTTTGCAATAAAGATTAATGACATTATTTCAAAATATAATCGAATAAATATATGTTTTTCTTGCCGATACTAATTTGAATTAATGATACATTGAATATGAATCTTAGAATATTTTGTAAACAAATTTAAAGACAAATTTATTAAGACATTGTAACAAACTTTTCGTCTTTTAAGAAACGGTTGGAAAATTTTGTTAAAAAACCAGAAATTTGTAAAAAGTCAAAGAGTCACTGCAAAGATTTTCTTCCAGCTGTTGTTGCTTGCGATTAAGTGGTTAGTTAAATATCGACGTAATCATATTTTTGAAAACAAAATTTACTATAAATTGATTTAGTGAAAAATAGTTTGTAAAATTTTAATTTTTTTATTTCAAAGAGAAATATAATAAAATGAATTTGTAAAAAGTTAAAAGGATTATAAAAAAATATTCTTTTGCCTACAATGCTATTTTCAACCATTAAACAATTAAGTAAATATATAAAATGAATTATTTCTAAAAGTTCAAAGGCGATAAACTGACAAAAAATCTTATCCTCAAAAATTGCTTTACCCAATTAAGTACTTTTTATTCAATTACGTTTATATATGTTTTACTTATTTTAATTACGCGAAACGCCAGCGGAATATTCTTTTAATCGTTCCAAAGAAATGTCTACTTGAATTAAAATGACTGAAAGGAAAAAAAAAAGAACTTGAACGAAGAGCTCCTTCTTTTAAATCGTACGTCGAAAAAACTTCTATAAGAAAATAAAGCCGCACGATCACTACGACCTTAATCGACGCCAACGTCTTAAAATTTCGAACCATCGTACAATTTCACTTATCTTAATGCGATGTGCTACAAATTTTTGTTGATATTTCCCGTTCTTTCACAATCACCGATTATTGCTATTACACTTGGCATTTCATGACGGTTCAGTCATCGTATCGCCTTAAGCTTCTTATTAATAGCCGTGTTTATATTTCTCTGATTGAAGTGTACCATTTGGAAAATTCGTTAGGATAACAAGACAACGAGATCCAATCCGTATACAATTTCGTACTGCTGTGATCTCTACGCTTTTGTACATTGTTGTTAATTTCAAACCGCGGCAGATGCTCCGCTTTCCCGTATCACCAGATTTAAAAAGCGGAAACGAGCAATTCACGGTGTAACCATATATTATAAAGTATTAAAGCCTCACGGTGTAACAAACGTGAATAAATCCAAAGGCAAGAATTTTATATCCAATCGCGATAATGTAAACGTTATTATGTATGTACCGTTCGGTAAGCATCACACAGCGCAACCCGTTAAAAAGAAAAAGGATAAAAATGGTTTGTTGCTTGTGTCGCTGAAGCGTGACACGAAAGTTTTAACCACGAGGACCGCAGAGTGAAAACACCGTAATAGCTTCCGAGTCTCTCGAGGTTACAGAGATTCAAATGATGTTCAGTAACATTTATCATCGATAAATTCCAATACTACAAAAAAAAAAAAAAAATACAATAAAATAATGTTTATCTTAATAATTCATGAATTTTATAAATTATCTTCTAAATATATTTAGATAAAACGTTGACCTTCTCAGGGTCTCGTACATCGTTACGTAGAGATTCAAAAGAGATTCAATAACTTTTATCATCGATAAATTCCAATATAACAATAACAAAGAATCAATAAAATAATTTTTAGTTTAATAATTAGTGAACTTATTAGCGTGACTTATTATTGTTCATAGATAACTAGGTTATTACTTGTTACTAAATTTATATATAAACATTACTGTTTAAATTTTTTAGTGAATGTGTACTATAGAGTTGATATAATTGTTTACTTCAATGGAACGTATTGGTATAAACATTTTTGTTAAATTTTTTTTTATGTAACCACCGGATATAAATACTATTCGTGGTTTTTTTGTATTATTTTTGTATTCCGCCACGCAATTGTTTATCTTATTTTTTCATTACGACACCATAGGCGTGAAATAAAATTGAAATTCTGAAGAGGATATGCATCTCAGGACCGAAACGTAAAGTAGAATAATCGAGAGTTACATTTAATTCTCCGGTTGCTCTTGAAATGTCTCTTTCCTGTATTCATCCACAGCCGCCTACCAAAGCTTATTAATAATAAATGAATTCTATAAATTATCTTCTAAATATATTTTAGATAAAATGTTAACTACCCCAGGGTCTTGTACGATGCATTACGTAGGTCGTTTTGTTCGAAAGTATCTCTCGAATTGTAAGAAAATAAAATGAGATTCGATAACATTTATTCTCAATAAATAACAGAGGACATATAATAAAAAATATATTTAAAAAAGAACTTACGTTAACCATTCGTGAATTGTCCTATTATCTGACTGAGTTTGAATTACTTGTAAGTAAAATTATCACCACCTCAGGGTCCCACGGACCCCCACTTGAATTAATCCTCTGTCAGAGTGTCACGTACGTTGTTTTGACGGAATAAATTTTTATCGTTATACGATAATACACTTGTTAAGCACTGACTGCTCTTGAATAATATTTTTAAAAGCTTTTCTTTAGCGCCACTGAAAAACCACAAAATTTTATTTTTTAATCGGTCTCTGTAGTCACTTTCATTTTTCTTTATCGTTTAAGAGTATTTTAACGGTGCGAATGATTTCGTCAGTTAAATAAGAAACAAGAACTTGATGTCAACGACACACGCGCCTCACTGAATCAGCTCAACTTTCAAAGCTTTGAAACTGCGTTAAATCGTTGCGCACGCGATCGCGTCGAGTCCGCGAGCGAGGACTGCGGTAGCACCGAGGATCCGGTCCCGGTTGCCCTCCTGCTTCAAACTTCCTTCTCTTTTTCCACCTCCACCTGAATATTGTTGCTTCATCCGTCTCGTTCTCTCTTGCGATGGAGACCGACTACTAAATCGTGCTTGGTCGCGTACAGACACTTTGCCCTTTTCTAATGTCAGACTCGAGTAGACGCCAAGCAGTGGAATATTATATTTCATGAGTTACTATTGCGTTCACTAAATTATTATTTTGTTATTGCATTCAGATGTTCTTCTTATGAATATTAATCTATTTATCGTAGTTTTGTTATTGCAAAAAAAAAACTGCTAAGGTATACCGACGTGAGTTCGTAAATTCCTTCGTTACAATAATTTCATTCTTGCGTTTCTTGTTACATTTTTAATTTCCAGTGACAATAATATTTGTTTTTTTTTTATTAAAAATTAGTGCCACAAAACGTATAAGTGTAGTTTAGAAGCATTTTTGCATCTTTAAGGTGCTGTGAAAGATGTATTGTCGCAAGAGAGATATAGAACTAATTTAGGAATTCCGAATTTCTTTGCCACGATTGATCTGTCGGATTTTATCCGGGAATGTTGACCGGCAGAATCGTTAGATGGAGAATAACGCTCTTGACTTTTATCCAACAGATTAACCGTGACAAAGAAATTCAGATTACAGTTTTTATTACCCACCGAGTACTAACGCATCAGCTTAAGGCGAAACCATCTTAAACAGATGTGCTGCTGCTCTTTAACTGTGCCGTGAGCGCCATACTAGTTTTATCAGTTTTATAATCATGCAGTTTTCGCTTCCCCTTAAGGTGATATGCTACCCCTCGATCGGTATCATAAAATGTAATATAAATTTCTCAGTTACGATTAATCTTTCGAATAAAAGAAGAAAACAGTGAATTCCGTCTTATAATTTTACAGTTGACCCTTCTCTATTTTAATCCGAAAGATCAATCGTAGCGGAGAAATTCGCAATGTTAAAATTTTGCAATCTTTCTCGTACGCATAACGATCTGAGAAAGAAAGACGACATGTAGCACATCGTCTTAAAAGACAATGTGATAAGAAATTAGAGAGATGGCGCTCACACAGCGGAGTGAGAGAGAAATTAACGGAGAATGTATTTTACGAATGTCGTCTTGTATCAACAGAAATTCCATGAGTGCGAGAGAGCCAGTGCTATAACAGATCACGTGAGATCGAGAGAGTGGATGACAAAAGAGTAAGCGACAACGTAAATACGTTATAGGTGTGCTCTGTTGTATCGACGTTCAACGTCACCGTTTCTCTTATCGACCGAGTATTTCCATCATCACTTATCGACGAATTTTACGAGTTCGTCGACACTGACGTTGATAAATAGTTTAAAGAGCAGCAGCACCGGGCTGTTGCCATACGATATATCTCAGTAGTGCTTCGTATCTCGAAGAGAGTTCTGCTAGACTTGGGTGTTGATCGTGTTCGTTGCGAATCCAGTTGTCTCAACCTGCAACAAGGATAACGAACCGTATGTATTCATAATCACATTTGCCAGTGTTTCGTCTACGAAAGGATGGATGATACCGTCGATCCAAAGGAGTTGAGAGCCACCCTCGAGACTTACAAAAAGCTTGCGAATGATTTTGCTAACCATGACACGATTCTAAAGGTCAGTTTTAATGATTAATCTTTTTCATCTTATCGTTGACTCTCAGGTTCATCGTATTCGTCGTTTACAAGACTGCATATCATTAATTTTCCCGTTGATAACTGTACCCCGCAGGACAGAACGGTTCTCTCGTACTTAGCTTACGTACTCGAGTACCCAGATTCCGATGTAGTGCAGCTGGCACTCACTATACTGGAAATATTTACGAGAAATGTTGAAAATTACGTTCACGTAACTTCCACGTTTGGTGTTCGAGAGTCACTCGACGCAGTTATAAACAAGTACAATGTCGATGATCCAGATCTCGCCAAGCACGCACAATCGATCAAAGACGACATAGAACGCATGAAACCACCTATTTACAATCTGAGAAGTCGCTGTCGAAGAGTCATCGAACCAAAGAAACTAAAGACCCACGTTATAGTACTCCACGTCAGTGGTTTACTGCCGGTATGCTTCTCACAATTTATCAAAGCATTAATATTATTCTTAGCGGCTAATACCATTGTTACAATCCAGGAAACGAGAGCCGATCTAGAGGCTACGCTGATACGGATCGAAGGATTAATTTCCTTAGTCGTAGATGTCGAACATCAGCGAGTTACCATGAGGACACTGATCGTCGTTACTGCTAAACAAATTGCCGAGGCTATAAGAGATAATACGCAGAATATGGAGGCTAGACTAGTAACGAGAAATAAATTTAATCAGGAGTTTCTCGTTAAACTGGTAATTTTCTGTAGAAATACTTTTTGTACAGGATACTGGGTTAAGCAGATTTTATTTCTCATTGTTTCTCCAAAGTATTTATGCTTCTAACCTCTTGAGTCTCACTGACGTATTTGTCGACGAATATATGCGTCGATATCGACGTGTCGACATCCGAGAGGTTAAAGAATCAATTTCTTATGTTTTCAAATTATTCAAACGAAGAAAATTATCTTTCTTCAACAGGAAGAATAATATACAAAATTATAATTAATATTATTTTATAGGTTAACAACGATTTCACCGATTGCGATGATATGCCAGAGTATTTGCCAGAGGACGATGATCAGGAACCAGAAAGAGAAGGAGTCGTATCCTTGTTTACAGGGTTGAGGCAAAGTGCTTCGACTCTGTACAAGTCGACGGCAGAATTTCTTCACAACTCGTTTTACTGGTGAATCCTCTTTTTGACCAGGAAAACTCACCGCTATTTATATAAAGAAAAAAAGGAAAAATACAATGGAATTACATTATTTATTCGACTGTGAGCTTCAAGTGACCGATGCGTTTGAGAATCTCACTGTCTCTTTGCCTAAGAACTCGTTGACCTAGCCAACTTACAAATTTCGTTGTTCCTTAACGATGCTATAGAACCATGACTTTGATACAGCAGTGGTAGATTCGATATGTACCACTTACATCGTGTACCACTTACAAGATTTCCTTAACTATTAAGATTTGTACATATTACGCCGTGAATAGATTTGTTAATGTTAATTAGAATTAATACACAAAAGAGGCTCAAGAGTGTTTTCTCTCTCTCTCGCCAGACTCTTGTCCCGTGTCAATGTTATAATCGTCTTAAGGACGAATACGAGAGCCTTGTAGACAAAATACTCCAAGAATCTCTATCTTTTTTCCTGATCAATCCATTCGGTGCATTTTACCTTTGGACATTTATTATTTCCACGAAGAAACAAACGAGATGGGAGGGAGATAAAGATGTAGCTCAGAATTGCAATACCCGAGGCATTTAGAAAGAAACAAAATATTTTACAAAACTTCATTCAACAGCAGTATTAGCGTCGTAATAGCTATCTATCCATCTTTTTTCTTTTTCCTTTTATTTTCAATTTTTGTAAAAGACTGCAAACCTTTTGTCGTACTCATCAATCGCGAGGGCTGTGTAAAAAAAAAAAGTCATGACAATTTTGATTTCGCTTACGTTTATGTAAATTATTATCATCATCAATTTTACTCGGCTATTGTACGTGAAATGTCCTTAGTCGTACTCATCTCAGTAATAAAACATAATATTACTACTGTCTTTCTCTTTTGATTATTTTCATTGTGATTTACCGTCGGTTTGATGAATGAAAATAAAAAGATACGTCTTTACGAGTACATTATTAATGGTTTTTTTCTGGTAAAACCAAGTAAATTAGTTGTAAATTGAATGAAACGATAATCCATTTATCATTTCCTATGTAAAGAAACTTTACTTTTCGAATATCGTGTGTACAATATTTTAATTAATTTAAATAACTACGACATAACGAGACAATTTTACAGCTGCTACTGTTAACAAACGATCGCGATCGCGAAACGAAAAGATCGCGAGTACTGTGTATCAAAACTGTTTTATTTTTCTTCGTTTTTTACAATTATTTTCATCGAGCAAATTTACTCGGCTATTGTAGGTGAAATGTTCTTGGTCGTACTCACCTGAGTAATAAAATATAATTACCTATGACAAGGTGTTTTAATTCTTTAAACGTTTTTTTTTTTTTTAATTTGGCGTCGAGATACAATCGCGTCTCTTGATATTTTTTCTGTCTTTCCCTTTCGACTATATTCACTGTGATTTAACGTATGAATAACGAAAATGGAAAGATCATCTTTCATCTTTACGAATAAATTGGTTGTAAATCGTATGAAATGATTATTTTTTTCTTCAAATTATCTCTTTGTAAAGAAACTTTAATTTTCGGATATAATTCGTGTATACGTACGTGTTATGAATTAACTCGGCTTATAGTACGTGAAATGTTCTTAATCTCACTCACCTGAGTAATAAAACATGTCACTGTTGCCCTTTCGACTATATTAATTCTGATTAGCTGCATGTTTAACGAATAAAACTTAAAAGAGCACACGTATCGTCTTTACGAGTGCGTAGCTCATGTGTTATATTCTTAGGAAAATCAAGGAAATTGGTTGTAAATTGAATGAAACGATAAACAATTTTTTTTCTTCATATTCTCCTTATGTAAAGAAACTTTACTGTTCGGATATAATTCGTGTATACATCATTTCTAGTGATTTAAACGACTACGAAATAACCAGTCGGTTTTACAGCTGCCACTATGGACGAGAGGAACGACCTAACATGCGTTTACGCGCATACAATTATAAAAAAAATTAAAAAAAAAAAAAAACAATGGATACGGTAGGAGCGCAGCTACAATCGCGACATTACCAAGTACAGTATAATGCATCTTACAAAATACTTCGATCATCTCCGAGGGATGCACGGACGCATATGGTATTGTTTTCTTCTTTTTTATCTCGAAATCTTTAGCTTATAATTCATTCAGCTCGTACTGGTATTGTCTATATATTTACAGACGTAAATTTGTCATTAAGGCAATTTGAGTTTCAAAGCAGGTACAATAGACGGACTGCGAAAGACTTAAAAATTCGCATGATTTTAGTTTCTCTCCTGAATTTTAATAAAAAATTTTGTTCTCTATGCTGAGCGGAAAAGTCCAAGGCGCTGCAACGCCAAATATTATTTCTTAACTTTGTTTCTTTATTATCTTTTTTAAAAAATATTTTTATTAATTCGGGACTTATCGAAGAAGGCACATTTGTACCATTTGAAAAAGAAATTGCACATCCGCGTTAAAAGATTCGCGGTTTCGCATAAGAACCTACATGTATCCAGAGCGTACTCTAATATATAGTCACGGTAAAGCGGTGCCATCGCGAAATTATCCATTTTCTTATGTCCTAGACTCACTCTCTGCTCTAACATTTATTTAAATATAATTTTATGCTTCACCGAACGACAATTTCTTTAATTAAATCGCCAGCCGCAATTGTCTTCGTAATATCGTGTAATAATAATACTTATTATTATTATTATCATTATAATAATTATTATTATAAGTACCCGGACGTCAACCATAATTTTTTCGATTAACGTTTAGAATATTTTAAGTTTATTAGAGCGAGAGGATGGGGCGGCACAATTGTATAAATACTATCATTGGAATGAGTAAATGCGATCGAACAATCATTACCGAGAATAGGAATGACTGCTTTTCTTTTCGTTTCGTTATCGCTCTCGACGTTATCGAGATGTATTGGAAGATCCCGTCTTTATAAATATATATTCTAAAGTTTCGTACGGCTCGGGCGCTACGTGTTCTCGCAATCTATAGTTGAACATTCACTGTCCATAAGCCTCACATTGGCCGCTTCGCGCGCCAACTACCCAGATTGCACTATATAATATAGAAATATATTATAAATTTTAAACGTTCGTTCATCCTTCCTGAATCTCAGATTAATGGTCGTTACGAAGGTTTATAAGAGATTTTTTATTTCGACCTGAATTCTTGACACGGCGAGGGCGGCGGCGGTGAGATATTTAAATTATATTTATAATAATAACGACACAACAAATATATTTGTACAAATAATGAGCACGACGAATCTCGATTTTGCAATAAACAGAATTGGACATTTACTCGATAAACGACTTTTGATTGAACTATAATCGTCAGGGAATGATTAATGAACTAAAGATTTCAATTAATAAATTTATTGATAAATTATTGAATTTATTCGAACGATAATTATTCGTATAAAAATTATCAAATTCTGGTGATGAACTTAAGTAATGATGCGCGTTTCGGAGCGACCAGTCAAATAGATTGTTGGAAAGTTTGGCCCGATAACTTTATAAGTTTCGTCTCGTTTGACGCGACAAAATTAATGTCTTGGCTGAGTATGTCAAATCGCTTGCAAATCTGCATTCGCGCAACTTATAAATAAACACGAAATACGACGATGAATCTACGAGGGTGAGAGGGGAGGATTTTTAACGAGAGCATAAAAATTCTCTCAATATTAATATATCTTTCGCAGACAGACTCGAACTCTACGCTTTCATTTACGTAAGTGGGCTTTTATAATTATTTTCGCATTATTTTATAAACGCGTGTCTTCCACAACGAAACTTAGCTACCGTAAATCAGAGTATTATACGCCATATCGATGAAAAAAATGTACAATTCGCGACTCGACATGCGATACACATGTACTTAATGTACGAAATAATTATTATTTACAGATCTATTTGTCGCAATTGACAAATACTGGATAATTCATTCAACGAGGTGCTATATATATATATATATAAGACAAAAACATCACCACCGTTTTGTTTCTACGCTATTTACAACTTACGATCGAAACTTAATCCTTGCGATTTGGGGTAGGGCTGCTTTCAGTGACAGACAAAGATAAATTATCTATTTCGCCTTTGAAAATTACCATTATCACGCGTTATCTTATCGTAATTGAATAATAAAAATTTCCTTCGATTAGCTTTATAGAAATAATTTGAAAAAAATGATTTTATATATTCAAAGATTACGTTAACATGTTAAATTTTTCGATTGAGGTAAATAAAATGGAATTTTTTTATTACACAATATCGATAAGATGACCGTGACAATAGTAATTATTATTTAAAACTAATTAGAAAATTCTAATTCGTCTATCACCAAATGTCTATCTATCGCGAGATCATGATTACGCGTAATCGCTACGATAGCTACACATTGCTCTCGATTCTGTTGACGGATCCCATGGCTGTCGTCATTGTTTTCGTGATGGTCTGCGGAGCGATCGTAATTTCACTGAGTTCGTCCGTTTCGGATTGTCCCGATGTGTCGGACGCATCGTCCATACCTTTTCGCTGAGGAACAAGAGAAAAAGAAAATAGTTGTTTAAAACTGTGCGTTACTTGCGTTCGATGACGCAACATTGATCGATTGTTACCTTGTGCGAGTGATGTATGTTTCGTAATGCTCGTTGAACCTCCGGATTACTCTCAAGCGTCGAAGATTGGCTCGAAGGTGGATGAGAGTACTCCGATGTGTTCTCCTCGTCCGAAATCAGTGTACCTTCTATTCGAATAGACGTTTGCTTGAATCTTCGAAAACGACAGCCTGGACCAATGGGCCTTCTCGCGATACTGAAAACCATTTTTTCAAAATAATTCTCTTGTAAACCTAATTTTTTTTAGAACGAATAAGATTCATGGATTAAGTAATGATTAATTAATCTTTTTAGTATTGAACGATTAGTATCGTATTTATTATCAAATTACTGAATTATTAACGATAATAAATATTCTATGACTGAATATATTTGAGAATTAATGGAATATTTAAAAAAATAATGTTGAAAAGATTATTATTGAATGAATACCTTCTACGTCTAATTGGGTAGTCGTAGGTGTAACTAGGATCCTCGCCCTCCTCATCGGACCAGCTCTCCTCGCAAGCTTCGTCATCATCATCATCATCATCATCATCATCGTCGTCGTCGCCGTCGTGCACCGACCCCATCCCCAGCGCCGAGTCTACGTCCTCTCGTCGGCACAGCGAATCTATCGTATCGGAACAACGTCGTATTTTTATATCAGTCTTGTCACTTTCGACTACGATTCCATTGATAACGATGCTACCAAAATGCACGGGTAACTTTGCCAGATCGTCCTTGACAGTTGTGCCGTAGCTAAAACGATCAAACAGAACAAAAACGTGGGCAAAGAACGACAACAAAAGCTGACAATTGTGGTTTGACAAATATTCAGTAAACAATCCCATCACTCGTATTTCGATCTTTAAAAAATTATCTTTAAGGTATTAACCACGCGCCGTAGCGGTGGGGGCAGATGCGTGCATCACTCCCGCACTACCAACCCTTAATGAAATTCCGGATAGAGGCGGATAAAAATTTTCCTTTCTGTGTACTAAACGTTTTCTGTAACTTTTCTTTTCGTGTTTGCGTATTGGTCAAGGAATTCACTCATGTATCCACAGTCATACGCAGACGCTTTAAGCACATTAAATCAGTTTCTATCCGTTTTATGTCATTCGATCAAAATTTCTTTACGTCTTTATCCGTAACCCATGTAGGTTTGTACAATCAGCCCAGGACTGCTCGAGCAGCCTATAATATTCAGTATATCCAATATGGAAATTTATTTTAGGAAGTGTCTTTCACAACGGGTCGTTCTGTAATAATATTAAAAAAAAAAAAAAAAGAAATTGGTCCACAGATACGATTTTTTCTTAACGCTTCGTGATAACATAATCGCCAATTCTGTTGGACCTACACCTATCCGTTCAAATTTATTCTAGGATGTCGGAACTTTACAGACAAGAACAAAGCTTTACATTATGCACAGCACATCGGTTATACATATATATCGCTCAGTATATTTATTATTCGTTGAAAGCGCGGTCGTTGACTTTTTACTCATAAGAGAAACTACGTTGAAACTTTTGACATTTAATGTCATTTATTTCGTATAAAGTGCAGATAGCCTCACCTGTTTTTTTCGTGCACAAGCTCTTAATCACTGTACATTCAACGTATAAAAAATGTCGATACCAATCTAATAGTTATTCTCATTGAAAGCTTAGATAGAAATGTTGTGATACGGTGATAAGTTTAGTAGGCCTTCCTCAACCATTGGCAATTTATTAATCGAGCGATTAGCGACTGATACACACACATTATTGGATACCAGAGCAAAAAAAAAACCTTTGAAGAGGGATTACCTGTGCGTCGTTATTAAATCGTCGCAGTTTCCATTGTCGACGGGCGAAATAAGTCGATTAGCGTTTATAATCTCGCTGACTTTACGCCCGAGGGTCTCGAGATGATCATCGTCGCTGCAATCCTTCAGTCTTTCGTTTCCGTTCGATTGATTCTCCATGTGATGGGATGTCTCGGGACTCGAGCAATTCCCATTTATCGACTCGGTTATAGACTCGACGAAGGACGGTTGCTCCACCGGGGAATCCAGAGTATAGTCGATCCTTGGAAAACCCTCGGATCGTGAATGCCTGCAGGAATCAGTCTCCGTGATACTCGTTATGTCTGTTTGGGTCTGATGATCCACGAATCGCAGAGACAGCTCCGCACTCTAAAAACGTATTTTCAATATCTCAAAATCAATTGTCCTCCAATTCTAACAGCAACAAAATCATTGAAAAATATTTTCTACTTATTTAGTTTTATATTATTTTATTTCTAACTTGATAGTTGAGATAATTATTTGTATGTTTATTAAAATTAAGTTAAATATGGTGTTCACCTTTCTCTCGCGATGCGGACTCGATCTTGGGCTCGAGCTTACACCACAGCCTGATCCTACCCTACGATGCCTGTACTTTCGTTGCTTAAAACTATTGTTCGGTGCTATCATCACGGTTTCCGGTTGATTGGCGTTGTTCAGTTGTGTATAGAGAGTCGCCTTAACAGGGCTCTGTGGCGAATCGAGTGGCGACGATGGTGTCGTCGGGGTCGAGGAACTCGAAAGTTTCACCGTCGCATTCCGTCTCCGTTGCATCCTCTCCTGAGCCTTCAGCAGGGGATGCACCAAACGTTTTTTGTACTGTTTGTACCCCGACTGTTGTTCTCTTCTACGAGTATCACAGAATCATATTATCAAATTTATTCAAAAGTTTAATAAATGTATTTACAATTCCAATGTAAACGCACTTGACCACATCGCGCTCACGCTGTTCCAATTGCAACAAAACTGCACTTAATTCGAGATAGAGATCGTTCGTTCTTTCGAGCTTCTGTTGATAATGTACCCTGATGTCTTGAGCGTGTCTCAATTCGTCCTCCCGACGACGTATCAAATCGGCCTCGAATCGAGGACTGCTGGACGTATTAGTTTGCATTTGGCTCATGTGTTCTCGTATTTCTTCCCTCCATGTTTCCTGATTAACGATAGCGAATAATATATAACTTAAAAATAAAAACAAAGAAATTCATTGGATCGAAGGTAAAAAATCGTTTTAAAAATCCCATAAGTTTGATTTGTTGGTAACGGTATAACGATCATGTCAAAAAACTCAGATCGAAATATTGAAAAATTGTAGAAGTTCTATTTATTTTTTAATAGACAATAATATTGAAAAATATGAAACTCCATCTACAATTTGTTATATTTGGCCATGGGGATTTTTATTAGATTATCAGAACATCGTTACGAACAATCAATTTGAATCATTCGAATTACGATAGAACATTCCGACTAGTTGTATAACCGTTTATATAACTTGTATGAAAATTGAACAAATTATTATTATTATTATTACATTAAATATTTTCTTACCTGGGTTCTCAAGTATTCTTCTGGATCGGTGCTGAGTATGCTGACAGCGGTGATTGCGACGTGTGTCTCAATCTGTTTGAAGGATGGCCTGTTGCGAGGTTCAGCGGTCCAACACCACTCGAGAAGCATACGATATCCCTCTTGCCAACTCGAGAGTATGGGAAGACGAAGCGAATTGTTTCCAACTCCCCAAATAATTGCTGAAGAGTCGACGTCTTTGTACGGTATCTCACCGCTCAGTAATTCCCAAAGTACGACACCGTAAGACCTTGAAATAGAAATAAAAATAATAATTGCAAACATATCGTGTCGTGTCGTGCTATATATGCTACGGACCAGACGAGTTTATCAACGAACATTCAACTCACCATATATCGACCTTTTCAGAGCACGGCTCGTTCCTAATTATTTCCGGAGCCATCCACGCTACCGTACCCGCAAATGTCATTCTCGTGCTTATTTCGTTCCATTCACGGCTTGTACCGAAATCACTGATTTTCACAACATCCTCGCGACCAATTAAAACGCTGCGAAATCAAAATTATCAACTGATTAAAAGAATCTACGATAAATTAGATGAATATTCGTGAAATGGAAAAAATTATTGAACAAATTACGTAAGATTACGGATAAATAAATGAAATTTATTTATAAAATACTTACTTTGGACTCTTCAGATCCCTGTGAATAATTTTACGAGCATGAAGATAACTCATGCCAGCTGCTATCTGCTGAGACCACGAGACGAGACGAGTCGGTGGAATAGGCTCCCCGGCTCGCAGTATATCGTACAATGGTCCATTGGGACAGTATTCCATGATTATGCAGTAACACGGTGCCTGTGTACATACTCCCCTTAAAAATAAATGTGTTTAATCAAACCGTGGTTCTTAGATCGATCCTTTACTACGTTTTAAAAAAAATCCGTTGTCTTGATGCTCACTTGAATCTGACGATGTTCGGATGATTGAGCTTTCTTAAATGTCTTATATCAGTCTCCCTTGGTTCTCGAACTTTTTTCACAGCCACTATCTCTTTGTTGAGCATACCACTGAATACTGCACCCTGTGCACCTGACCCAAGCCACTGGAGTTCGCTGATTGCTTCAAAGGGTATCTCCCAATCATTGCCTGCAGACCAAAATAAAAAATTGGTTAATATTAAAACACAAGATTGAAAAATCATTCATCAAAAAAGAGTGTCGATCTATCGAATGCAAAAGAAAGAAAGTCAAATAATCAAAATTGTCAGTAAGTGCAGAGTCGTACAAGATTTTTAAAAAGTCATTTTTTTCAAATACTTTTTAAGATTAAAAAAAAATCGATTATTTCAATTTATTAAATTTCCGATTAAAACTATTAACTTTTTTTTTTAGATTAAAATTTTTCTCCAGTGAAAGTGCAGCTTTTAATAAAAACAAATAATTCGTTGAGATAAATTTCACTCCACGAGTTATAAAAATCGTTTTGCTTAAAGACGAAGCGTCATTTAAGAAAAAAAAATTGAAATTACTTACACTGATTTCCTTTGATCTTCTCATTGGCTCCGGCCTTGTAGAGAAAGGTAAATACCGGTCGCATGCATCCGAGAACACCATCCAGCCAGCTCGGTTTCGGAGTGTCGAGAGTGCCTGCCGTAGGTCCGCACTTGGTTGCCGAGTCGCTACTAGAATTCGTATTGCTCTCGGATTCGCTTCTGCTATTCGCGACTCTGACCTTTTGAGCTGCCTGGTTATCTCTGGTATTGCACGTATTGGGTCCTACGGCAATACCGCTCAGCTGACCCAACTCCTCCTGGATGCAGAGCATGCTGCACAACAAAATTGAAACAACACAATTATCATCCACGCGGCGTGAATAAAAATTAATAAATACGTAATAAACACATATATATCTATAAACGCAAGTGTATGATATATATATATATAACTGTGTATCGTATCACAGAGACGAGCACCGTGCGTTATCTTGGACGCATTCCATTGGACGCCACCGACCTTCGCATCTCTTGCTCCGCAATATTTTCTTTACATCTTTCTTACCTCGTAGCTACGTTGGCTGACACTGTCGCAGCGGGTACAATCTCCTCGTCCTGCGTCTTCCTAATGAAAAATCGTGCGAGCACCATTGTCCCGGATCGAACATACGGATTATTTTTGTACGAATCTTTCACACTTTTACCGATAGTTCTACTTGGTTTACTGTTATTATTATTATTATTATTTGGTTTATAGTTGGAAGACCGCGACGTCGATAAACACAGAAAACGTGAGATAAACGATTGCACAGTAGCGTGGGATCCACGCTGTAACTTGTACGAGTTTTCTCTCGTCTCCGCACCGTTATCGTTTCTTATCATTCGTCTCTGTCCTCGCTCCAATTAGTACGAATGGTCGGTACGATCTTGACGGGAAGTTACGCACTCGGGAGAGAGAAAGAGAGAGAGAAGAAAGAGAACGAGAGTAGAGCACGGAATCACGGATTCTACTTCTAACCAACTCTCATGGGCACGTTGCGTTTCACCTGAATCCGCACGACTTACGGGACAAACATGGTATCATGCGCGTTTTATTTACGCATACAGTGGCACACAGCGCGTAGACGTACGTGCTCGGCGCACGTATATCCGCGACTACAGCGCTATCAAAGATGTACATACTCGGACGTCATCGAGCCATTGGGAATGAGGATAACACGAGATGGGTACAACCACGAGGAGAAACGTGACTCTGGTTGCCGAGGATTTCATTCGCTTTATGCAACGTTAATGAGATGGCGTTATTAATTTGTTAACGAGATGGCGTTATTAATTTGTTTATCAGATGGCGTTATTAATTTGTTAATGAGATGGCGTTATTAATTTGTTAATCAGATGGCGTTATTAATTTGTTAATGAGATGGCGTTATTAATTTGTTAATGAGATGGCGTTATTAATTTGTTAATCAGATGGCGTTATTAATTTGTTAATGAGATAGCGTTATTTATTTGTTAATGTTATCTTGACGAATATTTAATTGTACGTGAACGTTATAGGCAGTTCAATATGAACGCGTTTTTTATTTATTTCCGGCACAATTTTTGTTTTTTTGTAATATTCATTGCAGTGTACTGGGTTTTCCCTTTACGGACTTTCTTAATTACCGTTGCTATTCAACAAGGTATTTATTACTAACGGGAGGGGGAGGAGGGCGTCCACCTGCTTCGCGCACAAACCCCTCTGTTAGAACCCGGACTCTGAGGAAAACCCAGGGTTCACCCCCTTTCATGTGGGCGGTGGCGGTAGCGGCACCAACGACATATTTTTATAATCTAGAAATATTATTTTTTATTATTTTTTTGTCGGTCCTTTCTTCCCTAACAAATTAGTGGTTCGAATGTGTCGAAACTTAAAACTGTTTTATTCGTTTCCTTATTGGCTGTTGGTAAGTTTCAGGATGCAGTTCTTTGCTGAATGACTTCCGTGATTAAAAACTCCGATAGAATATGATACAACGATAAACCCAAAAGCACGATAACCTATCGTTGGACGAATGAAACACGATAGGCCATCATCGTGCTTCCAGCTCTATCGTATTCTATTGGACTTTTTAATGTGAATTTAATTTAAGGCACGTTTATTGAAAGAAAAACGTCAAGTTTAAACGATTTATTCAGAATTACGATCTATCCTGTCGATGACAAGGATTTCAATCGGTTTTTGCAACGATAATTGCGTGGCGTTTTTAATTTGTAGATTTAATCTGAAACAAACATTTAATTGTATGTCAACATCATATGTAGATTGATATAAAGATGTTTTTATTTATTTATTTATTTATGTCACAATTTATTTGTTACTACCATCGAAATCCACGTATTCGATCGACTTCATATTCACATATTCGACGGAATGCATGCGCAGAGTGCTCGGAATGCGGAATGGAACCGATAGTGACGCCCTCTATGCTATTTCTAACTATTACATTTCATTTTTTTAAGTATTTGCTTCTCAAAAAAAAAAAAAAAAAAAAAAAAAACCAATAGCTCGAATATATTAAAACTTAATGTTATATCATTCGTAACCTCATTGATTGTTATCACTTTTTCCTTGGAATTTCCATAAACATTTAATAAACTTTATCAATCGCAACTACGACAGAAAGTTAATCGCCTGAAATATTATCCAGTGCAACGTCACAAATCGAACAAATAATATTAAATTAACTATTCTTGTTATATTTTATTGTTAAGTTTGTTTACTATACAGACAATTTATTTTATTTAATCATCAGGAAGCCTTTGAATATATCGACAAGCCAAACAGGTGTTTCACTCCTTGTTCTATTCTTCTCGCGAGTGATCGTTCCCCTCGAAATATTTCGCATACCTTTCGGTTTACTCACTCGCTCACTATTTGCACAGCATAGTAGAATGTACTCTCACCTGTTGGTAAATATGTGGGTCTCCGGTTGTGAGGCAGACAAAACCATCTGGTTGACGACAACCCGAGTAGCAGAAGCCGGCGACGACGAGGTGCCGGTCTCTTGGGCCTCGAACTTGTAACTCTCCACATGGGCCAGACTGACTTCCGTCTCTGCCGGGGTTCGCATTTCTTCTCAATTTTCACCGGATCGAAGATCCACCCTTCTGCAAAACGAACAATTAAAATTCGTTTATTTTCAAATACTATTATGTACAAATCCTCGATTGTTATTCAGGAATTTATCTTCGAAGCTCTTGTCGGATCCTATTCTATTGCTCCACGTGCACCAGGTATATTCGACTCTCGTTACAAAATACCCGACACCCCACTATATTCTCAAAGGAATAGATATTCGAAGGGTCTCTCGTTAAACACACACACACACACACACACACACACACACACACACACACACACACACACACACACACACACACACACACAGAGAGAGAGAGAGAGAGAGAGAGAGAGAGAGAGAGAGAGAGAGAGAGAGAGAGAGAGAGAGAGAGAGAGAGAGAGAGAGAGAGAGAGAGAGAGAGAGAGAGAGAGAGAGAGAGAGAGAGAGAGAGAGAGAGAGAGAGAGAGAGAGAGAGAGAGAGAGAGAGAGAGAGAGAGAGTGGAATGCCGATATATTTAGACGTGTGTGTATGAAACGGGTTCGCAAAATGGAATGTGGGATGGTCTAGTAAGGGATACGGTATGTGGTTAAACGAATTGGAGTCCCTTTCGTTTTACTTTTCGTTGTGAATTTCGAACATCGATGTGAGGAATAATTTTCGATCCTTTAAAAGAATTCATTTCTCTTCATTTCAGATAATAACTAAATAAGCAGCTATCGCGATAATCAATCCGATTATCACGTTGAGAAATCTAAAATTACTGAAAATGTATTACAACTGAACTGTGCGAACAAATTAATCACAAATGAATCAAAGCAATGTCCCTAACTAATTACGAAAATAAAGTTCTCAGTTAAAAAAAACTATATCAAATCATTGTTAAATATTTTGATATTTCAAGTACAATTTATAAAAAATTATCTCAATTCTTTGTATATTCGTAATTGAAGTAAATTACGATACTTTCGAATTACTGACCGAAGTAAAAAAAAAATGCACAAATGGCATTCAAGTTTATTGAAATCTGAATGATGTAAACAATCCTTAGCAGCCATAGTTAAAAATTGATTAAGTTAAATTCGTCGCTTGCTAATTCATAACAATGACACCATAATGATAAAAATTCATTGAAAACAAAAAAAAAAGATTAATAGTTCATTTGACGAAACGGTATACTGATCGAAGATGACGAAAAACTCTTACATCGTATTTAGCCATAAAATAAGGTAACAAAGATGTCAGAATTAAGGTATTTTGATAAATTATCTAACTGCAAGATACCTGGAATTAACGTAGATTTACGTTGGTATTATTCGAAAGTTGTTATCCTCGTTAGAAGAAATAATTGTTGATTCGTAAAATATTTAAATTTCGATTAGCTAAACAATTGAATAATTCGCTACACCTGTAAACTGATCTCGTTAGTGTACCGATAAATCTAGTATTCCTATATAACGAACGTTAATTACGCAACGTGTAGGAAAAAGGCGGGAAGAGGAAAGATTAACAGAAACCAAAAAAAAAAAGGTAGAACCAGTTTTCGAGACAGAGAGCTGAGTCACGACACCGGGCGAAGGTGCATATTCCTATTCCTCGGAGTAGCTATACCTCGGTTGTACCGTATGTCCGTATAGCTAGTGCTCCTTAGCTACTGTCATGGCCGCGACGAGGTTCACGATCGATCGGTCCCTCCGATCCCCCACTGCTCGTTGCAAAAACGTAAGAGCTCTCTTCCGCGAGACTGGCGAGGGTGAAGAGAGCTGCTGGACTTGCCTCTTCGTTCTTTCATATACCGTATGCGTACTATACCCTATGTACTATAGCTAATACTACCGTGTCGTACACAGGAACAGGGGTTTCCTCACGTAAGATACGAATGCGTCACTCCTCCTACGTACAACAGAGATAGGATTTAACGCGGCAGTCGCATACGTCAGACGACGTATAGATAGTACACAGATATTATATGCTTTGTGTAACATCTGCGTACGCAGAAGGGTGCCACGATATTAAGTCACCCATTGCTGATTTTCGTGTAGATTATGCAATATGCGCGCTGAATAGTCGAAGGGATAATATGTTGTTGTAAAACGAAAGCAAGCCGGGAAGTAGATTTTCAGTTGTAGGTTAATTTAATTCAGGAGATTGGCGTATTTATTTAATTTTATTTATTCAAGCGTTACAAAATACGTCGCATATGTTGTAATGTTAGAATATCGTGTGTCACCAAAAGTACGAGAGTGAATCGCTGCATTTTTCCATTCAATGTTTATACCGGATGGTTGACAAAAAGTGACGAAAAATAATTTTAACTTTTCAGTTTTTGAGGAAATCAATAGCGAACTCATAATCAACGGATTAAACTTGGAGTTCTTTTAATTTTACTTATTAAAGCGATTAAGAAATGCGTCGCATATTTTGTAATGTTACAATATCGCGTGTGATCAAAAGTACGAGAGTGAATCTGCTGCATTTTTCCATTTAATGGTTATTCCAGAAGGTTGACAAAAAGACGAAAAATAATTTTAAGTTTTCAGTTTTTGAGGAAACGAACAGTATAACCAACGGATTAAATTTAGAATTCTTTTGAGGTTTTTTTTTCACTCAACGTACTCAAAAAAGAGCTGAAGTGAAACATAAATTATTTTACAATCTCGCCAGTAATCCCCGAAGTATAAGAGCACAGAGCCAAGAAGATTCTTTGTAAAAAACATGGCTCGGGAGGATCTATCGAACGCGATAAAGTTACCACATCGTTGCGCAATCCCAGGCATTGAAGTCACTGCTCAAACATAGTAAAGTATTGGTTGTAAAGCAGAAAAACTTAAAAATAAATAAAAGAATGAATAAATAAATAAATAAATAAATAAATGGTTCGCAAGTAATTCGAGCATCTGTGAATAATTACGTACACTGTACACGGATAAATATAATCAAACTATAAAACATTTCATGTCTATTCTTTAACAAACAAACAAAAAATTAAACAGCGAATACGACAAACTTTCCATAAATGTTTTTTGGCATTATCGCGATTTTAAGATTTATTGAATTGAACTAAAATTCAGTTACAATTTATTCACAAATATCTATAAAATGCATACTCCCTTTATTTTACCCTACGGGCAGCTGGGAGTGAAAATATAAATTAATATACAATTGTCGATGCAGATGCAAAATTGACTTTTTGGTCGGTGCGCTATATTGCGCAAAATATAAAATAAAAAATAGCAACTGTGTAATATACAACGGCGCAGAGTTGGACATAAAGGTTAACGGACATTTTGAAATGAGCATAAAATGCCCTGGTACAATCCCACCCATACTACAATGAATGCTACGGGGTTGAACTCGGTCTTTGTTGAGCGCGTGCACCAGAGTCCGGAGGCAGGTAGTGGTCTACTATGTATAGGTTAGCGATCTCTACCATTGGCGTAACATTAGGTGGGCCGAGCTCGTTTCACCCTGCTAACAATGGTGACCCTGGTAAAAGGCAACTTTGCACTTTGCATCCATCATGAAATAGCGGCAACGAGCGAACAAGCGCGCGAGGGTGTAGTACGAAATATCGATTAAACGGTGGTTGACGAGGCCAGAGTCGGAGTACCCTTCGAGATGCGATAAAACCGAGCGCGGTAGCAACTGTCGTACATACACACGACATACTAAAAGTGTCGCTGCACTTCGATATTACTGTATCTAGGTTCCAAAGATAGAGTAGAAACGAGGACCAGCGGCTTTTGCCGGCGCCCCGTAGTCGTGACGGTTCACTGCACTCGGCAAAAAGATTCGTACAGGGATAAACGAACGAGAGAATAAAACAAGAGAAAAAGAGAATCAAGGGCGAGAAAGAAAGAAACGCGTTGAAATTCAGTACAAAAATAAACTGCAATCGGGAACGACGTGTGAGAGGACAAACGGAGCGAATCGTGAGAAAGAGAAAGAGTGACGGAGAGAAGAGATTCTATAAATATATTATTTAGACCGGTGGACAGGGAATGCGTGGGACAATTGTTCGACGAGGGTTCGCGATTATATGTTATACAGGAGATTGGCGGTGCTTCCAGCAAAAACATGCCCCTGCTATATAGCTTTGGAATGAAAGGGAGGAATCGAATTGTATATATAGCTATCTTGTTTTATTTACCTATCGCACTCTTCTCGTTCTATCCTATTTCCCATTATCTACCTCGGCCCCTTTCATCATTCTCTTTACCGCTTCTCACTCCGAGGATCCTCTTGTTTTTATTGCCATGTGCCGGAGTTCCCTACTTACGCCTCCGACTTTGTGGTCAAACTCGTGGCAGCGGAGGAGTGGAGACGCAGGATGAGAGCTGCGGGACGAGGATCGAGCGAGGAGAAAGAGATGAAGCAAACGAGGGGGCGAGGGTAGGGCAAGAAATCCCTCGGTTTTCGGTACGAGGTTCGTGCCAGGGACGTAGCAAGTTTCTTTTTTACCCTTTACCTTCCCGATTTAATATTAATATAATATATCTTTGAGTGACATGGAGCTCCAGTAATTTGGAGTCTGTGAAACTCTTGAAATCTTACTATAAGAGAATGTCCTACCCTTGTTTAGAGAAAACTATGGTAAAATTTATATTTCTTAATTCCAATGTCCTATTTGTATACAAATTTTGTAGTATTCTTAATTCGATTTTAATTTTCTTATCACATACGAAGTGTGTAAAGAGAAAAAGTATTGTTTAAGCCATCGAGAATGCGGTGAGAAGGAGCGAGAGAGTAACACGACTGTCACAAATCCTCTCTGGGTATTTTGAGTTAAGATATGCGCCACGTAAACAAGTTATGTGTCCTATCTTAAGGGGAGGCTCGAGTCACGTGATCATCTACGGTCGGAAAATCCGCAAGTGCGACAGAGACGGAGCTAATATTTCTAACACCATTTTCTCGAACCCAGATTTTCTTATAAATGTCGGATTTGTATTGTTCATTGCGTACTACACTCAGACGGCAAGAATCATTCTTGTGACGCCTGAACAAAAATCTAGGTTCGAGAAAATGGTGTTAAAAGTTTTGAGATGAACTCTTGGTATCGAGTCTAACCTTAATTCACGAGCAGAAACTGTTTGTAGGCATAGATCGAATGTTTATCTACAAAACTGTGGACTCATTCTCCATTGGTATGTACGTTACTATATTATTTACATTTATTACACTGCGCAACAAGTGGTAAACATTTATTGAAATATCGCCACTTTACGAGTATTCGGTCTTTATTCTACACTTCAGAAAAAGTAGAACAAAGAATTTTTACACTAATTAATATTTACTGAGCATTTACAATCGGTTTTTATGTCAACACTAAACTTTTAAAATAATCTATGAAGATACTGGCGCGTCAGTTAAATATTGGAGAATTCGTCAGACTAATACGCATCCGCAACCATAATTGAATGCGCAACTGATCCATAATTAACATTTACGGTTATTCCAAGTTCAATCGAACACAAAGTATGTTACAAATTCATAGCACATAGTAAACAGTATTTAATAGATTAATTGTCTGGATCTATTAATTTAAACATATCTATAAAATGAATAAAACTTTCGTTCATTTTATCTGTTTCAAAGTTCTTAAAAAAATATTTTTTAAATAAAAAAATGTGCAAATAAAGAACTAAGATCGTTGACTTCAAATGGAAGTGTCGACGACAGAGATGAAATATTTATTGAGTATAATGAATTGTTTGGCGATTAGAAATAATTGGAAAGTAGCACAAAGTGACGAGAACATAGTTGGGAAGAAGTGGAAATGTTATCGACGTTAAGAGAGAAACGGCGGTAAAGATGGAATATTTATAGCAGACTCAGAGGTTATACAGTGCCAGAGGTATAGCAAAATGGCGGAGACGGAAGCGAAAATGGTCGTGATAGAAATGGACAAGTGAATTGATGGAATATGTAAGTGGCAGGTGGATCCCGTGGGCAAGTACAAATAGAAAATGTAGAATAAGGGAATGATGCGTAAATGTAAATGTAGCGGAAAAGGCATAGAAATTAAAAGATGGGATTAAAAATACGAAGATATCACGGAGGACACGACACCACATACACGCTGATCGCAATCAGTAAGAATTAGAAGGTGAATCAAAGAATAACAAAAGCAGAAGCAGATAGAAAAATTAATTCGGGACGGAACATTTCGCAAGACATGGAACAACGAAAGCAGATAAAAACGAGTTCCCAACTGGAAATTAATCGAAAATCCGGTGTGCGAAGGATGACTATGAGCATCGAAGAAAAGAAGACTTGGCAGAAAAATTCTGAAGATGGGGAAGTGTTTTTGAAAGAAGGGAAACGTTGTGAAAAATTAAAAGTTTGTAAACCGAAATCAGCAATGAATATAACTCATGGATATTGGATAACTAGGACAACACGTGGAATGTCAGACAGGAAAAAAAGACAATTGGGTTATCTTAAAATGAAAAGAAGAGGAAGAAAAGGTGTAGCAGTTGCAAGCTCGGTTCTACCGATAGTAAAGGCGAATATCAACGGAAAAGAAAAAAAAGGGAATTACACAGAATGTATGAAAGAAATTAGCATTTAGAAAAGTTAAAACAAGGTTAAAGCAAGAGTGAAGGAATGGATGGAGAAAATTAAGGAGATTATATGTAGAATAATAAAGAAATTGAGGAGGAGCTATGTGGATTGTACAATTATTGTAAAATTAAAAGCGAATGTATATCGAGTTTTTGGGAAGGTGTAATGGTATCGTTGTTGATTACACGTAAGTGATTATGGTTAGAATCTCTATACGGAACTCATACATTAATGTAATCCTTTCACAGCAATACCCATCAATTATAATTGAAAATAAAGATATTTCGACATACGAATAATTGTAACAATATAAAATATGATGTACTCGCATCAATTATTCATACGAAGAATCTACTAATTTGAAAAATATAATGACAATAGTGCATTTGGACTCCATTTTTTCGTCCAAAGTCGCCATTTTGATGACGTACATATGACAAAAGATATAATGCGATAGAATCTGTTACTTATTTAACTTTATATATCGAAGCAAAATATTTTTTAAGCACTTCTTCTTGAGCGAAATATATATTATTCGTTGAAAACCCGAGGATTGCTACTTTGCTATAAGAGACATTGTTAAGATTCTTAACTTTTGGCATCACCGGTTTTTTATAACGTGACGGCAGTTGTTTTTTCGTACGTATAATCTATATTGTTGTGTATCAAACATATAACAAATTAAGGTACCCATCGTATATTCATTTTCGTGAAAGTGCTAAGCCTCTTAAGTACGAAATTATTATCAGAATAAAGACGTAATGTTTAAAGAAAGGAAAGTGCGAGTGTGAGGAATGTATAAAGCTTTGCAGATTGAATTTCGTGTGCAAATAAATCATCGGATGAGCGTGGCTAGCACGAATACAGCTTATGTAAAGAGAAGGAAGACAAATTACTGTAACGGAAAGAATTGAATGTATATTTGAAAACATAACAATGGTGTCGGTATAGGATTATAAAGGGTCAATGAGGCTATGTACAGTGAAACAAATGAATCCAACTTAATCTAAAACCAATAAATAAATGTCATTCATTAGGTTTCTAGAAAAGAACATTCCAGGAGATTGTATTTTAATACGGAATTGTATAACAGAGCACCGTCGCTCGAAATAAATGTAAATGGACCGGTGTCTGTTATACCCCAATAGCGAGCGGGAGGATCAATGATACACTTAGTTATTAGTCCATATTAAAACTAAACAAACCCGGAGCTATTACACTAACGTGCAAACACGGTAAATGCGAGTTCGTACTTGGTTCTGTGGGCTTTCACTTTCGCGCACACCTTGCACAACTCGATCCTTGCGGAGCGACTACTGACACAGCTCGATAAAACATGAAACGATGCCCTGCATAACTATTTAAAAAATATTATATTTTCGTTCAAATACACAAATGATAAAAGAAAACTCTCCAGTGTTTGGTCAATAGTCAGGTTAGTATGGATATAGCGCGATAGTGATCGCATTACGCTCGAAGGACTTTCGTCCTTCGAGTTTTTCATTCGGCAATGCCCAAGGCCTCCGCTTAATTATAATTATAAAAAGACATAGATTAATGGAAATAAAAGTTGTTTTCTTATTCGTACCTTTGTGTAGGTGGAATTTAAATCGATGCAGCGATTTAATTATCCCGCTTCAGTTTCATCAATAACGACGACGACGACGACGATGATTTTTTCAACTTTGATCCTTCAGCGATCCGACGTTATAAACTAAACGCATCCATCTTGACACTTTTTCTTAGCTCCACCGTATTACACTCACACATAACTATAAACAAACTCACGTGGACGATGTCACAAATTTGATAAACTAATTCCCACAATAATCCTAGTATCGTCATCAATAGAGTTACAAATATTATAAAACACCGTTTGTTTTCATTTTTTTTTGTGAGAAAAAACGCGAGGCTTTTTATGAAAAATAACGTAATCGAAGCGATCGATCAATGGTTTCGCGGTGCAGCAAAGTAGGGTACTGTAGGCCAAACGTTCTCGTGTTCCTCGCGATGCACATGCACTGGCCGTAGAGCAACAACACCGCAACAACCACGCGTGTTCACTGAGCTCTTGCACAAAATGGCGCGGGCGTCAACGTCTCGTTTCGTTGCTCGTGGCTAGTTCGAGCAGGTTGTACTGTTGTAGACTCGGGCGTCTCGCTCGCCGCTGGTTACTTTTCTCGTCTGTCTGTACTTTGGCTGCTGGTGGTCCGTCGATGTTGGATGAAGAGACTGTGCGGCGTGAACGCGCGCGCCTCCGGCCTCGACTGTAGAACGAACGATGCCTATTGCGGATCAACGCGTACTTCTTCGTTTATTATTTTTTATTTTTTAAATAGACCGCAGATATTCTATTCAAATGATTTTTCAACACTGTGTACTTATTTTTTCTAATATGCTGCACCCTCAAAATTATCCACCGCTTCAGCTCCATCGACTACCACACCGCGGGGGCAGGAGACAGGCTGCCGTCGAATAGTCTAAGGGTGGTAGTGGCGACGACGCTGGCGTTGGTGGCGTCGTCGTCCTACCCGCTTTTACACTCCGTTGTGGACTCTCTGTTCTCTCGTCGTTCGTCGTTAAAGGGGGAGAGATACCGACGCGAGAAGAGAGGGAAATATGTCCAGGGCCGAAGCGTCCGAGCGTTCCATCGACGCCCCCGCTTTTTACCCTTCGGACTGTAGTAAGAAAGAAGGTCAAAATTGAAAAAAAAGTATTCGAAGGTATGGTTCATCGATTGCGATTTCTTGATAACGGAAAAAAAAATTTTGAATAAAATCGCAGCATTTCATTTGCGTAACGGGCGTCCTCAATTTAAAATTCACAGAGGAACAAAAGTTTATCTTTATGATGTCCAAACGTCTTCTTAAAGTCTTGGAATTCTTTTTTATTTTCCATTGATTTTAAGCTACGATGTCCTTGAGCGACATTTAAGACGGTGTAGTAAAAATTTTTGCGAAAGACGACGCATCCGAAGTCTTTTTTAAGACAGTCGGCGTCGTCGCTTAATTTTTTTTTCTTTCTATGTAAACGCAAGAGTTTTTGGAAATTTTCATTATACAAAGTCTTTGTACGATTAATATAAGTGAATTGAGTGTACACTGAGATAACAGATGAAATAAATAATTGATAACAGTAAATACACGATTAATTCAATTAAAATTAAGTTAATCCAATTGAAAATTTATTTAAATCAATGAAATTGTTGGTGACTCCGAAAATTTTTTTGCCGATTGTAATCTAGCTGATATCTTAAGAAAATAAATTAACGAAAAATTATAAACAAAAACAACAATTTCAACGTATCGATAGTGTCTCGATAAATAAAAAGAACCCTAATCAATTTCATGGAATAAAAAAGTCCTATTATCTAATGAAATTTTTGTAAAATACAATTCGGGGCGTAGGTGCATTCATAAAGAATACTTCAATATCCGTAAATCTATTTTCTCTTCCTTCCGAGAAAAATCCATTCATTCCACCCTTTTGTGTACGCTATCGCCAACTTGAAGTGTCAGGTCGATTGGCTTCGCGTGACGTCACATACAGCTTTCCGGGAAACCACCCTTAAAGAATCTTTAACGATAGAGCCTGCAGCTATAGCAGATATATACGTACGCTGCGTATACGTTCTTGGAATCCATCTTCCGGAAGTTGGAAGACTCAGAGGTCGTTCGGAGGAAAGACGCACAGAGGGGGTTTGGGAATTGTCGAAAAAATTGGGCGAAGGGGTGGTATATGCGAGAGAGGGAGTAATACGTGAAGTAACTATTGGCTTATCGCCAAACTTTCGAGGTGAAACCTACCCCGAATTCGAGGAATCCTCGTTTACCACAAGCCGCACGCGCGTTCGGGGTCCACAGCCCTCGAGTTTTATCCCGATCGTTACAGAGTTCTTGGAAAAGAAACCATCGCATCGTGCATCTTTGAAAGGGGGAGCTGCTGAATACTAACTGTGTTTACGACACGACTAAGTTTTTCGTTCTCCTATTGAATTTATTATTCACCGATAACGCTTGGCTTGATATGTAAGCCGAGCGTAAGAAAAAGAAAAAAACAAAGTTTAGTTTTTTAAAAATTCTTATGTAAATTGAATGATTACGATTATATTGATTATATGATTACTATTATATTATATATTGTAGATATGATAAACTATTGTTCCATATTTGTAATTAATGAAATAATTTGATATAATTTAACTTTTTACCACCTCGATATTAATTATCATTACAATTAATTCTTAATCGGATATTCATCTAATTTCAGGGAACGTTTAAAAAAATTGACTGACGAAATTTAGCTATAGTACAAGGTTATTAACGATCCATTGATACGATTCAATCCAATTAATAGTTTCTCGAATATATTTATAATTGTTGCGAGATATTTGGGAAGCTATTATCCAAAAAAAAATAAACTTATTTTCGTTGAGGATAACTTTTTTCGTAAGAGTCACTCTTAAATTTTATTTTAGGGATCTACCGATCTCATGGATACATAACGTAATTAATCACGTTTATTCACGTAGTTAATTACGTAATTAAGTTTGTGTAATAAAGATATAAGGAACCTTTATTAAAGAAACCCAATTTGTCAAAGACGTAAAAGAAGAGAACGAGCTTGATGCACACACATTTTTATTAAATCAATTATACATAGAGAAACGAAGTACCGAAGTGGATAATTATTTGACGATATTACGATTTTTCATCCAACTCCCCGTACATTTTAATAATATTTTCAACCTTAGCGAACGCTCGTAAGAAATCATCGTCCTCTAGCCCAAATTCTTTATATCGATGTAAAAATGCTGCATTAGTGTAACAGTTCCACGCTTTGTTTACAAGTTTATCGAGTGGCTCGCAAATTTGCGAATTATTCGTAACCAGTGCTGCAAATTTTTCGTGCTCGAGTAATCGTCTCTTCTGATTGAGATGAGTAAATCTGTGGTCCCGAGGTACCCACAAGGGATACAGCGCATCGTTTGAAAGAGGTTCCCAGTCAATCGGATCATTATCAGCCCGCTGAAGCACGGTTCTCGTATTATAATTGCTCGAGTAACCTCTCGTTATTAAAATATTAGCGATTGAACGTCTGTACGCGTAATGAGAGCTCTCTCCTTTACCTCCACGATCCGAACCACCTCTCCGATTCTCAATTACATCCGCCGTCACTTCGTAATTACTCGAACCCCCGGAAATTCTCAGAGTGTGCTTCAATTGCCTAACGTGAACTTGCCACTTGAAAGAACCCGTTTCCAACGCTCTAACATTAATTTCGAGATCTCCGTCGTCCCTAGAAAATTTTAAAGGCGTCGTACACTTTATCGTCGCTAATTTATATCCCGGATGTGGCGTCATCTTATTGGCAAAGTAATTAGCCTCGTTCCTAACTCCCTTCACAGGCTGAAAGACTGCAACGAGCTTTTCGCAGGCGACCTCGTTCATATCCTGGAAAAATCGTGCATCATTGGATCGGTGACTTCCGACACTTTTGCAGATTCTAAGCAATTGATCGTTTTCCATCAATATCATTGCGTCGATAACGTTGGAGAGTTTTGCTAGGGTTAGAAGGTTATTGTAATTTTGAGTCCCAACTTCTCCGCTGGTGAATGGCAGAACCAAATTCGCCAATAGCGTCTTCGTAGGATATTCTTCGCGAAGAATTTCCAGCGTCCTGCTGCCGACACCCGATCCGGTTCCCCCGGCGCATCCAAGAATTCCGAGAAATCCATCCATCCGATCAGCCTTTTCAGTTTCCAGACGTACAGCTTCGACAATTTCATTCTCTAGTTCGGGAGACTTGACGGAATAACCGTAGGCCCAATTGTTTCCTGATCCTCCACCGGTTGTTTGATAAATTACATTTTTCGGTGAATAACACCAGCGCGCGCCAGATGCATCCTTTCCGCATATTTTATTGATGACCTTTCTCTCCGTGTCGACAAGAATCGCTTTCGCGGTTCTCTTTCCATCTTTTGTTATCCCGGAGAACCATTTATCGCAGCTTGCCTCGCTGTAATCGTAATTCGCCTGAAACGATAGACCCGAATTTGTAGATTCTATGTCTTTTGATATTTTGGCGAATAACTCGTGACCCAGTTGATTGCCGCACTGACCGAACAGGATTGTTAGCATAATCGTATTCTCGTTGCGTTGCGTATTTAACGTATTTTACAATTTTTATTCTAAGCATACGAACGCGTGCTACTAAAACTTTGGTGAAATCACTGGAGCGTAAAGGGGGAATCTTGCGTATTATATTGCGGTGCAGAAAGCAGAACATTCTCGATTGAAGGTCTTGTCGTACACAGCTGTGTGTACAGAATGTAGGGATCAGCTGCGATAATATTTTGTGCACGAAATTGAACTTACCAACAGTCGTTATGGTAACTTAAAGTTTAACGTGTGGTATGTGTGACACGCCGTCTGCAACCGCAATCCATAACACAAACTGTAATCAAATCTCCTCACTCAACCTTAATCTGAGTAGATTCGATTACAGTTTTTTATACCGACTGGGCCCGGAATAACGAGCAGGAAGGTGTGTCTCGCATCACATTAAGGACCCAGTCGGTATTAAAAACTGTGTTTACCTATTCAAGGGTGCAGAATATTTCTTAACAAAAGTAAATTAGGTTAATATTCCTATCGAATGGACGAAGGGTACCTGATTCACATTTATCCAGAAATCCTCGGCATCCTTGAAAAAAATAGGCAAACAGTTTTAGATACCGACTGCGGTATGTCACATAACCTAAAGAAAAAATTTGTATAAAATGAGTATTTATAAACATGTGTGCTTTTCAGTGTCATAACTTTCAACCAATCTCACGTACAAAAGTGAAATTACTGATTGATTGTTCAGGATTATATAAATTCTAATAAAAGTTTCCATAAAAAAATATTATAGAAGGGCATCCCTGCCATACAAAACAAATGATAAAAACCAGATAATAATTTCCATACAACCGATAGCGCTTTCGCTGTCTAACTCCGGTGCTCCCTTAAGGTTCCAATGCCTATTGCCAAGTGATTCCATGAAATAGATGTCGCTATTGTACCGGAGTTTCTTCCATTATCACAGGATTTCCAATGTTATGGTTTTACCATGTTGAGTCTGAAGTATTTTGCCGCTATTGTAGTTAGTAGTATAAGGGGATTACCCAACTGTGCATATTCCTTTCGCTATAGTGTTTATTTGGTTTATTGACACGTCTATACAATTCTACAGTTTAATAAGAGCATTGAATGCGTGGCATCCGAGTTGGGCGGTGTTCGAACGTAAGCGTTTCAACCAAAAGACAGCTCGGCACATTCACTAAAATCACTAAATAACGTTATTCATTAAATAAGTCGGCAACGAATATACCGAAAATTGACAGGATTTTCAATAATCAACATTAAGTTTTTATTTTATTAATTTATAATCTGACAATTGACAATGGCAAGCGCTGAGAACCCTCGTGTAGCTCTGATAACAGGAATAACAGGACAAGTTAGTAATCGATCCAAAAAATAAAGGATATAGCTTGAAATAAGATTATTTGATTAATTAATAAATTACATCAATGTTTTTTTCAAGGATGGCTCCTACCTTGCTGAATTTCTTTTGGAAAAGGGATACGAAGTACATGGAATCATCAGACGTTCCAGTTCTTTCAATACCGCTAGAATACAGCATCTATACGCAGATCCTAAAAGCCATCGTCAGGAAAAAATGAAACTTCACTGGGGTGACATGACCGATTCCAGTAGTTTAGTCAAAGTTATAAATACTGTACAGCCTGCGGAGATATACAATCTGGCAGCTCAAAGTCATGTCAAGGTTTGGCCAATTTTTAGATAATCTACTTAATGCTATGGTTCTTACAGTACGGCTTAAAAAATTTGGTACATATGCCAAAGTGGGATTCGAACCGAATAGCACTCGGGAAAATCACCTGGCCGGAGCTCGACTTTGGTATTTTAGCAAAAATGTCATCATATCTAGCAATTTTCTGCATGACATAAAAGTTACTCGAGAGATATTTTCTATAGAAATGTCTTCTGATGAGTAAACAATATAAAATTTGCTTAAGAAGTACCAAAAACTTGAGATAAAAAAATTTTTATCATTCTTTTATTTCAAAGAAGAATGCTTTTGTCAAGAGTGTCTCTCAACTATCGATTTTGTGGTCAGTAAGTCAAATTTTTCAGACAAAATGCCTTTTGGTGTAAGTGACATTTGAAATATAAATGAAAATATCTTCAAAGAGCAGTAACCCAGAAAAGAAAGTAGCAATTATCATAAAGTTAAGACCTTGAGAAGCCGAGTCACCTGAAAATTATGATGAACAAATTTTGTTTCAATTCGAATTATTGAAAAATTCAAATCATCTCAAAATCCAGAACCCTTCATTGATTTTCATCAATTTCATTACCAAAAATTATTGTACGGTAGCGTAACAAATCCTTTATCAATTGCTCAAGTCATTTAGGTGTACGAGTTTTTTATTTGTTCATGCCTCGACTATCGTAAATAAAAAAATTTAATAAATCATAGTAATTGTAGGCAAGCAACCGTGTCAGTTTAACATGATAGCGTCTATGTCCGGTCAGTAGGATGGATATTTTTTCAAAACACAGCTCAGGGTGCGAGATACGTGATCACGATTCTAAACGCAGGAATGAGAGGCCTAATTCAAATTCCGTATCTGCGAATCATAAATATTGGATCTATTTGTTTAAAGCAATTAAAATAAAATTGTTCAAGCAACCAGATTGGACAAAAAAAAAAAAATGATAAACATTAATATAAACATCTATTGATTTTCACTAAATTTGATACAAAAGTTTTAGCTTGCTTCGTCAATTGAATTGAATTGAAAAGTTCGAATTGCTATAAAGTCTGAATCCTTAACAGATCGTTATCAAATTGAATATCTAACATCACCGAATAACAGTTCGTTTCTATTATTTAAAATTATTTTGTTGTTCATCAAGCTGCAAGATTTCATATGCGCGATTGCAACACAATCTCATTAAAAATATTTTTAAGTGACTCGGGCCCCTTAAAGCATTTAAAACGTTACAAAAATCACAGAATTGAAACCTTTTTGGTCTGCCATACTACAACGTAAATACATTTTTTTTTCTTAAGGTGAGTTTTGAATTAAGTGAATACACAGGCGAGGTAGACGGGATAGGCACAGTGAGACTTTTGGATGCAATAAGAACTTGCGGTTTAGAGAAGAAAGTACGATTTTATCAAGCCTCCACTTCAGAGCTTTTTGGCAAAGTAGCGGAAGTTCCTCAGTCTGAAAAGACACCTTTTTATCCACGTTCTCCCTATGGTTAGTAACATCAGTTATAACGGTGTTTACAGTATTAAGCTATATTTCAGCTGATGATAAGTGCTTACGTATCGTTATAGCGTGTGCCAAAATATACAGCTATTGGATCGTCGTCAATTACAGAGAAGCGTATGATATGTATGCTTGCAATGGTATACTCTTTAATCACGAGAGCCCAAGACGAGGGGAGAATTTCGTCACGAGGAAGATAACGAGGACAATAGCAAAGATTCACTTGGGACTTCAGGATGTTTTAGAGCTTGGTAACTTGAACTCTTTGCGAGACTGGGGTCACGCAAGGGATTATGTAAAGGTATTTAACAATCGATAACACGATATTCAAACCCTGTAAAATGCACAGTTTAAAATGAATATAATTAATATAATTTCATATACGATGAGCTAAACCAGCATTCCATCATTTGATTACTCTCATATAAAGATTAAAATCAATTTTGCTACTTTCGTGTTCACTGACATGTCATTATTATTACCTGGGAAATTTTCAAAGGGCTAAAGAATTTAGACTTTGAGTTGTCCGTCGTTGATTGCATTTTCGATTAATTATAATCTTGTTATTCTCGATAGGCAATGTGGATGATGCTACAACAGCCGAAAGCAGACGATTACATTATTGCTACTGGTGTAAGCCACAGTGTTAAAGAATTTGTAGAAGCATCATTCGCCCATGTAGGTCGTACGATCAAGTGGGAGGGCGAGGGCATTGACGAAGTTGGAAATGATGCTGTTACCGGTCAATTGTTGGTCCGTGTGAATCCAAAGTATTTTCGACCTACCGAAGTAGTAAGAATAATTGGCTTTTTCATTCTAGTACGAACTGCATCTCAGCAGATCCTGCAACACGTTGAATATATTAATAATAAATTTAATTATGTTTTATTTAACTAAATCATCTTATTAACATTTAATAGGGCTTACTGTTGGGCGATGCGACAAAGGCTAAGGAGAAATTTGGATGGAAACCCACGGTCACATTCCAAGTAATTTTGACTTCTAACTTTTAAATAAATAATAATTTTAAGAACTATCGAATTGTAATTGAAATACTGAACGTTCGTCAATGGTATTTCAGGAATTGGTGAAGGACATGATGGACGCAGATATTGAGCTCATGAAAAAGAATCCGAATGCCTAATGATTGTCACACGATTTTAGCTAATACGACCGCTGTTAAGTATGAAATGTGTTAAGAACACTCGTCATTAAAGAGACAATCGAAATTTAAGAGAAAAGTTTAACGATCGAGCTATAAATTCAGTATATCTCATCGTTTGATAACGCGACTGTCTCTACATTCCTATTGAATTTAATGATCGATGCAGCCACCTCCTGTAAAGCTACAAACTGACTGAAACGTCTTCAAAGCCGTCGACTGCCTCGAACAAGACATCCGCGTGATTTATCATTACCGAGTCTTCTCGGAATTTGCGGCTCCGGATGTTTCACTGGTGGACCAACTACCGGGAATTTAATGTTCGCGCAAATGTACGGGGTCTTTGAAGAAACAAACATACGGTAGAACACTGAACGTGTGCGCGAGAGTTTCGTCCGTGTACTTAAAATCCGCGGTGATGTACATAGGAGAGTCTGCTTTGTTTGTGCCCATAAGCCTGGTGCTTGCATTTCTATCGGTTTCATTCATATACATGTGCATTTATGGAGTGATTGAGAAGCGAGATTGCCTGACGTCAGCAATACAGATATTTCGAGAGAATAAAGGCCCCCCCCCCCGGAGGGGGTTTACGTCTAAACACAGAAATTATTTTATTAAATCATATTTTCACTTACCTCGATTCTTTATTTGGTACATCATTGATTTTTGTTGTGCGATAATACGCGGTGAGCACGGCGTTTGCCTTGATATTCCATCGGGAAAATAAATACAACTTTTATCGCTTCAAAATCCTATAAATATGCGTGATTATTACATTTTCCATAATAATAAATAAATATAAAAATGGAACATGTTTAATTTTTACTTATTTTGAATTTGACATTCGTTTTAGTTGTATGAGTAATGTAATAAGAATTGTCAGCGGCGCTAACTCTTGAAATTTGATGACGAATCGTTGAGGATGTTGTCTATCGTGAACAGTGAAGGTTTCTCGGTGCAGCGAGGAAGATTCCTTACGTTTGTAAAATCCTTCGTTTCTTCCGAATTAATTTGCTTTTCAAAGGAGATCCGGACGTTTGTGGGTTCTTGATGCGTGGGGTTCAGCACCCTCTGTCAAGTATTATTAACTTTAAAGTTTTTATCAAATAATATATCATTTTAGTTTCTTTATTAATTTATTAAATATGCGATTATAGCTTTATGCATTCAAGAAAAAAGCCATAGAATGTATAAAGTTCATGATTAAAGGTGGCAATGACGATCTTTGTTGTTAGAAGAGGCATAACAGGCATTTTTTCATTTGTTACAATGTAAAAAATTTATAATAATCGAAACAATCGAGACAGATTACTTTGAAACTTCAATAATATTAACATTTTCTACATAAAACTGAAAAAAAAAAGAAATGTAACAACTATTTCGTTTCTTCATTACGAGTAGTTGAAATTGCCGTAAAAGTTCTATCAGATTCATAATTAGTGTAACCGTCGATACTCCAACTCCATTTGAGATAAGATAACAATATTTGGAGCACCGAAACCGTTTAAGGAGGTCAATTGCGCAGAGCACCGATGCTGATTAGATAAAACTTCAGCGTTGAAAGAAATATCGATGCTCTTACCGATTCTACAGGTACAGTGGAGCATTCCGGCACCTTCGAACATCCCCTTCGCTGTCTCGAACTTCTCCTTCTGTAATTTCCATGTTCGAACATTCCATTGGCCGATGGATCGAGAGTCCAGTAGCTTCCCTTTCCTGGACAATGTTCATCCTCGGTGACCGTCGAAGTAGTTTTTTCCCTTGGTATCTTAACGAAACAATCGTTTAGACTAAGATTGTGACGTATGCTGTTCTGCCACCCTTGTCGATTGTCTCTGTAATACGGAAATCTGTCCATTATGAAGCGATAGATTCCAGAGAGTGTGAGTCTTCTCGTTGGTGATGAATTAATCGCCATAGCTATAAGGGCGATGTACGAGTAGGGTGGCTTCTCGTGTCTCGGTTGAATTGGCAATAGTTTTGCGTATCTTTGCCAGGCTAGTTGCGAAAGATACACCGGTAGACCGGAGGTCATCGTGTAATTTATGCAGTTGGACATTGTTGGCACTGTTATAGGAGTCACGATGTTTTCGGGGAACATTGGATGACGAATTATGTTCGAAGAAGCATAGTAACCACTCAGCGCTGTTGGACACATAGTTGGCAAACTCTCGTCCATCGTTATAATCGAAGAATATCAACTATCGTCAAGGAATCTATCCACGTACTTAATTAATTAAAGACCAAAGAGAAACGTCCACTAGAAACATCGACTGGAGAGTCAATAAAAATGTCTTCACTAAAAATCAGTTTACCAGTATTATTAAAATAAATAAGAGACATAAAGAATTATCGACAAAGAAAATAATGTCGTGCAAACCCTATTGGATGACTGATTATAATTGTGGAAAACCGATTTTCTGAAGATAATCATCAAAGCTTCACTTCAGTTATCGCTTGATAAATTATAAGTAAATATCACAGGTTGCCGTCCGAATTCTTTTCGACCGTTTGATAATGAAATAAATTAGAACTACCAACGGATAGGAGATCAACGACAGAAGGCAGAACCGATACTGACGATCGAGAACTATACATAAGTTAGTAGTTGGTTGCGTACGCGGGAGCTCTTTGCTTCGAAGCTAGCAAAGACCGAAGGACGTTCCCTATACAATTCATGCAGGTTTTCTCTCCCTTCTTCGTTCTGGCGAGCCCCGCCTACGACGAATTTTCCAACAAGCTTTCTGCTCGTATAGCTACCGAACTTCTATGTGCTTCTGTTTGAGACGGAAGCTGTTTACTTATCTCCCAAACTGCGGCAGCAAACCGCGAGATGACCGCGAGGCAACAGCCGCAATGTTTTATTGCTGTTTACACACATGCCGCCCTGAGCCTCTCGGGGTGTCTTGCCGACAGCGGCACCAAGGCAGACGTGTGAACGCAATCCCTGCTGCTGGTCTTGCTTGGAGACTCCTCTGTCACTATTGTACATTATAAATGTACGTACACATGTATGTACTTTGTATAATTTGGTACGTGTTATAAAAACGAGAGATTTAAAAAAATCAATGAAGGAAGAAAAACATTTGTATTTACATAGAATTTTGGATAACGTTAATTAATTACATATCGCCATTGATGTCAAATATTCAGTTTTGAGATTAAATTAAGCAAACGTTTGAGATAAAAATAACTAAATTGGTTTAATTACTAAAAAAAAATTATCTCAGGGTGGTATTTTTGAGTTCGACGAAATCTGCGTCAAAGTTACAGCCGATGGGATTAGAAATCAATTTACAAATTAGCGCAGTGAACTAAAAATGTTGAACGATTATCATTTATGAAATTATTTTCAACACTCATTCGATCTTCGGTTCTTTATCGTATTTATAAATTTCATCGTTATCATTAATGATGAAATTTAAAAAAAAAATTTGAAACGTATTTATGCATTTATTTATAAAAATTATGAACATAATTTTAAAAAAAAGCACGCAAATTTGAAATTTTAACATTGCTTCCTCACGATTCTCGCCATTTACAGATTCTCCTCTGCGGGGAATGGTTATCTCTATTCTGGCTTCGTCATTAAGGAAGTGGTATTAAAATTTTAATAAAATGTGCACAATCAAAAAATCAATAAAATTGTAAATGAGGTAAAATTTTAAATTTTATAATATTTAAACCCCTTAATCGTTTCTTTAGTTTCTCGAAAATCGAAAGTTTCAGTTTGATAGATGAACGTTTACGAAAGTTAGAACAAAAATAGATTTTTTTCGAAAAATTACAATAATCCGTGATTCTATCAAATCTGAAGGTCTCGACCGATTCTTTGCAAACTTAATACCGAACAATCTTGTTCCCTGGTCTATTCTTGTAGAAAGTTTTAACTCGATGGCTAAAAATTTACAAAAGTTAGAGCGCGTACATCCTTTTTCGAAAAATTTCAAACAACCATAAAGTAAGACACCCGATAGCGATTCGGGCGAAAATTGCAGTAAACTGACGAGGGTTGCTATCCGATCCGTGTGCAAAGTTTCAGGATGATCGAGTAACCCGTTCTCGAGATATATTAATTGCAATTTTGTGAGCACGTGTCACACGCAAACGCGTGCGCGTGCAAAGCCATTTGTTCTAAATATGATTCCTCGACGTCTTGGGACTTTTTAAATACTCTGACATTTAAATTTACGAGGAAGGAAAAATGTAACAATCATTTGAATATTTAACAAAAGTTCGCATTAATAAGAACTCCGGTAGAATCTCCATTGGATAAATAGGACTAATTCTTAAAATAAAATTGATTTATCGAGCCGATAACTTTTCAATTTGTAGCTAATCGTTTAAATTGCTGTCTTCGAGTCATTATAAAAAAAAAAAAAAAACGAAGATCATATGATGCACCACGTAACTCGATACAATCAAGTGAACGTCTCTTTAAAGTACGAACTTTCTCTAACGAAAGAACAAAATTCTCAATAATCAAAATTCCGCACAAACCCGATTAGTTGAGTTTCGATTTATTCACAATTAAACGACAGTCGTGCCATTTACATATAATTTATATGTGATGCGCTGATCCTACTCAAATTCGATGCGATTCATCACTTTGAATTCGCTAGAATAAAAAAAAAATGAAGTAACTGAAAAAATAACATTTTTCTTTAATCCGTTAATTATTCAAATGTTTGGTTATAAAATTCAAATGATCATTTATAAATACGAAAAAAATATGATAATGTCAGCAATACGAATCGTCTGTAAAATTAACCGAGGCTCCACCCGGATTCGATGGATGTTTCTCCTCTCCTTCTATGATTTTCAATTTTTTTTTCTCGTTTTTTAATTCTCATTACTCTTCTCGTTGATGCACCGTTCAGCTTCAGAAACTTTGCCTCCACGAGTTATTCGGTGGCTGAGGTGCCAGTAATTTCAAGTCAGTCGTTTGCGGGGCTTTCGAGCATGCGGCATGCGGCACTAGTAGTCACATCGTGTTTTATTGCTGTTTACACACATGCTGTCCCAAACACCCACGTTGTGCGGCTGTCCCGCGAACGCGGCCGTAACCGCGGCCCATCCGTGTAAACAGAGTTGCGGTAATTATATATACCGAGGCGATATGTGCTATGCTAGAATTTCTCGATGGTACGAACCACGTATTTACGAGCTTCCAGGAAGACCAGGATCTTTTTCTCTTCTTCTTCTTCCTCCGACATCTCGCGATACGCTTTCTCTTTTTTTTTGACAATGTTATCGTAGGCCACAACTCGCAAGGCGATCATTTCAATTTCCGCAAACGATGTTTAATTCCAGGCTTCTATATGTTTTAAACAAAGAATCATATATGAAATGCATAACGATTGACTACCAATTTGGGGAATTTTTACTTTTAATTGCTCCCACATAATTGCTTCGAAGGTAATTGTGTCACTATCAGACAATTTCAAACGAAGAAATCTTATATTTTCTAGTATTTTTCAGAGTTAATATTCAATGTAACATCAGCGAAAGACAAGGGTAGATTACCAAATATCAAAAAATTAAATAAATATCTGTTAATTGAAATTTTTAGCATAGATATTATTATAAAAATAGTGTTGTCTGTATTCGATTGAAGATTTTTTATACTTTTATCAAACTCACAGAAAATATAAGAATAACCACACACTCCAGAGTTGATAAGAATTTTAATGAGCTTAAAAAAATATAGGTTCACCGGATATTTTGGAAAGATACGAAGAATGAAATGTTCCTCGTGCAATGCATTTTTTTGCTCGCTACCGTGTATCGATGCCTGCTTCGTATGACGCGCACCGTTATCACCATCCATTACTATCTCCGCCACGATCTACTGTCATAACTACCTCAAATATCGATAAGATTGCTTGATGTATGACCGAACAAATGAATTGTCACTTTGCTATTTTTAATTAGTTGTAATTCTTGTTAAAATTATTACACAGCATGATACGTCCGTACATGAAACGAAATATTGTAACGGCGCAGCGTACCAAGATGTAAGAAGGTCTTGCAACGTGTTGCAATAGTACGGACCTGTGGATGGCACGTCTTGCTGTCAGAATGTCTTGACAGCGCGAAAAAACTCATATGCGGATGTACACGCCGAGTCGCTCCGTGATGTCACATTTATATCTGAAAAGTTTTATCTCGATTAGCTACAATTTCACGAAAGTTAGAGCAAATACATATTTTTCGAAACGAAATATCCATAAAATCTCATTGTTTGTATTAATTATAACAAAAATGTTTAACAACAATAGGTAATTGATGCTCTACTTGCCAAGTTAATTTGCATTCGACAGTAATTTGAATTATTCAAATCCATCACACACTCACACAAACGCGCGCGCGTGCGCACACACACATATTGATTTTAACATTTTACATTAATCACTTTTACTCAACGTTTTATATCATTTTGAGTATCGTAACATGAAAATCTCGATTTTTTTTCCTATTAATGAAAACTTTATAAGGAAACAATGCCGTAACCTCATTTTCTCTCATCGAACTTCATTCCACTGTCTGAGAGAAGAGATTCAGTAAACTTGTATCTGGTTTTCCCATGAAAGAAAGGTGTTCCGGAACATCTACAAACTGCAAACATGTTTTAAAATATTTAAAAGACTTTTTTTTATCTTAAACGCTTTCTCTTAAATTATTTTACTTCTCCACGTTTCTCTCCTAATAAAAACGACACGTGTCTATTTTTTTTCTGGCACGAAGTAGACTCCGGAATACGTATACAACCAATTGTACAATCATAAGCTTAGAAGTAGAACGTCTAATATCAGTCAATTGCGTAATTAAATAGTGGAACGAAAAATAATCTATCGATTTGAGACGATCGCTAATGAATGTTTACCTTCCTTCTAACAAAATGCGTACAGTTGATCAATAAAAAATGATCACACACAATGAATCGCGGAAAAGTTGGATATTACGGATGTATTTTTCGATATATTTCTTCTCCATGGGGGGATGATCCACGTAATATACAACTAAAATTATTGAGATCGGAAGGTGCTCCTCGTAACTAAATATTTACCAACATTTTTTTTACGACAGCCGTTCTTCCGGGGATGTTTTTCCGAAGACCTTGTAATGGTGCCTGCTTGTATGTAAGTAGACGATTTGAACCAGAAGAATAAATAGGTGACATGAGCGCAGTGGTTAACGCTCTTACCTGAACAATCCGGATTCGATCCTCGGTGATCGCCATATATTTTCTCCCTTCGATACTTCAGGTAGGCCATCGTCACTATCATTCTATATATACATCCCCAAATTCTCCGCCCGGTTATCACAACCTCTAATCTGGGTGACATTTTGATAAAATTATTTTTCCTATGTATTTATAACTTTCCAGGAATTTTTGCCGCGTGTAAATTAATAAAAGTATTTTCTTTTAATGTGTCATTTTTATTTATATATGTGTATGTGTGAGGGCACACTTAAGGATGGTGGTGCGCGAGGGTCGTGGGGTAATAAACCCGGCGGCGCGCGCAGTGCGGTGTAAGTAATGGCGGAACTAGATAGGTCCGCGGCGGGGAATCCCGAACGTGTCGAGAGAGCGTGAGTGAAAAATTCGTTTGCCTCGTGCTAGCTCAAACCCTAAACAGTGAATTACTTTGAAATTTCTATGTACGTTTCTGGTAGTATCCCCTTAGCATTGGTATGTTTGCATGAAATTTGGAATATTTTTCGATTCCCTTTTCTCATAAACAAGTAATCGTATTGCTATTTCCATAAGAGTCAACGCATAAAAGCAAAACTTTAACGATTTATTATAGAAAAACTACGTAGCTACGAAATCTGTAATTTGCCACACGCCTTTTTTATTATTACTTAATATCATATTTTTATTTCAGCCAATTGTTAATATTTTCAATTCGTGCTTCAACCACCTTAAAGCGTATGCTTGATATATCCGAATATGTATACGCGTAGATGCATTCGTGCGTTGTTTCAACACTATTTACGGCCTATTTTTCCTTTTACATGCGCAAATGATTGACTGAAACTAAGGTTTCTTATACCTTTTTTTTCGTATCTTATTTTTTCATTGTGTAATGTTAGATATCATTATGGCCTATGACCCTTGGTGATAACTAGACTAACCAGAGTTAAGACTCAATCTCTCGAATTGGATTTTGACGAATGCATCAGTCGTTCCTGTCGGTCAAAATCTATTCGAGAGATTGAGTTTTTGAGATATTGGTTACCACTCGTACAGGTGCGTTGGATCGTATCGACCCAAAATGGCAGTCGATAACCGGCTTTGCATCGTCGGTCCCAACTTTCAAAAGCTGTCACTCGCCAGGTGACGCAGAAGGGGTTTTCTTATCATGATTTAATTTATCCGTGAGGTAACTCTCAGAATGGAGTTATATCGTTAGTCGGTATATAGAGTATTATACCTGACAGTTTCTTTTTAATATATTTTCAAGTACTCATAGCTCTGTTTTGATACGAGATTACAGATTTCGCTTTTAATACCATATGAGCTTTGCTATATGATAGTCAGAGCTCGGTTAGTTGTAATGAAACCGAGCGTTGATCGAAATCTAGCTTCTGCTATAATACATGAAAGTTGAAATTCGGTTCATTTGAGGTTGATTTTTTGTATCAACCTTTTGATCCGAATCTACTTAAGTTCAACGAAGATTCCAACTGAAAACCAACCGAAAGTAAAGGTTGGATGAGTCCGCGCGTGAATCAATGTAAAGGTTCAATGTTGCAACTTGTTCTCTTAAATTTAAAGACGTTAGATCTTTCGTAATTTCTACTGACTTCAGTTTGATCATTAAAATTATAATTATTAAGCAAATAATGTTACGTAAGGTCACGTCTGATCGTATTTAGCAGCGTATACGATCATACTGTATCATGTACGATTAGATCTAGTATCATATCTGCTCATCTATGACAGTGGAATCGTATCTGATCGTAAATGGTAAAATATCTGAATATTTATAAATCGACGCCCCCTTGCGCGACGCACATCAACCCCCCTGGGAATAAAACCCTAGTTCTGAGGTAAACCCAGGGCTTCGACCCCTTGCCCCTCCCCCTCTCGATCTCCTACGCGGCGGCGGTGAAATATTTAAATAATATAGAGAGATATGTTAATACAGGATCATGTCTAATATATCTTTATGGTACTGTATCGAATCATATATGAACTTGTTTCAATATGGTAAGGTCCGCTCAGATATCATCAAGTTTACTCTGTTATGACCATACATGGTCTGATATATGACTATTTTTTTACCTAGCCATTTTGCAACTTGTAGAACTATTGTACTCGTGTACTGTTATAAACGGAGGCGCAATAAAACCAGTGGTGTGTTATAAATAATAGTTGAAGACACGCGCGAGCGAGCGCGGGCATATTTCTTTCAGCCAATCAACAAAATATCTCATAAAGTTCTCCGGACATTCGTCGATCATTTTGATGCCCGATCTGTCCGTTTCCAATCACTTCCTGCCGCGCACTCCCTTTTGATAAGTGTACCGCTCTCGTTAACGTCCAAGGATCTACTTACCTAATGATGTGACCATTTCTTTTGCTAACGGTGCACATGTTCAAGCACAACTCGAGTCAGGTTTTCCTTGCATGCGAATGATCTATCGATCATCAATTGAAACGCGAGTCACCTATTTCACCGTTAAATTTAAATAAATAAAATGTCACGACGATATAAATGTTTCAGCAGCAATCAACAGTAGAAAGCGCTCTTTGATTTCACTGAAATATTTTTTATATTTAATGACAATTGTATTTATTGTAAAGGGTGGTTAAATTTTAAGGGCCGATGTTGATTTTGAATAAAACACAAATTATTTAGGAAATTATTGTCAATTCTTTTTATTATGATAATATGGTATGGTTCAATTATGTATGGAACAAAATATCGGCCAAATGGCCGCCGCGACCTCGGCGGCACACCTCCATCCGATGGTCCAAATTTTCGATGACGCTTAGGCATAATTGAGGTTCTATGCCGTTAATGTGCCGAATTATCTCATCCTTTAGCTCTTGAATTGTTACTGGCTTATCGACGTACACCTTTTCTTTCAAATAACCCCAAAGAAAAAAGTCCAACGGTGTCAAATCACATGATCTTGGCGGCCAATTGACATCGCCACCACGTGAGATAACACGGCCATTGAATTTGTCACGCAAAAGAGCCATTGTTTCGTTAGCTGTGTGGCAAGTGGCACCGTCCTGTTGAAACCGCATATCGCCCACATCCATATCTTCCAATTCGGGCCATAAAAAGTTCGTTATCATCTCACGATAGCGAACACCATTCACAGTAACCGCCTGACCGGCCTCATTTTGGAAAAAATACGGCCCGATGATGCCGCCAGCCCATAAACCGCACCAAACAGTCACTCTTTGTGGGTGCATTGGTTTTTCGACAATCACTCTTGGATTATGATTCGCCCAAATGCGGCAATTCTGCTTATTGACGAATCCACTGAGGTGAAAATGTGCCTCATCACTGAAGATGATTTTCTTCGAAAATTGATCATCCACTGTTGCCATTTCTTGCCACCATTCTGACCATTGACGACGTTTGGAATGGTCAAGAGGCTTTAGTTCTTGAGTCAATTGCACCTTATAAGCGTGTAAATGCAAGTCTTTATGCATAATGTTCATCAGCGACGAGCGTGAGAGGTGCAATTGTTGGGCACGACGACGAGTTGAGGTGGACGGCTCTTCAGCCACACTATCGCGAACAGCAGCAATATTTTCTGCAGTACGAGCTGTACGAGCATGCACTGGTGTTTTAATATCTCCTACAGACCCGGTTTGCTAAAATTTTTGCACGATTTTTCCGATTGTACGCACATTTGGACGATTAAATTGACCGAATAATCACGAAGTGCACGATATGCATTTTGATTTAAACGCCCATTTTCATAATAAGCCTGAATAACTTTAACGCGTTGCTCGATTGTGTATCTTTCCATGGTTCAAATTGAGTTAGTCTGAAATTGAGAAATGTCAAATGAAATGCAGAAAAAAACTTGACGTTTAGGTGTGGTTCACATTCAACATCGGCCCTTAAAATTTAACCACCCTTTACATATAAATAATCTGTTGGTGCGAGAAACTACCGTGGTGACAGAATGTGAACCGTTTATCGAATATATTGAAAAAACAGGTTAGAACGGCTAGATTTTTTATTTCGCGTGTAATTCAATGCCTCGATTAATTACCCTAGTTTATCTTCCATCGCATTCCATATTTTTCCATATTTGTATCAACACGATAGCTTTTGTTGTTAGTTTAGCAGGCAAATCGACAGTATATCTCGATACGAAATCAACGACAAATTGGTTATCGTTCTTAATCGGATCTTCACTGCCTGTAGATTTTCTATGGTCGAATGTGTATGTACAGTTGCATTTTACATGTACGCTTGCTGTGTTCGAATATTTACGTGCAAATGCTTTGGTGAGTTGCTTCAACACTATATATGTCAATCGATCTTTTTCCATCAACTTATTGTTGTTGTTGTTGTTGCGGTATATGTAGCGGTAAACGATGGCTGTTGAAACCCTTTGAATTAATACAAAGTAATATATGAGAAATGTATCAGTACGAACTACCAGTTTGTGCAGTTGTCGCAGATTTATTTGCTCCTACATGACAGTTTTTCAGGATACAAATTCGATAGAAATCCTAATATTTTGTGGCTCCTTCAAAGTTTGCTTTGGCTGTCAGATGCTTCAGCATGACCGTAGTAGCACAAGGATTATCCCTTGGTACCTGATAAATTAATAAATTATTTATTAATTCAATAAATATTGTGAATAACTAATCGACAATGAAGAATACGAGTAAAAATATTTAATTCCAATGACTCCCTATATTATAATAGGAAATAGAACATTAAACAAATGCAGAGAAGTGCAACAGACTAAAGAAACCCTCAAAAGCAGTTAAATTACAATAAAATGTTAGTTCTGGGCTTTATGCCTGTTTTGAAAATTATTATTCCTTCCTATTTATTTTGCTTTACTTGAAGCTAGCGAAGCTTGGAATTTCGTACTTTAGTCACAAGTATTAATAAAACATTAAATTTATTACGATAAAAAAGAAGAACATGGTTTGTTTTAGTAATAAATAAATAAGACGAATTTATTTACTTACCATATGGCCAGCTCTGATAATACAGTATACTTTAAAGTTGTCATATTCCTTGACGTAACCCTCGATGACGTTGTTAATGATGAGTGGAAGCCTACGCGCATCGTTCCACTCGTACGATTTTGGCCATTTAAGTTTTTCGATCCATACCATCGTGCCTGGTGTGTAACATTTTTCGATTCGATGAGATTAATTGAACGATGTCGCAACGTTTTATGCAACAATTAAAATTATGAATAGCGTAGGCAGCCGTGTTTCAGAAGTGTTGGAAGCATGCGGCTTCAAATCGATCATCCTCTAGTTGTTCAGGAGTTCGTGGTGAGAAGTGAAATTCCTCTTATTTTATTTATGACGTTTCGATTCTATTGTGCGGATTCCTCACCAGACTTACTATATTTAATTGTTCCTATGGTTAACCTTAAACGTGCAGGAAGGAAAAAAACCGATGATGTATGACGTGCATGAACAATTGGCCGATTGACAAGAGTAAGAGAAGTTGCATTCATCGGTAAGGAAGGAGAAACCGCCATGTAGTGAACATCAAATCGGAATACACAATTGAACCGTGGCAGTTGCCGATGTTCATACGTCATCATCATGGATTCTGGGTTCATTTATCGCTGGGATGACCGCGACACACTGATCAAAATGTAAATAACCTTATCAGTCTTAGAAACGAATTGAAATGCTGGTGATGCTTTGAATTCAGAATTCATGAACATGACACATGCCTATCAGAAACTGTCGCGGTTAAAGTGTGTATTCTAACTTCATTTTTATCGCATGTTTCTCCTTCTTGACTGATAAAACCAACTTATCTTACTCTTGGTAATCAGCGAAAGCATCGGTCAATTGTTTCTGTTCATTGTACATCATCGGTTTCGTTATCCTACATGTTTAAGGTAAACTCACGGAAACGATTAAATATCTATCTGATGAATCGAAACGTCACAAATCAAATAAAAGCAATTTTACTTATCACCACAAACTCCTGAACAACTAGAGGATCGCCGAGTTGTAGCTGCATGCTTACAACACTTTGTATATGCAAAAAAATATTTTTTTAATGAAATATTTCGTAAATAAAAGGCGAAATTTGTGTTTATAAGGAAAAAATATGTAAAAGAGGATCTTCTAGATAAATCGATTAATTATCGGCATATTACTTGGTGTTGGGACGATAAGGTCCAAGTGGCCTGTGTAAACGAATACTTCGATGTCAGCCTCGTTGAGCAGCCGCTCGACTGTAATTACAATACATTTGTTTATAGACTTACAATAAATTAAATTATCAATAATTAAAGATTTTTTTTTCTTTCTTTCTTAATTTTGTACCTATTTTTACAACGGGTGTCATAAAGTCTTTCTCGAGCATTTTTTCGACTTTATATCTCTGAGCTCCCCACATCGCATTGACTCCAAGTTCCTTTCTAACTTTGGTGTTCATCAAATTTTCGAGAATAGAGTCTCGATCCTCGGTCCCGTAGCACTTTGGTGTCGGATTCGACATTTCCCTATTCGCTGACACTCTATATAGGATATTAAAGATATCTACATTTTGGGTTACTTTCCTCATCTCCTGACGGGTATTTATATACATTTGCGTGGCTTTTTCCCATTTTTCCATGTCCACTGCTTGCTTTGTTGCCCTTGCAGCTTGATTAATTCTGTCAAAACCATTAGTGTCGATCATGCCCTGTAAAGGCAATGGCTCGTGTAAAGGAAAAATCAATTGTCAACAAATAAATGTTATAATTGTTATTTCATGAAATCCAAGTGATTCCAAGAAATTCATTATAAATTTTGAAAATTATACAACACATTTTGAAAAACATTTTCTGTGCAATTAGATAGAAAAATGAGTCTCTTGCATGCATTAGCAGAAATAGTTTAAGATTAGAAAACACCAACGTATTAAAGGGTCAATTAACTTGAATTGTTTTTCAAAAAAAAAAAAAAACAAATCGTTGAATATTATAAATAATAAAATAATAAAAATGATTTAATTGCAGCAAGCTAATTGTATAATTTTAATAAAATTATTGAATGAAACTAACCGTCTGATGCAAGAAGGGTGCCCATGCGAGTACCGAGTCGATCGGCGAGATCCAAGGATCGCCCAACGCGACTCCCTGCAATTTGCTCATGATTTCACCGGCTCGTTGTTTCTTTAACACGAAAAAATTTAATCATTAACACCGTTAACAAAAGATATGCTTTGCTTATGAAGTAGCAGATAAAAGGGGATAATTAACGAAGTACAGTTCAACCATACTGCAATAAAACTAGTTCGTGATTGATTTAAAGATCAGTGGTTATATAAATCGCACCTTGATCCATACGAGAGCAAATTCCGCAGCCATTTTTCCACCGTAAGACTCAGCAGTTATGTAGGTAGGCACATTAGAGAATTTCGGTAACTTCTTCAAGAATCCTTTTACACATTTGAAAAGATCCAAAGCGATTTGAGCGTTGTTTTTCGCGTAGCCTTGCGATAAAGGTGACCAACTATTCTTCACGTAGCTGTATCCAGTGCCAACGGGATTGTCGATGAAGAGCACATTATAGTCATTTACCTGATCAACGAGTATACAGTTTATCGATACAAACACAATGGCATAATAAATGAAAATTACTTTTGTTATGCAGAATTAAATTATTGTTTAGGTAAAATCATTATTAGAAACTTTTTATTGGATTAAATTTAATAAATCTCATACACAGTCGCACTTATTCGCACACATCCATGTCCATCCATACACGCTTGCGCTCTTTTCCTTATTGCAATATGGCATATTGAAATTACTTTGCGAATTCTGTAAGAGACACGCGATGCATAAACTTCGTCATTGATACTAGATGCATGTAAGCATTTTCTTTATTCATCGACTCCGTGAGAAATGGGATGGTTTCATTTTTGTAAAAGTCAAATGTTTGTTATCTTATTAAGTGTTATGGTTTATTTACCCATGAAGATTCCCTCGGGTTAAGCTCCAAGTCGAGAGGTCCAATTTCTTCAAAGTTGCCGTAACCCGTCGAGGAGGTTCCGGGACCACCTTGCAACCATATTATCAATGGTTTCATGTGTACATCGGTAACGTCTTTGGAAGTCGTGTAATAGAGCCACCAAAACATATGCGCGTTTTCACGTACCTTCACGTAGCCATATTCCTGTTCGCCGGGCCCAAAACCCACTTTTCCTTCGACTGTGCATAGCAGAGTAAACGTAGTAAGACTTATTTATTGGACATATTTTAATTAATAGTAGGCGTACACGGCCTGGAGTAAGACCGGGTCGGTGAAATCCGAGTGGCCTATACTATGTCATTGAATTAAGATTGAACACACGTCAAATTTGTAAAGAAGAGAATATTTCTGACAACACTTTATAGATATTTATTAGTTCTAATAATGTATTATATTTAGAGATAATAATTTAGATGTTTAAATTTCATACGTAATATTTAAATATCGAAGCTAAGAGGTGCAGTACGAACCGACTTTTTCGTTAACTTGATATCAATTTTTTAAATTAATAACTTTGATAATTTAAGTTATTACTCTTGCGATGCTATTGGAAAAGATTTTTTACTCAGTGCGGTCCCCACTTTGGAGAATCATGTCCTTCTTTCATATTGAACTTGTTACGTCCTGACGTAACCATGCTCCAATATCTATCTTTCTTTTAAAGAAGATCATAAACCTGCATCGTTGTCGAGTCCTATAGCTACCAGAGATTATACAGGTATAATGACGGCGGGAGGGGTGAGGCCTGCAGGTACGCCGAGGCAAGGCAGTGGGGACACATGGTGCGCGCCAGGAATGGACGGCCAGGTTCATCACTGTACTTGACAACGAAAAACCAAGAGTTGGTAGGGCACTGCCCCACTCTAAACGGCCAGCGTAGAGGGACTTGAATCTCGTATCAAGAGTTTTCCCTCTACGACCAGTGGATATCATTGGCGGCGCGTGTCATCGAAATCTTTAATTGATTCATGTCCGCGTGTTCTATTGGTGACTGTCGGGTGGTCGCTTCCTTCCCCCGCCATATACCGTACCTGGCTCACGAAGATAGACTAACTGCCGGGGCAACCTTTTCGTTGCTTTAGAAGTCCCTAGATGCTATGACGAATGATGCAATAAACAAAAATATTACACAAAGATAGACTAACTACCGTGGCAACGTTTTCGTTGCTTTGAGAGTCCCTAGATGCTACAACGAATGATGCAATAAACAGGAATATTACACGAAGATAGACTAACTGACGTAGCAGCGTTTTCGTTGCTTCGGAAGTTCTATATCCGATGACGAATAATGCAATGAACAAGAATATTACACGAAGACCTATGTCTTATTAATGGTATTGATAGGAAATTGGAATTTGTTTTTGATTACAGAACACCAAAAGCCCAAACGGCATTTCTTTAGAATCTCTGAACGTTTAAATATCAATTTAAACACAATCGTAGCAAAGATTTGGACTTCTTATGAAGTAAATATTTAAACTATGGAATATATATATATGTATTTAATAAGTAAATCAATAATTTAAAAGGAACAAACCATTTAAACGGAAGTTCGATATAAGAGCTAAACAATAATATCATACAGATAATCAGCGTTAAAATAGGATAGAATAAGGAAAACGATTCATATTGTAGATGGTAAAGATGACTCGAAGCTCGGGTCGCACCCGAGACGATGCCGTCTTTCCCGTCTCTCTCTCTGTGTTAACACTATAAGACGAGGAGTGTTCCCTCGCAACAATACATATTTATAGAACACCTGCTTTGTGACCCAGTGTGACTGTAAGCAGCCTTTTGATATAAAATCATTTATACTGATGAACAATTTTGAGCTAAAATTATGATAGGAACTCAGAAGAGAAATGCTTACTTAAAAGGATACAAGAAATAATTCCAAATATGAAAATTTAACATTATAGAAAATTGAAAAGCCAATACATTGTGTTAACTAAACAATTAGGATCATGAGAGGATATGAAAACCATAGACAGTTTGTTACTATAGTAGTTATATATGCCCATTTACGGTACACATTATTAAGAATTAAAATAAGTTTAACATTATCGAAGAACTATATTCGGTATTAGTCATAAAAGGGACAGCGGAAGCGACTCGGATCTACAGCGCAGCGTGGCCCGAAACCCTCGACACCTAGCTGCCTGACCGAGGCGCTTTTCTCTCTCTCTCTCTCTCTCTTTCTTTCGTTTTCTCTCTCTCTCTATCTTTACGCGTGCCACCGAAGCAAGGAATAATCCTTCAACCACTTCGCGACATGTGGTATCGCCTCGCATGCAACTCAAGAAAATAATCGAACGACGACGACGTCACAGCTAGAAGGAAAAAATTGGATCTTCGACAAAGTCCAAAGTCCGAGCTCTATTGTAACCCCCTCCGCATAGAAAATTAAGCCCTCCAGGACCTATATAAGGACGGGAAAATGCCCGAAACGGAGAGTATCAAATCGACATTTCAATTTTGTAGTTCATAGTACAGTTAGTCGCCGAGCAGTCAGTAGACAGCCCGTTGGCGATAATTACCGCGGAGGAACCCCACCCTGTAGAGTCAGCCAAAATCCAGAGTGAGTACTGAAAATAAAAACGGTCGAACGGTCTAAGTTCGGTTCGAATGTACTTTTTCTCAGTTTTAATCATACAGAATTTATCTAAAGTTTAGAAGAAATTGAATTTAATTGTTTTCTGCCGTTTTTGTACAAGTCCACACTGTTTATTTCGTTTTACCGTTTGATCGAACAACAAGTATCGCGTTAAGTATATTGTATCGAGAAATAACGATCGCTCGCGCACGGTAATAGCGAACGTACGTGTATCAATTTTTCGGTTATTTGAATAAAATCTAACAGCTTCACGATTCATCGAGTATAACGATTTCTTTTACAAACGATTACCATTAATTTTCCCTTCCACACATCGGTTACCGGCGAAACAACTTCACCAGGAAAACCAAACGTAAGTATCAACCCAATTTTTCTAATTTATTTTATCTGACATTTCTGTAAATTTTTCCCCAAGTGAAAGTAACCTACCACTTCCCTTCCCACCTAAAATCCCTTCCTCCGCGGGGTAATTTATCAATTTAGTTTATCGAGACGAGTGACGGGTTAACGCGAATAATCAACGAGCATTCTCAGCCCTGTCCCGAGTAATTTTCCGAAAGGTTAGACTCAAAAGGGGGCTTGCGTCTTCGGTGTTTCTCGTCAGGTGTGGTAAAGGGAGAATTTATTCTCCTTGACCAGAGTACGGAAAACTCACGCCGAAACGCCTCACACGTCTTAAATTTGTCGGTTTTTGTAAAAACACCGCGCGGATTTGACGTAACAAACTCATAAAAATCACATTGCAAGAGCTCGTTGATGGAATAATTCTCGTGCTATTTTGTTATTAATTTATAGAAATGTTATAATTAATCGTTTTTTCTCTCACTCTGAATAAAACCACCAGATGCTATAAGCAGCTGCAGGGCGGCAACTGTAGCTAAACTCGTACGGAGTAACATAGTGGAAGTTTTCACTACGCAATTCGAAATATGAATTAGATCACTCTGAAATTCAACTGAGACTGACTGTCGAAAAAGGCTTCGCTGGAAGGCGATCAATTTAATTCTAACTAACTAGGTACGTTACATACGTCTCTCATCATATACTTCAACTATGAGTGCGAAAGAGATAGGCTAGCATGATGCTAATGGCGGAGTCAAGGATAAGGAGCACATCTGTGTAAGTATGGAAATTTCACCTCCTCTCCGAGGCGACATAGAGGCTTACGTGTCATTCGATTCTGCTGTGCAAGTGAAATTTTTTTCGTTCCTCAACTTTTACTATCTACCGATATAGACGAGACTTTAACGCAATGCGTTTTTTACGATAGCGGTAAGCGTGTCCGGATAATTAAAGATTTATCAAAGCGACGAATTTGCGCTCGCTTTGACTTTGAATATTTATTTTTTTCTTTCTTCGTTTCAAAGCGATAAATAATAATGTACCGCTTTTCACGCAGCGCAATTCGTAAATATAGTTTTGTTAAAGGAAAATTGCATATACTTGCAGAAAAAACTAGCGATACGAAGAAAATTTAAGCGTGCAACCTTAAATTATTTCTTATTTTCACTTGTTCCATCATATACACCTTTTGTTTCTTTAAAATAAGAAACGGATTCGGCGCATTAATTCAGTGACTAGACAGTTTTTTCGAGTTCCTTATATTATCATTGCTAACTTTGTATTTGTTTGTGCTTCAAACAAAACACTGCTTTTGCAACAACAACAGCGTTAGGTGGCGATCCTACCGAATTACAGTACTCACTCGATCCGCAAAATATCAGAAAGCGTATGGTTTATCTTATTGAGAACCGAACATTGATTCCCTTTCCAACGGAATAGTTACGCTTGTATTATCGGCAGCCATAATTTCACGTTGAATGAAAGCATCATTCTTGTGCTAGCTCGATTAATAATCACATTCAACACTACATGCGTTCTTGCTTCGTTCATAACTTTGATTACCCACCTGTAAATATCATTATCGTTGTGCCATAAAACATTCCAGAAAGATTAGCGTATGAAGCATTGGGCATATATTAAGGCATACTTCTATAATGTGAATTAATGTTGCTAGAGCCGCGGTGGCGTAATTGGTAACGTACCAGGCTAGAATTCTGGAGTTTCCGGTTCGAACCCGGGATGTGGCAATATTTTTTCACGATTTCCTTACAAGTTAAAAATAATCGTCAGGTCTGGTTGCCTCATTAATTCGTAATAAATGAGTAAGGCAATAAGAGTTGACAAAAATAATTAATGATTCGATTGTTAAATATCTTTCTAAGATCGATAACACAGGGATCTAGGTGGCGCTGACTCTAACCGGGTTGCGAACTGCCGAAAATTTTCCATCATAAAAATTTGGTCAAATAACATTGTCGCTTAGATTTATCACTCTAAAGAAACATATGGCCGCGTATAAAAGGATTATTTAATTAATCTGTAAGAAAGATACTTTTATAATTTCATCTATCGATATGCCACCAAAGTTATCTAAGTTCAGGTACAACAAAATACTCCAATGGCAACAAGTTTTGCATACAAAGTAGCGCAGTAACAGGATATGCAATCTTTTGTTGCTAAGATGTGTTAGAAGCACACAGAGACAGAGACGAAAAGTCTCAAATATTTTATTTGACACATTCTCATATATTGAAATACGTCAGCTGACTCTAAGCTTGATCGTACAATAAAATATTTGACACATTCTCATTGCATGTAATACATGATACAGAGAGTAATTCTATTTTTTGTAATACTTGCAGACTGTACCGGAAGGCAGATTATACATATTTATTCACGTGTGAACCACGAGAAAGGAAACTCCACGTTACCCGTATGCGAAGGAGACAGCAACACAGGGATCCCGCGAGTACGAGACAAATGACACGTAGTGTCACGTTGTACGTTTGATCATTATGTGAGTACATTGAACATTATTTGATCATTTTTCTGACGAAATTTTGTTTCGTAAGTATCATGAGAATTACCATCTGTTCTAACACATCGTGGAGCCGGATGAACACGAACAAACAAAGTCTGTTGCGCGTTTGTGCGGTTCGTTTTTTATATAAAAGCAAAGTTACCACTGTTGGTAAGTATAAGTGCAAGCGCTATTTGGTACGTGCAAAAAGCTTTAGTTCGTTGTCTCAATATTTTTAGAAATTGGAGCTCCCTTATTTGGCTTCGTATTCTATATTTTTTATTACGTTTGTTACTACGGTTGCTATTGTTGTTACTTGTCCCGGCAACTCGACGGTATAACGTGATACAAAATCGAGAGATAATTGATTACCGTTCTTATTTGTTTTCACTGTCTGTAGGTTATTTATAATATAATCATATGTTCATGTGCGGGTACATTTGAAATGTATTCTTGCTACGTTCGTCCGTTGGTTCAACACTTTTTTCTCCATCGATCTTTATTTTTTATATGTAGCGGCAAACGATGGATGTTAAAATCCGACAGACTTCGCACGTATTTTACGCAAAGTAATATATGAGAAACGCATCACAATGAAGTAAAAATTTGTAGAATTTTCTCACAATAAAAGCTTTATTCGCATCGAAATAATTGTTTTTCAGTAGCTAAGTAAATTCATTAAAAATCCATAAATTTAACTGTAGTTTTTGGCTCTTTCAACATTTGCTTTAGCCGTCAGATGCTCTAGCATCGCCGCAGTAGCATCAGGATTGTCCCTTGGCACCTGTTAAATCAATTGATTATTTATTAATTCGATAATTATTGTGAATAATTAATTGAATGAAGATGAAGAATACGAGTACAAGGGTTGACTTGCAATGACTCGCTTTATTATAGAAGAAAAATGAATACAAAAAGGGCTAGCAGACTAGATAAATCCTCAAAAGTAGTTAAGTGTTTAAAAATGTGAGTAAGCTTTGTGTTTGCTTTCAAAATAGTTAAAAATGTAATTATTACTTTATTTACCTTGCTTCACTTCAAGTTATCACGAACGTTTATACTTCAGTCACAATTGTTAATTAACAATTTTATTTATGAAGATAGAAAAAAAAATAAGAGAACGGTCTATTTTGGTAATAAATTACATGAGTATCGAATAATTTACTAACCATATGACCAGCTCTGTTGATCCAGTACATTTTAAAGTTACGATATTCCTTGACGTAACCCTCGATAACGTTGTGTACGACGAGTGGAAGCCTACGGGTTTCGTGCCACTCGCTCGAGTTTCTCCATTTAAGATTTTCGACCCAGACGAGTGTACCTGGTGTGCATTTTGCCATGAAACTCGCGTTTAAAAGAGAAAATACGTAGACGAACATTCATTGTAAAGAAATTGAGGAACGAATCGATGGCACATTACCTGGTGTCGCGACGATCAGATCCAATTGGCCGGTAAACACAAACACCTCGATGTCAGTCGTGTTGAGCAACAGTTCGACTGCAATCCAAATATATTTTTAAAATTAATTAACTCTAAACGATATCAACATTAATTAATAATAAATTAATGAAATATTGAAAGAAATAAATAATTATTTTATGTTTATTTCGCACCTGTATCAGTGACGGGTTTCATAAAGTCTCCGGCTAGCGTACTGAAGACCATGCTACTCTGAGCTCCCCATGTCGCATTAATTCCAAGTGCTTTTCTAACTTCGTTGTTCATCAATTTTTCGAGAATAGCGTCGCGATTCTTTGTCATGGTTCTCGCTGACGGAAGTATCGACTTCTGACGACCTGTCGACACTTTGTAAAGGATATTGTAGAAATCTATGTTTCCGGTTACTTGAATTATCACCGATTCGGTGTAACCCCACAATTGCGTGGCTCTGGCCCATTCCTCGTTATCCACTGCAAGTTTCGTCTTATTTGCGGCTTTAACAATCTTTTTGAAGCCCTCGGTGTCAACCATGCCCTGTAAAATAATGCAATGGCTCGTGTTGAGGAAAGTTTAATCGTTACCAAATCAATTTCATTATTCTTATTTGATTAATTGTTTAATTAATTTAAATCATTTAAAAATATTAAGAAATAAAATATTATTCACTTGCGGTAAACTACGTTTTATGATTATCACGATATGTTGATAAAATAATTAAATCAATCTTACCGTCTCAAGCAGAAAGGGTGCCCATGAAAGTACCGAGTCGATTGGCGAGATCCAAGAATCTCCAAGCGCGACTCCCCGCAAATTGCTCTTAATGTTGCCTGCCTTTTGCGCCTTCAATACAGAAAATTAAATTGTCGTTATTGATCAAAGATATCCGCAGTTTGTGTAGCAGCAACTTAAACAGGATAATTAACAAAGTACAATCCAACTGTACAACAACAAAAAGTTGATCTATGATCGACTCCAGGACCAATGGTTAATATATATAAATGGTACCTTGTTCCATACGAGACCAAATTCCGCAGCCATTTTTCCACCGTAAGACTCAGCAGTTATGTACGTAGATACATTTGCAAATTTTGGAAACTCGTTCAAGAATCCTCTTATACATTCGAGAAGATCCGAAGCGATTTGAGCGTTGTTCTTCGCGTATCCTGAATATTTGTCCGCGTAACTATATCCAGAGCCAACGGGATTATCGATGAAGAGCACATTATAGTCCTTCACCTGATTAACAAACATAAAGTGAATCGATTACATTGATTTAAGAAAATGTAGATATATAATTTATTGCAGTAAATGAATCGTTTGAAACATTTAATCGATTATATTGATTAACACTAAATTCGATGAATTGCAATAAAAGAATTTTTAAAAAGTATATGCAACATATATCGAATACATTTTCGACGCTAAATTTGATATCTCAAATATATTTTTCGATATATTTATTTAATTAAATAATTGTTTTATTCTTCCCTAAAAAAAAAATGGCTGAAGTTGGGTTAAAAAAATGTCTACGTTTATTCAACTTGATATAAACTTTTTCAGTTTTATTTTTCAATACGATTTATTGAATTGTTCTACAAAAATTCTGTACGATACGTAAGATGTATGAAACTGTAGTTGATTGATGCTACTTGTAAGTAATTTTTTAATTAATCAGATGTGTAAGAAGTCGTTGATAAATGTTTGTTAATGTAAAATATTTGTTATTTGATTAAATTCGATGTTTCAATTACCCATGAAAAATTTCTGGGTTTGAGGTCCAAGTCGATAGGTCCAAGTTCCTCAAAGTTGCCGTAACCCGTTGATGAAGCACCGGGACCGCCTTGCAACCATATTACCAGGGGTTTCTCGTATATATCGGTTACGTCTTTCGAAGTCGTGTAATAGAGCCACCAGAACATGTGCGCGTACGGACGTACCGTCACGTAGCCCCATTCCTGATCGCCAGGTCCGAAACCCACCTTTCCAACAACTGTGCATAGCGAAATAAATATAGTAGAACGACGATGGTACCGTATTCACGGCGTGTAAACTTAACGATTGTGTAATATACATAATTCAATTTATTGTGAGAGCACGAGTTCGAGAGTACGGTGGCGTGGGGGAAAGGCCTCCTGCAATCCGTGTTGCTTATACGCACTATGTAATTTAATTATGCGTGAACACGCATCAAGATAGTAAAGAACAGAGTATTCGTGGCTATCTTCATGGATATTTATTAGTGTTAATAAATTACTGTACTTAAAAAAAATATTTTGAACGATTCTACTCATACGTAATGATCGGACAACAATCTTAGGGGGTTTACACTGTATAAATAAGTTGTATACATAAGCACTATGTAATTGAATATTGTGTAAATGTCAAGAACGTAAAGAACAGGGTATTTGTGGCACACTTGACGGATATTTATTAGTGTTAATAATTTAATGTACTTGAAGATAATATTTTGGACGTTTCTACTCATACGTAATGATCAGCCAATTATGTTGAGGAGTTTATACTGTACGAATAATATGCCTATCCGCATTATGTAATTAAATAGTACATGAACACTTGTCAAGAATCGTAAAGAACAGGATATTTGTAGCACATTTCATGGATATTTATTAGTGTTAATAATTTACTGTACTTGAAGATTATATTTTGAACGTTTTTACATGAGTAAAATGTATGAGTATGTATGAACGTAATAACGAAATAAATATATTTGGGGGTTCACACTGTATAAATAAATTGTCTATCCGCTCTATGTAATTTAATAGTACGTGAAGACGCGTCAAGAATCGTAAAGAACGGGGTATTTGTGGCATACTTTACAGATATTTACTAGTGTTAATAAATTACTGTACTTGAAGATAATATTTTGAGCGTTTCTATTCACACGTAACGTTCAGACAACTACGTTACATAATTTTATGTGTTTAAATCGACTTTTTCATGAATTTCATATTAATTTTCCAATTTAATAACTTTTATAATAACAGTTAAAATTGAAAAAAATGATATTTCAAAAGCCTCTTCGTTCCACAAAGTCCCCACTTTGGAATTATTTATTCTACTTCCTTATCGCACTCATAAGTATCGGGAAAAAAATTCGGAGGGTTCAATGACGCAATGAACCTCGTAATATTTAATAAATAATTTACAAGGGTTTTCCAATTCATTTATATTCGCTCACCATGATGAAATCCACCAGCGGTTATAAGCAGCTGCACAGTGGCAAGCGTAGCCAAGCTCGCACGAAGTAACATTTTGGAAATGTTCACCACGGCAAGCCGATATACGACTTAGAATATCTCGAGATTTAACGGATATTTACGAACGAAAAATAGGTTGTTCAGAAAGCAATCGCTTTAGTCTTAGCTGATTAGATACGTTACATCATTCTCTATCTCATGATTCGTTTCTCGAATGAATTTCCAGATTACACTTATCTTAGATTTATATCTTCTTTGAAGAACGTTGGCTCCTCAATTGCGATAAATTGTTGTTTCGTATACAGAATTAAAGCTTTTATTGGTTCAATACAGCGAGGAGATTAATAAATACCAGGGGGACTCAGCCCCCCTGTGCGTTTTGCGCACCAACCCCCCTGGGCTACAACCCTACGTACTGGGTTACAACTCCACCCCCCCTGGGAGACACACCTACCCCTGCCACCCGACCCAACTTGACCCACGATCGGATAAGTTCGGGAGAGTTTCAAATCTTCTACACGGGTGGCGGTTGCGGTAGCGATAAGATACTTTTATAATATAAAGAGACACCTTTTTCAATACTGAATCATTCTTTATTTATGATAACATATTTTGTCTAAAAGTTAACAAATGAAAATGATAAAATTATTGATTTACTGTAAAATAATGATATAATTCACGTAGATTAAAACTCTTAAAACAGAAAAATTAATAATGAATAAATAATAAATTATTCAGATATAAAATTGATTATTATTTAAAGTTTAAGTCATAATTATTTTTTATTTATTTTCAAAGTACTCGCGTTGAACACTGACAAGATTATTTTGCCAATTTTTTTCTAACCTTTTAAATGTTATTTTTAGAACATTAGTTTTTCCTTTAGTAAACTCATTATAAAAAAAAATACTCTGCAGTACTCTCGGAATGTGAAGCAACCTTAAAATGAGCTTCTTTTAAATTAAGTTTACAGTCGAATCTTAATTTTCGATTGGATCCGGCTCTTGAGGAATATTTTATGGAAATTCGAACGAACGTAACCGACTGAGATATTCTGTCGATTTGCTGTGACATTTTTTTTTAATCAACCATGTTTTTATCATTCCGTGTATGATATTGAATAATTATTTACAGTCGTTTACATATTCAACCGTCATTTTACATATTCAACCGAAATGTCACCGTTTAAAGAGACGTGCGATTGAGTTCGGCTGTAAAAGTTCAGGTTTAAAAAAGTTGGAGTACATCTTGAATTATTAGAAATTCAATCGTAAATCGATCTCTAATTAGCATTATACGATTTATGTTTTGTACTAAGCAAAGGTTTGATTTTAGTGTTTTTCAAGTCCACCATTATTTATAGTTTTTAAGTTAAATAAAGTTGTTTTCCTTGAAGCCCAACGTCATAAAGCTGGGCAGATTTTATAATAAATTAATTGTAATCGCGAATAAAGCAGCTCACGTAAGTCTTGACGAGCTTGTCACTATCGTGAAATCAGAAATTCCGAAAATTTCACATTGCGAAGGTCAAGTTTGTCGGCGAATTGGAATTTCTTAGAGACAGTGGAAAGCGCGTGAAAGGAGGCTGTGTGCTTCTCTCTCTTTCCCTCTCTCTCTCTCTCTCTCTCTCTCTCTCTCTCTCTCTCTCTCTCTCTCTCTTTTCAAGTCACTTTTTTTTACTCGCTTCAATTACTTTTCCCCTTGAAGCCTTGGAGGTATCGTCGATACATTCACGAATTTATTTGTGTACTCTTTTCTTCTTCATTCTCCGTCACACCGTTCGGAATATGCTAAGTATCATGAGATAATATTAAAAAATTTATCGCAATTAACAGAAAATATAAACGTGCTTTCTCGTGTATCCAATAAATCATAATAATTACAGTTAATTGATGCTAAGATCGATCATTAATATTATTTGTATGGTATAAGCGATATTTTTCAGGTTAACTGTACAGTAGAAAGTCTCTTAAGTCTGAAGTACTCAAGGGGATCAAAAATAAAGCTACCGTGATCGTATATCGAATGTTGGATGTTAAATGTCAAAATTAATTAGCGCAACGATCGAAAACGAGGTAAGGTAGACACCGATTATATGGGAGTTTCTACACATGTAGTGTAGCGGGCCATGTCTCAGAGAAATTTGTTTCGCTGTGGCCTCGAGGCAAAGGTCGGAGTTTTCTGTGTGAGTTATGCGATATCGACTTATCTCTTACTCTCGTCTCTTGTTACTGATCCATTTGGCCTGTCGAGAAATGATGGACGTCACGAATAAACAGGCGAACAAGAGAAATAGGTGAGAGACACGCTTAAACAATCATTGCTGTTAGAGGACGAGATAAACATTTTTAATTTTATTAATCCTTAGGTGACTTGGCAGAAATCTCTGAATGATGTGTCCGACCTATAGATTTTAAATTTCTTCGTCGAGATCGAGTTGAGCGTGCCATGAAATACTTGTTAGTAAGAGTAAGTTATATACGCACTAGACTGCTGTCACTGGAAAAAGTTTGAGGAGCTAATGACACTTGATCACCCATATTTTGATGATTGCAAATCATCTGAGAATCACTAATCATTCTGCTTACATAAATGCTATTTTTAGTTAATACAGCAGCACTTAGTACTTCGGGTGATCAGCTACTGTCAATATTTAAATAGCTATGATAATAATGATGATTTATCATCATTTAAGGCAAAAGTTACTAATAAAACAAGGCGTGTAAATAAAAGATTTTCACATTGTTTACTCGTGATTCTCGCCGATCCACAGATTCTCCTCTGTGGGTAATGGTTATCTCGATTCTGGATTTTTCATACAGGAAACGATATTAAAATTTGCAATAAAATTGACAATTTCATAAAGTTTAAACCCATTGATCGATTCTCACCAAATCTAAGACTAAGTACCCTTGTACCCTAGCTAATTTGTATGCCAAGTTTCAAATTGATAGATAAATATTTATGAAAGTTAGAGCAAACATTGGTTTATTTTTTTTTTCGAAAAATTCAAAAAATTCATGATTCTAGAAAATCGATTGTTGCCAAACGTAATATCGAACAAACTTGTTCCATAGAGAATTTTTGCAGAAAGTGTTAACTCGATGGCCAAAAATGTACAAAAGCAAGAGAGCGTACGTCATTTTTTCGAAAAAAATTCAAACAACCATAAAATGAGATATATCTATTGTACTTTTGCAAATTTATCACACATTCACACGTACACACACACGCCCGCTTGCGGATATTCTTTCGAAATATGATTTATCGATGTTTCGGAACATTTTTTAAGTGATATAAAAAAATCGAATAATAATTTTTTAATAAAAACAAGGCTTCCTCCACGAGAAAGCAATTACATTAAACTCTCCGCGACCGAGAGGAATAACCAAATGCTATTTGATATACTTCGCATTATTATTCAGTGTTTACTAACGGATGTAGATGTTATTAGGAAACAACTCCTGTAACCGAGAACTGTCAAAACCTCTTGCGATCGCTACTCTTGTCAAATCTCTCGATTCTTCATTTGGAATAACTGTTAATCCGCCTCTTGAAACCTAGCACACATTCACAAACACGCACACACACGCGTGCGCGTCTAGACATATTTTCTAAATGTGATATTCGAACGATTTGAGAGATTTTAAGCACTCTGGCAGGAAAATCTGGAATAAAATGTCACTAAAACTTAGCTTCCACTACGAGGAATCAAAAAATGTATAAACCGACAAAAAGACTTATAATATCTGGAATTGTTAATCACAATTCCAGATATTTAACAGCTAGATGAGATATTGAGTGGATGCACTCGGAAGTTATCGAAGTACACACAAAATGAGTGAAAGTAGCTACGTGACTTGCTGGACCAAGCCTCTGTTTTACTAATAGCAATATCCATAGTCCGTTATTCGACTTCATTTGTATCCTATATGGACCTCTGATTACAATGTTAGCATTAGTAGGAAGCCGTTACACCGTTCTGGAATTTTAAATTAGAGAGAGACAGAGAGTGTATTCGTTAATTCACGGAAGACGTTAATTCACTGGTACTGTATCGTTATGATTAATAAATATCTGTACTATAGAAAATTTAAGTATACACTCTTAAGACAATTAGCTCTTTAATTACATCTGTAAAATGTAATTAATTACTAAAATAAAAAAATGGAATTATTTTGCTGCAATTTCTTGCTCGACACAACGACACATGTAAATGAATGATCCACCCTACGGACAACCCGGACACATTAAGAATATGTGACGATGTGACAGCTTTCTAGCGTGAGTCACGCTAGAAAAGTTCAAAACTTTGCGTGGGACATTAAAAAAGATCAGGTCGTCGGTCTGACTAACTTCATAAATATGAAATACTTGGCGTGTTTCACTATTGCGTGGTTCGCTATTGCGTGATTTACTATTGCGCGGTTCAAGATATTTGAATATCTTTTCTTGTCGTCAATCATGCCAATGAAAATATAAATCTAATAGAATTCACTCTTACTGACCCATGTCGTTAACATGGTTCACGATTGCCGGAAGAAGAAATGATGCTGCCATTAAGGTTTCTGAAAATATATAAATCTGGGATTTTCCAAGATGACCATAACATTCTGTTTCTCGAATTTCACACTTGTGAAATCAGTCAGTCTGACGTGGTTAACACTCGGCATAACATTCCATTTAGCATGGTTCTCTCATGTCGAACCATTCAGTTTTTCGTAGTCCACGCTGTTCGTAACACAAGATCTCGCAAGATTTCGCATTCTAAAACATTGTCTCTACAATTTTACTACCAAGCGACAGACTGACATTGTACAACATCTGTCGTATGTCTGATTCTTCTTTCACGATTGAATCCGAATGGTTCAATAAATAATGCGTTAATCGCAACCATTGATTCTAAATGGTGCCAATGGCGAGCTCTCAACACTTTTGATAGCAACGATTCGTCCTACAACTAATTGTAACATTACCATTAACCATTTGTAACTATTTGGGATATTACAATTGATCAATTATAATTATTTCCAGCACTACTAGAATTAGGGCTTCGACAATTATTCTTTAATGATATTTTATTAAAAGTTTATTACAATGAACTTGCATCAATTATCAATTCGTTAATTAGTTCTTCATTTTTTATTAATACGTTTAATTCTTAATTATTAAAAATAATTTCTTTCTAAGCGAACAAAAATGGGAAAAGTGATTTGATTTGCACGAAACTCGATAGAGAAGAGTGGGCCATAACGATCCGTGGGTCACGTTGGAATAAATCACAATTATCGTAGGTTAACTCCAGCCAAAATTTCAATTTTTAAATATAAAATGATAAGTCGAATTCGATTTTGCCATTCTGAATAAAAGTTCAAATATCTCGAGTACCGGAGTTTTATCGTCATGAAGTCACTTTTAGTATTTTGGTTGGCCATATTGGATCTGCCGTTTATTATATCTGAAAATTGAGTTCAGATTCGTATTCAACGAACTCAAAAAGCCTCGAATATCGAGTGTCGTTCAAATGAAGAAATAGAAATTGAAGAATGAAGAAAATTTTTTCATTTTTGTTCGCCATGCTGGTTCTGTCTTTTTTAATTTCTGAATTTGAAGGAACAAATGAAGTAATCTTTTCCATTTTGGTCGGTCATTGTGAATTTCTCAATTATTATTTGAAAGAACATCTCGTACAAGAACGATTGACGTCTCATAAGATTCTCACACGTTATTGTTTACGCACCACATGTAACTTAGTCAAGAGATGTCGTAATGTCACCGTAAACAAATTAACAGTAGGCTTATAATTAAAATCTAATTACGAATGTTATTACCTCAACAGATGCTAAGCCCTGCTTCGAAGAACCGCTTGATTTTTACCGAAACCAATTGAAACCGATTGATTCGCAATTGAAATAAATCGCGTCAATTGGATGCTCGTGAGTTCTATTGCATTAGCCATAGAATAGGATTTTTATGCAGATTTTTCATCGTTGACTACGCACGAAGTAATCAATTTTGCGTTCCATACGGTGGCGGCAGAACGCAATCTTCCATAATCGTACCTGACGGCATGGTGCCGGCACGGCTCATTAAATGCCCAGCTCACAAAGCCCGCGCAGTAAGCTGTCACATCGCGATGATAGAATCGTGCAGGAATTCAGCATGTCGGAACAATTTTGTCAGAAGCAGTCATCAAAGACTGCGTTCTACCGGCATGTCGCGTCAACTATGAGAGTTTCACGCATAGCGTCAATGACACTTTAGTTGGAAAGAAACTACATAAACATATTATAACATCGAAAATGTTTACATACAATTTAAAAGCAAAGGAGATCTTTTACACAACTTGCTTAACGTATTTTGTTATAACGGACATGAAACCGTGATTTCGCACATACGATCCCTTTTTCTCGACTTCTTAAGCCCCGAATAACCACGGTACTTGGTTTTTTTTACAGAGTACTCGGTTGTGGTACCAATAACCAAACCAATAACTTGGTTTTTGTTTAAACAATTAGTCGGCTGGAAGATATTTAATCAAACGCTTCGTAGTCCTCATCACTAAGCTCTTTTTAACGTGCATTACGGTGTTATGAGTTCCCGAATAAATACAATTTATTTAGAAAACTTAAAAAACAATTTATAATAATAACATATCCCATATAACATTTTTTATGTTATAAAAATAAAAAATATTTTGTAATAAGAAGGAAAGCAGTGATCGATTTGAAGACCATTGAAGACGAAGTCGATGCCCAATCGGCACGACTCGAAGTTTATCTCTTTGTGGTTTTCTGTCATTCCGGTGGTCCGGAATAAACGTGGAACTGTAGGTCATCGATTGGGAAGTTTAAAAGAGTGTGTGAAACATGAATACAGTGAAGAATAGAAAAACATAATAGAACGGCTTGTAATGATCCTGAATATTTCGGGTGAAAGTCTGAAAAGGCTGAACAAACCTTCAATGAGACAAAATTTATACGAAGAAAATAAAATTTTCTTGGGCAGTACGAGTTTTATATTTTAATTAACTTGCCAACTTAATTTAGGAATAACAAAACCGCTATATTATTGCAGCAATATTTTTTAACTGGAACAAATTACTACTAGAACAAAGCAGTGTTTGTTACTGTAGCAAAATACCGAATGAAATATTACCGAATTTTATCAAATTTGAAATAGTACCAAATTACCTAATGAAATAGTGCGTTGATAAAATAGTTTATATAGTAACAAAACTGCTTAGTTTTATGGTTAAATACATCCATAAACTTTTCTAAAATTCATTATTCGTTTGGTTTAAAACCATCGTTTCTTCTTGCAGTAAAATAAATTGTTTTATAGTAACAAAAAAGATTCGTCGTGATAGCTAAATCAATTGTTATTGCGTGGCAACTTTTTTGTTGTTTGTACTCATGGGTTTGCTGTATTAAAGAAAGGCAATTATTGTCCACAAAACATTTTATAAGAGTAACAAAATTTGTTTTTATATTCTTGTATAATATTTTAATAATTCATTGATCAGTCAAATGTTATTAAATATTTTTCTTTTCATTAATTCTTATTTTTTTATCTGTTAGAAACACAGATAAACTACTATCTCACCTATTTGACGAAGTCCTGAGAGAGGGCGACCAGGTATTTTACGCCAAAAGGGGTTCTCCACATTCACAAGGTAATCGACGAGTGGAATCCTTCTATCTCAGCGCCACGAATAAATGCGAGTTGCCGGCGAGTAGGGGAAAACGTTTCCCTTTCCTTTGTTTCATACGTGAAGATGGTCGAATAAGTGAGAGTGTACAATGTATAGACTCGACAATCTTTTTCAATGTTGAGGAGAGACCGTGAATGACTTCGAAGAGATTTTCTCGCCCGTTTGAAGTACACTTGTGCGTGTAAGTCGCTGTTGCATCAGAGCGCAGCGGTGAGAGTGATTTGAGAACGAAGTAGCTCCGACGGTAATTAAAGCTGTTGCGGGGTAATTGAAACGTTTGCAGTGAGTGTTGTCGAGTAACAAGACTGCGGCACTTGCTTTGTAGACAGTACGACTTCAATTACACTTCCTAATTTAAAAGAAAAGAGAAATAGCACACGGTTAAAAAATGTCATTTGTAAATTAATGAAATGTCTACGAAGACGTATTATGCATATACGAAATATGAAATTTCATCGATAGTAAACAAGAATATAACGTTACTGATATATCAAAACCAATGAAATATTATTTTAATATTCATATTGACAATTATATGGAAATTACAATAAAGATTAAACATTTTTTAAATTGTTACAAAGTTCATTATTTTTGGGTAAATATGCCGGAGTGGATTTTTAATTGGACAAATCATTCGGATTCGTCTCGATACCTACTTTACCATATTTGTGTCCCTTAGTACATAGATATTGAAATTTTCAATAACAAATACATATAATAAATTCAAAATGGCAAATTAAACACAATAAATTTTTATTTTATTGTGTTTAAAATACAGATTATTGTTTAAAGGAATATAAAAAATTGTTAATAGTTGATTGTAGTTTGTGCTTCGCGAACCAATCGCCCCGGAAGAAACCCAGGCTCTGGGGAAAACCCAGCCCCCCCCCCCCCCACCCGGTAAGTTTGGTCAAGTTCAGGAAGGATCAAATCTCGATTCTTCTACACGGATGCGACGTGATATTATTATAATATAGAAATATATATAAAACGTATGGGGATCTGTTAATTTTCAATTACATCTACATTAATCGCAATGTAGAAATATTGAATTAAAGTTCAAATGATTAAGTTTTCAATGCATTGTACATAAATTCTTAATTGATGTCCCTAGTTTGTACATTTCATATGAGTTTGTATATTAAAACTGTTTAAAATTTAATAAAATTTTTAACAGTGACGCACAGTATGTCGTCAAGTATTCGTGGGAGTGCAAGCACTTTCTGTCCCATGAATTCCTAGTAGAAAACATCGATTGCGTTGAGCCATGCTGCACAATCAATCTATCCCTGAGTCATCCTCGTCATTAGGTGTGTCGCAGTTGTTACGCACAATAAATATTCCTTGACTTTACGAAACTCTTTATTTTCAGTCGTTTTTTTTTTTTATCGACAATAGATCAATATTGTATTCTTTTCTTCTTGTATCCACTGTTTTGTTGTATCTCCTTAAGACTTATTTGGTAACATTATGTTGAACTGCGTTAAACTCGGAGTTAAAATCTCGCTCGAAAGAATTGTCGCAGGTCGCGCAACATACAAGGATACCTTAAACATGTTTGTATATGTTGAGTCTCTCGATTCTTTGACTCAGACTTGTTCTGCTCGTCACGTAAGACACACGTAACACTGAACATCGAGACGTGCCTCTAGTTATTGCAGTTTCGGCTTATTCCATCGTCGTCGTCGACCTCGATGTACGACCGTAGCATTTTAATTATCATGGATAAAAATTGGCAGAGAGGACTGTTAGCAATTTACAGGAAAAACGAATATGGAAAGGTTTACCGAGTATTTCGATTCCTGCTTTCTTCCTACGTGTACATTACTCCTGGAAGTTTCTATTTTTTCATTTTAAACTGACGATTCTGCATTTTTTTTTGTTTTAAACAATGATGATAAGTAGAACGTTGCATATTGCTTTCTCATTATTTTCGACTTTTAATAAATCTTCTGTCATAAGAAATCCAAAATGGGTCAACACAGACTTCCTCATAGAGATAGCTTCGTGAAGAGTGAAAAATAATGAGAAAGCACTATTCAATGTCCCATTCAGCATTTTTTTTGTTTCGTTTTTGCTCCTCATAAATTTTATATAATGCTACGACGTATTTTTGTAATTTGTAGGCTTCTCAGCAGTTCAATCGATTCCCATGTTTCTGTCGATTCCAAGTGAAATTATCATTAGGAAAAGAATCTGAAACAGATGTCGTTCGTGTCTAATAATTTCAATGAATAACGATGCTTACTCATCGCACAGAGCAACACAACGTCATTTTTTTTAAATTAAAAATTAATGATTCTACTTTTGTGGTTCTTTTAAACAAAGATGATAAGGAGGACCTTGCATATTGCTTTCTCATTACTTTTGATCTTTAAAAGAGCTTCTGTTGTAAGGAATCCAAAATGGGTCAACACCGACTTTCTCATAGAGATAGCTTCGTGAAAAGTGGAAAATAACGAGAAAGCAATATTCAGTGTCCCATTCTGCATTTTTTTTGTTTCGTTTTTGCTCCTCATAAATTTTATATAATGCTACGACGTGTTTTTGTAATTTGTAGGCTTCTCAGCAGCTCAATCCATTCCCATGCTTCTGTCGACTCTGCGAAATTATCAGCAGAAAAAGAATCTGAGAAATATGTCGTTCGTGTCTAATAATTTCAATACATAACGATGCTCACACTCATTACACAGCAACACAACGTCTCTTGAATAACTGCCCATAAACGTGAAACTTTAAAAAAAAAAAAAAGAAACATGTATTAACACACAGTCGGCAAATAATATTTATTGGACCTTTCGCTCAACGTTCGGGTACTTTTCCTTCTACTCGACCATTGCTCATCGGTTCATACTTTCCTTACATTTTTTTTTCTTACTCATCTTCCGTTTCTTAACCCTCCACCGCGTTGATGTATCATGACAACCGAGTCAGGAGAGGCGAAACATTCTCCGTATATTGAAAGTGCGGAGTCAGATGTCTTGATCATTATCTTCGACCTACTGTAATTTCTTTTTCATTACCTATGCCTTTGTGTAAATATTTTATTTTCGAGTATTCTGTTCTTTTTAGAAAGTTGTTATCTTCGCCAGAGGAATTAAAGAATCGTTGGTGAATAATGTTAAGAGGAATCCTGTTGATATTTAATCAAAGCAAGTGTATGAACCAAAAATATAATGACCGCGTAACGTCGGTAGATTTTGGATTAAATTCGAATTTGCTTACGCAACACCAGTCATCGTCTCGTAATGCGGGTTAGAATGGGCGAAAAAAAAAAACGTACCGAGAAGGTTTAATGGTTTTATTAAGGACTTGCTGCTCGCTAAATTATACATCCGTTTCCTGATTCGCTGGCGGGAGACGGATGATGCTCAGTTGAGAAATTAAAGCACTGACCTCTCTCATGCTTTCTACCGATAGCTACACTCTCGATGCCACTGTACAATTAGAATTACACAGTGTATTCTTCATTGTTCATAATAGACGGTGCGTATTCTTTACTCGTAGGCGTGAGACTCGTTATTAAACAAATTATGGATTCGGTGTGAGGAAGACAACAGGGGACTCTCCCTGTTGGTTAAATATGCAGGAAATTCGTCGAGATGGTCGTTTTCTTTGAGGGAAAGCTGAAGCGATTAACTTTGGAAATTGAAGGTGTGGAATCGCGATACTAGAGAAGACCGGGGTACATTGACTTATGATTTACCAGGTCTATAAATATGAAACCGGAATTTGCCCATAGATGGCCCTAGCTGTCAATGTAGTTACCGTCAAACCGCGTCATTGGCGCCATTTCCTTGTTGACATCTCTGACAAAGATTTTCAACTCACAACAATACAAGTTTCATACAACAGCATAGTTTGTAATAGCGTTGAACATGTCGAATTTTGTGCCTGGAAACTACGATTTGCGGACAGCATTAATTTTCTGTTACCATTTAAAGAAAACTTCTGCAGAATCGCATCGAATGCTTGTCGAAGCTTACGGTGAGCATGCTCTCGGTAAATCACAGTGCTTTGAGTGGTTTAAAAAATTCAAAAGTGGCGATTTTTACGTGAGAAACGAAGAACGTGGAAGACCACCGAAAACGTTTGAAGACAGCGAATTGCAAGCATTGTTGGCAGAGGATGACGCTCAAACGCAACAACAACTCGCGGATCAATTAAATGTGACACAAGAAGCTGTCTCCATACGTTTGAAAGCCATGGGAAAGATCCAGAAGATGGGAAAATGGGTTCTACATGAACTGAATGAAAGACAGCAGGAAAACCGAAAACCCACTTGCGAAATGCTGCTCGCCAGGTACAAAAGAAAGTCATTTCTCCATCGAATTGTGACTGGCGATGAAAAGTGGATATATTTTGAGAATCCGAAGCGTAAAAGATCATGGGCAACTCCAGGCGAACCATCGAAGACAATGCTCTGTGTTTGGTGAGATCAGAAGGGTGTGATCTATTATGAGCTGCTAAAACCTGGCGAAACCGCTAATACTGAACGCTACCGACAACAAATGATCGATTTGAATCAAGCTTTGCGTGAAAAACGACCAGAATATCAAAAAAAGGCAACACAAAGTGATTTTGCTTCATGATAATGCACCATCACACACAGCAAAACTGGTCAAGGAAACGATTGAGACTTTTAGTTGGGAAATACTTTCGTATGTGGCTTACTCACCAGACTTGGCTCCGTCCAATTACTACTTACTTGCATCGATGGGAGACGCACTTGCTGAACAGCGCTTTACTTCTTACGAAAATGTACGAAAATGGCTCGATGACTGGTTTGCCTCAAAAGAGCAACAGGTTTTTTGACGTGGCATCCACAAATTTTCAGACAGGTGGGAAAAATGTATAGCTAGCGATGGGCAATACTTCGAATAAAATATTTTTTATCATTTTCATACAATATACGTGTATTTTCTATACAAAACATTCCGGTTTTATATTTATAGACCTGGTATGTTATCGTAAAGCGTATGACTCTTCTCGTTTTATCATCGAGAGATTCCTCTTTTAAGATCTATTCAAAATGATCAAAATTACTTGCAAAAAAATTGTCTTGCCGCAATTGGAATTCGTGGAAGTAGATCGAAGCTATCGTCGGAGATAAATCGGACGTAGATCAAAAAGTTCGTCAATTTTTTTTTCGTATCAATTCATTTAAAAAACAATATTTCACAGTATAATAATTTTTTTTCCTCCAGATTTATGATGTCCAAGTCCGGAGTGACAATCCTTTCAACGTTGACTTTATACGCGAACCAAATTTTATTTAAATAAGTATCGAAATTCTTGGAGATGGTTGTACTTTTTGTTATTAAATTTTGAATTAATTAAAATTTTTAAATAATTCTTGAAAAATATTTAACAAATCATATCTAATCGGAAAAATCAACAAATTCATTTCACAAGTCAAAAAATTAAGTTTTCTGAAAGATTTCAAAGAATATTTATTAATGCATAATTTATTAATAATTTTTTTCGGTTTATTAATATTCGAAATCAATGTTTTTACTTTTTCCCTCAATGTTGCAAGACGAGAAATATGATTTTTTAAAAGGTTTTTGTATGATCGCATTCTTATCCCCTTTGGTAGTATAATTGCGTTTAAGGATGTTAGCACATCGATGCCACAATGCCGTTAATATCGTCGTAGAGGTTAAGGACCATTAAGGATGAAGAATATTTTTTACGGAAATAGTATTTTTTTTTTTGTATTATTTGACAACGTTTAACAGCTAATAATACATTTTGAACATCATCATAGCATTGTGTACATACGTCACTCATCACTGTAGGATTAATGATAACTGAATCTATAGACAAAAATAAGTTTACAAAACATTTACCAGACAGCCCCGTTCTACCGTAATCGTAGATTTCTTCTTCTTGAGCGTATCAGGAAGATTAATTGAAATGCGAAGTATAGAAGACGGAAAGTATTGTGACGCTTCGAGGCAATGGATCCCCCCCTGAAAGTGAGATGAAGTATTTTAGTACACACACACGTGTGTGTGTGGGGGCCGGAGGGGAGGCTTATCTTATGGAAAAAGTGTAAGTTTATAGGCAGGTCATTGACGTTCACGGAAGGCGAGCCAACGGTCGAGACGACAACGAGAATGACGACGATTTCTAAACAGCAATGAGAACGTCTCGTGAGCATCTCGCATGCTCGGCCAAATAGCGACTAGGATGTTGCTTCAACGGTCGTATGATTACAATCTTTTTAGGACGCTTGGACCAAGAGAAAAAAAAACGCAAGGCCGTAGTGTGAATTCAATAAGCTCGTCCAAGTGCGTAATTTCGTGCAATTCTACTTGCTTTTTTGTCATATTCCATTTTGTATGTACCGTGTTCTCTTACACGGATGTAATCCAGGGTGTTACGTAGGTGTAACACAGGTTTATTAAATTTTCCAGTGCCTTATAAGATAGCTACTGGATCAGCGAAAACAAAAAATTTTCTTTGACATGGTATTATATTATTATATAAGGTATAAAAGGTAATTAGGACAAATTTCAATGGTTGTTACCGCTTAGTTACTGAAATATTGACATTCGAGGTTGGCCAGTTTTACAACAAACTGTATAAGCGACAGGTATACAATCGTAATTCACGAGATTTTACCATTTTATCAAAAAAATATCGAGATTTGGGAAAGATGAGGTCTTATTAATTAAACCATGACGAAAAATTTAAAAAGAAGTTATCTTGCCATTGCACTAAAAAGATATTCAATATTAAAACCAATAAAATGTAGCTAAAAGGCAATCTTTGTCTAGACGGCCATCGAAACGTTCAAAAGCAAGGAGGCACCTAACCTTACTGTCACCGCCAATTGCAAAATAATCAGAGGGGCGCTCAATGCGCTTTGTAGCAAATCTAAGCACGATAACGCACTTGAAAATTATAACTCGGGCATTGAAAAGTAAATCATTCGGTATATTCTTTAATCCATTATATAAAGCCACTGGTAACTGTATGTACCACGTGTATATCACGACACAAGTCAACATGTACTTAGCAGTGTGACCAACATCGAAATGCTGCAATGTTGCCACATTTCGGTTACAATTTTGGTGCTCATAAAATTATAATTATCTGAACAATGAATCATCCGAACCGCCAGAAAATTACTTTTTATTAAAATTATGATAATTGGGAAACTCAAAAAGTGTACCGTACTCAAATTTTTAAATTTATTATCAGAGTCGATTCTACGGATATGAAGTTGGTACTCCTGGGTAACACGCTTCTCTTTTAATTAACTATTCGTATCCGGTATGAATAATTTCATACATTTTTGTATTTGGTTGTTATCATACATTTCTGTAAACTACGCGTTGCACCGAACACGTTGATACCAAATATATATTTTTTTAATGCATCAGTGACATTTTTTTTCGAGCATGTCATTTGTCTCAAATGAACCGATAGATCTACCTCAAACTCATCGCCTTCGCGTGTTTGTGGATGTTACTCAGTCAAGTGAAAAGAGATTGAGTTCCAAGTGTAACGACCGACGCGCAATCTCAGGCGCCGATAGCGATGATGGTGGTTGCATTAATTTGAACCGATATCCACGCGCTTTCTCCGCGATACCGTCCTCTCCATTTCCGCAATGTAACGCCGGACGTCTCACCTTACCGAGTAAATACGTTGTCAAAGGACAGCATTCGTTTAAACTCAATCAATCGCGCGCTGCTTATCTCGCGTATACGAGAGATTCAGCGGTCGATTTAAGTTTCATTATCCAACATGTACTTTTTGATCGTTCTGGCTATCAAGTGTTTGCTCAATTGTCAGCGGACTGGTAGTCCAGATCGATTAAATCGCAATGGAAAGATACCAGAGAGTCTAGTGATTTGATTATACATTCGTTTCCTTACTGCCTATGTTAGTTCCTGATTTCTCAGCACGTAACAAACTATTTGGCTCGACGTGTATCATTCATTTTTTTTAACATAATAGCTTGCTGCCACCTTCGGTTTATCTAACAAGGAAGGATAGTTTGGTGTCCCTCTCGATTTTGATGAAACTCACGTATGTTGTAGAGCATCCAAAACTAAAGACATATATCTTTTTTTATCGGCGGAAAAACATTTCAAAGGGGTGAAATCGCCCTTCAAAGTTAGGGGTGATTATGCAGTTTCACCTGCAAATGAACTTTTTTCTTCAACTTCACGTGAAATTTTTATTGTCTTCAATGAGGAGTATTTTCGTTTTTGTTTCATTAAAATCGGTTGACGCCTCCTGGGTGGAACTGCATAATCACCCCTCGACATGCCTAACTTTGAAGGGCGATTTCACCCCTTAGAAATGTTTTTCCGCCGATAAAAAAAACGTGTCTTTTAGTTTTCGATGCTCTCAACATACGTGAGCTTTATCAAAATCGGAGAGGGACACCAAACTATCCTTCCTTGTAAACGTACGAATAAAAGCAATCTACAGAGATATTCAATGACGAGTAGCGGAAGTTAAACTGACCGTTAGCTTGCTTTATTTTGAGTAAATAAATTTTTCTTTGCATTCTCAAAATTCATAATTCCTTGATTAGATTGTTTAAATTTTTTAAAGAGAAACAACGCCTGATGTGAAATTGAAGACAACGTCGAATACATAATTGTAGCAAAGTTCGAAAAGAAAATCAAAGACAGATAATATTTTTACATAAGATGAACCCGAGTAGAAAAATGTTCCGGCTGCCATATGTTTTATCAGGCCAACATCCGGTATGAGTCCAGCGGCCTGTTCAGGCTCGCCGGACTATTGCCTGATGTGCACCAGTTCAGGTACCAATAAGGCAGGCAACATCAGATTTGCCGGAGTTCCACCGAAACTGGGCCACTTTCGGATTTAATAAAGCACGCCAGATGTATTATCTTTGATGCCGCCAGATCAGGCCCCGAGAACAAGTCCGTTAGATTTACCGGATCACTAAAACTTGTATCATTTCGGTTCAGGGCCAAATCAAAAAAGGATCGGGTATCTATAATATTGTGATATATTTTTTTCGAACAGTTTCTATTTGCAACTTTGTACAGATCCTAGCAGTATTCGTAACAGTTTTCCAACGTAGTACCATTTCAAGAAAGTGTGCAATTCTTAATGGCAAAGAGAAATAACATAAATACATTTATTCTTCTATGTCGTTTTGTGGATACTGAGCATCGGCCATATCGATGTGCCATATCCTGGCCGGAGTTTTCTCCGGCGCTCCAAGTATGGGCCGGATTCTAACCTGATGAAATTTCTACTCGGGAAAATAATAATTGAAACAGGAAAATAATTTTTGGATAGAAAATTAATGAACAACAGATTAATTAAAGCTTACTCGAGACATTATCGAGCTACCAACCAGTAAAAATGTCGTTACTTATTTTGAATCACACGATACAAATCTAAGAAACTAATAATTTAAATCAGCCTCTCACAGACGTGTGCTCGACTTGTCGATTAACCATAATTTATAATAACTTGATTTATAATAATTTGCCTTGTTATCTCTATCTCCGGAAGACTCGTTCCCCATGAAAAACCGTCGACTCTCGCGCGAACCGGAAACTCGAGAGTCTCTTGCAATTATAATTCGAAAATTGTCAAGCGGAGAACGACAGCTTCGTGTCTTCTCGCTGATTCGCTAAAAGGCGACATGATGCAGCAACACCAGCTTAAAGAGCACGCAAAGGACTATCTGCAAGCTGGTGAAAGTGAATTAAAAATGGTTATCTCAGTGAGAGGAGACGAATCTCGTGCCTTGGATGGGTTTGGCGATGGCGTGGTGGAAAAGGATGTGCGTTCCTGATCGATATATTGACAGCACCGTCGGAAGAAAGTGTGAAAGAGACAGGTGAATGTCTTTTGGCGGAAACGTTACTGGATCAGATTCGTGTCTCGGATATAACGATGACCAGAGACGATAATGCTACGCTGTATAGATATATTTCTATATATTTAATATATTTTCATTAACTCTATTCGATCGGCATTGATAACTTTTTGTGAGTTAGAAAACAAGAAATAAAAAGACATAATTAATGAATTATTTTTCAAATAAGTATCTTCGGTACACAAATTTGAATTCGTGATGTTTGCACAATATTTATTTTCTGCGATTAAAGCGTAATTACAATGAAATAGAAATTCTATATTGAATTGAATCTTTATCTAAAGCTACTGAGATGTTGCTTCCCGAATCAAAATTTCTGTCCCAAGGTTGAACTTAAAATACTTGCGATAATTTCGCAAAGTAAGTCACGGTAAAGAAATGTTATCGAAGGAACTATTAAGTTGCTCTGATTAATAATTTTAAGTAAATAAACGACAATTGAATAGTTTTTTTATGAAGATGTGTATTCTCAAATTTGTAAACAGTGTCATCTAAAAAATCCGGAGTACGAATTGAACTGGTCATGGGACATAAAATTCTGATTTAACAACCCGGTGTTTTCAATGTGTCATTAAGGTGAACGACCCAATTAGTAGCGTTAGAATAAAAAAACCTCTCAATCTAACAGTATAAATATCTCTGACAGGATTCATGGAGTTAGACAAGGATGTAACAGTGCGTTACTTTCACGGTTACTAATTAACTATATTCGTTGAATGGTGGGAGAAGCCCTAACCTAACAAACCGTGTTAAAAGTATATCTATATACCTAGCAGTTACTAATTGACATATCGTTGGTAACTGAACCGTTCACCTTGGTAACTTTCAATTTTTTAAATTAAAGTCGCCCCGATTGCTGGCAGCACTCTCGGTGCACGGTTACCGTTTAGACGGCGATTAATTTGTTATTATTGACGAGGCGCCTGGATTTAAAATACACTGTAAAAATTTTTTTTATGGAGATGTTAATATACTTTTGAATAGGAAGCACTTATGCAAAGCTGTTCTATTAGATTTAATAACTAAACACGTTAAAGATATCGTGTTTATTATAGGATTCCGTTAATATTGCGTTTAGATTGTACATTAAGTTTAATATGTCGGTTTATGAATAAATATATCCTATGTATACCAATCTATACGTAGCAATTACTAATTGGTACATCTTTTAGTAACCGAACCGTTTACCTTAGTAACTTTCAATTTTTTACGTCAAAGTCACCCCAGGTTGCGCGCTGCATTTGATGCGGTTACTGTTTATAGAAAGATTTACTTTATTGTTAACGAGGCGTTTAGATTTTAAGTACACTGTAAAATGTTCTTTAAAAAGATTTCTTAAACGTTTAAAGAAAAAAAGATTCTTTATGACGATTTTAATATACTTTTGGGTAGGAAGCATTTACGCATAAACTGATTTAGAAAATTTAATAACTAAGCACATGTAAAAAATTGTGTTTATTATACAATTACCTTAACATTGCGTTTTGATTGTACATTAAGTTTTATACTTCGGTTTATGACTAAAATATCCTATGTATACTAATCTATACGTACCAATTACTAATTGGTACATCTTTTAGTAACTGAACCGTTTACTTTAGTAGTAACTTTCAATTTTTTACGTTAAAGTCACCCCAGGTTGCGCGCTGCATTTGGTGCGGATACTGTTTAGAGAGAGATTAACTTTGTTGTTAACGAGGCGTTTAGATTTTAAGTACACTGTAAAAATGTTCTTTGTGAAGATTTTAATGTACTTTTGTAGAGGAAGCATTTATACATAAAGTGATCTATTAAATTTAATAACGAAACACATCGAAAAACATCGTGATAATTATACAATTATCTTGCGTTTTGATTGCATGATAAGTTTAATAATATATCGATTTTTCAATAAATACATCCTATGCATATTAATTTTCCAACTATTTTTAACAGTGTAGGTTTCGTAGGTTCAATACAAACTCTGTACATTATGTACACAGTAAAAAATAATTTTGTAAAGTTGCTACGTTTTGTAAAAATAATTTTTTTTAATAAAAAATTAATCTGTTTGTTGTCTTAACAGTTATTTATCACTTATCAATTAATTGTTGAACTTGTAAAGTTAAAAGAATATTTGTAAATGAAGCGAAGTTTACCACTTATGTTCGTATACATTTTGAGCACTTATTACGTTTCATAAATTAATATTCAGATGAATTATCTATCAGGCATTGAACTTCTTCATAAATTCGTAATACATCGTATCGTCAACGTCGTAAGGACGTTGCAGAGACTACCGATTTCTATATGAATATATTCATCGCTCTATACTATAGATCGTGAAATCCGACAATAATAAAAGGTGAAATCAATCATATCCCATCGTATTAACTTATATTTTTTTCCTTTATGATTGCTATATTCAAACTTTCAATTTAGAATGTTGAAAATATTATACGAAGCACAAGAAATTTATAAAAGGTTACGAGAGTATAAAACATTAAGGAGTTATCCAACTGTTACAAGCGTCTAAACAGGCTAATACTTTGGGAATTAATTTCGAAAAAACTACAAATGCAATATATTTCATTTATTTTTAAATACATTTATATATACCTTAAGGAGCGTGTGTAAAATTTTTTATTAAAAAAATATTCACATTTATGTCAGTTTTACAATTTCGCGGTCCTTTCGTTTGCGATCGGTCGGCGGGCACGATTTCGGAAATATCTAATGTTTGAAAAAAAAAAAGAAAGATAAATATGCTCGTTAACTAACATTGTATTAGCCATCGTGCGACGTAGATTAATTTTTTCTCCTAAGTTACGAAAAATTAATTCCTGAATTTTTTCGCCATCATCGGCCGAAAAATGCGTTTTATTATTAATATTTGTTGCACAACAAAAAGTTTGTACAAAATCCTACGTTATACCAAAAGTACTGTTCCTCTGAACACGTGTGCTAAATTTTAAATCAATTCATTAATTACAACTTGAAATATCGTACGTGCCGTTTTGAAAAAAAACGCGATTAAAGTTTGAGCACTCATTTTTTCATTAGATTTTCATATCTTACCGTTAAGGGGAGGCGAAACTTCCATATTTACACAAATTTGCTGCTTCTCTTTCACTTCATCGTGAGCGCCATACTAGCTTGTCTCTTTCGCACTCATGGTTGGAGTTAGAAGTTTCGCCTCCCCTTAAGAAGAGGCGAAGCACTCACACCGTCGCACCGAATTTTTGAAGATTCTTTTATTGTGTCACACTCAACAGAATTGAATAAAATTTTGACAGTGAACTGCACATACGTGAATCTCTGTTGTAATGCTGGTAGCCATGAATTAATGGAAAAACAAATATTTATCATTATTTCGCGCAAAAAATTAATAAATGTATAGCATTGCCACATAGCCAGCACAGAAACACACGTGATACGTCCACTCCGATTACGATTTTGATACGACAAACTGAGATATCTTTCTTGGAGAAAATAGTTTTTAGTCTCGACGAAACATCCACGAGAAATATGGCCGTCAAGTCCTGCCAAGTACGAATGCCGCGAGTGAGCGCTAGAGTTCCATTCTACTACCAAGGGTTTCGGACGTGGCTAACCATAGAAGAACAGTAGATTTTGACAGTTTTACTAGCATTACACAGAGATTCACGTATAGGCAGTCCACGGTCAAAATTTGATTAAATTTTGTTCAGTGTGCTGTAAGAAAAGAATCTCAAAAAATGCGACGCGATGGTGTGAGCAGGTGCGAGTGTTTCGCCTCCAAGCATGGATGTTTTGCATCCCCTTAATCCGCCATTCCTGCCTCGTACAAGAATGACCTTCCTCAACATGTAGAGCCTCTTCATGGGCTGATCAAGTGTCGATACACTTATCACGACTCACGACTAACTTGAATCCAAGTCCACGAACACTTGATTCACGAAATATTATATTTCAAACACAAATGCCATCTCTAAATGTCATAACTCAAAATATGCTTCGGATGTATACGTGAAACCATCTGGATATTAATATTAACGGTTCAAACTGTTTTTTAAAGACAAACATTTTTTTTTTAATTTTCCAGTAGGATAACCCTATAAAATGTTTACTTGTTTGAATCAACAACATATTTCTACACTCAATGTTACGTTATGTCACATTTATTTAGCTTTATGACTTGAGTCACGTTACAGCTTTTTTAATCTTCAATAGAAAGACATTTGCAATAAAAATGATGAAAGTCAGGGAGTATATATGCGTGACTGTGCGGCCATAAAAATACAGTCGTTAATTCGCCTTTGTTATTAAAAAAAAAATATTGTTACCACCTGATAATACTAAGGCAACGGCACTGAATAATTTTGAGATTTGTCAACACACGCGATAACAGGACGTTTAACTAATAAGTACACAGGCATATTACAGCGTATAGAAATTATTGTCATACCAGTTTCGGAAATATTGTCACAGGCATTGGGAGTTATTAGCCACTATCATGAGCTCGGAATTCATTACACGCGTACGCTAATTGTTTTAAACACTAATGATGCAAAGTTTGGTATTTGTATATGTTGTTAATTGCCATGTATTTCACAAAACTTTGCCAGAATAATAAACAATTTTCCAACAGTCTCACTGCATGTTTTCCCCCTAAAATACGTATTGTAATAAATAATGATAACCTGTAGATATTATCATAACGACCGCCTACTTACTTTTACTATTATTCATGTAGATATTATCGTTTAACTTTACGGTGCGATTTTCACGATCGAGCAATAGTATTGTACGCGGAAGGTTTATTCTTTTAAGTAATAATGTTCCAAAGTTTGGTATTGTCAATTGTAATACTTTTCCGAAAACATTGTCAGTCTCACGGCATTTTTTCCCCCCTAAAATACGTACTGCAACAAGTAATGATAACCTATAGATTAGGGTGTGTTTTGGGGCAATTTTTTTTTTCAAATCACAAACAGGTTGTATACTTCCAGGAAGGTGAAATAAGACGCCTGTAAAAATTTGAGCTCTTAAAATTAATATTTAGATGTGCCTCATCGCAAATTTCTATTTCCCATTTAAATAACATGCGGAACAAATTTTTTCATATTTGGAATTTTATACTTTGGCAATGGCTCATTGTTCGATGAAACGCATGACATATTTTATAGAGAATTGAACGCTCTACAAAAAAGATGTCTTGCAGTTTTCCGATAAACATAGCCATTCAGATGATGACTGAGTTCAAGGTTCAAAATGAACGAAAATTCATCTTTTTGTTAATATTATAGCGGAACTATTAACTTTATTGAAAAACTTCAATCGACTTCTTTGTAGATCATTTAATTATCTCTAACTTTTGTCTGAAATTATTTCTTCTGGTAACAACATTTTGGGACTTATTGTTCGATCGATAAAGTAAGCAGTAAGTCCAAAAGTATTGTTACCAGAGGAAAAAGTTTCAGACAAAAGTTAGAGATAATTAAATTATCTACAAAAAAGTCGATTAGAGTTTTTCAATAAAGATAATAGTTCCGCTATAATATTAACAAAAAGATGAATTTTCGTTCATTTTGAACTTTGAACTCAGATATCATCTGAATGGCTATGTTTATCGGAAAACTGCAAGATATCTTTTTTGTAGAGCATTCAATTCTCTATAAAATATGTCATGCGTTTCATCGAACAATGAGCCATTGCCGAAGTATAAAATTCCAAATATAAAAAAATTTGTTCCGCATGTTATTTGAACAGGAAATAGAAATTTGCGATGACGCACATCTAAATATTAATTTTAAAAGATCAAATTTTTACAGGCGTCTTATTTCACCTTCCTGGAAGTATACAACCTGTTTGTGAGTTGAAAAAAAAACATTGCCCCAAAATGACACACCCTACTATAGATATTATCATAACGAAGAATTTTCGGCTATAAATCGATTTATTGCCGAAAAGTCTCACGGCATTTTTTTCCTCCTAAAATACATATTGTAACGGGTAATGATAATTTGTAGATATTATCGATTCGTTCTTTACTACGCTGGCTGAAGTAGTTCTCAATTTATATAAAAAGTATGACAAAAATATTGGGAAACGAAAGACATTAACATTATTGGTACGATCAGTAAATCGAATATTTCTACACACACGGCAATGACGCAGATGCGTATGGGATAAGATTCTGAAATGCTTTTCAATTGCCACACCGAATGTATAGGGCTAACTCCGAAAATTTCCTCTCTGTGGTAACGTTTACCGATTTCAAGCAGATAAGAACCAAGGTTTTTGGTACTATATCAATAATTCTGGAAAGTAAAACCTTGTAAATTACTTCCTCATTATTGACAAAATATTTATTTATATCGATGGCCTGATGACACGTCGATAGTAATAAGAAAACTATGTGCAAGGTATTTTGCATGATTTTTTTCTTTAAGATGAAAATACCAATAAGAGATATTTCAAATGATCACCATGATGATGTGTAATGTTTATAAATTCGTAAATAGCATTAACCGATTCTCAATTTTTTTATATTTGCGCTTGAAGATAACGTAGATAAATTTTCTTTAATTCCTAAACGATGGAAAACTTTTTGTCACGAACGAACACGCCGTTTTTATTTAGACAACAATACGGATATGTGCAATGAATTTTTCATTATAACATCAAATAAATTGTACTTTAAAGATTGTTTATGGCATTACCAATCAAAAGTTTGATTCGATCACGATTTGAGTAATTCGTGATCAGAGAAAAATCTTTGAAAAATCAATTATATCGAAGATAATATAAGAACATTGATTGTAAATAATATGAATGTCAAAAAAATATTCATAAATTAGTATTGATACAAATTGTTTAACATAATTACGGAAAAATTAATTTATTGTTTTATGAAATTTATTGTTTTTTCTTTTTTTCGAATACATTCGAACGCATAAAGAATTTGAGGTTTACAGAGAACAAATGTAGACTAAAAATATAGACTCAGGATACTTTATAATTATGTTACGCACACATACACACGGATATTAAAGTTTAACATTATTTTACGATAATATTGACATTGTAAACGGAGGTTTCGTTTGTTTATACCACTGTATAATTAAATACACTGCAAGCGATAAATTCGATTGACTCAACTAATTAATTGGTTGACAATCAACTAATTTGTTGACGCAACTGACCAATTTATTGGCGCAAACAATTAATTTGTTGGCCTAACAAAATTATTGAATGGGGTGTCCAATTTGCAAGTTGGTTGAATCAATCATTAATTTCTTTCCGCGTGGAAGACGAATTTATCAAAAGAAGAGAAAAGTGCATGCAAAGCTGTTTTTAAGCAAACCGGAAAGTTACGATAAAACATTAATTCGAATAAAAATGTCATCCATTTGAATTTTGTGCGAAAAAACTTAAATGAATAAAATATTTTTTGTATGTTATAAATATTCTTTCTCGTCGGACGAGGAAAAAAAATTGAGGACAGAAGTCTGCAGGCGAGAGGTCAAAAAATCGAAAGTTTAATCGCAACAACTATGTATCCAGTTATCGACCACGCATCTCATTTACGTCAGCCTTGGCATAAAATGTTTTTGCTGCATTAATATTTACATGATCGTGAATTTAACGGGTTGCACGTAAAATTCTTGAAGCAATATAGAATATCACGATAGTTTATGTGAAATAATGCTACATTTGACGGTTATACACCACTTTAATCGAAGAAAGTAGACGGATGAATCCTTAATTTGCGCAGAGAGCATTAGCTCGATGTATTCAAACTCTGGACTTTGGTATTAACCGTTCATTCTAAAGAAAATATCTTCTCTTTACAGAGTCTAGAGAGGAAAGTTCGAGAACGAAGAAAATGCCATAAAGTACACTTGAAACTGCGCCCACGTCGCACAGCCGTGAGATCCTCGAAGATAACCTAATGATATCGCTGTACAATCTCCCACAGATATTAAGGAAATTTTAAGTTGTTACTTACAAATGATAATAATTAAACTGAAAAAAGAAAGAAATAATTTATAAAGTTAATCGATATCTGTGTTACATATATCGTTACATTCACTTCCTGTGTTGGAACAAGAATCGCAAACATCGCAGTCAGTTGATGGCATAATTTCTAATGCACGACGAGAGCAAAATGCATAAGCACCAAGTGAATACAGCTTAGTGTAGTTGAGTGCACTTTCGCAATAAGTCCATTATCAACCGCTGGCCTCCGATAAGCCTCGAGGGCATACGAAAATAGTAAACAAATTTTACGGAGTTTCCAGAGTTCCTGAAGAGAAAGATTTAGTAAATTACCAATAGTCACTAATTCGTTTCGATCAAATAAATATTTAAGTGCATTGTAAAAATTATTCGAAATAATTGTTGTTGTATACTTATCGCATCAGGGTTTACATTTGCGGTTATTTAAGATTGTGTTAATCGAACTGTGTGATTGTTTGTGTATCCCGTCGCAATTGGCCATTGACCGGAGTTGTTTAACACTGTTAAAAAATATTTAGATAATTAAATATATTTAAATATAATCACTTTAATATCTCATTTATTCAATACTAGGTAAATAATTCGTAAATTCAATTGTTTATTAAAATTTTGAGTCATCCTTAAAAGAAAGAATCATTTGAATATCTCATTTATTTAATACTGAGTAAATAATTAGTAAATTCAATTATTTCTTGAAATTTGAAGTTATCCTCAAAAGAAGAAATCACTTGAATATCTTATTTATTTAATACTTAGTAAATACATCGTAAATTTAATTATTATTATTTAAATATTATTCAAATATAAAGTTATTCTTGAAAGAATGTACAAATATATAATAACGATAATTACGACTGTCGTTTGATAAATTTTACCAAAATTTTCTTCTAATGCTTAAAGGAGAATCGACACTCTTGACCCAATACAATTCCGTCCCACAATATAATTACTCACCGAAGTAATTGAATTACTGCTCCATTTAATTAGATAATATTTTACCATTCTATTTTCAATGCTTCGATTCGCCGAAATTTATTGAAAGGTCCAGTTATCCCTGCTTCACGAATTCAACAATGAGATTCTAAAACTTTCTCTCCATCTTTCTCTTGATCTTTCTCCACACTGGTGGAAGGCCACAAAAGCGAGCGTTCGACTCTCTTCGACTCCCATGTAACGCGTAGCACCGATGAGAACAACGCGAGGCGCAATGTCTCTTCCCCACCCTAGAAAAAAAAAAATATAGTAGTCTCCTCATCTATGTGCAGAGAGACATAGGTGGGTTCTACGACTATAACGGGCGGTGGGTATGACCGCGAGAGGCCCCCAAACACTTCACTACCTATAAAAGGCAAGTCCACGACTTGAAATTCGCCAGAACAACACAAGCGTGAGACTCAAAAACGCGTTGGCTCTTTTTTTTGTATATAATTTAAGATTTTATTTATTGGTTTTAATTGTTTTATTTTATCAATTAAATTCGGCGAACCACGAGCAATCGTCACGATGCGGTATTGCCTGGTCAGTGAATTATCAAATAAATTATTCTTACTATATCTATCTAAATAATTATAAAACTACGCACAATTCGCGGTATAATGAAAACGTGAAAAACTCGTTCGATGTCTAAGCTGCAGTCCACCTGATTCGCTTCGATTAATTGCGCCGACGTACCGAGTGATAGAAATTTTCCGGATTGTCCGGAGAGAAGAAGTTTAATGGCATTGAGGATCTCCCCGTGGCATTTAACTGCGATATGTTGAACCGGTATCGACGGTATAATCAACTCGATCTCGTAGAATACTCGTAGTCGTCGTCGTCGATCAATCGCAAAGTGCTAATAGAATTTCTCAATCGGTGAAGTCAACGACACCGAAGTTATATATCCGCGCATTCGCTTGCATATACGTACGTGTGTACGAGATACACGAGTTATATCTGATCAAAGGCTGCAGCATCCTTCCTGAATCGCGTGTATGATTTCGCCGGTACCGCGATCAACATGTGTAACGTGAAAGTGACTATGCAAGTGTTTTTTTTCTTGTTTCATTGTCTTTTTCTTCTTTTTTTTCTCTCTTTCTTTTATATATCTGCTGTACGTGTAACGTCTACGTGTAAGCGATATCTCTTTTGCGGGAATGTACATAAGAGATGTATTCGATTTTAACTTCATACAGCACCGTGTAGAATCGCATTTGTGAAAGAAAAAAAATAACTATACGGGCTACTTCAAAATTCAGTTAATTCGTCACGTACACGCCTCGCGAGACGCGAACGAGACGTTTTCCCAAATCGTTTTTAAGTGAAAGTAACACCGACTCGCAATAGTACTTTCGACAATACGAAATTAAAATAATTTGAGATCGCAGACATTTCTTTGCACTCGCGTTCTCGGATAAGCCGGAAACAGACAGGAAAATCGGAGCAGCAAAGAATTAACTCGTTGTTTGTAATTTAGTTTTTGTGAAATCTGGGTCGCGTAGCTCAATTTAAAAAAAAAATCAATTTTGCTCGCTTGCTTGTGTCATGAAAAATACCTTAACGTAAAATCTTCAATCAGCTTAATACAAAAATTAGCATCTCGTTGCTGCATCGATAAAATCAAAATTTCTTTGTTATTAGTTCAACTATGTGTTAATAAATTCGAATTAAACAACAAAAAGAATGTAAAATTATAATGAACTTCATTAAAAACCAAAATTAACCAAACAAAGTGTATTTCAAAAGATATTTTTATATCTTTCTAATAATACAAATATCGAGAAGCAACAGTTGCGAAATAGTCCTGACCTTTGTCAACGAATCTTCATCTAAGATGTTTCTTGATCCTAAATACAAATAAACTAGTAATTGAAAAATTTCGCGATAAATTAATCGGATTACACGACGTATGAGCACGTGTTCATCGAGAGACACCGTAAATGTTCCGAAATTTTATTGTCCTGTTGATCAACATGTTATTTTTTTTTTTATGGAACAGAGCTGTAAAACGGTAAAGAAGATTTACCTTTGAATGAGTCTCACGGAATCTCATCAAGGCAAAGAGAATAAAAAAGCAATAAAAAATTTTACTTTCACGCGGGCTTTAGTGCCTCGAGTAATCCCGCATGGAGCTCGCGACATTTGAAAGGGGTACGCAGGGGAAGAAATCGGGATCACGTTGTTATATGCGCGCGAGAGGAGTGTTGTGCTCGGTAGTCCGGGGAGGATAAGATGAGGACAGGTACGGGTGCCCCGACCTCGTTCGCAGAGTCCAATTACGTTCCCTCGTTAACGTAAAACTTTCGTTCCGGTACCGCGGACTCTGTTTCGCATTTTATCACCCACGAATCTTGGTATCGGTTGAATTTTTCTTCCTTTTCTTGATGTTCTTCGTATATTGCCCGCTCGTTGATAATTTTATTCGAGGGCTCGAGAGTTCAATGACTCGAGACTACGCGTTGTATCTGTAAACAAGCGTGCATAAGTTATTTCTTTTATGCGATCGATGCATAACTCGTTACTTGCAATTATATATTTACGAAGGTGATGTGTAGTACAAGAGAATGATGGTAAGAGCATAAGCTGCGAGAGATTGTTACGAAAGAAGAATATACAAGTTCGATGTATGGTTTCAGATACTGCTCGAGTGCCTCTTGGTCGTCTCGGTTCTCGGTGATCCGATCAGAACCGCCAGCAAGCGAGAGTAAGTATAATACTGATATAGGAAATGTGTATCGTCTTTGATACACGAGATGCTTTTTTTTTCTCTCGAGCTTTAAGGCCGAGTGTCTGTTGTAAAGTAGTTGTACCTGCTTGTACGTGGAAAATCTCTGCATTGGTCTATTTAATCAAACACTTTCTTTTAATTTATTCGCTGTGCTTCGTACTCTTTGTAAAATTGTCGTAATTGAAATGAAGTGAACAACAAAACCTACGCTATCAATAGACGTACTTTCATTCTTAAACCTACAAAAGATTTAGTAAATTAAACAAATCACACATTTGAGCGATTAAGTCATTTTTTATGGACAGATTATCAATAACATTTTTTTCTATACCAAATTTATTAATACAATTCCTCTGACCTGTGGATGTTGTAGTTTTGTTTATTCTCGTAATACTAGACGTAAGTTATAAAAAATTAATTAGTCACTAAATAACTAAATTATTAATTATTTTTTGCAGAGCACCATTACCACAATTTGACTCACCACCAGCGCCGTCATACAGCGCGCCACATCCAGAACAATCGTACGGTGCGCCGGCGCCATCTTACGGTGCGCCGGCGCCATCTTACGGAGCACCGGCTCCATCTTACGGAGCACCGGCTCCATCTTACGGAGCACCGGCTCCATCTCACGGAGCACCGGCTCCATCTTACGGAGCACCGGCTCCATCTTACGGAGCACCCGCGCCGTCGTACGGAGCACCAGCTCCATCGTACGGAGCACCAGCTCCATCGTACGGAGCACCGCCACCTTCGCATGGTCCACCCGCTACTTCGTACGGAGTCCCAGATGTACCATCCGGTCACTCATCGGGCTCCTTCAACTCGGATCACTCATCCGGTTCATTCAGTTCGGGTGATGTCCACGGAGGTTCATTCTCCTCTTCGCACTCCGCACCATCGGACTCCTACGGTGCTCCGCCATCGAATTCATACGGGCCACCTTCAGACTCGTACGGCGCTCCACCCTCGGACTCTTATGGTCCACCGGCGGTACATCATCAGCCCAAAGGTGAGTGGAAGAAGAAACTCACTTGGAAAGAGGAGTGGAAACAGGTCTGGAAATCCGAATCGAAGCTTACGTGGAAGCAGGAGTGGAACAAAGTCAAGGTACCCGTCTGGAAAGAGATCCAAGTTCCAATCTGGAAAGAATCCAAAGTAGCCGAGTGGAAGAAGGTTCAGAAGCCAATCTGGAACGAGGTCAATGTTCCCATCTGGAAGGAAGTACAGGTGCCTGCATGGAAGAAGGTCTGGAAGCCAATATGGAACGACGTTCAGGTGCCTACCTGGAAAGAAATTCAGGTTCCCGATTGGAAGAAAATCTGGGTACCAGAAATGGTCATCGAACCGCATACTTCCTACGGTCCTCCTGGTCACGGTAGTTCGGGAGGCTCCGGAGGTCACGGGGGCGGTGGATGGGACGAACACAGCGGAGGATACAACTACGAACCTCCTCAGCCCCAGAAAAAACTCATCTGGAAACCGATCTGGAAGAAGGTTTGGCGTACCGAGAAGAAACAGATTTGGTCGACGGAAAAGAAGCTAGAGTGGAAGGCCGAGTGGAAGCAAATCTGGAAGACTGAGAAAAAGCAAGCTTGGGTCAAGGACAAGAAGCTGATATGGAAGGAGGAGAATGTACAGGTCTGGGTGCCTAAGAAACAACAGGCATGGGTGACGAAGAAGGAACAAGTATGGAAGGACGAATGGAAGAGCAAGTGGGTGCCCGTGTGGAAGGACGTGCAGGTGCCCGCATGGAAGAAAGTATGGAAACCCGTGTGGGAGAAAGTTTGGGTTGTTGCACCGCAAGAGGAACATCACCATGGATATTAATAAGTACATAAACTGAGCCTGATTCGTGACTATGCGCATTCGCAACGTATCTAACATCTGAAAAATAAAATACGCGAGATTGGAGCTCACTTTCAGCGGATGCTTAGTCGATTCGCAACGTACCGTGTACTTGCCGATAAACGAAATGTATGTTTTTCAATCGACAGAGTGGAAAGACCGCGAAGTTATGCGGTTTGATGTTTTTTTCTCAATTCAACCAAGAACAATTGTACATATATAGTAATTAATGCGACGTAACATTCGTCGCTAACTTATATATACTTTTCTACCTGTTTTTTTTTATACATACATATATTTTATTCGTGAATAAAGTTGATTTACCTTGACATTCGCGCGTGCGAACGGAGAACGAATACGGGAGTGGAAGAAGTAAAACGTGATTTAATATTATTGGAATAGAAGTGATTTTGGATATAAAATTTTCCTGTACAATGATATTCTATTCTAAGAATAAAACCTCTATCGACGAACAAGTAAAAACGAAAAGTAACGGAATGGTTACTCTTACGATAATCCCAAATAAATACAAATTTTTATCTCGCAAGTACGCCTCTTGATCAAAAGTCAATTTAATTGTCTTTTGAGATTTAAGGCATTCGGAAAGATATAAATTTTAATTATTTGTAAAAAAATTTATATTATAAATATAAATTTATTCATTAAATATAAATATATATTATTTATGGGGTATTGTAGTTTAATTAATTGAATTTTGATGGGAAATTTTGAAATGAATTTTCAGTTAATATTAAAGAATTACGAGTTTCTATCTGAAGGTCGCTCATACCAGAGTAACTCGCTTTCTCTCTGATTCCTTGTGTCGTCCCGTTGCAGTATGAGTATTCAAGAAGCAAAGGTAAGTACGAAGTTTATTGTGGGAGATACTTTCCGAGGATAAGAGATGCGCTGTTGAATGGCCATGGAAGTTGATATTCCCACGACGATGTTCAAGATCTTAGGTCGTTGTTGTCGGGTCGTCGAGGTCGCGTAACCAACACTAAGCAACGATGCATTCGTCGGCAGCTGCAAATCGCACGGCGGTCGTGGTGGATACACTTTCTCCGGGTTTCGCGGCCTCGAGAACTTTCCTCTTCGAAACCGGAAGTAAGACGAACTACGAGTAACATTGACTGACTGACTGACTGACTGACTGGCTGACTGATGAACTGACGAAATACAATTAAAGGCGTCTGGTCGTTGCTGCTAACAAAACGTGTCCTCTTCTGCAATATCCAATCATCTTCCTCGGTTCATTTGCTGCAACTCTATGATTAATGAGGCTCGATATTTTCTTGTAATTTTTTACTCTAACTGTATTAATTACGTACGTGTTAATTACATACGTAGCCTTTACTAATTGCTATACGGTCACTAACTGAACCGTTTTTACCTTTGGTTTGACAGTGTAAAAAGGAAAGAGAATCAAAAGACACTTACCATAATCGTCGTCAATGAAATTATAATATATCGCACCGAAAAGCTATTGCTGCAATCGTTTTAAGTGTCTATATCGTGTTCTTATACGATAGACACAGACGTATTGATAAATAGAGAAGTTAAACATTTAAATAGATAACGGATGAATTCATTCGTAGACGTTATTGATGATAGCGGTATACATGACATACTCGTTTTCTACACTTAATGCTAAATACGAAACTGTATATCGTATCTTGAGAACAGTATAGTAAAGATGATTAATTGTTTTATCGAATGAATAGCATTCGTTGTTAGCTTATCTCCTAAACAAGCGAAACTAACGCTTATCCCTGTTTAAAAAGTTTTACAAATTCAAGTACAGAACTCACAGAATAGCGGGCAAACGAACGCGGAAATCTCATAGAACTATGCGTTATCGATCTAGAATCTATAATATTTTTTTACCTGAGAAAGCAGAATAAAGTTTCGGGTGACTGGGTTATGTCAAGTATTTAACACACGTTTAAAACTCAGAGATTCCAAAAGTAGATCTTTAAAATCCCGATGCCTCCTTCACCTCAATGAAACACAACTTATATTGAAGTTACAGATATACTTGATTTAAACTTAAACAATTATATACAAACAATGTATGCTGTGGCTATAGAAAGAAAACATTTTTTTATCGTATTTATTTCGAGTTAAATATTGATTTTACGCAACTACGATCAAATATTAAGTCCTAAAGGCATTTTTATCGTGAAGCTTATTTTAACTATTACAATTTGAACCTAGGTAAACCTTATTTCCTGCGATATTGGGCGATAAACCTCTCATATAATATCGACGATTATACATTGGACCATTTTGGGTCACTTGAGTACGTTCGCACTTAAAGTGAAGGGCCTGGTAGCTAACGGTCTACCAATTAGCTATAAGTATAAAGAGTGTTATAAGTATACCACTTTAGTAAGTGGCTATGTATATGTGTATACTTATAACACTGTTAACTTTTCCTAAAACTGTCCACTGAAAAGCCAATGGGAAGCCAGTAATCGGTGTACTTTTACATCTTTGTTTATCAATAGTCGTTTTTACTGTAGAGTCAGAGGTTTTTTTGCTTAATTCACTGCCACCGACCTTCGTTTATCGTTAAAAAGGTATTTGTAAAATTCTTCAGTCTTTTGGAAGCTCTCAAGGAAATTTCTGCAGCAAAGAATGAAGAGAAGAATCCAGGAAATACATGTGGAACTGTGAGATTCGATAAATCTTCACTGACTCTTGCAACAAAAAATTTTAATAAGCGGTGCATTAATTACGGCAATGTAAAAATGAATATGAAAAATCAGTTTAGAGTATCTGCAACGTAATAAATGGATTCACGATGATTCCACTTGGATCGTTATACGATATTTTATCTTCGAGAACAACCATTACAGCTGCCGATTAATAACTTTATCTTTGATCGCATTATTTTCGATGTTATCTTTCTTGTGCTTTTTTTTTTTAAACATGAAATAAGAGAAGTTCTTAATTTGTTGTATTTTGACATGGAATTTCAGTATTTTTGAGATCAATTTCTCAAGATAAAATATCGATTTTTGTACAAATAACAAATGGTCACAACTCGTTGATTATTTACTTTAATTACTTTTGATTTGCATGATGAAATCTACGAGTCGCATCTATGAAATATCTCGACAAACACCGCGTTTAGGCTCGAGCGCTTACCTGAACACTCACGTGCTTCTAAGCAATTTGAACATTTTACCCTCGAGGTTTTACGAGATATACTATACCTAGATCATTCTTATTATCATATATAACGGCCGGAGGAAAGCCTGGACGATTTACCACGTGCGCAACCGACATCGCCGCCGGGACTTCCTTGAGAGAGTGAAAGTTTTAGTATTCCGTTCGTTCGCTCTTTCGTACATTCGAGACGATCGGTGCAGCCATTTGCTCTCGATGAGAATAAAGAAGAAAATCAGTTTAGAATCCGCAAAAATGTGGTATTCGATAAGAGAAAAGGTGATTAGAATTTTTAAAAAGATTTTAGAGTAAAAACGGTCACAGCCCATATAACACTAATGGAATTATTTGATTCCTTGGATGTGACGTTAGCTCACTGTCTGTATTGGTAATTCCAGCTTATCATCATTTAGCCATTACCTTCATATTCCTATTAATCCCCCATTAGTATATTACGGTGTATCACGAAAAATCCTTTCAACCCCATTTGTAAAATTCTCAGAAAATGGATAACTTGAAACTTTTTTAATTATAAAACGATTCGAAAAGAACCATTCATTTTCATAGTTTAAAAAATGGTTAAACCACTGACCAATTGAAATTCTTCTGTGCTTACTCTCGTATTCGGTACTTTGGTGGTAAGCGATCATCACGAATGGTTATCATGCACGTGCAGCGGTCAGTGGATGTGCCGCAGCTTCTTTCGCGAAAGCGTAACCACATCGTTACGTACTGCAGCCTCTTCCTTTCATGCAAATTACAGAAATGTGATCACCACATGGAAAATATTCTTGTTATGCTTTATCACGTAGTGCGCGAATCAGTTTTAAGAGCCTCCTGACAGATAGAGCTCACGTGGGAATGATTTATGCATTTACCGACATTATACCTACGAGTAACTACTATATTACAGGTCCATGGTTATGCGTTGATCTCTACAAGAACTACGGGAGTGACCCGACGAGTCTAACAAAGTAAAAGTTGTGCCGAGCACACACTTGCACATACGACACCCGCAATTGAAAACATTTTAACTGAATGTCGTTGCTTATATTCTTGATATACCGAACCGGAAGCAGGTTATATCTGGACTCTCTCGTCTCGATTCAACGACAATTGTCTCCGGTGGATAGTAGTTCTGAATGTTGTCCCGACAGTCTTCAGCTGATGTGACAATAAATTGACAGAAATGTTAAATAAAACTGGTAAGAGACCACTGGACAATCGATAATATCAATCAATAACTTACCGAACGATTGATTCTCCCGAACTTCTGTATCGTTTCGATTCAATTACGTTTGGCTTCGGTCTGCTGGTCAATCTGAATGTTATAATAATACGTCTCTGCGGAAATGCGATAATAAACTGAAAGAAGTTTAACATATGATAAAACAATGATTTATTTATCGATTGATTCTCCCGAGCTGTAGTTAACATCTGACACTTATGCCTGTCTGATTCCACTCAACAGACTTTTATGAACTACCTCACAGCTGTTGTACATATTAGATACATTGATAGATTGTGAGGAGATCGTAAAAGTCGAGATTTGAATGACGAGTGATATCTTACACATAATTAAACACGAATAATGATGTACGCACCATCGTCGAGGCTCAGAATTAATGGAATTTGATTACAGATAGCCCTTCGGTCATTTTGATACATCCTCCTCGATAAAGAGATGCGCAGAGTAACATTAATCGTAGATCGAAATAACTTGTTACCGTGTGAAATGAAAATCTCCATATGACAACTTAATTTGGAGTGGACTTTCGAAAAGTATGTAACTAAAGTTTTGGAGATTCTCGTAATTATATTGTGTATACGTGTGTATGCTACTGCCGTTGCTCTTTCTGAAATAAAAAGTTGGATAAATGTGATTTCACGCTGGAGATTAAAGTCGTGTTAAAACGTCGGGCACCCGTTATGTATGCCGAGCGGTATTGCATTGATTGATCATGTGATAAAAGAAAATTACAACAAATTGATTGTTTCAAAATGTAATTCGTTCTATTCGTTCTTCAAATGTTATTATGAAAAATATAATTGAAAAGTAAATAAAAGTGAGATAACAATAAAATTAAAAAAAAAATGTATTATTCAAATTTTCAATTAAACACACGATTTTTATTTCTCAAATAAATCAATTTTGTACTTAAATTTGAGTCTCGTTGGTAAGTTACAGCGTTAACAACTGAAATACATTTTGAGACAAGCGAGTTAATTGGAAATTAAACAATACTTTTAATTGACAAATACATAATTGTTTAAATGTTCAATATGAAAAAAAAATGTTTTTTATTTAAAAGCAACCGATAATGTTGTATAAATGAACAATATTATGTAAAATATTGTTGTACATTAGCAAATTGTTGATGGAAACAAATAGCAATTGTGTACTTTATCAACAATCAAAGTTTTTATTGTCTAAGATTACATTTATAATTTATCGTCAACGATGTACAGAGACTGTCATTAACTAGATCGATGCCAAGAACTTAATCGTTTCTCCGTAGTCTGATAGATCGCTGTTACTTTTTTCCTTTTCGCCGTGAGCCTCGCTGTGAAAAATTGTTTCTTATATTTCCGTAGTTTCAAGAGAAACAAGAATATATTTACATACGCATCAAGAGCGCAAATATTTAAATGCTACCAGAGAGGAATTTGGGTAAGAGTGCAGAGCGCCTCTTCGTTTGCGATGAATATATAACGAGCGTGCGCCATTGAAACCTCAATTTCCTTTCCTTGCTATCATTTTTGTGGATTTCTTCAGTTTCACAAAAACTCTTGACCTCCATAACACTCTCTAGTAGTCGAAAATGTAGCCTACTTCTTTTCTTAATTCGATTAAACAATTTCATGACGCATCATGTTTTGATTGGCCCAGTGACTTGTTTCCTTTTTTCGTAGGCGGAAGTTGTGCTCGGATCAAGGAGAATCTTTGTTGAACGACTGAATCTCTCGTTAATTACATTTCGTAGTACAAGTTGTGGTTGATACCCCGCAGCTTTTTTGTCAACTTTATTGTCCATTTGTTACTGTTATTATCGTTTAATTGTTGCAATTGTTATTGTTTTTATGGAACTCAACTTTTTGTGCACCAAATTGCTTATTCGGAAAATTGATTGTAACAAGTAAATGAGTCCATGAGCAAAAGTAAAGCAGTTTACTTTTTTACCCACATCATTAAAAAACTCATATCGTGCTGTGTTTGTATACAAATATTATAATATACATTTGCGACGAAACTCGAGTGGTGCAGCCGTCTTTTCGAGTTTCAGCGAAATCTTTTATCGACGGTAATCCAATATACCGGTCGCCATTCGTGTAAACTGTTTGCATAGATTACAGTGCCGCGTAGTGGATCTTAAGATGCAAATAAAGTGTTGACAAAGCTTATAAATTAATAATATTGATGACTTCTGATTCGTTCGTTTGCTGCAATCGAAAGTATTCTGCCGAGGATTGTACCGACACGAAAGCGAATAATTCGGAGCTGTATGTATCACATAATTTATATATATTTCCAATGTATAAACAAGATTCTTAAGCAAAATAATTTTCTTAAACGGTTAATATACAATCTTCATAAAATCGACGTAGACGATCTTATTAACGTTTTCTTCGTTACATACCTTTCGATACGCTTTTGAGAGAAAAGGAGGAGCCCTATATATACTTTGAAAACCACGAGTAATCGTTAGTACTCTCATTGAACCACTTATTGCATTTATAGTTGCGTTAGCACCCGCTGGTGTCCATTTTGTGGTTTAACCTCATTTCGCGGGTGGCGGCCGGTGCGTGGCGCCACCTCGAAAATTACTTACAGGCGGATATTTGAAATGCTGTGTCCAATTGTGAAAACTATAGATGAAGACGCTACGTTTTCATCGCATGAAATCGTAAACTAATCGAAACTAATTTCTTAAATATCACATTGTTTAACATTATTCGTGTTACATCTTATTTCAAATTATTAATTCGTACTTTGTTCTCTAATTAATTTTTCCAAGACCTCCGGTAAAGATAAAGCTACAGAATACTTTGTCATTTATACGAGAAACTCATTTCTCGACAGTGATGGATCTCGATTTGTATCGGTGACGGAAATTATGTTGAATGTGAATGCGTGATAATCATTAAAATAACTTTATTATCGTATTATCAATTTTTCTTATTTTTTTATCATAGACTGCAAAATGCTGCATCTTTGTTTTTATCCTACGAAGCATAACAAATAAAAAATATGTCACATTGACGAATGTTCAACAAACGGATGCTCTATGAAGACAACATAATTTTACATATTAAAACAAAATTATTTCATTATTTCGTTTCAGGACCATTAAGTAGCATCTTTAAACTACTAAACCATAAAAAATCTCATGTTTCAACCAACTACGAGGGCCATTTGATAAGTTTCCGGCTTCATCGACATAAAGTAACTGTAGAAAAAAATTTCTTTCGCCGCCCGATAGATGGCCTTGACATATGTAAACCGTAAAAATTTCAAGTCATTCTGATCATTACTTTGTCTATGGCATTCTTCCAAACTTGTCAACTGACATTGTCTGTCAAAAATGGAGCAAATTGAGTATCGCGCAGTGATAAAATTCCTTCATTACAAAGGGAAAAAGACTCAGGAAATAAAAGATGAGTTGGACTTTGTATACGGTGAAGCCTTCCATTCGTTTACAATGGTCAAATATTGGGTGGCCGAATACAAACGTGGTCGTAAGACCATTTTAGATGAGGAACGTTCCGGGCACCCGAAAACCGCTACAACTGACGAAATGGTCGAATTAGTGTATCGTACTGTGATGGAAGATCATCGATTGACCGTTAAGGATATTGCTGAGGCTTGTAGGATATCATCCAAACGGCGTGCACAAGATTTTACTATGAGATCATCAAGATTTGAATATGAGAAAATTATCCGCGCACTGGGTGCCGCGCTTGTTGACGATCGACCAAAAGCACATACGGACGGACATGTCGCGCGAGTGTCTTAGCCTGTATAAAAAAATCCAGCGGAATCTTTGCGGCGAATGATAACCGTCGATGAAACCTGGGTACACCACCATACGCCTGCAAAGGTCATTTTCTCTGCAGAAAAAGTGATGGCGACAGTTTTTTGGGATAGCCGTGGAATAATTCTTATCGATTACCTTGCAAAGAGTGAAACAATCAACGGACGGTACTACTCTGCATTGCTGGATAAATTGAAGGCCACAATTAAGAAAAAACGTCCGCATTTGGCCAAGAAAAAATTCTGTTTCACCAGGATAACGCTCGGGTTCGCACGTGCATGGTCGTAATGTCACAATTGAACGAATTGAAGTTTGAATTGCTTCCGCATCCACCCTATTCACCAGATCTAGCTCCCAGCGACTTTTTCCTGTTTCCTAATTTGAAAAAATTTCTCGGGGAAAAAAAAAATCAAATGCTGAGATGGAAAACGCTGTAAACCAGTATTTTTTAGGTTTAGACATCACTTTTTTTCTGACGGTTTAAAAGGATGGGAGAAACGTTGGACCGAATGTACTTCCCAAGTTGCAGAGAGACTACATCGAAAAATAAATTTTGGTTTGCATCGAAATATATGTTTTTCAAAGGCCACATACTTTTCAAACAGCCCTCGTAAAACCAATAATTTTCCACGCCCTTATTTATTTAAATGCAATTTAGTTGCATTTACTTTCGGACAATTTATTTCTTGTGTACCTTAAACAATTTCACAAATGTTTACGAACGTATAACTGCCGATACAAGATCACATATGATCTAGACAATCCCTACAGAGAACAAATACCAGAGACCGCGGTAATAACTCGTGCGGTGTGCAAAAAGCGTTATTCAGGTCGTACACAGGTGAGGAGACAAGGAAGTAATAAGCGGTAGAACGTTCACTAGGAATTATCTACGGCAATCCTCCCGAAGAAATTAGTTGAATGCCTGTGTGCGGCGTGTTCGCTCCACCTAAATTGTGGGTCGTCGCTCCGCACTCATCGCCAAGTTCGTCACCGCGTGACGACTGCCTCCGCTGTTCGCGCATACTAATGCGTAGCTAAGATCTACCTTGCGAACAAGCAATGACAGCACTTAATGCAAATGGATTAAGCCTCGTCCTCCACTTCGATCTTTCTTTTCTTGTCTATTATACGTTCCTGTCTCACTGTACGATACATACTTTGAGCTGAATGCACTCACTGACTCGCTTACTTCCAATGATAGATCGCATAATCGCTCTTACATTTACCGCACTGGTAAGCCTCGTGACTGTGTATACTCTACTCGTTTCACTTTTTCTTTTAGAACTACTAACAGACGATTACGTGGATAGTTACTATGATTAGAATGAACTCTCCTTGTATCGTCTAATTATTTTCTTCCTTTTCTATTAAATAAACTTTTGTGATTAAGGGATGTCAGTAAATTGAAATATATGGATTCGATACTAGATTTTTTCACGTAAAGAATAGTAATCGAAATTCTAATATCAGATTTTTTAAATCTTTAAAAGTTTCCGTGTCTCACCGATGAAAGATTCTCGACTCTATTTTATTGAAATGTCCTCGACGATGGAATGCCCTCGATATCTTTGTTTCAACATCGTTCTGACATTCATAAGGCGTTGCAAAATTTTTATTAATTATTGTTAGAAGTTTTACAGTTAAAAGTAACAGTATGGATGTTTTTGTTAAAGAAAAATATTATATATATCGTTGATATATTTAAAAAATCGTAAATGAGAGTGTTAAATCGATTCATGATAACAGCGTTTCAGAAAATTATTTGTATCAATAAAAACATTTGAATTTTCATTATCTTGTTTTGTTTTTATATGATAAATAACGCCTCTTAAACGATTTTGGTAAGAAAATTGTTTCAAATTGTTCATTAATATACATTTTATAGAAAGTTTATAATCGACCTGAATTATAAATTTAAAAACGACACATATAAATCGTTTTTATTATTCAACTGTTATAAAAATTGTGTATTCTGTTCCATAAATATTAATAATAAAATGATTTACAGATATTGATTATGATATTCCAACTTAGTTCGTATATTCTTCACGATACGATACGATAATGAAATAATTATCGTTACCTTTAGCGTAATTAGTAATGTAAAGAAGTGCGCGGGGTGTCGTTTCAACATCAGCCTCTATCGATATCTGTGATGCGTTGTTTCATCCGTTTCCCAGATATCATCGAGTGCATGGCTTATGGTTCCAGAGCTTTTAGATGAGTGGTACACAAAATCGCAAATCGGTAAAAAAATCTCGTGAGTAGCGAGCATCGATCTTTGACGTGTCAGGAGCGCCTCACCCATTTTATTTCTATAAAAATGAGAAAAGCACAAACTAATAATATTAATATTATTCAAGTATTACCGATACGTTTTAAAAAAATCAGATTCATATTTTCACTTTTGCTCCTGACGCATTAATTTTATATTGCGTGTATATGTAAGCACGTGTGTGACATACGAACGTGATAGCCGGTTTTGCGTTGGACGACCAAGAGCGAGGCCACTTTCACGTAACTCTATGTATGGAATCGTTGGAACGCATCGCGGGGGCTGCAGCCAATGTACAGCACATAGATGCACGATGTATGTGCATTTGCAAGTACATGAACAACCATAGCACTAGCTCTGTATGTTGAAATACACACACATGTCACCTGGCCAAGCTGCTGACCTTTGCAATCGGTACTTCTCTCCGCGGTGGCCGATCGTAGGAACTCGAGTTCATCTTTAGAATCTCCCTTGTCACTTCCGTTGTGCTTCCGTCCGCGTGCTTGGATAAACAGAGAAATTCGTCGACGCCGACTTCAGCTTTAGGAAACGTCAGATTCGACAGCAACAACAGGATAACATGGATGATTTTTAATTCTCGTGAGAGTAACTAATCGTATTTGTTCCAAAGCGCTCTCTCATTATTTTCCATCTTTACCGTCATTACGAGCTTCCTCTACGAGAAAGTCAAAATTGATCACAGTACTTCCTCGTAGAAGTATTATTTGTAAAAGGTGAAACGTATAGAAGCAATACAAGGTTCTGCTTCGCATCCATTTTTTTTCAAAATAACCTGTTATTTAAAACAAAACTACAACAAATAAACTTTTTATACATTGATAAACATATCGTATGAATATTTTTTTAAATATCCGAGTTACGAGTTGTCCCACGAAGCCATTCCGTCGTTGCTCGCGCAAACGGTATATCGAGTTATGAAAGCATGAAAAAAATTCCACGATTTTCTTATTCATTGATAATAAACGATTATAAAGAAATATAGAAATATTGTTTATAATAAATATTGTTAAAAAATGATGATACAGACGCGTTGGTTGTGTGAATAATTAGGTTAAAAAACTTAATTAAGCTTCAAGCTCATTAAGTTTCGGCCATTTGAGAGGATAGGGTCATGAACAAAGGGCCCAAACTTAACGAAGTTTTACAACATAAGGTCGTCGATTGCCGAAGCTTATATTAACTTGATTGTTAAACAATATCTGTATATTAAACTAAAGTTTTTTAACGTGTTTCGTATAACATTCGTTAATTTTAATAAATCATACTTGTATGTATCCAGTGTGTTAATTTCCATAAAAAAACACTTTTTACCGTGTGATATTTTATGATTTCCCTCGTAATATATCACAGAGTAGTCACTTATTTACTTCTATGTGCACTCTCAAGACTTTCAGTACTCAGAGACAAATATAAGCATTGAGCCAGAGACAACTGTGTGTTCAATAAGATCACTTGGGAAGGTATTACTCATAAGCACGTTGAACCGGATAACGAAATCATTGTCAAGGTGCGCGCATACTTATAGCTCGATTTCACCGCATATAGTGGCCGCGTTGCAGTGGAACGCGATGCAATTTTGCTGCAGGTTCATCAAAGTGAATACTCGTTTAACAAGACATTAGGTATACGGTGCTACGCGTAAACATCGCTATCGTGCGCAATAACAAAGTTGTGGAGCAGGTGAACCAGCACAGTCAAAGAGGCTAACATGATCAATAAGGCGATGCGTTTCACGATTGAAGCTTGAGCTGCATACTCACACATATGTGTGGGTTAGTCTCGCGACACGACTTTCCCGACGTCTCTTTCTCTCGTTTTTCTCTCGCTCGCGCGTGCAGCATCACCGACACGGGAGTTTTATTCGCTCGGGAGATCGAGGATTTTTCGTCGTGAGAAATACCGACTCTGCGATTACACTCGTCGAGACCTCTGTGTACGGTGGCAACATATACCACCCGACATTCACGACCTCTCAGGAAACATAGTTTCTCTGCAGTCGTTTCACTTGTCTCTACGAGACTCGAGTGCATTTTTTATGCACGATGGAGGATATGTATGTGTACGTGGAATTGCATTTGATACAGCTGTGTTCGCTTTCTTCTCTGTCGCTTATTGGTCTTCTTCCGCTGTCTCTCGAGAGCTCGTTATGGTGATGTGCAAATTATACCACTAACTATTAAGATAGCTCACCTATAAACACCTAGGATATTGATACTTCTTTTTTATTATTATTTACTTCCCCATAGAGGGAACTTTGTTGTCGGGAACATTTTATTTTTCATGATTTTAATTACTCTGATATTAAAATCCGCTGAATAATCCAAAAATTATATCCAGAAATAATGTCCGGTGTGTGTGTCATGGATAGTTAAACATTCAATCTAATATAACTATAAATACCGAAATTTATCGCGCAGGTGGGTCCTTTTCATCCTAACGAGAGTATTAATTTTATCCTTGCTCCCGGTCGTACTCTACATTTTTTTAGAGCTTAAAATTTACTACCAACAACAAATAACCGTTAAAATAGACGCGCGTATAACCATTATTGTCAATGTATTTTTATAGTTGAATTAGATTTGCGTGATACCATAAAATCCGAGATGCACGAGTGTTCAACGTTTGCACAAAAAGACTAGACGCATTCCGATATACTTCGAGTCTTATCATAGTCACGAATCTCATGGATACATCTTATCTATCCAGGGGTTACGTAAATGGAACGACCCACTGCCTGATCCCTGTTTGAACCAGTTGAGCCCATCGTTTGTGAAATGCATCTCTTCAACTCCATTATAATATTCCCTTGAAAGATTCATGTTCCAGAGTCTTGGAGACATATATCAACTGGATACGTTCTTTGCTCTATTGTTGGATAAAAATATTATTTTATTCACTCTATTCTGTATTCTATAGATTCTCTGGTTAATTTTCCTTGTGGGTATTGTGCGTCGTACATTCTACAATCATCAAGAAATACTACGTCAATCACAAAACTATTGTCCAATGATAGTCAACTTGGGTGCCAAAGTTAAACCTGGTATCTCAAGAATTGTGTTTTTTCAATAATTTTTCTCGAATTTTCAGATTATTTTGAGTATCCTGACATGGAAATCGCGAAATTTTTTTTTCCTCACAAAAATAAAGCTTTCTCTTATGGAAAAGAACTTTAGACTCACCTGACTCATAAATCCAACGAACGACGCGACTACGCGGTGAAGTCGAGTATTTTTTATTACGTGGTTAATATTATTCATATTAATTGAACTAATTGCACGAGCTTATAGTTGTATTCCTCCGTTTTTAAGATGGTACTCTTTGCCGCATTATTTATATCTTCAATTAATTCCTGATACTGGGAGACATTGTACGATAAGGGAGTCTCGATGAATCAGTTGATGATGTGGTCGACCTGTGAATTTGATTTACGTCAACCTCACATAAATACATTGACTAAATTCGACAATGCCATCGAACTGTAATAAATGATTCAATTCTTCATAAATATTACCTCTGCGTGTGTAACCATGATGTTGTTCCGTAAGTTAATTCGAAATTGATGTAATCTTGCGTTGAAATTCTTCTCGACTTCATTGCACAATTTTTTAATGCTATTTTACTTTTTATTAATCGTAGCCTAAAATTGGCTTAAATAATTGAAATTATTAGAGATTAATGTGATAAAATGTCCACGTATCGCTCTTAGATCTTAACATTTTGTGGCTTTTTTTAAATTACCAGTTCGTGTACTATACCGAATATGAATACAGCGCAGAGGACGATTACGAGCATCGGCATTGTTTGTTAATTGATGAACGTGATGAGTTTAAATTAAGATTTCTCAAATCGTGCAAGACTTTTCAATGGACCATCCATGACTTGTTCTTATCATCATTTGGAGTCAATGAGGCGACAGATAAACGAATCTTCCACTAAGTGTGGATTTTTTAGAGAGTGGTAAAAAGTTATGTTAAAATTGTGGAAAGACGAAATACTCATTCGGTTTTATTAAACCTGCGGTCTAAACCATCGTATCTACGAGAGCGACATAAAGGTAACGAGTAAGCAAGATCGGTATGCGACAGAAATGAATGGTCTGTGCACCATTCGAGCATCGTACGCCTTGAAATTCAAGGAAAATAACCATAATTTTATGAAAGAAAAGGAATTTTTCAAATTTTTACAGACGATACCGTATTATTTTTTTCTTAATTGAAAAATTTACATTTCTATAACTCAAACTACATGTTTAATATACAGGTAAACATTTTTTCGAGATATTGAGGTCAGAGCACTTAAAATATTCCAAAATATCGAGAAATCTTTTTTTTTTTTAATGTCCGTCCGCACATGTGTGTGTGTGATGAGCTTGCAAAATTGAAACAACTATATCTCAAGAACGAATTACCAGATATTTCTGAAACTTTGCACACGACTCGGGATGCAATCGCCGCCTGTTTGCTACAATTTTCACCCAAATCACTAACGTGTGTCTCATTTTATGATTGTTTGAATTTTTCGAAAAAAACTTTCTACAAGAATAGGTTAGAGGACAAGGGTTTTTGGTATTGAGTTTGGGAAGAATCGATCAGGACGTTCATATTTTATTCAATCCTACATTTTTGTAATTTTTCAAAAAAAAATTATTTTTGCTTCACGTTTTTATAATTTTTCATGAATCAAATCAAAACTTGGCTTGATATTTAAACTATATGAAATTATCAAATTTACGAGATTTCTTATTCTATTGAAAATTTTGAGATAACCAGAATTGAGATAACCATTGCCCATACAGAAAAATCTATGGATGAGCGAGTATCACGAGGAATCAATGTGCAAATTTCAAATTTGCATCCTTGTTATCTTTAAAGTGATTATCTGGTTCTCAATTTTTCAAGTTGAACCTTTGAACCACTACTTTTATTATAAAGAAACATATTAAAATCTAATTTCGATATTGACGTTACGAAATTGTATAGCTCTTCGTACACATATACATTATTTATCAAGCTCACATACACGTTTACACAAATTTAAAGATATATTGCTTAAAATAAGTAAACGAGATTATAATTTTTCAATTACGATACATTCATTTCTTATTGAGTATTTGAAAGCTCTCAATTAATCTTCGATTTTAATGCATCCGCGTACACAAAATTTTAGAGACGATGCTGCTTTATTTATCAAATCCTATTATTGATTCATAAACAAATTCATTGATGATCGAATTAATAATACTCACGTATTGCACTTTTCAATTCTGGCTACGTAAATTTTATATATCATTATTAAATTAACAACAAAAGTATATTAATATACATTTCATATATTTATTTTGTAATTTTCATACAGTTTTTTATAATACATTCAGTAAAACTTTAAACAGTGACTATCATAATGATTTCCCTCATTCCAATTGTAATTAAATATGCAAACACAAAAAAAAAGTGATAAATCAATATTTACAGATTTATTCTGTATTTATTCCGTTCTAAAATTTTTAATTTCTATATTTAAGAAATAAAAATAAAAGTACGGTATACATGATCTTATTTGCTTGATCAGGAATATATTTTCTCTGGATATATATTTAGTTACCTATATCAAAGGAGAAGTTACCACATGACGATGTAACAAATTCATTATCAGACGTCGATTCTAATAAATTCGTTTTTCCAATCAAAGTCTATTCAATTACAACTTTATTGAATAATTGATTTTATAGTTATTGTGATTATCATATTATTTATATAAATTATAACGATTATAATAATACAATTACAAACGCGACTGATTGAAAGCTTAATCTAATATTTCAATTGACAGTGGCTATGCGATTTTTTTTCTTTCATTTTCTTTCGCTATAGAAGGCAGATTATCGTAATGTGCGATCACTCAACTGTAAATGATTTTATTTCATCACGTAATTGTCGAATGTGTACGCTGAATACATATAAACTTGGTAATTCTTAATTCAGCATTCAAATATAGAGTATTTTACAATGGGATGGCCCGACAAGGTAATTGATTGATCGTTTAACGTCGATGTAGCGATAACACGTCCGGGTGTACGTGTCAGAGATCATCAACGTGACAATGGGACACGAGGTTAATATCAACAGCCTACAATTCGAATGACTTCAAATACCAGCGGCATCTGTCTTGTATCTTGACTCACGTCACGGCGCCGCCTTGAGCTTTCGTCGCTTATACAACTTATGTACATAAGACAATATATCACACATGCTCAATCGACGGAGCATGCCAAACGCTCTCGGCACTCCAATTACTCGCGATTCCTATTGGGTAAGAGAGAGAGAGAGAGAGAGAGAGAGAGAGAGAGAGAGAGAGAGAGAGAGAGAGAAATAACTAGACGCGCGGTAAAACACGTACGTATCGATTTATATTTCGTAACCGAGAGCTCGATGTAGCTCACAGTCGACAATTGGCTTCGACAATTTTGTTACGGTCGTCACTCTGTGCCATTCCTGAGCGTAGGTGATGCCCTCCGCGTTACCTTTGCCTAATACGATGTGTCGAAGATCGTAGAGGTTTGTCGCATAATATCCCCTTTCACTCGTAAGTTTTATTCGAACAGTCATTCTTTCGTTAAATCGTCGAGGTAATGTACCAATAAAAAAATATATAGGACATAAGCTAGTCCAATTCGATAGTCCAACCGTTATATATTTTATCTTTTTAGTTTATTGTAGAGCTACATAAAAACTACATCACAGCAATTTTTACTTTTTTTTTTTTTCAAATTATTTACTTGGTTGTCGCTAACGTATAAAATATTTCAAGTATTAAAATTCGAAAATGAAAGAAATATTAATACCAACCTCTTAAAAAAAGTTTTGTTATCATGGAAATTTTTAAAAATCAATGTTACATTATTACGATACTCAAAATGATTCAAAATGTCTAGAAAAATGGCTTAAAATAAATGTCCGGAGTGTTGCGTACGCGTGCGCAATACAGAGATTTAAATCTCTGTATCTCAATAATAACTTGAGGTATCCAACTAAAATCAAGCATCGGAGTAAAGTAGAACCGTTTCTTTGTTTCATATCATTTTTGTAAAAATGTATCCACATGATCGATTATTATAGAATAAAAGAATTTCCAAATGACTGTAAAAACTCTCTCACGGTAGAAAATGTTCAAATATCGTAGTAAACAGTTGTTCATAATTGCAGTAAAGTTTTTGGATATTTGGTATTGAATTTGATATGAAATTGATAAAGAGTTTCGAATTATTAATTATTTGAAACTATTTGGAACAATGAACGTCTTTCTAAATAACTTAAACTACTGTTCGTAACGTTACTACTCGTAACGTATCAACCTCAGAATATTTTAGGTGATTGTTTACCAATTTTTTTGAGGACCTATCCTAGGATCGAGACCATATGTTAGGAATGAATTGAAAAATGTTGTGTTTCAATGATAAACATTCCCGGAAAATTTCAGTTAATTTCCTAGTCAGACAGAGATTTTGTAACTTTTGATAGTAAACTAAAGAGAATAAAGTCAACGAATATGAGATTCACAGCTTTTTTCAATTAGGATGGAATTCCTCATATAAATAAAAGAGACTTTCTGCACGCGTAGCTTGTCAAAGACTCAGCTTCCGGACATTAAAATCAGCCGAATCGAATCGCTGTATCGGTTTAAAAATGTTATTTTTAGTGTGGCGGTGTGGTCGGAGATATTTATTTGAAGTAATAACTGTCGACAGCTACTGGTCGATACACAAGCGGCGGCCGAATCGTGCATATAAACAAACTCGTGATGCCGACAACAAATTGCAGCATCGATTACCAAAGCAATTCTGCGGAATTTTACGGTTCCGACATGGGCACCGCACAACTCATCCTCTATCCTTTTTGCATACATAAGGATAATTTACCTCGGATAGGATATATGACGAACCCTGTGGTGCGTTATCACGAGTGTTTGTAAAAAGATATTACTTTGTTGGACGAAATTATTTATCTACCTCCTACAGCTGGAATGAGTAATGGCGACGCACTTGTTTGAAAGCCCGAGGCAAATATTTAACGCGTAATATGCAGCATTATAGTACGACGAGTATTTTGACGTTTTCTTTTGACTACAAATCATTTTCTCATAAATATCAGTTGAATTTCCTCTTTGGTATAAACTATTCAATTTAATATCTGACCGTGTCATACATTTCGTAAGCAGACACTTAATTTTTTCAACGAACTAGCATCCTAAAGACGTTTCGTGTCCTAATAAATAGAAGAAATAAAAATAAAATAGAGTGCTTCCCGATCTCTCGGTAATTTTACCGCTCGAATGACTGATTTTAAGAATTTAATTAGATCTTATCTATTCGTTAAGATTTTATCTGATCGGAAATTGTCTTCTTCTGGTTGTGAAAATTTAATTAGATCTTATCCATTCGTGAAGATTTTATCGGATCGGAAATTGTCTTCTGGTTGCGCGTCTGATATAAAATTTGTATAAAAAAATATATAGATCAAAGTATAAGAATGAAAAATCTGTCACGTCTTTGAGAATTTTTTGTTTAACATGTACGAGTGATCGGCTTCTAATCAAAGCGAATTATTCATCTATAAATAATTTTTCAATCAATTTTAATCGACTATTTTATCATCAAATGTATCTTTAAAGATCAAGCAACGATGCCACTTTCATTTGCTCGTCCTATTGTGTACCTATAATTATGATAATTAGAAGAAAAAAAAATAAAATAAAAACGGTTGTAAACTCTCACTCTCACTCTTATTCAATTTTTTACTCTTCAAGTTATCATTGTGTAGCTCTCTGTGTATATACACAGTTCGGGTTTATACATAATCTGTTTTTGTTTTCGCACATTGAGGATCCACACGCACACATTTATAATTCACTCAAGTTATTCGACAAGCAGGTAGGTGGAAAGAAAGAAAGGATGAAAGAAAAAAAATTGTAAAGCCAACCCACATATACTATAGCGAGTTAACAGCATTGGCAATGTTGGTTAGAGTTATTACAGGCCGACACGTATCCCACGACTTTCTTCCGATTATCGATGACGAAAGACAGAGAAGTATACGGCCGAAGAATCTCGAGGGTCCGCGAGGCCTTGGTTTTCTTGGGTGCACACATCGACAGTCACGGACCTCACCAATCCTGCAAGTGTAACGACGAGAAAGAAAGATTACGAAGATTCGTGCGACGACCAAGAATGCACGGCCAAACGAGGTAAGTTGGTGATGCGAGTGAGAAACGTTGAAAGACTCGCGATAAATCGCGTTGGCTGTACGAGGGTCGAAGAAAGTTTACCGGCGTCTCTCATTTGGCTTCGGAGGACTTCTCGCACCGTCATGAAATTTGCAAGAGGCGTTTCGGTTTATATCCACAAGCCTTTCTGTAAGCCTGAACAAAATGAAGACGACGTTGCAAACACCCGCGCCAACGAATCCTTTCTCGTATAATTGATATGCCACTTCTGTACGTGTTATAAATAAAATAAATTGAATAAATTAAATAAGTTAAATGAATTACATTTTATTTTTATCAATAAATAATAATAAAGTTAATATATAAAGTTAATTTACCGATTTTACGGTGAAGATTACAGAGAAGCGTAACACCTACGGCGAAAGCTTGTGAAACGATAGATTGCAAAATTATTTTGATCTTTATTTCTCTGTAAAATATAACATTTTTATTTGAAGAATATTCAATTATATTCTATGACGAGTAACACGATATAAAATTGAAGTCGCTTTAATGTTTATTTCACTGAACATAAAAATATGAAAAAACTGATCCCATAAACTGTACGAGCTGATGTTATAAAATAAATAAATAAATATAAAGGAAATCCTTAAAAGTTATGTTTGTAAAAAATGCTGTAGAATCCACAGGAAATCTCAAGAAAGAGGCAAAACATGTCCACGAGAGTTATCCATCGATTTAAACTTATTATTATCACGTCACATATCTCGTACAGTAAAAAGTTATAATAAAGTGTACACCAGAGTCGCTTATGATGTCGCTATACTCCTGTTGCGATGTTACTATACACGTACGCGAAGACCAAATACGCGAAGGACGCGAAAACGACAGCCGCGGCAGAGGATGTAGAAAGTGAAACGCGAGCGTGTTTCTTGCACTCGGTTGCTCCGCTACAGAGCGCGTGGTCAAAATTCTAACGAGCTTGGTACACACTTTTCACTCTCAGTTGTCACTTACGTAACAATATAGACACTGTTACTGTTATACAGACGCACGACATGCCGATGAGAGCAGCGACGAGAGGTGGTGAAAAAAAAAAAAAAAATACGCCAGTCACTCTTCTCGCTCACAAAACCGAGACCTCGTCCCCGCTTCCAATCCATTAATGTACTCTATATGTATATCTATGGTAATGTCGCGTGGCTGTGCTTTACGTGTTAAAAGAGCTCGTGCACGGAAGTACTGTGAAGTAACGGAAGCATAAGTAATCGTATTGTCATAACTTTTGGAGTGGGAGAATGGAATTCATTATAATTATCATTAATATTATAATCAATTGTACTCAAATTCTTTGTAATATTTACGAAGCATATTTTACAAATTCTATAGTAAAAACGCATCAAGGAAAATACGAATGTTACTTTTAGTTAATTAAGTAAGATAATTAAATAATAAATTAACATAATTAAGTGAAAAATTCACGTTGATCGCGATATTTGTAATACTAAAGTAATGTAAGTGTATTAATACTAAATATAATATAATATAATAAATAGCATAGTATTAATTTGAATATGATACGTTATACCAATAAATATTTTTATGTTAAAATGTACAAATGTGGTTGATACATAAAAAAAATTTGGTTGCCTTTGGATATGCCGAGATATTTTAGTAATTTCTTATTGAACAAGTGATATAAAGTAACAAAAGTGATAGCATAGACGTAATTTGTAAAAGAGAAAGAGATGTTTATTAAATGTAGCATTTATAGCATTGTAGCTAGCGCGATTGCAGCACTGGCAAATTAATCGGAGCGAGTAAAAGCTTTTAACGAAAAATAAAGATCTAGATGGGATTAATTTGAAGTAGATTCGTGTATCGAACTATACAGCTCGGATACGTAACGCGTCTCGCTCATTCACTAAACGAATTCGAGTTAAACACTGTGTTTCGGTCATGCACGCACGATCTTTCGTTATTTCTCTCGAGCGATTGCAAAATATCTTTTCTATACCGTTGAATCTCAGTTTTTTCTTTACCTGGCCCTTATGTATACCCGCAATATACCAACACAATCTACAATGTCTGTATTAAGGATGTTCGTGACCAGAAGCGTTGAATATTTTTATCTTAATTTATCGCATATTAAAAAATTAATTAACATTAATGCTCACCGATATATTTATCAAAAATATTATCCTTATCGAATGGTAGTTTGCATTGATTATTGTAATGATTTAAGACTTTGTGATGATTAAATTTATCTCTTGTTTGTTTTTCACGATTGTTGGGTCGTTTTGTATGATGAAAGTTATTAAATAAAAATGAATAATAATGTCGCAATTACTTTGTTCAATGTAAACGATATTTTATTTAATTCAAACTCATTGTTATCGATATTCATTGATTTTAATCCGCTTGGGGTATTGGGGATTGGGGACATGTACGACCCCAAGGACTTTATGACGACAATTTTTTATTAAATAACAATCAATATTAATCTTGTATCAAGTAAAATATCTTTGTGAACATACTGAGCTGTGCAATGGTAGAAAAAAAAAATAAAAAACATAAAAAGCATAATTTTTCAAACACCACAGGAGAGTTAAAAGCATCTTTTTGAATATTGATTTTGAGAACATTTTGATCTTTGTACTCGTTCGACAGGACTGAACTATCCAACCCTCTTTAAGGTCGATACTAAAAGCCTGTCAGCCTGGAAGCCTGCAGGTTTCTGATCTCCCCGAAGAATCTATACTTTCATCGAGGGCTATATACTATACAACATAAATACCGAACACTCGAAGCTCGTATTACAGTAGTATAGAGGTCCTTCCACGAATCATTCGAAACGCTCTTTCCTCCGGTATTACCTGTTTCTTAATGTTTTATAGCTTCCCCTGCGTATGGGCAATATATTCCTCACGGATTCCGCATACAGGTGTAAGATTAGAAGTAAGAAACCCTAAAGGAAAAAAAAATACAGATCAAAAGGCAAAGAGCTACTTCTCCTTACAATAATAACATATAGCAGGTATGGAAAGCGGGTCGACTATTAAAAAAAAAACAACAACGAAACAGCGTTAAAGGCCCCGAGGGTCCAAAAGGCCCTCGATCGTCGTACTTCTAGGGACCACTGGCAAGTACGCAGGATTTCAAATATCACTTCCAACGCCTCGACACACCCAGGCGAATCTGGAGCAGAAATAACCTTGCTACGTAACCTTGGGCGTGAACTTGGTTTCATGCTCAAGTTCCCCAAGGGGCCTCAGTCCCATCGAGGAAACTGGAGTAACGGAGAAGGCTATATAGACACCAGTGGTCGTTTCAAATATGAAGAAAAAAAGGATCGTGACATGCTACGCTTTGCTGGATAGTAGACCGGGCACCCGGACCCCCGTTCAGCTTCGATCACTTTCTCCGTCGGGTCGACCGATCGTCGCCGAGAACCGAGACTGTAAGAATGAGAAAAATAACTGGATGAGACTGCAGCGGGAGGAGGAAGGAAATAAAAGCGAAAATAATGCGTACGCGCCGTACGCGGTAACGGGGAAGGCACCCGGACCTCCGGGCTCGAAACTCCAACCACTTCCACCATCGTCGAGAGCCGTAGCAACTGCCGTATTCACATCGAAACACATACCACCGGCAGAAAACAGCAACATCCCACCTTCGCTACTTGGGCTTCCTCCATCGCGAGACATCAACCACCACCATCCGTTATTCGGGCCCACCACCGAGATCTCAACCGCCACCGACGTACATCGACGTACGGGGGAGGATACTCGTGCCTATATAACCTCGGCGTTCCGCTGATTGGACGAAGTTAACCGAGTTTTCCGGCTACTAGGGAACGACAGAACGCGCCCGGTCCCGAACGGGCCGTTGCTCTGACAATATGAGATTTCGCCCGAGATGCGCGGTCAGTTTATAGTTTTTCGTTTTGTTTATTTGTTGCGTTTCAGTATTTGAGACAAAGATATTGTTCGTTTGCGTGGACGATTCAGTTTTTAAAGATCGCTCGTTGTAACGAGTGATGGAACAAGTGATTTGGGTTGTCGGGGGATGTTGACTTATTGGAGATTGATATATTTACAGGTTGCTATAGTGGTGCTACTGCAGGTCACCCTTGTTGCCAGCAAGGCACTCGACCAGGCTTCGTTGCAGACGCAACAACAGCAACAACGACAGATACCGTAAGTTTGAATCAACCGGAGACATTTTTTTTTGCTGAAACACGTATAAGAGTACAAGTATAATAATTAATTTGTTAATTAATAACAAATTTGAAAGTTTGATTTCCATAGACCGAATAAATTTGATATAATGTTTAACATTCGTCAGTCGATTCAGAGTTCTTAAATTCGATGATATAAAAAATTCAACCTCGTACAACAGGGATAACCAGAACTAGTAGATCTATTCAATCGTGACAAGTGTAAAGTAAAGAATGAAATTGTTTTGTTGCAGTTATGGTAATTTAGAGGCCCAGAAGAGGGTGGGCTGGGATGGCTACGGCGGCGGTGGCGGTGGTGGAGGTGACATAATCGAACACCACGACGAACACCACCACGACGATCATCACCACGATGCTGGCTACTGGAAGAAGAAGCTGATCTGGAAGCCGGGCTGGAAGAAAATCTGGAAATCGGCACAGAAACAGATCTGGAAGCCCGCGTGGAAAAAGATCTGGAAGCCGGTGTGGGAGCCAACTAAGAAAGCAGTATGGAAGGACATTCAGGTGCCGGCGTGGAAGAAAATATGGAAGCCAGTGTGGAAGGAAATTCAGGTACCAGTTTGGAAGGAAATCCAGGTGCCTGCGTGGAAAAAAATCTGGAAGCCTATCTGGAAGCCGATAAAGGTACCAGCGTGGAAGGAGATCCAAGTACCAGACTGGAAGAAAGTGTGGAAACCCATATGGCGGGAGATCCAGGTTCCAGCCTGGAAGGAAATTCAGGTTCCAGCGTGGAAGAAGATCTGGATTCCCGAGTGGGTTAAGGTTGGAATACCCGGTGAAAAGTACTTGGGTACCGATCCTCACGGCTGGCAGTACACGAGTCACGATCTCTGGAAGAAGAAGCTCATTTGGAAACCTCTGTGGAAAAAGTACTGGAAACCAGCGAAGAAACAGATCTGGATACCGGACAAGAAGCTCGAGTGGAAAGAGGAGTGGAAACAGATCTGGAAACCAGCGAAAAAACAGATATGGGTGGACGACAAGAAACTTGCTTGGAAGGAGGAGTGGAAACAGATTTGGAAACCCGACAAGAAGCTCACGTGGATTCCGGACAAGAAACTCGAGTGGAAAGAGGCTTGGAAACAAATTTGGAAGACACAACAAAAACTTGAATGGATACCGGACAAGAAATTAGCGTGGAAGGAGGCATGGAAAGAGATCTCGGTTCCAGCTTGGAAAGAAATATGGGTACCAGGTTGGAAAAAGATTTGGAAACCTGTCTGGATCAGCGAGTGGTTCCCCAGCGAGGATCATCATCATCATCACAAGCCCGAGCACGGCTGGGAAGATCGCAAGGACATCCAAGCGCAGGCTAGCAACAATGTGCCTTACGCTGGATACGCGAATCAGCAGCAGCCGCAACATGCGCCTCTTCAACGAGCGGCTGTCGAACTGAGACGAGAAGACTCTCTGATACAGCAGCAAGAGCAGCAACAGGGTAAAGGCCACTCTTCGATAACACAGGATCTCGTACCTCCACCGTTAGTCACGAATCCAGACGCTGCTTTCAGTTGGAAATTTCCCAGTCGTTGAAGCTCTTACGCACTCGTATCCACGATAGCTTCTGTACAAAAAGAAAGGACTTGAAAGAGAGAAAGGAAACCGAATGGGTGAGAGCCACGAAGTTGGAATGAAAAGCCCGAAAGAGCGATGGATATCTGTAATATAAGCCCGCGATGTATATATTAATCGTAATTATATAGATAAGAAGGTTCATCCTGTGCGTTAAAAAAAAAAAAATATATATATATATTAAAAAAAGAATCATTCGACGGTCGTACTGTCTACGAGAGCGCGACAATGAGCGAATACCCTCGTGACCTATAAACCTTTATGTATTTCTTAAAATACTTCACGTTATTTGTTTTCATGATTGTTAATTAATGCGAATAAACTTTTCTATTATGTTTTGTTAAAAAATGAGTCTTGAGTCGTTTCATCAAGTATATCGAAACATTTTCGAAATTGGAACTGGCTCGGTGTCTCCTCTCTGCGCATGAATACACGTACATCCGTGTATGTGTAAGCAAACAGTGACTGGCGAGCAATCGACAGTGAACCTGAGAGAAAGTAGGAGAGCACCTTGGGCGCAAACCCGTCCCGTATATAAAACGACTTATACTTATGTAGTTATATATAAGGTTGACGTCGTGACGCGAACGCAACGAGTACGTTTGCACGCAAAGTGAAAGTACACCGTAAGCACCCACACGTACCCTCAATGCTCTGTACTTGGTAATATAAATTAATTCGTATGCCGGTACAGAGTTGGTACACAATCGCAATGCATCGTGTACTACGATACATCAGAGGTTTCAATAGAGTCTAACGTGGTAGAGGTAACGGTTCGATGAGACCCCGGTGACTTTATAAGGAAATTGGAAACTGCGAAACATGAAAAATAACCGAAAGAACATATAGAGATCGAGAGATTCATCGTTTCTTTCTTTCGCAGGTTTATAGCTGTCGATCGTTGAATCGATCGAATGGAAAAAATCGTTGGATTCTACTACCGGTAATGCGACTTTACCGTTCTCTGTAATTGGAAAGTACACACTGTACGTTAATTTATTAAACAATTAATATTAACAACTTGATAAAATTCTTTGACTCTTCACTTTTTATCGAATGATTAATTTTTTTCTCTATATTTTTATAAGATTTTATGAGAAATATATTTAATAAAATATTCTGAGGGAAAATATGCAGACGCTGCACGACACTTTTATAAATTTATTTATTTTATATTATTCATGAGGTTAGAAACTAAAATTTCTATTTCAAAGTAACGAAATGTGCTCATCAATTGGAAATAAATGTCAAATGTTCAATTCAACAAATAGCTTTTGTATTTAATTGATAAATTGTTATTTATTTTACAGAAAGTAACATTTTTATCTTTTTTTTTTAACAATACACGTACATCATGGACACCAAGTACGTGTGTCGTGTTTGAATTATGCGTCTCTCGTCTCGTTGAGAACGTTTCAAGCGGCTTTTACGCCATTATGTGTTTCACAAGCATCCAATTGATGTCGTGTGCATCAGTGTCGTCTGGCTTATGTTAGCGATAATTGAATGTAGTACTCGCGACAATGCCGCCGCGCAGCATAAGCCGTTGTACTTAATTACTTCCGTGAAAATAACCACGAAAGGTGGGGCGAGTGAGAAAGACAAAAAAAATGTCACAGGATCCCGGAAGCGTCATCTTCTTTGCTGCGTCTGTACAACATTCACTTTCCAAAATTAAAAGAAAATTAAAAAAAAGCAATAACGTCGTGAAGTCACGATGACGATGATGGTGCACAAACAAGAAGAAAACGTCATCGTGAAGATACATTCGTTCGGATTCGATACCCTACTTAATCCAATCACGTGGAAGAAGCTACGAGGAGAGTGATCGATGCGTCGAAATCAGACGACTCTCCTTTCAGTCACGAGTTTTGTGCAACTCGAATACCCGTTAACTTTGTAGCTTCTGTATAATGTCCTGCTCGCGAAATTTCAGAGCCGACAGATATTTAAAATTTACATATACGTATGCGGCATACTTGATTTAGTTTTACGATCGAAGATCCTCCTGAGAATATTTTTGCGTCGGTGAAATTCACTATTCCGATCTGTATAGCAAGCTCTATACTTTCTGACCTCATTCTCTTATTTTAAGTGAATTGCATCGATATTTAATTGGATAATAAAATTAACTTATTTTATTATCCGAACTCAGTTTAATTCTACTTGAAAAAAATGCAGAATAATCTTTTAGAAAACTTGTAAACTTCGCAATATCGTTTAACAGTCTTAGAAATGTTAATTGCCGATTCAATATTTAAACATTTTCTTCTATTTACCATCACTGGAGTAAAAACTTAAGCTATGGCATATAAATTATTTAAGAGTGCGTACATAAATGATTATTGGCGTGATCATTCGTGTAGTTTTTTTCAAAATTGCAGTAGGTATAATGACTTACAGTTATCAATTATAATCATACGAAAATATTATGAAAACGATAGAAAATTTTCATTATTAATACGTGTTTATGGCTTCATTAGTTTACGTATAATGCTCTACGTGATATTCTACTCTGACACATGACACGATATCGAGATGTTGTACGTGTAGCCTGTTCAAAATGATTTTACGATGAAATTTGCAACACTCAAGTTTATTTTTCATTAGTGTAATTCGCTATTTTGTATGTCTACGCAAAATATTATTTTTAACGAGTGAAAGAACTTGGATCCTTCGAGTACTTGGTTTGAATAGTCGATCGAAAGCTTGGAAAGCAAAATAATTGTATTATTATTTTATTAAGTATAAGTAATTAATAAGTTTTAAATATTCTGCTTCCTCATTAAGCAGAATATATTATTTTGTTATATTATTATGTTTTTATGATAAAAATTTTGATGTCAAAGTACTTAAAAAGTTCCAAAACGTCGAGATATCATATTTTTTTTAAATGTCCGTGCGCGGGCGCGCGCGCGTGTGTGTGTGATGAGTTTGCAAAATTGCAATTGATATATCTCGAGAATGGATAACTCGATCATCCTGAAACTTTGCAAATTAATCCGGTTGCAATTCGTGTCAGTTTGCTGCATTTTTCGGCCAAATCGTTAACGGGTGTCTCATTTTATTATTTGTTTGAGTGTTTTTGAAAAAAGGAGGTTCGCTCTCTAGCATTTGTAAATTTTTAAGCATCGAGTTAAAACTTTGTGCAAGAATAGACCAGGCGACAAAGTTGCTTGGTATTGAGTTTGGGTTGAATCGATCGAGGTGTTCAGATTTCCTAAAATCATGAATTTTTGTAATTTTTCGAAAAAAAACCTATTTTTGTTCTAATTTTCATAAATGTTCATCTATCAAACTAAAACTTGGCATAACAAATTGGCTAGGATACAATGATGCTCGGTCTTGAATTTGGTGAAAATCGATTAAGGGGTATAAACTTGATGAATTTTGCAATTTTACTAAATTGTTTATTCTATTGAAAATATTAATACCACTTCCTCTTTGAGGAAACCAGAATGGCAATGTGCAAATATCAAATTTGCATCCTTGTTTCTTTTTTATTTCATTCAATTAAATATAAAATTTGTAAATTATTCCTCAAAGGGCTAAGAATAAATTGTTTATATTACAAAAATGCCTTAAAGTTGTCTACTAATAAAAATAAAATGAAACATTTTTTTGTTTAATTCTCGTGAACGTATCGAATACACAAAAGAGTTCAAGAGATAAAATGAATTTATTACAAATTAATTATGAGACGAATAATACATTATACAATTAATTCTCATTCACGAAACTGCACGAAGAAACCAAATGTTCAGTTTAAGATTCAAAGGTAGACTTTAACACTCAGGGCGAGTTCGATCCAAGATGAACCATTCAGGTTGACGTAAAACCTTAGAGTGATTTTCGTGAGAATGCAGTTACCAACTGCATTTGTAGAAATTCGATGAATTTGCATTTATTCTTCCGCGTTGTTCAAGTGGCGATGCAGTTATCAGGATCGTCGATCGTTAGACCGATCGTCTCATGTTGCTTCGGTGTATTCTTAATGCTTTTTGGATAGTCGGCCAAGCGGCCTTTTTGGATGGATGGATCGCACGCATAAAAAAATTGATTATCTTGAGAGAAGATAGTTCCAGGGGCAGAACAGAGTGGATATTTAAAATGTAAGTTGTAATCTGGAAATCAACTATTTTTTAATAAACATGCGTCAGTTGAGGATCGACAAAGAGGATAATATATTTTAGTCGTGACTCGTATTCAACGAGGGTTTCCGGCAGATGTTATCGCAGTGAGGTCACGGAATAATCCATTTCTGTCGTTCCTTTCACGGGCGCATATATTTATGAATGTCGGTATTATAACTTGAGAATCGAAGATTCTTTTGGTACAGTTTGCTTCACGATGTTGTCGATGTTGTTTGTTATCCTGGTTCTGTTAGCCGCATTACTGTTCTGTGTCTACGACTGCAGAAAACCCCGAGGTTTTCCACCAGGACCCGTCTGGTTACCGTTAGTCGGATGTCTACCAAAATTTCAACGACTACGCGCAAAATATGGTTACGTGCACTTGGCATTCGAGAAACTCGCTGAGACTCATGGCTCGATTCTCGGAGTGAAATTGGGACAGCAGAAATTCGTAGTCGTGTCGAGTCACGAACTCGCCAAGAAGGTCTTGCTCGCAGAAGAGTTCAACGGTCGTCCGGATGGTTTCTTCTTCAGGGTGAGATCTTTTGGAGCGCGAAAGGGTAAGCCAAGTTTAACAATTAATTTTATAATTGCGGAGTACAATAGAGAATTATAAAGTAGAATTCATCATTGAATTATATAGTTTTGACGTTCGTTTCTGTTAATTTTTGCATTGCTTTGCCAGTCGATTCGTGCATTTCGACAGACCTACATTGTATAAAGTGGGTCCCGAAACGTCTAAAACTGAAAGAAACTGACGTAAAAAGTACTTAGAAAAATGCATTACTGCCGAAGAGATTCAAGACGTGAACGTCAGTGTGCCAATCTGGGCTTTTATTTGCTATTCCACTGCACAATTTTATCTTGAAAAACATTTATTGTTAAAATCTTGTACATTACTCCTTGTTACACGAGAGTTTACATAACAGTAAGTGATCACCAGTCGTAAAATGGAGTGACACTTTCCCCTTCTTAACTGCTCCATGACCAGTCAATATCTAAAGCTTTAATGTTAGTTTTTGAAGGCGAGGCCAAACTTATTGAATCGATAACAAACCCTCCAGTCGAATATTTTTAAGGTGCATTGAAATTTTATTAAAAGTAAAGTTTCGACACTGTAGAAAGACTTTACCCGAAAAGTTTGTTACCGACCGAGTTTGCCTTTACAGGATCGCGAAGCATTCGAGAAAGAAAGGGATTTTGCTTCTTCTCGAAGGTGCCGAACGTTTCTAGGCAAAAGGAAAAAGGTTGAATTCCGCAGTAGGATTCTATTTCACTTTAGCCCAGAAATGTTCGGCATCCTTGCAGAAACAGCATTACAGTTTTTTTTTAAACTATTTTTTTAAACGATGGCATCTCACTCGCGTTCATGGCGGCTCAGTCAGTGTACCACATTACCTTAAGGGGAGGCAAAACCTCTATGAGTATGAAAGAGATAGAACTAATATAGCGCTCACAGTGGAATAAAAGAGAAGCAGCACATCTGTGTAAGTATGGAGGTTTCGCCTCGCCTTAAGGCGATGTGACGTACCCTTCACCCTTATGGTACCAGGATCAGTCGGTATCAAAAGCTGTTTATCTAATATTGTTTCGAGGCTGCAGGATATTTTTCACAGAAGCATATTACGTGGGTAATGAATATAAAAAATAGACGAAGATGAGATACCTAATTTGCTTTTATTCAGAAATCCCTGGCATACTTGAAAAAATAAGGAAAGGATTTTTAATATCGATTTTGTCCCATGTGTCGCATCAACTTTAATGTCTACTTGAAACAGCTCAAAGGCTCGACGTTTATAGTATTACTTGAGACAATGCGTATCAGTTGAAAGCACATATAGTACTTCTTTATGGTATTACATAACATATTTTATATGTATAAACTCAGTAAGAAAATCGTGCCGTGACACGAACTGACGGCAGAATCCCGTGATGTACGTCCGTGCCAGTATGACATTGTGACAGCTCGAATTTTTAATAGCGCAACGTGCCAATACCGTGTTCATACGTTTCCAGCAAATCGTGAAGTGCCGAAACCGTGCAGACACAGTGTTGACACGCCGTGCTGTCAGAATATCGTGACGGCACGGAAATAATCATGTGCGAACCTACATGACTCCACTGTACTGTCACGTCGTGCCGCCACCGTGTAGTCCCCGTGTCGTTACATTTTTATCTGGAAAATATGTTGTTATTATATCATTCAATATACTATCCAGGCCGAGCCAAGACGACTGTCATTCTACAGTCATATCGTGGTACCTCGATGATAGCGATTGCATACACGTATAATAGAAATCGAGCGTTAGATCATTGCCGATTCGCTACCTCAGAGCCACACTCGGTGTTTTTATCGCACAAAATCAAGATAGGCCGCCTCCGTTTCGTCTATCTCTCTACTTTTCTTGCCCATTTCGTTCGATAAATACACCGAGTGTAGTCCGATGGAGCGAAAATCGAAAACACCATTAGTCGTTTGATTGCTATGAGACTCGGGGTAGACCGCGTTACGACTTTTTGCTTCGTGCACGCTTTATACTCATTTTAGACTATCGATCATTCGATATCTCTGATCATCTTCAGAGCGACTACCGTACAGATGTAGAAGAACGATGTAGCGATACAACACTTTGCGTTTACCATGAAACTGAAGATGGACCACAAATCGACCAGTGGTTTTCCATAGATTTTATCATATGCTACCATCGCTCCATGATTGTGACAGAGCTACCTTAAGCAATCCATCAACTTATTATAATTTTTTGTGGTGCAAAACCCTTAAAATCCACTCATAAAAATTGTTGTACTCAACGATATTTTGGAATGAAAAATTGATTGAAATAAAGCGAGGATACTTATGGGGTAGATAAATAAATTTAACAATCTGTAAAAAATGTGTCACTGTATCTATTCAATGTTTCGATACATTTAGGCATCCTCTTTACCGAGGGCACAACATGGTCTCACAATCGTTGTCTCACAATGAAATATTTACGAAGTTTTGGGTTCGGGCAGCCATCTATGCAAGAAGGACTCGCTCAAGAGGCGCGAGCTCTTGTTAAAAATCTTGGCGACAGATGCAAAAATGGAACACCCATACCTATGCACGCAGCTTTCGATGTGCCAGTTCTCAATGCACTTTGGACCATGCTTGCTGGACACAGATTTTCTTACGACGATCCTAAACTCCGGAATGTCTTGCAAGTCGTTCACGACGCTTTCAGGTGGTTTTCGAGTGCACAAAAACACTCAGCTGCTACGACTTCGCTCGAATAAATTGATTATTTATTTCAATAGAAAACTAATAAAATTCTAATTGATTTGACAGAATATGCGACACCTTGGGTGGCATAGTATCACAAATTCCATTCCTACGCCACATTATCCCCGAACTGTCCGGATACAACGATCTCATGTCCGTTCTTGAGAAACTCTGGGAATTTATTGGAGACGAAGTCGATAAACACGAGAAAAAATTGAGATTCGAGTTTCAGGAAGCCAAGGATCTCATAGACGCTTTTATTCTGGAGATGATGAATACTGAAAGAGATCCCAAAGCAAAGACGTTCGATCGTTAGTACATGAAACATTTTAAGGAATGCATCCATTTTATATTAATAAATTTAATCCACTTTTAATCCAGGCGAGGATATACTGATATTGTGCCTCGACCTTTTCCTCGCTGGCTCGAAAACTACGACAGATATGCTGGCGATTACATTCGCCTTTCTCGCTCATCATCCCGAATGGCTTAAAGTTCTGCAAGAAGATTTGGATGCTGTCGTTGGCAGAGATCGCGATCCAGTACTCGAGGACGCAACGCTCGTACCGAGAGTCGAAGCATTCTTAGCCGAGGTTGTAGCTTCATTAAAATTTCTTTATTATTTTAAATATTGTTTAAAAAATATTTTTTATTCAAGATAATCTGTATTTGCAACAGACTCAACGAACTCTGAACCTCGCACCTCTCGGTGTTCCTCACAACACGATGAAAAACGTTTCATTCGAAGGTTACGAAATCCCAAAAGTAAGACAAATTAGTAAGAATTTAATAATAAAAAATAGCTAGCAATACACTTCACTTGTTATTTCTACTTGTTTATTACAGGACACGGTAGTTCTAGTGAACTTTCACAGTGCTCACAATGATGAAAGTATTTGGGATAGGCCAGACGAATTTCGTCCCCAACGTTTTCTCGATGAAAATGGTAAATTCATCCGGAACAACGACTTCATGCAGTTTGGTTTAGGTAATAAAATTCTGTAGGTTGCCGAGTTACTTTTGTTACATTATTTCATTGATTTCAGGAAAAAGACGATGTCCGGGTGAGACGCTGGCACGTTCTTCCCTTTTTCTCTTCTTCACCTACGTCGTACATCACTTCGATATTGAAATTTCGGAAAAACATGGTCCACCAAACCTGGAAGGCACAGATGGCTTCGTAATTTCTCCAAAAGCTTATCACCTCATACTGAATCAACGATTTACTCAAAAATAAATAGATAATAAATCCCCCCACCCCCACTTCTCCCCCGCTGTGACTAACTCACGGATAATATACTATTTGCTACGTTTTCGATGTACATCGAAGCTCATACAAATTGAATTAGTCTGTACCTTGTACATATATCCAGCATTTCGTTGATACTTATAGGAAAATTGGTTAAAGGCGACAATCGTTGATATAGAAACTGTAGAACTTGTTTCTCATATTATTTGTTCTATGTGAAAATTTGGTAGTTATGAAACTATGAAATTCTATCTCTGAACGTGTGAGCGCATGAAATGTTTATGACGTTCAAATAATTATTTTCGCGACAAAAAGCTTTCAAAGTTTAAAAAAAGCTGAATTATGGCCTCGACTGCTACATTAAAACTATTGAATAATTGAATCATTAAAAAATATAACCAATAAAGATTTTTTTTTCTTTTTTTTAAAGAGAAATTTATTGAACCGTAGTTGTTCCCGTGCATTTGTAGAATTTTTTACCCCGGTTTTCATGTTGCGACCGCAGCCGTCTTAGCACTATATCGCATTTACCGAAGAGCACAGGAAAACTGCGGAAAACCTGTGCCGATACAGTCAATCACTCGATCATATTAAACTGACTCTCTTGCATTTTTGCGAGTGAACCCAAGCGCGAACCCAGGGGCCTTAAAAAAATGGCTTCCTGATAAAGTTTGGATGCATCGGTCGGTGTACGGATAAAGGATAATCGTGTAATAAATATCGAGCACCTATCATCGAAAGTCAGTGCGCTTTATCACAAAGTAGAATCCGAAAAAATGGGATCGAAGTAAAAAAAAAAACGAAAACACTTGATTGTCATCGACCAGGAATCATTCAGCTTCATTGAAATATTTTTCTAAATACATCCGATCAGTCAATCCTCTTTTGTATCACGTTTGCTCGTGGAGCAGACTCTCTGTCGAGGAACGAGGAGAATTTCATACGGTTTGGGTGATATCGTTATTCCTAAACTAGGCTCGAGGTCAATTGTCTCTTGTCCTGGTACTGGTAACAATTGAAAGCGTTGCATAATACCAACAAAGAATAAAAAAACTGCTGCTTTTGCGTCGGCCTCACCGGGGCATCTTCTGTGGCCTGAAAGCAAACGAAAGTCTCATCACCTGGTCGTTATTAAAATTCTTAGCTTAAGCAATGTCCTTGGTTCATTTTGACGAGGAAAAAAAATGAAACTGCGGAAGAGAGCAATGAGCGTACACATGGAATGAAGAAGCATGAAGCGTGACCGTAATGACTTATTATTATGTTCAATGTTTTAAAACGAAATAAAGCTATGTACGTTCTCAGAGATTAAAAATGTACGTAATCCGTCTTTAAAACATCGCTAAAGAGGATCATTTCTCACTTAAAATTTAGACAGAGTCGTGTATAATCATGAAATAGTTTTTAGAGTTAAATAAATGAAATTCATATTGTAATCGCTGCATACGATTAATGGCGGATCAATATAACAAAGTGTGTGAATATACCTCGACCGAAGGTTACGAGCTTCTCGTCAGGAACGTAAGAGCCGTCTTTGATGAAACGTTCCGGATCAAACGTTTCCGGATTCGGATAAAACTTGGGATTCATGTGAATGCTCCAAATGTTTATGAGCACAACACTTTCCTTTGGTATTCTGTAGCCATTCATAGTACACTCGCGCGTAACTCGTCTCGGTCCAATTATCGGCGTAATCGTTTGTATACGTTGCGATTCTGTTAAGACTGCTTCTGTATATGGCAAGCTGTAATTTAAAGAGAACATGCCAATTTTAATAATAAATTTCATAATGGTGCGTACCAACTGATATTCTCATTCGAATGTAACCGTATGAACACACTTTGGTCTATCATTGAGATCCGGAAGTCGATCCCATCCGATCACAGAATCGAGCTCTTCCTGCAGTCGACGCTGAATTTCCTGGTGAGCCGTCATACGAAGAAACAGGAAGTCGAGAGATGACTTTGTGGTGACGGAACCCGCGATCAAAAGATCCAAAAGCAATAAAAATAATTGATCATCTGTAAATCAATTGGTGAATTATCAATTAATTAATAATTCTCTAGAGCTTCGGATTCTTAGCTAAAGTTCAGAATGGAAACTTCAAAAATAACCATTAAATATCGAATCGCTTCTTCGTCCGTCATTCATTTCTTCCAGGAACATATCGATCAGGTCATCTCTGGATTTATCCATTATGTAAGTTTTCTTGTGTTCCTTAATCGCTTCCTGTAAAATACGATTTATTTATCTTATTCCTAAATTAAGTTGATTGACTCTTTTAATTATACGAGTTCAAAATACCATCAGCAGGCTCTTTAGTTCATTATTCAACGTTACGAGAAGATTATATCCAGATGATTCGGGTGCTATGTGACGAATCCACGGAAATACTGAGAGAATACCGCCAGCCATATCGAATACTTTTGCGCGTTGTTCCATAGTATTAATAAAGTTAGCCAATCTGTAGAACATTCATTAAGATTATTTATCTTTGAATATCACCGTTGAAAATGTTCATTCAACTAAATTTACATTTAAAAGTAAACTTCGTACTGATTTGTCGATATCAATGCTTGAAGAAAATATGTTATTAAAAATAATGTAAATCGTCATATTTTATTTAATCTTGTGAAGAAATCCTTGATAAATCATAATAAAATAAAAATTACTTGGTTTCATCGTTTCCACCAAATCGTTTTCCAGTCGCCATTATCCAAATGACGTTAATCGTAGCCGGAGCTATGAGCGTTTTCATAGAAACAACTCCACCGTCTCGTACACTGTCGAGAATAAGTTGTAGCTCATCTTTTATGTAAGCAGACATTAAGGGACGTCCGAATCCGACCTGTCGCAACGATTTCAAGAGCCACGCTCGAACTAGTTTCCACTCAGGGCCATCCGACATCGTGATTCCTTAAAAAAAAATTACAATTGCAGCTGTTACAAACCAAAGATCATTTAACTACCGCCTCGTCGTATCCTGCTTCCTTACAATATTGTTTTGAACGCTTATCACGACTCATTACCTTTCTTAAGTCCCATGTTCCTTAATTTAACGAATTCGTTCCATGGCCGACCATCGAATTCCTCGCCTTTGAGAACCTTCAGTATCTGCTCATACCCGGAAATGGCTATTAGGTTGGTTCTTCCGAGGCGCAGAGATACCAAGTTGCTGGAGTATCGCCTCGATAACTCCAAAAACACTCGGTGTTGACCACGATGCTCTCGGCTGAGGTGACGGAGAAGCCACAAATTTCCAAAAAAGGGCCATTGGAAAGGACCTTAAAAAGTTAGTCATTAATATTATTAATTAATTTATCAAATTATTTAATTGTGTAACCACGTTTAATCACTAAACAATGAGAAGTGCATACGTTGTTTTTATTTTTAATAAAATTAGAAAGTGTACGTTTACATAAAATGAATTACAATTATGTTTTTTTAATTCAAGCAATATTTTTAGTTGAAATTGTCTACACAACGTACGTGCACACAACAAAAAGCTGTCAATTTTTACACTAATTTCGTATGACCATAAAAAAAATTAACTAATTCACAGTAAAAATAGAAATTTTATCTGCTTGAATGTAAACGAAGATTTTATTTTTATTTTTTATTTTTTTCTTATTTTTTTTTATTTTACATTTATCATAATTAAAGACGTAATTACGTACAATTTTCCAACAAAGAGTTTGATTTTATCAGAATTTGAATACTTTGCTAAAAGTAAAGAATCATTTTTAAAAAAATTAACCAAGTTAACGATACTAAGCGCATTAATGTTGAATAATAATCATGTCAAAAAGATAGCAATAAATAAGTTAAAATAAAAATATTTAACGAATTTACAGAATTTTATTTATCTTACAAAACGAATTCGTTAATTTTTCCAGATGCGTATGATTTTTTAAAGAAATTTCCAAAGATATTGTAATGTTTGTTTGTTTTTTTTTTTTTTTTAATATTGAAAAATTATTGTAAAGTCGCGAATTTCAAAAAGATTTTCTTTCAAACACATAAAAAGTTTCAGAATCTTTAAAGGAGGAATTTCACAAAAGAAAAATCTTTAAAAATATTCAAAGTCGGAAATATTTTTAATAATAAAAAAAATCGTATTCCAAAAATTAATATTATAAGACAAATAATGAAATTTTGTGAAAATTTGTTAATACATTTTTTCGTTAACTATCTTATTAATAACTTTTTGACGTTATTGTTATTCGAAACAATTTTTTTTTTTTAGTATATCTTTATTATTGTTTATATAATAATAGTTTAGTTAATAAGTAATCTAATTGAGATGAAATCTCATTCATAGCTCGGAATGTATACGTGAAGTATCCTTAAACAGTTGAATATAATGTATATTATGTAATATATTATATATTATAGCAGCAAGTCTTTATGTAACAGAAGTAAATACAAATATACTTTACACACAATGGTATTTGAAAGAAGTACATTTCACATAGCACTTAAAGAAGAAAAAAATAATTACCGGGTGGCGTTCGTCCGTGTTTTCTTAGCCTCAACTCGACGATTAACGCCACTAGACTAACAGCGATCGAAAGTAAAATAACAGTAAGCATGTCGCGTTGAAGTCGCCGGTTGGGTGGTTCTTGTTCGAGTAACCGAAAATCTGTTACTCGTAGACGCTTGTACAATTCCAGGCGTTGCTCTTTCTTTCTTTCTTTCTCTTTCTTTCTTTCTCTTTCTCTCTCTCGCTTCTAGCCAATTGGCCGCAATGCACAAACGACAATCTATAATGTAGTTCCACTTTATCAGAGATCGTCATCGACGAAACGTACGCGGATGTAATCGCGTGCATAGATAACTGCACATGTTCGTCGTAAACTGATCAGACATGCATTCAGCCATTGAGCTTCTAATTACGATATCTATCGCTTCCTTCAGGGCCGAATTAAGGTCGAGAGGCGCCCTAGGACCATACAATCATCGCCGCCTCCACTGCTCGAAAATCTTTATTATATTAACATTTTTTTGGAGCAGTATAAAATTTAATATTCATTGTCAATAACTCACCTATTTAATACCGTCTTCTACTCGCATATTCGATTAGGAAACGGTATTAATATGTATAAATAAATAAATACGCGATTCGAAAAAGTATTTTTCCATGTATTTGTTGTGTGTTTGTTGAAAACAGTTTTTTTCTAGTTTTCTCTTTCGAAAATTGCTTGATTATATCCTCAAAGTTTAATAGTTCTTTGACACTATGCAAATTAAGGACAGTTCATTTAGTTTAATCTCTGTCATCGATGATCTCAAATAATTTTCCACTCTTTTAAGAGGTGAAAACGACCGTTCACGAGTTTGCAGTTTGTTAAAGCGCTACTCAAATATATCCTCAATGCTACTTTTGCAAAAACCGCGCTACGATTCAGACTCTTGATTCATTTTTAAAGTTTCGAATGATTCGAAACGTCCTCATTCATTTCACATATCAAAGCTTTTACTTCCAAACATTCTTCTGGTAGCTCTTCATCTAAATCAGCAAAATATTCCGTCAACAGATGATGTTCTCGTCCCTCTAACACTGTCTCCTTCGTTAGTTTCATCAAATTGAAGTTTTCTTATTCTTATTCGTTTATTTCTCGACTCATAACACCCTGAGCCACGCATCTTGATACTTTCAGATTCCAACAAATCAAAATCATTCCATAGAGAAGTTACATACGAATCCAAAGAATCCTACAGTTTTATCACCGTGCCTTAATCTATCTCCGGTGATTGCAGTTCAGTATTTACTAAACAGATCCTGATCAATACGCGAAACCAAAAACAAATAATGTATTCGCCTTTTCCGCTTCGTCTTGTAAAATGGATTTCAGGACAGTAATTATTTCATTGTCTTATCTAAATAAAACTTTGTTCGCGTCAGCACTCCGGCGAGTTACCGATAAGCTTTTCAAACTGATTGATGATCCCTTCTTGATATGCGATGTGAGCACACTCCATCTATAGGTAGACGCCAAAAAAGCATTGTACAAGCTCTGTACTAATGAAAAATAATCAGCAGCCTATTTATAAGTTTTAACTGCTGATGATCCAAGGAGATTCAATGAGTGAGTATAAGTGGCCAAAGGATTTAATTCTTTTATTCTGGCTTGGAGCCCCGAATATTCTCTCGACATATTACTAGGATTGTCGTAGCTCTGTCCGCGACAATCACTCATATTAATTTCGAATGCTTCCAAAACATCGAGTACACATTTCGACAACTCTTTCAGTTTATGCCCTGGATTTGGAATGAAACAGTGTAATCGTTCAACTGGTGTTCCATCGTCAAGTACGTATCGAAATATGAAAGTCAACTGATCTACGTGGGTAACATCAGAAGTTGAGCCTACAATTATTGAATAATATTTAGCCCTTTTCAATTCTTCAATCATTCGAGATTTCACTTGATGACTCATTTGTTGTATAAGCTCATCAACAATGGTCGATGACATGTACGACGAAGTTCTTCTACCAACATTTTCAAATCGAGCGATATGGTCAGTATTGGGGGATCCAAAAAATTAATCTTCATCACGAAACGCTAGCTATCGAGAAGCCAAGAACTTAATTACTTCTACAAGTCGAGCGAGTACTTTTCGCCAATAACTAGTTTCATCTTCAAGTTGTATTATTAGCTTATTATCAATTCGATGTACAAATTTTTCTTGGATGATTAATATCCGTACACAGGTCAAGTGTTGTATTGATCTTTCGTGATCAGCAATCCGATTTGAGCAATTTTTCCAGTCTGAAAAACCCACAGGAATTGCAAAGTTCCTCTGAATAATTTGCATGGTGCACAATAGAACGCGTCTATGGAAAGAGAATAAAGGAGCCATTGTCGCTATTCTATTTGTCCATTTCCAAGCTTCTTCAAGAAGACTGATTTAGAAAAATATCGAGCTTTGTCCGAATACTTTCGCGCAGAATTTGAAACGTTTGAATATTCTTTTTACTGCAATCCGTTATCAGCTATGCGACTACGTAGATTATCATTGACTTCCCACTTAACGGGATCAGCATTTATTATTACAGAAGTGCTTGATGTACTTTCGTGACTTCGACATTGGATGCGTGATCAGCAGAAATTTTTTTTTTCATCGTGAAAATCTTGTACGACTTCCGAAGAAGACTCGTTTTCAATGTCTCCGTTATCATGACGTATATCATTTGAAGTTACAGGGTTACTTTCGTCGTTTTTTTACAGTCTGAAAAACCTACAGCGAATTACAAAGTTCCACCGAATAATTTGCATGGTGCACAATAGAACGCGTCTATAGAAGGAGAATGAACGAACCATTGTCGCTGTTCTATTTCTCCATTTCCAAGCTTCTATAAGAAGACTGATTTAGAAAAATATCGAGCTTTGTCCGAATACGTTCGCGCAGAATTCGAAACGTTTGAATCTTCTTTTTCCTGCATTTCGTTATCAGCTATGCGATTACGTAGATTATCATTGACTTCCCACTTAACGGGATCAGCATTTATTATTACAGAAGTGCTTGATGTACTTTCGTTACTTCGACATTGGATGCGTGATCAGCAGAAATTAAAATTTTTTTTTCATCGTGAAAATCTTGTACGACACTCGAAAAAGACTCATTTTCAATGTCTCCGTTATCATGACATATATCATTTGAAGTTACAGTGCTACTTTCGTCGTGCTACGACGTTGTGCCTACACCTCATTGAAAAAAGGGCTGAATCTTAGGAATTTTTTTCAAATTTTGCTTTTGTTTACTTTACTTTTGTATACTTTGTTTTTTTTTCTTTTATCACTCATATTTTGTATTCGCGACCACGAGGAATTAATAAATAAATGATAGACAACAATATAATGAATTCATGGACTCGTATTATACGATTTTCATTCACGTTACCTCGATTTTTCCTTGTAGAATTATTATCTAGATTCCTTGTAGAATTATTATCTGATATATATAAAATATATCAGGAAGTACTTATATGCACGAGTCAGCGTGACAAATTGACTCTAAACTTGCACTAATTTAAACGTGATAACTCCGGTCTGATAAATCGTTAGAACTCGCATTTTACATTTTACAACAATGATCCTAACGCAGTGCTGCTCAAAAGTTTTCTTAAATTCAATACGAATGTATTTATAGCAATTAACACACAATAAATTGGTGTCATAAATTCAGGATACAGATTTCGAACTTGATTAGACATATTAGAATCTCAATTACATTTTATATTGAAATTCATAACAGTCTCTGAAATCCAAAAAATGCATTTTGCATATAATACAGGAATTGCATATTTTACTTGCTTAAAACCTTGGTACATTTGTATCGAATTTAAGATAAGATCTGTTCGTTGCTCTTATACTAATCTACACTTTCTACACTAGTACAAAGAAGGCAGTCTCTGATTGGTGCATTCTTATACTAGTGTAAAAAGTGTAGCTTAGTGTATGAACCATGAACAAATTAAAAAATTGGTTGACGCAGTATGGGATATAAGTCGTGCGTCAGACGATTGGTGAAACGATTCTACTTTTTTGGTCTGGGCATATACTATACACTATATAAAAATATAAGTACATAAAATCTACCCGTGTAATAGTGATAATGCAAAAATACCTTGAAATATACAAAAATATCGACTTCAAAAACCACAAATGGTAAACTTGTAGGAAGTATAAGTGAAAAAAAAAACGCGCCCATATGCTGCCGTCCCTCTAACTCTGACGCCCTAAGCCCGGGCCTAACCAGCCTATTGGTTAATTCGGCCCTGGCTTAGTTTAGTTTATATTTGGATCTTTTTTTTTATTCTCGTCGAACTGCACCTACGACCAGAGTATTCGATCTAAACGTTGTCTCACATTTCCTTATAGCTGTATAACGATAACGATAAGAAAGATTCCTAACGAGACACTCGTAGATCGTATCTTCCGACCAAAGTCTTCTTTGATCCTTGAATTTCACGATAATGATTCATATTTTCGTGCTTATCTCGCGTTACGTGCTTATTTTATTATCGTTTCATTGTTCTCTGATACGATTATACTCGTAATTTGTAACCAATTATACACAACGCTTCCAGCTGACGTAACTGAGATAAACCATGAAACGTTATGATAACTGTGATTAGATATGTAAATTTATGTTAGATACTCATAAACGTTTACAACAAAACGACTTGGAGTGATCAGTACGAAGTGACGCGCTCCATTTATACGCTACATATTCAAAAGCTTGACGATTATCGTCAATCGGAGTAAATTTAATATTGCCGCGCTTTTATACTCTATGATTCCTGTAACTACTGATCGTTTTTGCATTATCCTTAATTACATAAATAATACTCCCCTCGACTGTATCGTATGTATTTAATATAAATAATATTCCATAATTCCACTAAGTTAGTTATAACCTCTGTTGATCCTATATTTTTGTTTCGCATATTTAACGTAAATTTTCCTTTCTCATAGAGCAAAGCTTTGTTTTTCATTAACAAAAATTCAAGATTTTATCCTCAGGATACTTAAAATTGTCTGAAACATCCCAAAATTGTGGTTTAGAAAAAATATTCGACGTTTACGTGTGTGTGAAAGGTTTCGAAACTAAAGTTATAATTGAAGAACAGTTCGATGGATCATGCTAACATTTTGCACCAAAGTAAAGTACATCTTGTCCTTTATTTGTCGTAATTTTCGATAGAATCGTTTAGAATGTTGAGATTTTTCAAAAAAATTTATATTTTTTTCAAAAATATCGATAGTTACTTGTTTTCAAGAGATCGGATTGCAATTTTGTGTAAAACTTAAGTTCAAAACAAGAATGGTCGATATTGAATTTCGCAAAACCGATTCTCATTCATAATTTCACTTCTGCGTAGAAACATTTTTTTTTATGACTCCATAACTGTTCAAATTATCCGACTGAAATTTGGTGACAGTGTAGAGGAGTTGCTGTACGTTCATCGTGAGTAATTTAATTTTAATTGATGAGATTATTGAAACTTTAGGAATTAAAGAAAACAAATTTTATCACAAATGCAAAATTACATAAACACCCTAACTGGTGTAAGTTTCAAAATAAACGAATTAAAATTTTTTACCCAAGTGGAATTGATTTGTTGTAATTTGTTGATCGCAAGATCAAGGTTCGATGATTATTGTATTTGACAAATATTTATTTAAATATTTACAATTTATGATATTTTTTTCCAAATGTAATTACAATCAATGCAATTGTTATAAATTGGGAACAACCAAAAGTATCGCGATGAAATTATGCACGCAAGTGTAGAAGTTATCAATGGATCCTCGTGATAAACTTAATGACAATCGACTTACTTATTTTATTTTCTTTTTTAAATATCAAACGTCAACGCCTTGCGAATTTAGCACTTTGCATAATAGGACATCGGAGTCGTGAAAAAATGTAATGAAGACGAAACATTTGTGTTATCTAGGACGCTAGCTCGTGTAAATATTAAGCTATCGAACTAAATCTTTCAACGCAAATGTAGTTACAACCAATGTTGCTTGATACTGAGTTTGTCAGCAAGCTTCGTCGCAGTTCGCGAATTAGCAAGCCCCGCGAAATATTAGACTTGTAAATCCACGGAAAAGCATTAAGCGTTAAATTAAGTGAGGAGAAATTGTAATTTAATTGCACTTTATCAGCGGTCCTTAATGATAATGCACGCTAACGTAAACGCGTGCCAAGATAACGAGAATAAGCAATCGCCGCTCTCTCGCTTATCACTCTTCACCTATACGTCAAACTGTTCACCAATTACTCCGATTTATGTTAACCTATTCTGATCTTATTAAAAGTCTAACGAATAAAATGTATGACTGTTTATTTATATCGTACACAACAGAATTATCACTGGAGCCATGCACATGCTCGGTGAAAGCTGATCAGACATGTATTCAGCCATTGAGCTTCTAGTCACGAAATCTATAGCTTTCTTTAGTTTATATATAGATCTTTTATTTTCTATCCTCGTCGAACTATCTATACGACCAAAGGTTCTTAATCTAAACGCTGTCTCACATTCTCTTATGTAATGATAAAAAGAATGTAATTTACAGTGCTACAAAACATTTGTGTTATCTAGGACGCCAGCTCGTGTAAATTTTAAGCTATCGAACTGAATCTTTCTACGAAAATGTAGTTACAACCAAGGTTGCTTGATATTGAGTTTATCAGCAAGCTTCGTCGCAGTTCGCGAATTAGCAAGCCCCGCTAAATATTAGACTTGTAAATCCACGGAAAAACAATAAGCGTTAAATGAAGTGAGAAAGAATTGTAATTTAGTTCCACTTTATCAGAGGTCCTTAACGATAATGCAAACTAACGTAATGACGTGCCAAGATAACGAGAGCAAGCCATCGCCGCTTTCTCGCTTATCACTCTTTACCTGTACGTCAAACTGTTCACCAATTACTCCGATTTACATTTATTGATTCGGATCTTAACGAATAAAATGTAGGACCGTTTATTTGTATCGTTCACAACAGAATTATCACTAGAGCCATGCACATGCTCGACGAAAGCTGATCAGGCATGTATTCAGCTATTGAGCTTCTAGTCACGATATCTATAGCTTCCTTTAGTTTATATATAGATCTTTTTTTTCTATCCTCGTCTAATTGCCTCTACGACCAAAGGTTTTCGATCTAAACGTTCTCACATTCCCTTATGTAATGATAAAAAATTTAATTGACAGTGCTACAAAACATTTGTGTTATCTAGGACGCTAGCTCGTGTAAATGTTAAGTTATCGAACTGAATATTTCTACACAAATGTAGTTACAACCAAGGTTGCTTGATATTGAGATTGTCAAGGATTGAGAAAGGGTTTTCAAAGTTATGACATTTTTCATTTAAGAAAATTTTCATTTGTGCAGATAAGAACAATACTTAAATAAACCTGAAAAGTATAACCTTGATTCCTCATTATTCTCCATCTTTCACAAAACTTTCTCTATGAAGAAATCAAAATCGATGAAAATCTTTATGAATAATGTAAAATAATGTGAAAGCAAGGTTTTGCAGACTTTTTGCTTTGTCAACGTGAACTGTTTATTGTTAATCTAAAGTATTCAATGCAGAAGATCGTAGACTCCATAGTATTTTTCTGTTAGATAAAATTTACGAATTGTACAAAAAGAAAATACAACATCTAACATCAAATCATAAAATTTCTCGAAGTATTTCGAATATTATTGGCTGAATTGTTATCTGCGTATCCAATAAACTGTTCCGCAAAAGTACCCACGTCAAATAATCAATATCTTTCATTTTGAAAGAATTAAAAAACTTTACGTCTATCAGGTTTGTCAAGTGTCCATATGGCTAAAAAAAAAAATTACAAGTATTCGGTATCGGGATTACCGACAAATATCGATTAATGTGAACAGCTCCGACCCTTAAGTTACTGTGCCATTTTAAAAACGCTGCGGCTAAAAATATATATACGAATTGATAACAAAATCGAAAAACTTCTCGCTGTTAATATTAATAATCAATATGTTTACCTGGTGGGCATTTGTTTGCCTTTCTTCGATAGTTCAATATTCCAAGTAAGATAATGAACAAGCTCGCTACAGTCGATAATATTTCGATGTGCATGACAGTCGATGATGCGGATCCTGCGAAAGTAGAAGTCGTCCGTTTTTTTTTCTAACTATATTTATATATCAAGAGAGCAGCTAGAATGGAGCGATCGTAACTGCTATTAAGCTAGTCGTATGCCAACGCTCGACTAATTCCTGTCCTCTGATTGTATGTTCATTCTTGTACTCCTGCCATGAGGGCCATTAGTTATTCCAAGCATCACTGAGAATCGTGAGGCTATCTGCATGGTTCACGTCGCACATATACCAAGGCCGGGCTGAGGCGATTAATTCAGAACGCTATAGTTCGACATAATCCATTCATCGTCCTAAGATACATTTATAACAAAATTCGTATGTACAGTTCATGCAAATTCAATGAACCCTGTAAACAGTTCTCGAACGATTCTTTGTCCGAAGATATATTTATAACAAAATTCAATGTACAGTTCATACAAATTCAATGAACCCTGTAGATATTTCTTGAACGATTCTTTGTCCGAAGATATATTTATAACAAAATTTAACGTACAGTTCATGCAAATTCAATGAACCCTGTAGGCATTTTTTAAATAAAAATTGATACATCGGTGTGTGAAATTTTTGTTCATGTACCATATATTAAAATTCATATACAAGTCTGTAAAAATATCAAAGGATCGGTACATTAAAGACTATTAATTTGTATTTTTTCACATATACCAACCACTTAATATTAACACAAATAGATGTATAATATTAATTCGACGTTAGTCGATTACGATTTTTCAACAACCTTTTTAAAAATTGGCTCACAGTGTTTACCGAGAAATAAATCTTATGCTACCTCCAAATCGACTTCTCTTCTTGGTCTTTTTATTCCAGTTCGTTTGCCTTTTTGCTGAGTCATTCTTCGCTTTCTCGCCTCCTTCTTCTTCTGCTGCCTCGCTATTTTTCGCTTCGCCGCCAATTCCGGATCCGTCACATACTGATGTGTACGAATCTTTTTACGTTCGGTTCTTCGCATGTCTAATTTTTGTTGAACCTTGACAAGCAATCGCGCGTACTCATCATTGCCCAGACTCTTCTTTATCATGATCGCGACCTCCTTGGCCAAGTGGCGCAACGGGGCGTTCGACTCCTCGCTTGTGGACATCTCACGCACGAGAGGTGATATTATTTGAAAGATAACGGGTTTCAGTTGCTCTACTGAGATCGTCGCTACTACGCCGGCTATCCATTTGAATACCGCCATTCGCTGCAACAAAAAAACATTATTTTCACTCTGTTTGTCTATGCGCAATTCTAAATGATTCTTTGAAAGCAAATAGATATTATTTCTTACTACGGATGTAGATTTAGGGGCTTGCGTAACCTCTACGTTCACGCACTTTCGCATCCGCCTTAGCAACCAGAGAATCGAAATATCGTTGTTCTGATTGGGTTCCTCGCTTTCTCTATTCTCTGAATTCTTCTTACTTTCGATTCGATTGTCGATTTTTAGAGACTTGATAACTCTCGCGACAAAGACAAGATTCTTCACGACCTGATCCGCCAGTTCTTCAAACTCCATGTCCGGTTGTAATTGAGCGGCGAGATCGAGGCTCAAACTTCTCAGTGTTTCCATAGGATCGGAATAAATATAACCATTTTCCGAATTAGATTCTTCGGGATTTTCGAGAAGGCGAGATATTTTCTCCTCGTTGAGACTGGAGAGAACAAAACCGATAAGTTGCGTGGCTGCCAATCGGACCCACAAGTGCGGATGCCCCAGAAGCGATTGGCTGTACTCTGCGAAAACCATTCAATAATTTTTATTAATTATTACTTAAATTCGATGCTCACAAAAAAAAAATAATGAGTACAACTGCGTGTACTCACTAAAATTCTATGTGAAAACATCTTCGAGAGATTACACAGATTTTCTATGAACGTCGCTCGCAAAACAAATAAATAAATCACTAGGGACCCCTTGCAGATCTTGATTATTTTTAGTTCCACTAGAGGCCCCCGCCCAGACCCTGGTTATCCTAAGTCTCCCTAAAGGATCGTAAGGCTTTTCGAGGACGCTACCGTAACGCTTTTTTGGGAACACTTTTCAGTTAGAAGAACAACAATTCGCAGAGACGATACACAATGATTATAAAGAAACACAAAAATAAGCTAATAAAGAATTTGGAAACGAATATGAATTTTGAAACATTAAAATGGAAAGAAAAAATATAATTACCGGCAAGTGAATGAACGGAATCCGCGTACTTCTTATTCTTGAAAAGTGCTGGACAATTTGCCGATATTTTTAGCGCGAGCTGTAATACTTGGAACAAATGATGATCCTTCATTCTTTCGGGATCTTTGATGTCGGTTTTTGTAAATTTTCGTGATCTACGCTTCGCTTTTGGTTTTGGTTTTTGCAGCCTTACGAAACGACCGGGCTCCTCAGGCGGATTTTCCGAGTCTTCGGCATGAAATTGCTTCAGAACGAGAGGCAATACTTCCGAGAGTCTCGACTCGAACGCTTCTTTCTCAACGGTTACAAAAACGCCGCAGAGCTGAGCAGCTAGCGTTCTATGCGTGATCTGTAAGTCATAAATTCCTTTTAACTAGCTTCAAGCGTTCAAATCAATTAATAAGACTTCCAAGAATTCTTTACGAACCTTACGATCACTCATCCACAATTTAACTATATCGAAGAGTTTGACCCTCTGATTGTGTGGAACTCGTGTTATTGTTTCTTTGATGCACTTGGCGCAGAGTTTTCTACACGCTGGATCTTCGTCGTTTATCAGTCTTACGCCAACCATGAGGATCAGGAGACCCGATTGTTTCACGAGAACGTCCTAAAAATAGAATATTTTCTTATAAAAATGTAATTACTTTCAATTAAGTTTCAGCGACACAATCTACTGTAATAGTTACAACATTTATTTTATTTTTATTTATTTTACTGAAATTTTTTAACCTCAGTGCTGTAGGCTGTGACCGCTATATTCTTAATATTAATTTGGATATTATTTCTATAACCGCATTACCGTCTTTGAGAATTTAGCAATCACGTGTTCGAATTCCGAGCTGTGCTTCGGTAATTGCCATCTTTGACATCAGCCGGCGATAGTCGTGATATTGAAATTAATGTGAAAATTTTTAAGTACGAAATTGCGTTTTCAAATAAATCTTTTACTTAAAATATTTTACGATTCATTTTACGATATTGTACCACTGTATAATCCACAGTAAATAACGTAACAAGTTCAGAAGCGAGCGAAACTCACCACAGGAAAGCCTGTTACGATGTTATGAATCATCTCGAGTGCACTTAATCGTCCAGGCTTCATCTCATAGCTCAATTGAGATAAGTAAAAGGATATGTGTTTATCGAGATGTTTTCCTAGTGGATACTCCATCAGAAACGAATAAAAGACCGAACGTGACTGTTGCCTGATGTGATCAAGGTCCGATGTAACGCTGAGAGTCGCGACTTTCCCCATGACAGTGTGCATCTCCGACGCAATGATTTTTCGACTGATGATCGCTTTGAGTAGATTGAAGGCCGTCGCCTGTTTGTCACTGTCATGCAAATCTTGTTCAGCGTAGAGTATGAGCGCTTTCGTTTGATCGCTTGTCATATTGAAGTATTTAACGTCACGCACCAGCACGGACATACACTTGAATGACGCCATCACGAGATCAAAATTGTCGCCCTTGCTTAATCCTGCTGCAGCATATTTGTGGAGAATCGCGAATATCGACGAGCAGATTTTCGCCACGGATTCGCGAACAGTTGGTAAATCCATCTTAATGATCCAGTTCAAGCATTGAAGAGCCAACGTACTGAGCTAAAAATAGAAAATTGTTTCAACAAATAATATTTTTTAAATGAATTTCATTGAAATTACGATCAAAACGGTTGATGACAACTCCCCAATTTTTAAAAATTTTCATTGACATTCAAACGACAATTAAAACTTGAGACACCCTCTCACAAATGAAATCAAAACGTTAACGAGACGTAGGTATAAAGTTAACTAAACTTAAGAACTGTTATTACTTTTTACAAAGCCTTCTCTATGAAAAAGCCAAAATCAATCAACATACTCGTTTACTTATTATAATGTCTAAATTATACGGAATGAAAATTAATATCATTCTATACCTTTTATGTATTTAGAAGAATAATATTAAGAAATTATGCCAACCTTGACTCGTCGTGCGTCCAAGCAATTAGCCAAAATCGGTACAAAAGGATCTAAATACGTTCTGAATATTGCACCAGCAACTCGTTCTCTTTTCAGCAAAATATGACAGAGTTTTAAAGCAAATTCCATCATAACATGAGCATTGGTATCCGATGACGTTTTTGCAATCGTTTTAACACCCATTCGAGTCTTCGGCTCAGGCGCAATAATGTAACAATCGGGTTTTTGTCTCTCAAGTGCCTCAGTCTCCTTCTCCGTAAGAACTTTCGACTTCTTCGTGGGCAACAATTCGGGTATGCTCTCTGAGACAATACCGTAAAGAAATACGAGCATTCTCTCTATAGGAATGAATACGTTATCTGCAAGACCGAGAACCACGTGTCTCAAGCATTCTACGGCTTTGCGAACGATTCTGTGAGATCTTGTTTCGCTCAATACTTCTCGCAGTGGTATAATCAAATCCAGAAGACACGATTCCGGTATAAATTGACCGAGTATTCCAAAAATATCAAAACTCTTTGTAGATCTGGCTTCGGAAACGCTCTTTGCGATAGCAGCAACGTCTTTCTCCTCAGCAGTTTGCCCAAACAAATCAATCTTACAGACGGACAATATACTTTGAAGATTATCGCTCATGTGAGACTCCTTGAAGAAGGGTTTGAGCGATACGAGTACAGCGTGTATCGTGTAAGCAAGTACATGAATCTGAAAACCTTTTGTCAAAAGAGCGTTCATCTCTCTGAGCAAATGATGCAGATAATCGGGTCCCAGTGTGATCATTATCTTCTGGAGAATCTCCCTGGTGGCTCTTCGAACAGAATCCAAACGAGATTTGAGGAAGGTGCAGAGTTTCATGAATATTCCTGGAAGATTTCTGTTCAATATATTCTCCGGTAGTTTTTGCAACAATTTTACAACAGCCAAAGCTACGGGAACTCTCGTGAGCTCCTCCTCTTCTCTCTCTGCTCCGGTTTTTCGTCTGTTCACTTTGTGGCTGATCTCGTGCTGTGTTCGAGCGATAATTGAACGATGCAGTCGCGGAAGTAGTATGTGTGTTATTCCAAATACGAGTTTTTTCGCCACGTATCGCGACAAAACTGTTTGCTTTTCCATTGCAGTAACTTCTTTCACTGTTTCCTTTTGATCTTCAGCCTCTTCAGGAGCTTCGGGCTCTTCGCCGCTATTTAATGCTTCGTCGAGCAGTTCTTCCGCCTCAACAGTTTCCTCTGTTAATTCCGTCTCGCCCTCGGAACCTTTGGGATCCTCTGCCAACTTCTCAGTTTCAATTTCTGGTAATTTCGGAGCCATTTCCACAACGCTGACATCCACAGTCTTCAGTTTCGACAGATCGTAGTGAAAAGCGTCCAATATCGCAACAACGATCCTCACGATCTGTCTCTGAAATTCTGTACTGCCGCCGAGTTTATCCAAATAGTGTTTGAGGATAATCTCGTAGTGATGCCAGGGAAGAAGTCGACAAACGGTGCCAACAGTCTCGATAGCTGCATCGATAATACTATTTTTATTCGCGTAAGACTCGTTGCAGAGGTAAGACGACGCTACCGGGAATACAAACTGCGTTAGAGTCCTCGCGTTTGGTGCTTTTTTGAATGATTTCGCTAGAGAACAAAATTTTAGCAGAGCTCGTGCTCTTCTATGCAATTGGAGATGCTGAAGATTCTCGAAGAAATCGACTTCTCTGTCCTCTCTGTTCGCGAGAAGAGACAAGTCTCGCAGAACAGGATGCATGTCCGGGCACTCTAAGGACATTTGTCCTAAAAATGCGATCGATTGATTCCTCACTACATCATTTTTACTTCTGATACCATTTTTCACGACAGACAAGACAGTCTCGTCGAGGAGATATCGTTTATCCACGTTATTTTTTTGATACATCTTCGCCAGTTTCGGTCCCAAAGTTTTCAGACACTGACCCGAAGAATCTCTGAGAGACAAGTCCGTCTCGTACCTCAGGAAAAAGTAGCAAGTGTATATAACACCTACGCCGAATTCTAAAGTCATAAGCGTATCTTTGTCGTTATCGGAGGAGTCAATAGTTGCGGCAATTTCCGCGAAAGCGTCCAATCTTTTTTCAAAGTCTGGCTGCTCGATCCACTTCTGATCCCAGGCGTTGAGTTTCAGCAGTAATTCAGCGTTTTTCATGACGTCTTTGCGTGTCTCAAAAGTCGAAGTACCCTTGGCTATAGTATCTATCAATTTTAGGAGCAATTTTCTTGCAGGCACAGCCGAAACAGTCCCCAAAAGTGGAACGATAGCCCTGAGATGGATCTCAGGTTTTTGTACATTTTTTACGAGATTTACGATTGTGGTCAGAAGCTCCAGAATTATTTCCTCCGTTTCTCCTCGCACAGTTTTCTTCACGAGAATCGGCAGTAGGAGAGTCAACAATCTATCGCTGGTCTCTCCATCCTTGGCCAATTCGGATAAGCGCGAAAGAATTATCAGTTCCATTCGGTTGACTCCTTTACTCGATCTTTCCAGTTTCTTCTTCATGTACTGCAATATTTCTGCGACGTGGGGCATCAGAATAGCAGAACCGTAGTTCAATTCGATAGGTGCGGTGCCATCGACGCTCAGGACGTTTGTGACGATCAGAGGCTTCGCAGCCTCTTCGTCAGTCTCCATTTTATCAGTATCCTGAAGCGTGAGCATCTTCTGCAGCATCTCCAAAATTATATTAACGACTGAAAGATGTGTTTTTGGGCCAAGCAAGAGTCGCATTACGTAGGGAAGAGGCGTTAAGGAGGGATTTTCAGCTTGATGTTTAACGAGCAGTTGATAGTAACGTGGATTTTCAGCCCAAGCTGCCAGCAGCTTCATCAGAGCTGTTGGACTGTGTATACCCTCGATTGGCAATTTTTCCAGCAATGGAAATACTCCAACGTCGAATACAGCATCAAGTTCCTCGGTTTTCCAAGCGTAATTCTCGAAATGTGCGAAGAATCTCCCTACAACGCCAATGCATGTGGTTCGTAAACTTTTCATAGTGGGGAGATAACCGGAAAGAACGTTGTCCGACCTGTCGAGAATTCCATTCGTCTGCGCCAATATACAGACGAGAATCCCCAACAGACGGGGCAAAAGATTTTCCATCATTTTTGCACCAAATTGCTCGATTACTATGGCGAGCAAATTGACTGCGCTGCGCATTCTTTTCGGTGGTATGACGTTCGAGAGATCAATCCGGCTAGATACTTCGTTCACTAATTTTGTGAGATCCACTGGTGGTGTTTGTAGGTCTAGGGGAACGAATTTTTCAAAAGGCTTAAAAGCCATGCGAGTGAAAAGCATCATCTCGTTCTCTTGGCTTCCAGCGAGGAAACGAAGAATTATTTTACGGCGAACGAGGGCACCGCCTTTACCTCCGGTTCTCGCACCTATTCTCATCACCATTTTTGCGTAAATTAGGCGCAATAGGATGGGCATAAGACCCTCTCGATGCTCGTCTTTCAGCATACAGCTCTCCTGATCGATCCTAAATCGCGCAAGCTCGTTCTTTAGATTCTTCTCGTCTATCAGACTGTAAAGATTTTCTTTGTAAGGAACCAGATACTTCAACTTGTATGCAAAGAGACAGTCTAAAGCTGCTTTTTGCACGTCAACGTTCTTCGACGTCAGGAGATCCATGTAGATCTTGTTCATCTCCGACTCGCGGTAAAGGGTCCTGGGATTGATAAATTTTGCAAAAACTTTCATCTGGGCCAAGAGTAATTTGAGCTCAAAGGTTTTCCCAGGACCTCGCAAAGTCTTCTTCGAGGAAACCTTCGGCACTTTCTTCGCTTTTTCGTCATCCTCATCGTCTTCGCTCTCAGGTTCCATTAAATCTGCCTCCAATGTGCTCGCTTCGTCTCTTTTCTTTTCGATACTCCAAGACCTCGCGTTTTCTGTGTTGGACTTGAAATAATTGTTTTCCACGTTCTCGATGAATAAACATGTGATATCGCGATTCTTTGCTTCGCAATAATCATTAAATTCGTCCATGCACTTCCACAGCAATAATTTGTGATTTAAATAATCCGGTTTGTCATCATACGAAGTCAATTGGTTCGTCAATGTTGCAATCGCGTCGCATTGAAACAAAGATGATTTAATGCTCTCATTAAATATATTCAAAGGATTTTTGTTTGGTAATTCGGCTTTGAGATCTGCAAGAAATACAAACCAAAATTCTGAGCATTCTTTTGTCGCGTAGGTTGCAATAGCTTTGCAAACGGGATCCCAAAGTAGCGAGAAATTAATCCACAAATTTCCCATAAGATACCTTAGGGGAATGTCGTAATACTTTGACTGTAAATTGGTAACAGGTTGACTGTGAAACGTTAAAGCTTGGAGATGTACGAGTCTATCGCGGTAATTGTGAACAGTCGCGGCTTCGCTTTCAGCGAGAAACATAAGTTCCAGGGCATTTGTGCTACCAATTTTTTCCTCCGCAATCCTGAGGTCTTGGACTTGCCGGAAAAACGAGTAGATGTGAGTGACGGTCTTTCGAGTTCTATGAAAAGGCGATGACAGTTTTCCTGCCAGCAATTCGTTCATCCTATCGAATGTTTCAATCGTCAAATAATTGTCCCGACGTTTAGATTCCGAAATTTGTGTCAAGCAGAGATCAACAGCATTAAGAATATTTTCATTCTCTGGATATTTTCGTGATAATTCGAACAAACTGCCACTCAGGGTATCCACAAAATCGTGAAAAGCATCTGCTTCGAGAATATGAGCTGCGGATTCCATAGCAACTAGAAACAGAAAGCTCCGTTTCTCAATTTCGTTAGCCTCGATTTGATTCTCGTTGACGAGCTTTTGGTAGGTGAAAGCAATCGAGTTCTTCAGAATTTCGACAAAGTCTTCCGAGACAGGATTCAAATGCGGCAGAATCATGATCGCTTTAACAGCGTCTTCGGAAATGTTTTCTCCCTTCGATACGGTTTCCAGAGTTTCTTGAAGGAAGTCGACTGCATTTTTTGACGCCCCGCGAATGTCCAGTGGAAACTTTTTCCAATTTTTAAAGGAAACACCACCCAGGCAGTGCGGAGCCCGAGCAATTATTATTTTAGCGAAGAGACGAAGATTCGGTGAGTCGAAACCTTCGCGAATGGTGCGTCGCAATACATGCGGCAAAACCAGAGTTTCAAAGGAGAAATAATCGACAAGGCACTCGACGATATAAACAGTCAATACTCTATGCTGAATGGACAAAAGTTTCAACACGAGTTCACTAGAAGTTTCTTGGCTGAGTTTGACCTGAGATGCCAAAAGAATAGCGACAGAGACGTCGACTATGGATCGTAGGATCTCCTGGTCATTCTGGTAGACTTCTACAGCTTGAACGATTTTTTTTATCAGTGGCACAGGGTTCACGAGCATTCTACCATTTCGATGACTGACTGCGAGGTGTACTAATCGAAAAAATGATGTAATCGCGTGTTTCTTGCTCGAAATTATTTGGGAGGCGTCTTTCACTTCCGTATAGCGGTCAATGAATTTAAAAATAACAGTCCAAAATACGTTGCACTTTTGTGGATGAACGTCGTTCAATACAGCGGTAAAAATATGTTCCAGGATGGAGTAAACGAGTTCGCTGTCGATAGTCTCATCCTCGAGGGCTTCCAGATACAAAGTGAGCATCGGTTCGGCGCAGGAATGCAATTGACCGGTGGTTCCTGAGATAACTTCGAACATTAGTCTCCCACATCCAGGTATTCCTTGTCGCTTCTCTTGGAGAGTTCGAAGGACGAGGCGGAAAAACGAATCTCGATCTCGTACTTTTCTGACTACGTATGCAAAACTCTCGGCGGCGAAATTATTGATGTAAGGGGGTTTCGAATCCCCTAGCAGTGGTAGCAGAAGATCAAAAGTTTTGTCAACGTTCTTTATTAAGTAACGCCAAAGGAATTTGAATAAATATGCTAACGCTGTGAACGTGTGCTCCAATTGCTCCGCATCTTTCGTTTGCAATAGATCAATTATAACGGATAAAAAGTCGGCAAAGTATTCATAGAACTCTTTCTGAAGGTCTCTCGCAACAGCGACAATTAAACTGTAAAAGAAAAGAACATTAATTTATTAAGAGATATTTTTTAGAGAATCGGAGATCATCTTTGTCACCAAAATATACAAATTTCTTGTCATACCTTGGAAAACTGTCAACGGTAACAGAAACTGTGATCAAATTTATTCAGATTCAGTTCATTTTCTATATAAAAAGGGTAAATTGTTTTCACTTTTTAAACTATTCCGCAGTCAAACTAAATTTCCTTTTCTTTCAAACGTCAACCATCTCTGAAGACATTGAATTAAAGTTTCCGTTAACGATTACAGTTTTTGAAAGTGTGTAATTTCTCATTTTAATGTGACGATCGTCCTTAGATGAAATAAATTTTAACTAGAATACACAGTAATCATAACAATGCGTTAAAACTTTTGACAACATTTTTCTGAACGAATCCCGCAAATTAGAAACATGAATCTACTTAAAATTAACATAAATTTTAATAATGTCTCAAAGGTTCAGAATATTTACAAAACCCATTAATGTATTTCCTTAAGGGAGACTTACTCTAAAATTGGCTGAAGGTACGCCTGATTCTCCTTATGCTTCAGGTACTTCATCAATATATCTATGACTTCCTCTTTGCGATTTAATAGTTGAGGGAGCGTCACTATATTTCGAACTTCCTTTTTGAAGGCTGTGTAACCTTCGGTGAGATTGAGTACGCTCCATTTTCGAAGTGTCTGATAGAAGAACGTTTCTAGATCATCTTCTTTTTGTTCCTCGTAACGATGTGCTACGCGATGAAAAACATCGACGTCGATCTCGGAGACTCTCTCCGAAAATCTTTTAAACTGTAATATAGAAATTATTGTGTTTTGAATAAAACGTGCAAGAGGTTAATACCGAGAGTTGTACGATGCCTACCTTAAAAGTATTAGTTTCCTTGTGTCGCATTGGCTTGTTCTTCATTTTAACGGTTTCTGTTTGTCCTTAAATATTTCACAAAAATGTACAAAATCAAAACAATAGTTATTTGAGAAAATTAATTACTATCCCTCATCACGAATTCCTATATCAACACGCACTGTATGCACTCTGCACTGGCGTACACGTGCTTTCTGAGAAAGTGCCTGCAACAGGCGCTGTGCGCAGCGCCAACTGCCTTAATAACCCGAGTGCTCATGCGCCGCAAAAAATGCGCGAAATGGCCGCGGTCTTTGAAACAATTTCTTAAAATATTTCAAGGGACTAAATGATAAATATAAAGAATAAAAATAAAAGTGCATTCTTCAACAACGAAAGATATATTATTGACAAACTAAAAGAGATTTCAAGATGTTTTTATCTTTTCTTCTTTACGAACGGTTTGCCAACAGCTACAGTCCAGTGCCGTAACGATCGTTCCATTGTCCAGAAAAAAATTGACCGAATCACAATAATTATTTGAGAAAATAAATCACTTTCCCATATTACGAAACCGCGCAACAACACGCATTCCGTTTGTAGTGGCATACACGTGCTTTTTGAAAAAGTGTCTGCAACAGAAGCGTTGTATCGTGTGCCAGAGCTGCCCTGTCCCGAGTGATCATGCGCCCCCAAAAAAAAGGCGCGAAATGTCGGCCGTCTTTGAAGAGATTTATAAAAATATTTCAAAGGACATAGCAAAAATAATAAAACTAAAGAATATCAATAAAAGTTCCTTTTTTTACATCGAAAGATGCATTATAGATCAGCTGAAAGATATTTCAGGATGTTTTCATCTTTCCTTCCTTACGAGAGGCTTGCGAACAGCTGTAGTCCAGGGCCGTAAATAAATCGTTCCACAAAAAAGAAAAAAAATTGACTAAATTAACACGCACTGACTGTATTTGGCATACACGTGCTTTCTGAAAAAGTGTCTGCAACCGACACTGACCCGTGCTAGAGAGCTAGAGTGCTTGAAACGAACTAAATATTTCTAAAAAATAAATAAAAGATTTTCCTTCTATACCGATAAACGAATTGTCGATCAGTTGAAAGATATTTATGTATTTATTTTTCATTCTTTCTTTCTCTACGAGCGGCATTTTTTAACAGCTGTAGTCCAGTGCCGTAACAATCGTCTATCGTTGCACGATCCAGCGACAAATGTTGACTCGTTAAATTATTTATTCATTGATCTTTCTTTAAAAATGGGTTTTTAAATATTTTTTTCTTTTGCCTATAAAAGTTATCGTGAAAATTATCGGTACACAATGTCCATTACTTCTCGTTTCATAAATGACATTTTTTTGTGCTGTCCGAACAGTCTTTGGTCGGAATACATCCCGCAACTGCCGATCGTTGCTTTCAACGTTGTAACAACAAAGCACTAGCGTTTTGATAAAATATTTAATTTCTGTGCAAATTAATCTATCAAAGTTTTATTTATTTGTTACGATGAAAACCTCCTTAAGATCGTATCAGAAATTTCACGTTAAATCTTTACGAAAACCACGCATTGTATCGTCAATTCAACATGAGAGCAGCAAGTATATCGTAGGGGAGATTAGTTGAACCAAGTTGGCTCTGATTCAGTAACGTTTCCTAGCTACATTACAGTTTAAAACTTTGTTTATACCGTCAACCAATTCTACTTTACCACGGTGTCAGAAATATCAGTTTAGTTGTAATTCTGTTGCCTATCGAACTACGTAAAAGCGAGACTGTCAGTGTCAATTTCTACTTTAGATTCTGGTGTGTATTTCATTTTAACGTGCAAAAATGCAGAGAGAAGCACCACTGACACCAAAATCGAGGAGGATCAACAGGTAGGATTCAGTGTTGACTCGAGAGTTGCTTTTATGTTGTTCTATTTAATTTGTCAACAATTATATTCAGGCCTGCTCCGGCGACCCCTGAGCGGTCGCACAAAACTTCTACAGAATCATCCGCTGTATCGAGAGCCAGAGTACATGGCCATAGAGCCACAATGGCTCCCAGCGATTTTGCAGTTCCAGGTATCTACTTTAGTATCGGCGATACATAGAAATAATCTTCAGGAAAAAAATGTACCGAAGGAAACATTTAATTAAACTCCGGGGCTTTTAGGAAAGAAGCGATTACCTTCGGTTAAGCAGTCCGTAATGCAGTGCCAGTCGCAATCTTTCATTGAACCGAGAAGGCCAGAGCCGGAGAATAAAGACTTGGAATTGAAATTGCTGTACGACAAGTATCTTCAGACTGTAATGGTTGAATTGTTGATGAAGAAGAAAGCGGAGGATAAGAAGAAAGCAATCGTTTCCCAGCTAGGAATGCTGGCAAAGGAAGAGGATGCTCTGGATGAAACGCTACAGTCGATAAAGGCAAAAGAGAGAGACTTGAGAAGTCTCATGGAACTGCAAGATGGTCTGGATACTAATTTTGCAGAGATCACAGCTTCTCTCGGTAACATATCTTAATCTACGAAAACACACGATAATTCGATACACATAATACACGGCAAATGTTTCTTATTTCTTTTCTTTCAGAGGAATTTGAGAAAAAACCTGTAGAAATTCTTTTCCAATTGAAATCGATGCTGGAGTCTCTCGACACTCTCAGATGTAAGAATATCATCGTTCCAGAGACACCGGAAGATATGCAAAAGATTCATAAGCTTTTAATTAAGTGCTCGATAATCGTACATTCGATTAATAATTGCATTGGAAGTAGGCGAGATTCTATTTGCCCGGTCAATCAGGAATTGAAAAACTTTACCAAAGCCCACGCCGATGTACAAGATTATGCCAAAAAGTACGATTTTTACGTTTTCTTAAAATAATATTTATTAATAAATATTTCTACAGAGTCATTCGATTTATTTTCAGAGTCGAGGAAGCGCTGTGCAGCCTTCAGGTTGCCGTGTTGAAAGATGCGGCCCGTTCGGTGAGCCGCAACGATCTCTAATAATCGCGCGGATAGACTTTCAATCTTCCAATATTTTTAATTATCTCTCTGTACATAATTGAAGATCTTTTAGCAAGATCTGCTTCGAGGTTTTCATTTTTTTTTTATCATAAACATTATCTTTATATTCTATTTAATGATAGGGTTTAAGCTTTACACAAGAATACCGTTTCGCTTGAGATTACTTGTTAAATAAATACAAACATAATATTTTTCATACAGCTGTAAGTGTTTGCGGTGTAAAATATCATGAACAATGTAAAATATATTTCTTACTTTCATAAATCTGGAATAAAACAAGGTTTCCTACTTCGTGATATTTCAATAATTATACCCGGACGTCCTTTCTAATGATTATTTTTGTATCGAAGTTTACATTTACAAATTACGTTTATTTAAAATAATTTTTTTAATAATCTCGTTTTGTTATCTCGTTTCATTTGAATGCTCTGAGTACTTTCATTGTTTTATATTTCCATTTCACTTGATTACATTCAGATACAATACAAAATAATTATAATTTTTTTTCCATATTAAATGAATGAGAGATTCCTCTACTTTTTAATTGTTATACTTTGAAGATAAATCCTTAAGGATACTTTACGTATAAATTTCTAACAAAAATTCATTACTTCGCGATAATAGAAAAATCTTTTAAAAAATCAATCATTGCAGATACTAAAAATTTTGAATAATGATAATGCCAAAAAGGTATAAATTAATTTTTTTAATTATTCGAAAATTTTTTAGTAAACTTGTTTCTTGTATTTTAAAATAAATTCTTCGCTGTCACCGAATGCAAATGACTTTTATAAGATAATTCTACTAATTATATTTTTTTTAGTTTTTATTTGAAAGAAATTATCAAAAAGTTGCGCATTTTGGATATATTAAATATCCATAATAAAGTAAAAAAAAATGTCTGTAAATTAGTAAAACATTTGTTTAAATCTGTTTAATTGATAAAAATTCTTATCATTATCATTATTAAAAATCAATGTTCTTAGTATCTACAATATGGTTAATTATTTCAAAAATTCTGATCGAATCTCATATTTTGTCATTTATACGTGAAGCATTTTCTTAAGGGGAGGCGAAACATACATACTCCAGCCATGAGTGCGAAAGAGATAGAACAAGTATGGCGATCACGGCAGAGTGAAAGAGAAGCAGCACATTTGTGTAAGTATGGAAATTTCGACGCCCTTAATCCTCCTATGGTGTTTGAAAAATAGGAAATTTCGATTTGTTTGCATGAAAAATATAATTTTTAAATCAAATTAATTTCTTGATAAGAATATTTTGATTTATTGATAAAGATATTCTGGTCTAATGAGATATTTCAATGGTTATCATGTCATGGGGTCGTATATGACCTCAAAAATATCGTAGGAGGGTTAAAATGCTTATTTATTATAAATAATCGGCAAAAAAAAGTATTTCTAAGTAGTTTGTAACATTTATTAGCATTTAATGATTATTTAACTCTTTGATTCGCACACTTTTCAATGTACATGGAACTGTACGTAGTTACCTCCATTACTGTAATTTATTCACGTGCATTATCTCATATAATTGTAATGATATTTCTATTTCTATATATTTAAAAATCAGAAATATTTTCCCTTAATCCAATCTATAGAAATCGTCACCGCGAATGAAAAAATGGTATCACAAGAAGAAAAAACTCTGTAACAATCCGTGAAAAATGTCATCGTTTCCACGTATCGCCATGTTTTCCGAGGTTTTTCCAGCGACGAGGATACGCGCGACCTTTTCGTCGAATATCCGATAGAACGATGATAAAAGCGCCACAAACCAGTCGGCGGTGCGGGTGAGCAAGCTCTCGAAAATTCCCGAGTAAGCTGGCTTAACGCGCATGATCGTACTTTCGCCATAGTTAATTTTTCCCAAATTTTCGTAGGTTTCCCCTTAAAAAAAATCATGCAAATGAATCTGATGTTGGAGGCCTAGGTTAACCATGGAAAGACGATTAAAATCGACATCTTTTTACAAGTTGAATGCGTCCACGACCCCCAAGCTCCCCAACCACAGCTAAAATTCGAAACGATTTTTCCGCCACGCAATTTTATTCTGCGCATGGAAAGCAATTTTGCCCAATCATAAATAGGGCTATTGTGGGGGGATGGTGTATGTTGGCGCATTTCATACATCCGAGTGTAATGGTAACCAGATAGAGGCGTCGCGAGGCTATCGGCCGGTTAGCACGTAAATATCACAGAGTGTGACAATTCGTTAAAACGTATTGTCCATCGCCGAGAGTCGCATTTTTTTCGCTTTATTTTACTCGTTTTCTTGCCGAGTTTGTTTGCGGTACTGCTTCTGTGGTGGTGTGGCGGTAGTGGGGGTGTGAACGGTGAATGCGTGTGTCGAGCGTGTGATCATGCGTGTCTCTCGAGGTGTCTATACGTATATGTGTGAGGGTGCACGCGGTAGAGCCTGTGATCCGTGACGTCAGTGGTCCAATCGGTTGTCACCTGTCAAGCTCCGACGGATCTCTCTCGCCTTACTTCCCTGTCCCTTTGCATTTTATCTTTCTCACTCCCTCTCTCGATCCCTCCCTCCCTCCCTCTCATTCTCTCGCTCTCTCGCTCGCTCTCCTACATGAAACAACAGAGGAGTCCTGCGAGACGAGCAACCCTCACACCCTCTCGCCCCGACTACGCTTCGCGACCACGCGCCCCTCGCAGCCTCCCGCTGTGTATATTATACCCACATCTATGTATAGATATAACAGAGAGTCGACCCTTTTCTCCCTCCCCGCGTGTACTTGCATCGAGCATCCCGAATCTCCGGTGAGCTCGGTTCTTCTCCCCGGTGGATCGCGAACTGCACACTTTTCCCCTTGCCCCCGCCATCGTACACTCGCCTCACCACTCTCGCAATTCTGCCCGGTACCCAGCACCAGCTTCCAGTTCAACTTGAAATTGCGATCCCTTCCCTCCGCGTTCGGCGCCAGCTATACTCTCCTCTCAACCCACCCCCCCTGCAACCCTTACGCATCTCGCGAACTCATCATATTCGGATGTACCAGTTATTGACGCATTATGCATTTTTCAAATATTTATGGATTGTAATTATTAAAAAATCATATCAACGTTTTATATTAATGACATTTGATTATCGCTGTTTCCCGATTATTTATTTCTTTTAAACTTACAATTAAAAGTCAATCAGGATTTATAATTTAATGCACTTATTACGTACAAGAAATTATTATTTAAATATTAATATTGTCGAGCCATTTGAAGACTAAACAAATTATTTTACAATACAATAATTGCAACTGAACGATAATCATCATTTAAAAAATCATTTTCATTGATATTGAAGGGTCAACAAATTTTAATTAACACTCAAACGGTATTGTCTTATGTACTTTGATAACGACTGAATAATTAATAAAGTACGAGTTACGATATAAATATCAATACATGCTTATATAGATTATATTGATCCGATAAATATTTGCTACTAAAGAGAAAAAGAAACATTCTTTCAAGAGTACCAGAGATGTTATCAAACGTACGATATTTATATTTTATTTAATTATATGGAATAAATATGATAAATTAGAACATGCAGGATAAAAATAATAAAATTTTTTTTTTTTGCATCATGCACAATAAAAGTAATTTAAACATTTTTCTGCAACAATACGAATACATCGGACACTTAAAGATATTTCGAAGTTTAATATCATACGAAACAATTCTTTCGAGAGTACGAAAAATGTTATCAATCGTACGACATTAATATTTTATCCAAGTTCACGAAATATATATGAAAAAGTAGAATATGGGGGATAAATATAATTTAAACATTTTTTTGCAACAATACAAATCTCAGACATCGGAAATTGTTGAAAAATATATTCAAGTTTTAATATATTTGTACAGAAAGTTTCTTTTTTTTTTTTTTGCATAAACCACGGATATTAAATTGAATATACAATTAAGATAATAATATAAAAAATTTTGAATATTAAAAACAACTTTTTTTTAAACGTATTTTACAATAAGAATAAAAATAACGTTGAAATATGAAATGATACTGAAATATTAGAACGTTCGTTTGGTAAAATACTGAAATATTTAACCGAAGCAAGAGAAATGGTATCGATAAAATTGTCAAGCGTTGGAATGGTCAATGACCGGGACAGTAACTTTATATAGAGAATAAAACCCTTCTTCACCGCGTGCGCACGAATCTACCCCCGCCCTGGAATCGTCCTGATCCTCCGCAACTGCCGCTACGACCGCAGACACAAAAACAATAACAAATCGATTCGCGAGGGCAACGGGAAGGGGTCAACCACGGCGGCGGCTGGGTCAGCTCGGGCGAAACGCGAGAACTGCGAGGAAGGGTTGCTGGATGTATAAAGAGTGAAGATAGAATGATGCTCCGGTAGCCATAAGAGAGAGAGAGAGCGAAGCTGTTACACACTGTTCCCTCTATGCATATAGTAGTTACGTAGCTATCTAGCATCACAGCTCTCCCTTTCTCTTTCTCTCTCTTTCTCTTTCTCTTTCTCTTTCTCTTTCTCTCTCTCTATCTCTCTCTCTTTCTCTCTCTCTCTCTACATGCGATGCCTGCGTTGGATATGTATACCAGGCGCGTTATGCTAAAGTATGCACGTACGCGACGAACGAACGACTAGTTCCAATGGTTCGGATACCCGCGTAACCGAAGAAATTGTCTTTATCGCGACATTAGAAACGTTTCATGTACCTCGTGGTTGCTTCGTCATTCACGATCGCGTGGACGGTATGGAAAGCGATATGATCGCGACGAGTGACGACGATGCGAAACGCCACGGAGATCTTGTTAACGACGAAGATCTACGGAGGATGAGGATCGTGATAACGGAAACGTGATCGTATACTTCGCCCTGGGATATATAAACGCATACTGTAAATTTATTATCGCTATATACTATCGCCTTCCTCAATATAATTCGGGGGAGAAATCAAAAGGGAACGCGATAATTGCGATCCGTCGATCGATTATTTAGTTCAACGGGCCATTTCATAGTTGATATCACCGAACGTGATTGAAGAAATGAAGAAAATTAACGAGTGGCTCATGTCATATGTCAAAAGATTTTTTTTTTCCTGAAATGGATGCACTAATTACCGATAAATTCAGTGAAGAATCCAATTTAGACAAATTGAAGGATACAATTAAATAAATTTACAATTTCTACATTATTTTTATATATAACTGTTGGTAATAATTAATTTACTTTTTCACTGTGCGATTTAGGAGTATTTCTTATAACTTAATAATTATGCGGCAATAGATTCAAACTATTACAAGCTTTAATTGGATTAGCTCGTATTTTTTATAATCGAGAAGAATTTTAAATAAACTCCATGGTTCAATGAAATGAGTATTAGATTCTTAAGTTTATTTTTATTTGTTACAAATGAACGAGGAGATCGGTGATATGTGATCGATAACTGGAACATCCGTTTAGCTTTTACGTTATCGCTTTTAGTTCTGTTAGCATCCGTTTACAAGGTTGTTCAATATCGTAAAGGGAAACATTAATTTTAGATGGAATATGGGATCTGGGGTCTACACGCCGCGGGTGGACTTTGGGGGGATCCGCGGCTCCCCCGAAGCCATCCGATTCTTCCGCCGGGTGCCCCGCAGATATTGCCGAGGGTAGCAGCATTTGCGTTGGGTGCCCTTCAGCCTCCTCCGATCGCTGGATCAGGGCCTCCCTACCGAGCCATGGAGCTAACAGCCAGATCCTCGGTTACGTCGATCGATGACTCCGAAGACCTTAGCAGCAAATCGAGATCGCGAGAACCTCGAAATTCTTCAGATTCTCATAAACAATTGGAAGACAACGAAAGTAATATCGAAAAGGGCGACGACGAGGAGGATGAGAATGAGAATCAGTCACAGGCCTCGGTACCCAGCGGATCGAACGACAACGAAGAACTCGATGACGATAACGACGCTGAGAGCACATCCGGTAGCTCACATCGATCGGCGAACAATAATTTCTCGTCAAAATTTATGACGGATCCTATGTCCTGCTTCGTCTTGGATAAGGTCAGATATGAACCTTTCATTGAAATTTATGCTGTTTCCTTAAATTCTTATTTTAATAATTTACAAAATTATTCAGTTTAATTTATTCTGAGTCGAATACATTAAGACCAATTAAAATTAATTATTAACCCAAACGAATGGGTCACTCGTGTCCAGGTTACTTTTCACGATTTTTATAAATCAACCAATTTTTTTTTATCAAATCTTACACATTCTTTGTTAATTCAACAGGCGTTTCCACCCTCCTACCACTGTTTTAAGGAAGGGCAGGAACCGTTATTTAACCAAGACACCTTGGTACTATGAAAAAAGGAAACGTGCTGGACACGAATTACTCAGTTGTGTGTACGAAGGGTTAATTCTTGATTTAAAAAATCCAAAGTCGATGGAAACACATTGAATGCCGTAACTGCGGCTGTCCAAAGTTCATTTTACAAAAAGAATAAATTTCAACAGGAGGAAACCGTAACCCCCGTACTGAATGGTTGGGTTCTCGGAGCCTACACAGCGATGCTTGGTAGACTATCAGCAGCAACTGCAGCCCTCGAAGCCAGCGAAGTACCCAATATGCCGTCCGACAGCGATTCCGAGAGCGATCATTCTTCCTACACAGAAAAGTACAAACAGTGCAATATTAGATTTCTGTTTTTTTTTTGTTTACCTGGGTTCTTCTTGTTCTAATTTAGGAATATTAGACTTTTGTATTTACCCAAATGGATTAGATTTATTCAAAGTTTGATCGGCCTTTGCCCAATCAGCCCTAGCGGAGCTGTGTGATCATCGTTAACCGATCGTATTGCAATCGATTGCGAGCAACCGGCGTGTGAAAGTTCGTATTCGGATATTTTTCATTTACTTAACTTTGGATTTAAAAAAAACCGTAATTCTTAAGGTCGTTACGTATCGTGCATACCCGATAAGCTCTCGTGTTTTTAACTCTATCGTTCTATCTTGTTCCGTCGAAATTTTTAAGCTGGCATCCCTACACTCAGAGAAAATGTGGTAGTTCTGGTATTATTAAGTGACAACATCCAATCGCAAAAACTATTTTTATAGTAAAACCATTGTAAGGTAGCTACGGTAACTATAAAAATAGTCAGATGAGCTAACAATCGATTGTTGTCACTTTTCATTGTTGCCAATACCATTTTTCTCTTTTAGTATAGCGGATCTGCACAATCGCCAAGTAACTAAAAAGCGACGGTTGCTTTCAGCTAAAAGCGAACCCCAAAGAAACGTAGAAGCGATCGACGGTTGTTTGCAATGACCCATAGTTCAACTATACAACCGGTCATTGTGTAGTTGTTTAAAGGTTATTAGGTTGTTCCTATGGCACTTTTGAGTTCGTTTTTGTATCATACCAATCGAATATTGTTCAGTTAAATTAAGGTGTCGCAGATTAGCTAGAGAAACCTAAATGCAATCGGTGATTTCTGTTGTCCGTTGCTTTTTTTTTATCGATAGTTCGACAGATCATTAACACTGGAGTATTTTTGATTATACAGGTCGAGAGGTAGCAGTCCTATCGCCGGAGCGCATGGTGGCTACTCTTGTGGTTCCTGCGACACGGTTGCTCCTACGAGACCAGCACTGAGGAAACACATACTCGAGGCTCATCCAGGTTCCTCGAGTTCCGAGTCCTCCGGCGCACGAAGATGTCCATCCTCGGGCTGCGAATTCACGAGCAACAGCAGATGCGAGATGGAAAGTCATGTAGCCGCTCACGTTGCTCAGGGAATGACGCCAACGGGCAAAAAGCGCAGTCTTGCCCTTCAGCGCGTCAGGTATAGGTACTCGAAGTTTCTCGTACTTTTATTCTGCTTTTCACATATTTTATAAGTTTAATTCTAATAAATTGTAAATGCTGAGAGAATTAATTTCATATTTTTTCTTTAGTGGTAATTTAATTAAATTCTTTTTTTTTTTATGTACTTTGGATATTCTTCGCAGATATGAACGCGAGGAGTACAGGTGTTCTCTGTGTTCGTACGCATGCACGATAGAAAAAGCTTTCCAGCGGCATCTCCGAGCACATGCCAGAGGCAGCGCACCCGAGACTAGGGTGAGCTGCGCTGTATGTGGAGCCGACAGATCCTCGGAAGTTGATTTAAGCAGACATATGCGAAGGCATCGAGACGACAGATACTTCTGTTGCGACATATGCGTCTTCAGAACGGTTCAATTGAAGAAAGTACGTATAGTAAAACGCCTTAATACAACTTTCGGTAATCATATTTTTCGGTAAAGTTTGCTTCAAACAAAAATTGTAATGTGGATTTATTATTTATATTATTTTAATTCTCGAATATTGAAATATTTATTTGAGTTTCTTTTTTTTTTTTGATAAAATACAAATAACATATCCGTTTATTTGTATTTGTTACGGTTATATTTATATTGAATTCTAAGAAAAACGTTTGTTACAAGATTGTTAATTCCCTGCATTTAATGCGCGTACTTAAAAGTTGATTTCTGAATCGTGTGAATTATCGTAGAATGGCGTTTACGTTTTTCCCTATTTCCGTATTATCGTTAAGGATCCTTGCGCTAAGTAATAAATCTAAGCGACAATGTAATTGACCAAGTATGATGGAAAATATCTGGCAGTTTGCAACCCGGTTATAGTCAGCGCCACCTAGATCCCTGCGTTATCGATCTCAGAAAGATCTCTAACAATCGAATCTTTAATTATTTTTTTTCTTTGCGCTAAGACTAATTCTTATTCGATTGCCGTCCTTATTTACTCAGAGACGATTGAGATTTCATGCAAAAACAAATTAGGTACACGTGTAGGATGACCAGACGCATCCGAAACTAATTCGCTTTTCTTTGAAATAATTACGTTGCCATGTGCTCGTTATAAGCGGATTTTTTTATCGCTTGCGTTATCGTAGAGTGATATTTCTGTTTTTTAATTATGTGCGTAAAATTACTTTTCAGCTGATCCAGCATCGTCGTATGCACACCGGTGAGAAACCTCATCTGTGTCCGCACTGCGCTTACAGAAGCGCGCGTCGCGACAATCTTCGTAGTCACGTGCGTAGAGTTCACAAGAAGGAAAATCTCTACTGCGACACATTCAGTCCACGCGGTATGCTGATAGGGCCGACAACGATCGGTACCGAATCCGCACCGCCGTTAACCTCGCTCGTCCAGAGTCCGGCCTCATCGCCGTCCTCAACCTCGGGGACGGCCAACTAACGAAGCGGTTGCTTAAAAGGCTCGCGACACTCAACGCGTACGCCGTTAAGAGCAACCCTATTTTACACGTCCTAAATTTGTCAATAAGCCGTTTTAGGTGTTAGAAAAAGGCGTTTCAGAGAAAGAGATTAAGAACGCGGGGTATGGGGTACCCTCCGAGACTTTAGGATTATATCTCGTCCTAGGCGAGCGAATTACACCCGAAAAAAAGTCTACAAATCGAAGAACCGAGCTCTCTCTTTCAATTGACAATATTTTTATTCAAAATTGGAGATTTTTAACGATTACTTTAAACACTAGAGTCAGTAGCATCATTAAATAAATGTTGACTAATAATTTTTATGCAGCAGAATTAAAAAAAATTAATTAAAGCGATTTAAACAATGTTTTAACAATGTCCACGTTTTTTTTCAATTCGGATTTTAGCTGTATTTACTGTGATGTAATTAGCGATTGACAAAGGCAAATATAAGCGTGATCCGCTCGTCTATCTCGGGGAACCGTCCACGACGAAACCTCGCTGCGTCGTAACTCTTAATTATTCTACGATAAGACTAAGAAACCCAAGGAGTCTTTTTACGCTCGTTTATTCTCATTATTATTAGCATTATATGATGTATCACGCGAGAATTGCTACAACTGCGGGAGGTCTGTCGCACAGAGAGTCGTCGGATACGTAATTCTCCTATTACCCGTAGTCTTCCACGAAAAGTACTAGGTCGTTTAGATTATTCGTTGACATTTTTATCGTTGATGTCACACATCTGGAGGCCTATTCTCGAGTCGATGCAAACGATTTTCATATACGAATAATCAGGGTTGGGCAAACGGGATCACTCGCATACATAATTGACGATTCGTACACGAAAATTGATCGCGTCGACTCGAGATTAAACTCCGGGTTGTTTAGGAAAGTATAGATATAATTTTTATTGCGTAAGAGTTCTCACTTTCCGATGATTCGTTCGATGAAAGTATAGAAAAGTGCAGCTGAGACTGTGTCGATCAATTTTTTTTAAGCTCCGATTATAATGATAATTGAAAGAAGAGCTGAGAAAAATTTTGCGGTAAACAAAAAAAATATTCTCTAAAAAATGGAGTTTTTACGAAGGTGTACTTGGATCTTCCATAAATTTCTTTATTTGTTCAATTTTATGGATTTAATGCGTACAATGTCGGTCTTGGACCGTCCAATACATCGAAAATTACATTTTCCGATAAGGTACAAGCTTTTTTTAATTTTATTAAATGTTGCACTGTTTGCAACAAGTTGCAATAACGACTCATGTAATGAGTTGAGGATTTGAAAAAAAAAATCGAAGCAAGCTGATACGTGATGGTGCTAGACTCGTAGACTGGTTTTAGTAGAGAAAGACTGATTGAAGACGTGTTTTACTAGGCGATATATGTCTCGTTCCGACCGTCTTAACAGGCAACGAAATTATTGTCGATGGTAAACGGAGACTGCTACGTTCTGTCAACAGATGCGCCAGGGTCCTGTGCAGATTTTTATTAGTAAATTCGTAAGACTTAGAATTAATTAAGTACGATTATATATTCGATTTCATCTTGAATTCAATTCGGGATATACTTTTAATCGTATCATTTCAGTATTTAAGGAGGTTGGGTCGACAAAGTCTGGTAAAATGGTAGCAGAATTTAAAAAATTCACCATGCCGAATTTATAGATTTTCTGACATTTTTTTTCCAATGAATAATTCACGTTTATTCGATTCTTACGTGTAAATGTCTTTGCTCGTTCGTTGAGTTCACAGGTGCCATTTTACCGATAATATTCATTAGTCAAAGAAGGAATCTTATTAGCTTTTGAAAACGTTATACAGGTTTCTTAAAAAAGAATTTATTTTAGTAATCGTTTGTTCAATTTTCATGATCCAATTATCCCTAATGGCAATGACTGCACATGACTCATCAGTCTGCAGTATTTTAATCGAAAGTTTAACGTATACTTGTACATAAAGATGTAATTGGAAGACTGATTCGTGACGAAATTGCAAAGAATCGGCAGAAGCCTTTGATTCGAGTGATCATCGAAGCTGCACGAGGACTCTGGCATTAGGAAACGGTGCTATTTTCCAATTTAATTGATTATTCGATAAATCGATATTCCTCTCATTAATATTATTGCCATTATGTTTTAGTCACTACCGTGACAAAATGCGTTGTTACGATATATTTCATTTTTTTTTAATTCCTCATGTCAGAGTGAGGAAAGAGAGTTTATTATTCAATTTTTCCGCTACAGTAGTGATTAGTGTAGGTACACCGCTGCGTCACAGTTTTTTAAAAATTGCACTGCTTTCGTTAATCCCGGGAAATATATTTCCCGTTCATTGTCGTCCGATGATTGTGAAAAAAAAAAAAAAAAATTTATATAACTTGGGCGATAAAATGGAATACTCAACTCAACCAAATATACATAAATGTGTGTCAATTTTTAATGTATCGAAATTTATAGTAATCGATGGAAAAGACGCGCGAGATAATGTTCGATTGTAAAAAAAAAAATGAAAAAGGTAAAAATCGAGAAAGACTGCATAGCGTCGTCGTGGTACTTCGTATAAGCCATCCAACGATTTCTCCATAATTGTAATTAACTATAATTATCGGTACGAATAAACAATGTTGTTATTATTGTAAGCATAATTTGTTCACGCTGGAACGCCATATTTATCTAAATGCGTATATGTATAGTATATATACTTTATTGCTTTTTGATATACATTGTATTCGAACGATATTTTAATATTTATAAAATGTTTTTAAATTATTCCTCAACGTGTGAAACCGAATAAAACGGTTTTACGCGCGTGAGTTACACATTTTATACAAAATTATTTAGAGATATACATTTCATTTGCGTATTTGTGATAACAACGACGCTTCCGGTATACGAGACGCTGGCGACGTCGACTCATAATTAATGAAAACAGGGAGAGAAGATAAAGAACATGTGAAAGATCTCGCGAGATCTTAAGAAAAAAAAAAAAAAAGAAGAAATAGAAAACCACGCGCGAACGCATTATATTGTTAACAAAAAAATCTTTTAACTGTTGAATTTTTGCTGTAGATCATAAGTGTCCTAACGTATACATTAAAAAAAAAAAAAAAAACACCGTAAACTACACGACATAATATAAATATAAATATATATATATATATTATATATTCTATATTAATGTTTCTCAGATAATAAGCGAACAGCGACGAGTCTCGAGTGTAGTCGCTATCTTTTTAAATATACTTAATAAGTCGTGGTGGATTCACTAGTGCCAATTCTCTATATATATATATATATACATATATATATTCTTCGTCGAACTCGTAATGCACTCGGGACAACAGATTCTTCGAGAGGCTTGCAAATTCTCCAGTCAGAAGTCCAATGAAAAATAAATAATAGAAAAGAAACGGAACACAACTTAATAATTGAAAGAAAAATAAAAAAGAATAACATTTTAATTATGTTTACGCTAAAGGTTTTACGAGTCTGACCCGAGTTGGCAATTCTCGTCGAAGAATCCATAACGCGAACGTCTTAAGAATTAATACAATCTAAATGTGATAATATATTTGCTATTATAAAAATAACGAAACTAACGACAGTCTCTTACACGGTCGTTGATATATTAGGATTACCGAGTGAAATAAAAATAATTAAAAAATGACAAAAAAAAGAAATAAAAACTACAATAACAATGACAAGATAAACATGAAACTTAGCAATTTAAGAAGATCCATGTTTAATTACGTTTTAACGATAATCAACGAGGACGTTTTTTTTTTCGTCGTGATTTATTTGGGAATTGCGGGGCGATAGATGTGCTTCCCATTTTTCGATCGACGATCCTACATCCAATTATTGTATATTATATATGTAATTACGTTTGAACCTCCTTACCAGTGCTGGAATATATTCCAGCACGTGAAACAAGTACAAAGAACGACTCCAGAACGACTTTCGTTTGAAAGAAAATTGTCGAATGAAAACTTAAAGCTCTATACCATAAATCGAAGTTGGAATTTTAAAAAAATAACATGTTAATCATTGCAAAAAAAAAAGTGATAAGCAGCAACTAGGAAGTTAACTAACTTTGTCAAAATTAGTTTGAATTTCTTGTGGCTGAATGTAATTTTTTTTTTAATTGTAAACATGATGAAATACCAATCTCATTGAATGGCGCAGAGTTTCATCCGGACAGACCTCTTGACAAAAATTCATTTCCACGATAATTTTGTTCATAAATGATTAAAAAAAAGAACAACAAATAAATAAATAAAATAACGCGTTAATTATTAAAGCTTTTTCAGGGTCGTGTCGCCCCGTGTCGCACTCTCAAAACTTGTCCTCGACAGTAACTAAAGTCTCACTCGATTCGCGCTTCGATTAAAAGAGTTCTGCGCACACCACACATACACACACGCACACACATACATATATATATATAATACATAAATAATATATATATATATATCTGTATTAGGTATTTAAATGTAAATGTACGTATGTGTGGGTGTGCAAGATTTATTTATCTAAAATAATCTAGACAATTTTCTCTAAGTCTCATTATGGTTATTATGTATTTATTTATTTATTTATTTATTGATTTATTTATTTATTATTATTATTATTATGTACTTTAAGTCTCTCCGATGTCTATATCGTTCTCATGATCGCTACGACTGCATTTCCATATGCGAAATCGAGACGAATCTGACGCTACATCGAGATGACAATAGAAACTCGTGCTCTGGTTATTCCTTTTTAAACTCAATCAATTTATAATTCTCCGTGTTGACACGTTATTATATCTCTATATGTATTAACACACTCAATCGATCGTTATCGCGACTCTTCGCGAATGCATGCATATGCTTTTACGTATGTATACGAAGGAGACACACGACCGTGTCAACGATCGTTAAGAATGAAGTGTAAAGAAAAAGAAAAAAAAAACACATACAATTGTCGTCGCCATTGTGATTTAAGGTACCTTTGCCGCGTCGTATTGCAAATAACGACAAACGGATCTTCAGCCGAATCTCGTTCGTGTACTTTCAAAGACAACAATTTCTTGTATCGTACGACTATAATTCATTATAATTAGGTGTTATTGTTAACTTAAAGATGACTGCATGCTGAATGGTATTGTTAAAAAATTACGGATTTATCACATTGAGATACACTGCGAATCCTGTTGGTTTAAAGTCGTTTGTATATTGATCCAAACAAAATGTGCTCCGAAAAAAGTTTTTCCACTCTTATCATATTTTTTTGAAGTAAAAGTGATTCAATTTGAGTTCAGAAAGTTACATTCTATCCGTAAGAAGATGCTGTTTCACCTCAAAACAAGATTAATTTATATTATGGAATATTCAAGATAAATTTATGTAATTAAGCAATTTCCAAGGTTTAAGGAACCAAAAATAATATTGCTACACTTTAATAGTTCTCGTTCTATGCATCCAGATGTTCTATTATCATATTGGTACCTGCTAATACATAGTCGGACAAGTATAATTATCGTTATCACCACTCAATGCTACGATTAACGCTAATTTAAGAAAATTAAATACAAATCTCGAAGATCACGATCGTAATTCCTGCAATATACTTAACACTAACTGCAACAAATTGTACTAATGAATTTATTGGAATAATTCTTACCAGCTCATAAATCTGTAGATTATTTACAACTTTTGCAATACTCGTTGTACCAAAAATTCATATTCGAGAGCGACGTAGAATATCAATATCAGTATACAGCACTTTTAATCAACAATAGTCACATCGAATCATTTATATTCCTTGAAATATGGAAAATTAGGATTTTCTTGAGTACAAAAACAAAACTCTGCTATCTCTTCGATAATATTTGCAACAAATTGTAATATAACGATTGTTATTTCAACGAACGAGTTCGGCAATCATGCATCCGCATCATGTACGCATATTTTTCGCAGGGAACGTTCGCCTGTTTGTAATAACCAAATTCACTATTTGACTTTGGTACTACGATTAAGAGGTATAATAAAGATTTCATTGAAATATACATCAGACATTATTAAATCACCCTATGAAAATTCTCTACTCCAATTAATAAATATAATTTCTCGAGTCTGTATACTATTATTGTATGCGATTTTGAAACAAGAAGTACTCTGAAAAAAGTCTTTCGACTCCTGTACTATTTTTTTGGAGTAAAAATTATTGAATTTAAATTGAGAAAGGTACATTCTATCTGCGAAAAGATGCTGTTTCATACGAAAATAAGATCAATTGATACCATGAAATATTGAAGGTAAATTTAAATAATTAAAGCAAGAGATGATGCTCCAAAAAAGTTTTTTCACTATTTGTCTTGTAAATAATCCTTTTTACAGCAATCATGCATCCGCATGACGTACATATATTCTTCCCATGGATTATTCGCCTATTTTTAAGAAGCCGAAGTCACTATTTGACATTGTTACTACAATTACGAAGTATCATAAATATTTCATTAAAATGCACCGAGACGTCATCGATTGAACCTCAAGAAAATTTTCCACTTCAATTAATAAATATAATCCCATAAGTATCGAGCTTTCTACAAGCATGTTACTCGCTGGAGCTCTTCGCTGTCATGCGCATATAGTTGTACACTCTTGGGATGAACGTTAATTCCAATCCTTCGTTTAGAAATGCTCCAAGAGCTTCGTCGGTACAACCAATTGTGTTTTATGAGGCTGGTTTAATTGTGTCGGCAACTCGTAACTGTCAACGATGAGTCACCGAACTCACGCAAAGTATAATTTATACAAAACCGTAAGTAACGTTTCGAAGATAATTATTTTTTAAATATATAATTTCCTATATAAGTCCTTTTCAATGTCACGGCGTAATGAAAAGGAACAGCAGGTTGCAAGCATTGTATGGAGTCTCGCTAAGCTTTATCGACGTTGCACGAGCGCTTATCTTATCGTATATGAGAACTTATGTCACGAAACTATGCAGTTGCATACCACTACAAAATACGTGGTAACAATCACGGAAACAAGATCCAGCGAATCCAAACTCTGATTCTAGAGATCGAACGACACGACAAAAAAATAATTAAGCACATTGTTAATTTATGAATTATTAATAAATAAGTGTAAAGTATATTCAATATTATAATCACAATTATTATTATTGTAAACTAAATATTCAATAATATCGATTAAAAATATAACGAAAAATGATATTCAATATGTGACTTTTTAAAAAATCACAACGCATTTATAAAATTTGTGAGAGCATTCGCAGGGCTTCTATTATTATTATTATTATTATTATTATTATTATTATTATTATTATTATTATTATTATTATTATTATTATTATTATTATTGTTATTATTATTACTGTCATTATATGTAAAAGCTTTCTTAGTTCTGATCCGACCGACGCTGTAGGGCCATCTACACGACTAGCGGGTAGTATTTCAATATAATTCTGCCTGACTGCTCCTCCAGTCCAAAGCTAAGCAGAAATCATGTGATCTGAGTAGATGGAGTGAACTTCTGATGACCGTCTTCTGCATCTGATCTGCCAGTGCGTCACTATGTTGCCGATAGACGGGGATTATCATCAGATTTGTGGCAAAAGGCGATTTTAACCATCCATGAGCATCGATTACGAGGACCGTCAGTTTCACTGCAAATATAATTTTATAATACATCAGATATTATATATTATTATAGCTTTACAGAAACGTTAGAAAATGTTTAGACGTCGAAACAAATAAAAAATGAAGTCCGGGTAAGGACATCAACCCGCGTCTCCTTAGAACTTTTCTTCTGAGTTGCCGTGTAAATGTGTTTTGCGCTCAATCAGTTACACAAGTAGGAACGAACGATGAGGAATAATCAGACGTCGTGAGTCACTTCGCATGGCTGGCACGAGACAGCGGTAAATTTGACACGTATACAAATGGCAATTCCTGAAAGCGTTCGGCAGGAAATAGGAAAGGAAGTACGAGAGAAAGACTACTGACACACGAACCGTGTCGTTTGTGTTCAGTTAGTGCCGAATTATTTTTGCACTTTGTTTATTGTTGTCAATGGATGAAGCACTTGAATTCTAAGTGTCGTTACTCATACATTGCCGGATAGTTACGAGGATGGGTAAACAAAACCAATTGATTCTGTGATTACATTGCGTGAGGCGCGTGAAGCTTTTATCGAACAGACAACCGTGTCGTCACGTTCAAACGCGGGAAAAATTTATAACGAAAGAACTCCGATGGCTTCAATGTAGTCTAGGTACTAGGTTTTGCGTTATCGTAGACTACAATGCGACTATAATGCATTATAGTCAACTATAATGGGAAATAATAACGCGAGAACAAAATAAAATCCGCCTCAACTATGTGTAATATTCATGGACAGTATCGCAATTATTATTAACATTGTTGTTGTTGTTGTTGTTGTTGTTGTTGTTGTTGGAACTTCTTTTACTTTCAAACTTATTAGCTCGATTGTATCGAAACTAGAAATAATGTTATTCGTTCCCTGATTGGCTATTGTTGAGATGGAAACTGCAGGTCTTCACTAAAGAACTTAACACTTACGTTTAAGTAATTTTTTTTAAGACAATTTTAAGTTTTTAAAAATAATAAATTCGTTTCGATTATTATTTTCGATTATTATTTTCGATAGTGAAGGCTCATTTTGTCTATTGAAAAATTATTTATCAATTGATCGTCTACTTTTGTAATTAAATTGGTTGTTTAAAAAGTCAATTTTCAGTTCGTTCGATTGATTTTTAGTCAAAACATGGCTGTGAGTACAGTTATATATGAAGAACACATTCTGCTGTCAAAGACAACCTTTAATAGCCAATTGAATAACAAAAAAAAACTGTATAAACGGCTTTAGTAACATTGATTTCATTCAAATGTTCTCTAAAAAGAAGACAAAATTGATAAAAGTACTTTTTTTGATAGAGTTTTGTGAAAAATGGAGAATAATGTGGAAGCAGCGTGCAACGTTTTTCCTTTCTTATTTTTATAATATCGTAATATAATAATATAATGAAATTTTCATAAATATTGTGTCAAAGTCGTAATTAGTAGAATATTTTTTCGATTCGATAACATTTTTCACAATCAGTTAAAGTCGAAATAAATATTTCTTAGCGTATTTTATTTTTTACTTATTTCATTAAAAAAAAAATTAATAATTAGCGTCAGAGATCTACTTACACTTTCTTAAATGGCTTTGAACTTGACCTATTCATCCTCTTCATAGAGCGCGTTCTATTTTAAGAAGATATCCAGTACATTGTTCAGTTAGGCATATTTCCAATAATAAAACATGCGACTTTCGCAGTTAACGCTAATAAAAATAATGTCAAATGCCGTTAATCGTATCTTCTACAAATAATAAAAATCTTTAATGGTACAAAAGCATTTTCTAGTTATGACTCATTGGTTCGACAAACATATATCAAAGACCGATCTTCGCTTCTTCGAATTTAGCATAAAAAATGATTTCTTTGTTCCTCAATTGTTAACGAAATAAAGAAATAAATAAAAATATTTGCAGCGTTGCTTTCATTCGAATGCAACAAGTTGACTCAGTGATATACGAGAAAGCACGAGGCCTCGGCAAATGCGCAAAACGCAAAAGTGTACAGGCCGTGTCGTCTACACTGCCACATAGGCAACATAACCGATGGTTGGTTAACGGTAGAGTGGGACGCCCGGTCTGACAAGCTTAGCAGCAACGTTGCGGAGTTGCGGAGGGAATTGTATTTGGTGGGAGTAACAAAAAGACAAAGATGCAGAGAGTCCTAACGAGTATATGAGAGAGAGAAAGCGATTATAAAACGTGAACGTGAGTCCCCACTGGTGTGGGCGAAGCTCGAGCCCAAGTAGACCGAGGCTCGTGCGGCAGTAGTATCGAGGCAACAAAGCGACGAGGATTATCTTATCGTCGTCTTGAACGAGTAAAAAAAAAAAACTAATCTCTCTCTTCGAATTCGTGCGTTGACGATGGAACAAATAATTAAAATAAAATTGAAAAAATACAAAATTAAAAAATAATATTGCGCGCGTTACTCCCTGCGTTGAAATGGTGAATCCAAGTGTGCTCCGGTCTTTTTAAACGTCCGAAGGTAGGGAAAGGTAGCTCGGCCTCGGGAATTCCTTTTAGCTTCTTTCCATCTGCAACGAAATGAGCAGGGCTGTGTCCTCTCGTTCCTCTTGAGCGAACAGCTCTTGGTCATCGTTCGGTTCGCTGTACTCTCGGCAATTATTGGTTGTCATATGCGTGAATAAGTGAGTACGTAGTTGCAGTGAACGTAGTGGTAATTGTGCTGTTGCTCCGATGATGCTACAGCGGTTGTAGCGGTGGAGGTGATTTGTGACAGCGGTATGAACCTACGAGCGATAGGCCGACGAGACCAGGTGGGTCCCTGACCCACGAAGTCTCGCCGCAGCCAAAGAAGTAAGAAGAGTCAGCTGGTTTTACATTTCGGTTTTCTGTATATCGGGATGAGATGTGACTAGTGATGATTAAAATGTTCAAGACTCAGAAAGGAATACTCTGAAGAATAGCCAAGAAAATTGTAAGTCCAAGTTCTTATTATTCGGAATCGCAAAAGAATATATTAATTGAATTCATTCATTTCAACTATTTAAAAATTATTATTATAACTGCCATTTGCAATAATTTCATACCTGAGGTGTCTGAATTATTTCGTATCAGAGGTTTACCAAGAGTTATTATGATATATATATCGATAGTTTAATGCCAGAAAGGCGTATAAGTATAGCTTGTACACACACGATACGGCCTTTTAACTTTAGGCCATCGATGTGTACATATAACAAATTTTTCAAACGATTTTAAGTGTTAAACGAGAAACAATTTTTCTTTAAATTTCAACAACGGCATTAATTTTATTTCTCACAATTGAATTTTTTCACGAAACTTATTTACTTTATTTTCTTGAAATATATTCATCGACAAACTCACCGTGTTTACGATTTTACAAATAAAGTTGATAGCGCATTGCCTTAACGATTGACACGAATAACAAATTGTAACTGAATTTATTGTTCCTAAAATAACACGAACCGCTTTTGGCAATATTTTGCTGGAATTAAAGTTCGTCTCCGTATTATTTGCGACACGTAGATTTATTTCTATGCTGAAGGAAAATTGTTGAAAGTTTCACACGAGATTGACGGGACCCCAACTCTATTCTTTTCTTATTTGCTTCACAGCTTACGTTACGATTTAATTGCTTGAAGCTAGATAACCGATTATTCTTTGCGTTTTTATTAAAAAAATTAAGTTACGGATTATTGAGGGAATTGAGATTTCTTTAAAAATGCATTTAACTATTTATCATTATCGTCGCTGAACCACGACGTATCTGGTTAAATAGTACGGCGCGTCTCTCATCATTGCAGTCGTCGCCCAGAGAGAAAGTCTCAATCCTATTATTATTTTTCATTGATAATATCAATTCTACGATAATCGCTCTTGTTTTCAGGATAACTGTTACTCTATCATCAAATCGGAGTGCTCCGATACATTCCAACAGCCAAGGATTCCGTTTTCTTTAACAAACTCACGCAATTGCTGACTCGAGCCGAGCAGTGATTCACAGACCGGCTCGGCTCGATCAAGAGAGAATCGCGAGTAATGCGCGTCATTCCGAGGCAACGTACTGGCTGGTTGAGCCTCCTACACCTCTCTTTGTCTCGTCCTCTTCCGACTATTGCAGTTGCGCAAATTCATCAAAGTCCCCAGCAAGCATTTCACAAAACTTAACAAATAATAAATTCTTGAAGGCTTCCGACTACTTAACGAATAACCGGTGGCTCAGTGACTTTAGCTCGCAAAAGACTTTATCCAAGAGAAAAGAGGGAAAATGTACTCACCGGATATCTCCGAGCTGTGAACCGCGGACGTTAGACGCGGTAAAATTTGTTACTCCAGTCGATAAAAAGTTTTCCAGTATGGATGTAAAACCGGTACCAAAGCCACGTTCGATTATCGGCGATCGGCCGGTGCCAGCGCCTCGAACGCATCTCCACGTTTCCTCGAACCTGACACCCGACCCAGGACGTTCGAACAGTCCGAGCGAATCGAGTCAATCGGAGCGTAGCAGCGGTGACGATGCAAAATCTCCTTCAAACTCCAGCAGCGAATCCAGGCTGAGTTCAAATTCCGAGTTCTTCAAGAATTTGGGCACAAGTTCTCGGCAATTGAAGGACGAGATATCAGAGAAAATGACCGTAAAGGGAAAAGCTGTGATATCCAGCACGAGAAATGCAAGCATTCGGCTTGAAAAATCGGTAAAAAATTTACTGACTCGAAGATTGTCCTCTCTGAATCAAGAGGATATCCAGGACTCTCAGGTTGACGGTAAATTCGTCAAAGATTCGATTCAGGAGGACCGTTGCGTATCCATGCCTGTCTGCAACGACATCTTCAGCACTCTGTCGTTTTACAGCCCATTGCAGAGCAATCTGAAGAGCATGAAGAACGAGGAGGATCTGTCATCGGGTGCGAGGTACAGTCCGCCTCCACCCGTCTATCCGCCGCCTCCGCTTCCGGATGAGTCGATCTACGACGAATTGCAGTCTGTTACGTCCGGTCATAGCTCGCGATACGACACACTCAGCTCAACGAGTATGTCAGAGCGAGCATTCGAGCGAGACTTTCCCGAAGCTGATTCGTTCAATCTTCTGAGCTTCGCGAACAATCAAGGAAGCGATTCGGATCAGAGTCTGAATCTCTCGGACGTCAATGTAGGAACGAGCGTCAACGACAAGGGACAACGGGAAGAAGACCTCAGAAACCTATCGAGATCCGATTCGTGGACATTTCACGACGTGACGCTCAACAAGGGAGTCACAAACGAGGCTCGGAACGACGAATTGGACAGAATATCCAGCGCCGATGAGGACGATAAGGAGACGCCTATCCAGGAGAGAATTTCTTGTGCCTCGAACTTAAGCCAATTGTCTCTTCAAAATTCGTTGTACGAAAATTGGACGCCGAGGGCATCCATTCACGTCGAAGACTCGAAAGACAATGAAGATAACAGAAAAAAAAGTAAATCATTGCTCTTCGAGTTCGATCCTTACGCCAAGACTGAAGAAAATATTTATTCAAATTATGAGAATAACGATCTGATGCTTCTGGAGACGCTTTTGGCTACGAGTGAGTCTCCGAGCAGCGCAGGAAGCATGGCGGATCTTCGGGAAGGCGAAGAAGCGGATAACGATGATGAGGATGTGAACAGAAAGGATCTTTCCGGGTCGGTAGCTGGTGAAATACCTCTATCGCCTCCAGCGCCACCTAAACGATTCGATTCATTACCCAAGAACGAGTACGACGAAGTTGAGATGGTAGAAACTCCGGATAAGTTACCCAGTACCAAGAATCCTGCACTGTTACCTAAACTAGCGAACCTTGCTAAACGGAAACAGCCAGCTGTACCACCGAGAAAACCGTCGGTCAAAGTACCTCACGAAAACAAGAAATCTTCGATTGCGGAAGGTCTAAAGACGTCGCCGAATCGCGAGGAGAATCCTTCGGTATCTGCTGGAGCAACGGATTCTAAAGTTAGCGAAGATAGGAAAACAAGTGTTATGCAGAGGCTGAAAAAACTTGGTCACGATTCGACGTCTCACGTCAAACCAAATATGATGAACTTTATGAAAAATTCAAAATTGCTGACGAGAAACAGAGATCAAGGTAGCGAGGCTAATGCTAAGAGGACTGGAGCCAGTGCTGGGATCATAAAGAGACCGAAATTTCAAGGACAATTGAATCCCGCGACACACAGAGGAATCGTTTATAAATCGGGTGTTGGAATCGAGAGGGCGAAGGATCTTTGTATGAGGGCTGCTGTTTTGGCTGATCAGAAGATCTGTTTCTATGTCGATAAAAGCATGAGCACTATGAAGGAAGTCATTTATCTGGATACGGTTCACAGCATTGATCTTCTTCAGGACGTAAAGTCAGTTCTTTGAAATACTACAAATAAATAAAATTTAATATAAATTTACGAATAAAATCCAACTATGACAATCCGTGACGTATTAAATTTAGATTTGCTTTGTATCAATCGTATTTGAGTTATAGGATAGAAGAAAACTGTTTGATAGACGAAATTTTTTTAAATCATCATCAAATCGTTCTTTCGATCAAGCTCATATCATTAAGTGCATATGCTTGATAGTTAAAATTTCGATAAATAAAAGTTGACACGTTGGCTAATTCATTGAGTAATCGAGATGGATCACCCTGCTGGAAACAAACAACTGCAAAGTGAATTGGTATCGTGATCAATCATAATCTTCATCAACTTCTCAATTTCCGGTCTATTTTATAGAACATGTAAAACCTATCGCGTTAATCAAATAGCCAATTAATGAACAATGACGTATCCAACAAATTAATTTATTGCCTCTCTTCTAATCGGAAATTTAATCGAATTCCCGAATGAAAGAGAACCGTCGGTTTAATTCGTGAACTAAATGTCAATGATTGTTGCAATTGAACGTTGAACAAATGTTTGATCGATGAGACGCATTCATTTTTTCTTCCTAGAACGGTAGACGGCGATACAGTCCACTGCATAGCGATGAGCTGCGATAGTAGGCCAGGCGTTCATGTTTTCTATGCCAAGGGAATAACGGAAAGACGTATCTGGGCGCAGAGAATATTGGAAGCTTTGACCCCGGTCTTTCCCGTAAAATATACCGCTGAATTGACACGCGCTGGTTGGGCTTACCTCAAGGTACGAATTCAATTCGAATTATTCGAATGTAAGTGTCGAGTTCGTCACAATATTTATAACTCCTTTCGTAACGCATTGCGTTAACAATGTTTATAAATGAGGTCAATGAGCCACGTGTCCACGAGTCTCCGTTGCGGTAGAATTACTTACGAATCCGATCTGATGTATGATTACGGAATTGGTAATACGGCTTAGGAACTCAAAACTTTTAAATATAATCTTCCTGAAAAAGAATTTCTAATCCATTAATATCCGAGTATTCGAGGTTTAAAATTTTTTAAGTAATTTTCTTAAATAAATATTTTTAAATTGAAAAGTAAATTATGTAAACACACAAATACTTAGAGAATTCGACAATAATTTTTCAAGAAGAAACATTTTTATTTATTAAATTTATAATCTTTGTGAAGATTTCATTGATTGTTCCACAAATAAATTTTATCTTTGCAATAAAAAATATTTTTCTTGCAATCTACCATTTGTTAAATCATAAACAATCAAAGTAATTCATTTTTAGCTAATGTTGCTTACGTAATTTAGATAATTATAGAAATTTGTAAATAAAATAAAATTCTAAACGATTATACATGAAATATTTTTTTTTTTTATCAGGAAGGCGTAACCGGAGAGTGGTTCCCAGCGTGGGTGATACTTCAACACAGAACTCTCGTCTACACGAAATCTCTTGATATTGTTGAATTCGAACACGTGGATCTGCGGAAAGCTCGTTGTATCTGTAAGTATTTGCTCGTACCGTCCTTTGTTTCTCCGAATGATCAAGCTGGCAATTAAGCGAACAGAAGTATCTGCTTCCTCCACTTCTTTATCCGGTCTTTCGTGACTCAATTTCATTATTATTATTACAATTATTATGACGAATGTATGTTGAATGCTGGTGCCTGTATGGAAATGTATTTTATTCTTCAATTCGTTTCTTTCTTGAATTAGTTTTGTTTTTTATGAAACTCAGTAATCCTACAAACATTTTGTATTTGTGAGAAAACTATTTTGTTGTCGATACGATTAATGATAACGACTCTCCGTACCCGTTGAAAGGCCACATGTATATAAATATGTGGTTGTGTACTACCGTTGCTTCATGAATCATCGCTATCTCGCATCGACGTAACGCTACGATATAACGTCGCGAATTACAGAGCCAGCATGTCGCGTTTAAAGTTTCGCAATGCTTGTAATAAACTCGAGAGCTATACAGACGTGCAATCTGCTACGGTTGCATCTTTCTTTTTAGTAACCCTGGCACCGATTCTATCGTTCCAAAATGAAAATGAAATACAATTTGACGTCTTGAGCCTTAAATAATTTTTTTATTTTGTAAACTATAAAGTTCTCTGTTTGTTTTTGTTTTTAATGTATCCATCCCATCATTGTTAATAACATGCTGTAATCTTATGTAATACTTTAAATGATCCAATAACTTTATTTTTCTACAAATCTGTTAAATATTGGTGAATAATAGAAACGTTATAAATGTTTTGTTTAATTAAAAATGAATATATGGATGTCATGGAAGGAAGAAATAAAGCTATCAGATCCATTGTTTTTTTTTAACAATTTAATTGCTTGTTTTTAGAACATACTGCAATATTATATAATTCTTTCGATTGTTAACGACTGTCGGATCGTAAACTGAGAAGTACAAGTCAAAGGGATAGAATTGTAGCTTTCTTTGGGATCGTAGCCAATTAGGACTTGAAACTCGCGTGAATAAAGAGAATAAAGAATAAAGATTCATTAAAAAAAAATGACAAGATACAATGAATAAATTGTTTTATAAATTGATCCAAAGTTAAATAAAATTGTATGTTAATTCAGTAGTATTCACGACAAAACGATCCGATCAGCTTGATATAAAAATTTGATTTTCGTATTGCAGTTGTTAACTTTAATTGCCGAAAATGAATAATTTTGTATTGTAGTTTTGGGGCTTCGAGTATTCGCCGTCATAGCCGTCGATCGTTAAGACGATTGCCTCATGCTTCTTCAACATATTCTTGCACTTATCGAGCAATTATGAAATTTCGAAAGAAAATTATAATCGATAGAAAATAATTTCGCGTGCGACAAATTTTTTTTAATTTTCATCCTCATAAATTTATAAGAAAGATTTACACTGTCATTTTTATAGTTCTACCTCAACGATCGTGAAAGTTCTGGCACTTACTAAGTGACAACTATCAATTATAAATTCATTAAATTGTTTTCATATTTATATAAATTTTTTAGATAATTTCTGTACGTTTTTTTAAAAATGTCATTATAGTATTCCGGGAGCAAGAGGGTCCGTTCACGGGGACCGGAAACGTTCCAGTGGTGGTCGTGGATGCCGGTGGAAGTGGTGCCCTCCACGTCGCAGCACCGTGCACCAGAGAGGGCTTGGTCTGGCGTCATACGTTGCACCAGGCGGCGACCAGTTGTGGAGCCGCTTTAGATCAGCAGCAACTTACCCAGGAGAACGTGCCAGTTGTACTCGATAAATGTATCAACTTCATTTATGCTCATGGTATGACAACGAACGTTATGACTAGTAATAATATTAGTTTCCAATTGAATGAGGACTACGCGATTATCAAATAAATCGTAGTCCGGAAATGACCCGATTTTTATTTGATTCGATGATCTATCGAGCTGTCAACGAAATCGAGATTAACCTCAAAACTATATAATCATAATCATAAATTTATTATAAAATATGTAAAGATAATTAAATAATTAAAATATTTACAAATTTCTTTGTATACCGACTGAACGATCGTTCGGGAGAATCATGCTAGTGGGAAAAACGAAAATCTAGATATTAACGCACTACGTACGCGTACCGAAAGAAAAAAAGTAGAGCGCATATAGTGACAGGGAGAATAAAAATATAAAACTGTATTAATGATCACTGGAGTACAGTGTACGTAGCAGTGGCACCTACTTACGCATACATGTATAGAATCTGCTTCACTTGTAAATAGACGTAGTACATTCGTGTGTACACAGAAACACACTTGTACAAGTGAACATTGTTGCGTTCCATTTACACCGGATCCATGAGTGCTCGAGCGTACAGTCGTCGGTATTTCCCGGAAATTCCCTCAAGCCCGCAGGCGTGGCGCATCGCGTGACATAAGGGTCGAGGAGAAGTCTCTGGACTCGACGAGAATCACATGCTTACGCTTGATTGATTATTAACCACCCATTCCTTCGTATTAAATAAATATACAAGTCAAAAGGATCGTGAGCACAAGGTTTAATTTTCTTTTTTAAATGTCTTCCCTCGATATCGAGTAGTTGATGGAAATGTGAGTTTAAAAACAAAAATGATATCAATATCAGAACCATAACTCAGTCAAGATCATTGACATGAGTTACTACGATACAACAATAGTAAAAAGCGTCATTTTTAGTTGGTTTTTTTCTATGATTTATTGGAATTTTAATTAAAAATTATGCGAGAATACGAAGTTGAATACGAAGTGATACGAAATTTTCTTATTATTATTATAACAATTTTCGGTAATGTTATTGGTCAGAATGGAAGTTACAATTTAGAAGGATCGAGAGCACGAGGTTTAATTTAATTTTTCAAATGTCTTTCCTCGATATCGATTAGTCGATTGAAATGTCAGTTTAAGAACAAAAATGATATCGATATCAGAACCATAATTCACTCGAGATCATTGACATGAGTCACTGCGATACAACAATAGTAAAATGGTGACATATTTAGTTCCTTTTTTCTATAATTTATTGAAATTTTAATGAAAAATCGTGCGAGGATCCGAATCTGAATAAGAGGAAATACGAAACTTTCCTATTATTATAACGATTCTCGGTAATGTTATTGGTTTATTCGTTTTAGGAATAATGTCTGAAGGTATCTATAGACGAAGTGGATCGAGCAGCGCTGTGGTAAAACTATTGGAGACATTCAGGAGAGACGCTTGGGCGACGCAGATAACGAAAACATCTTACTCGGAGCACGACGTGGCGACGGTGCTCAGAAGATTCCTTCGAGACCTCCCTGCACCTCTTTTACCATCGACAATTCACGATCCGCTCTGCAGAGCTACCGGTAAGACAAAAGAAAATCGATTCCTCTGCATCAATCGCCAATTTGTCAATTCGTCTGTACACGCAATGACCGTTTAATCAATCGAGACTCTCATTAGTCGATCGCTAAGTACGATGCTTTAATCTTTGTTGTATAAAAACGCAAAAGCCCTCTCTTTGCTCTTCGACTTTCCATTGATCTCCAATCGATTCCTCGTATTGCCTGCAGTACTTGCATGCATTCTGATACCGCGATGCTCTGTACAAACGTTATATTCTCGCTATATTTATTCTACCACAATTTCAAGATCCTCGCGCCCTACGCTTTGACTTATACCGAGTGATCCCTCGTTCGTGCATTGATGATCCGATTAAAATACAACCGTGTCGTTGAAAAGCGAATTCCAATTAATCAGAGAAAGATCAAAGACTCATCTGTCTACGAGTCAAACAACCGTGTAATTCTATCTTTATATAAGATATCTTTATCATTGAGTAATCAAATATAATTAGGGTAAACTGAGAGAAACTTTTACAAGCAAATTGTATGCGAATCATTGCAGATTATTAATTATTTCCAATTTTAAGGATAATTAGTAATTTTATTAATTTCTAACGTATTTGTAAATCAATAAATTAATAATGATCTGGATAAAAATTTATAGATTCATCGGTAAATCATAGAGCGGTCAGTGATTGCTTTTGAGAGGTCGATGAAAGGGACACTCGTGTAGCACCAGAGATCTCTCTCGGTTGTCTGCAAATACGATCTTTCCTTTTCGCCCACTCGCGAATTCCTCACGAGTGTACAGGGTGACGAATAGTTTCGTGCTGTACGATCAAGTAATTTCGAGTCTGAAATGTAACGATTCAAGCTTTCTTCTTAATTCATCTTCGGCACTAATAAATTTATTTATTTTCCATCAACCTTTACGAGAAGCGTTCGAAGATTTTCAAACGTTAAACTTAAACGAGACAATCTCACAGATCAGTTATTATCATATGACGTAGCGTTAATCTTTCGTCGCCCAAGTAGCGAGCGCCAGTTTCTTCGTCGTTTCAATAACATAACGAGAGTAAGGGAACGTTGAACTCGAGCGATGAGAGAAGTTAAGTAATACCAACTGAACGACGCGATTCTCGCAATTGCATCGTTCTACTGCAATGCGTGCATCGCGATCGCCTTCCAAAGAGGTCAATGGCCACTTATACTTGGGACCATCTTGGTCCTTGTGTATACAGCAGTTATGTTTACCTATCGATTAGATATCTTGGCGTGTTACGTCTGCCGTAGTCGGGAAGTTATCGCTGTAGAAAATTAATCGATCAGATACTTCCATTCTTCTACCCGCATGAATAGAGATGTCTTCGTAAAAAATAACGAAGAAGAATCTCTTGTTCTCTTACTTGTCTCTGCATTTGTAAATAAAATAACAGTAAACTAAATCTTTGACTTTACTCAAAGATTCCTACAATTAGAAATAATTTTTTTATTACCCGAGGACATACGACTGATCCACAAACTTTTCAATTAGTTTTAGTGATCTATGTCACTAAAAAGAAAGAGCTAGGACAAGTTTTTTAATCCTTTGTTCGTTACAAAGGCGAAAAATCTTTGATTTTCTAATTGTTATGACTATCAATAAAAATCTCGAGGTTCAAAACCGTCTTTGATGTATAATAAAATAATAATTTTTTTAGATATTGCGAATGACGAGGAAAGAGCAACGTCTTACAGGAACCTTTTATCCACTCTGGAAACCGTGTCTTCAGCGACCTTACGGAGAATCCTCGCCCACCTTCACTGCCTCAGCCAACAGAGCGCGAGAAATCTCATGACCGTGGAGAACATTTCAGCTGTATGGGGACCAACGTTGATGCATGCGGGCGACAAGAGTGCCGAAGATTGGAACCGGTCTGAGACTAAGGTCGTCGGTGATCTCATAAAACTTTATCCAAAGCTCTACCAATTATCAGCTGCCGATTTGGCGAAAGAAGCCAAGATACTCGAGGTACTTGAACGACACCACGTGTCGAACAGTGGTCTGAGAGGAGCACCGTCCGGTGATCTAAAAATCTGGATCTACTTGTTTTCCACAGACGGCGAGTGCGTTAACGTCACGGTAAGCTTCATCATTTTAAATAACTAAAAACAAATTATTTTCAATCATTTTAATCGCTCCTTTCGTAGCAATTGTACGATTATTTAAAATGTTGATATTATGACAATTTGAATACAACCGATGAACGTATTTTTCAAAAGGAAATTAGAAATCTTTTTTTTTTCATTCTATGATTGTTTTTTATATACAGATTAGTCCTCAAAAAACTGCGTCGGATGTGTGTAGAGAATTATCGGAAAAAACGGAGCTTGCGGCTCACGAACTTTGCCTCAAGGAATATACTCTCAGTGGTGCTTTGGAGAGGCCTCTTCATCACGGCGAGAAAGTCCTCGAAGCAGTGGCTCGATGGGGTTACTGGGACCCCGAGGATCGCAAGGACAATTTATTAATTATCAAAAGGGACGTACTCTACAGGGACATAGCACCGCGGGTAATAAATTTTATTAAATTCGACACAATTTTTAAGAAAGAACGCTTCACACTGGTCCGTGTGAATTTTTTTAAACAATTTCTACTATTTTTAGTGATTTGTTTGTCCAGGTTGGACGATAACTTGCATATCAATACGTGTTCTTAAGGCGAAGCGAATGACACGCTCTCCTTTGTCCCACGTGACACCTGGTGTGATGTTAATCACACCCACGTGTTCGTTTTTAATCTTCGCAAAAAAAAAATGGGCCAATTTATACTTATTCTCGAAAAATATTATTTAACATTTGACAGTGAAAGCTCATTTCATTTGTCGAATGATGCCTTGTCCACTTACCATCTAAATTTTTCATGTTATTAACTGTTTATTAGTTACAACCATTTGTTTATCTAACGTAGAAGTAACAAACGATTATAATTTCAAAAAGGTTAATATCATTAAAAGAAACTCCTCGGTGAATCGATAAATCGTCTTCCAATACACGCAATGAGCTGTCAATTGTCACAATCGGACCAACATTATCCTTTATTATTCTTAAAAACTGGATAAAATAAATCCTCATCGAACGTCGAATATATCATAACATTAAATTAAACCATCTAAAGTTGTAAAAACGCTTTTAATAATTTATCACCGATTTGACTATTCTATCTACCGTCGTTAATACTCAGAGAAATATTTCGTGAAAGAAATAAACATTTCTTCTCGTCAATGATAATTTTTTTGATTTAACTAAATTTCAATCGAATCAATAATCAAATCAACTAAATATTTCTCTATTCCTTAAATAAACAAACAAAAATCCTACCAAATATTGCGTGAATTGTTATGACAGTTATCATCGTCAAATAAAACGAAGGAGTGTAGTAAGAAAATTTCTCTTTGAACAATGCGATAAATTAATTGAGCAATTGACGACGTTGAGCTAACCGCTTTTCTCTGCTTCTTTAAATTGCTACTTTTACTGTTGGCCCATCGCGCGAGTACCCAAAACGAATAAATTAATAACGGCAGGGGTACAATATATATATGTGGGTATGTAGTAGCTCGCAGGTGCTGATGAACTCGGTGAACGCGAACGTGTGAACACTTGGAGGGTTCATGGTCGATGCATTAACTTAACGAGGGCGAAACTTTCCCAGCACTTGATCCCAACACACTGAGCTACTCGGCTTATAGTAAACGTCGTAACCGGGTAACCGGTACGAATGAAATTGCGTGAGTCAGGTTTAAAGAAACAAACGTCTGTCGTTGCTTGTGTCTCTACTAAGAGAGTACAATATACGTACGCGTACTTATATACTCGATAAAAGCCGAAAACAGGATGTAGCCTAATTGTACTTGATGTAGTCGCACACGCCCCGCTACGTACTATGAATTTTGTCACTTTGTAGTTACGCCCAATACTATGGTCTAGCTCTGCCAAAAGAACTGGAATTGTTTATTTGTTTTGTTTTTTTCTGAAGGACTTTTATTTTTAAATAATGAAAATGATGATGAATCATTTGACACGAATAAATAGAATTTATTTTCGTTGGTTATTTAGAAAAATAGAAAATTTGATGTTTTCTAATTTTGTTTACTTTTCAATTGAAAAAAAAAAACAGAATAATAATGATATATTAGTTACGAATATATGAATGAGATACAAATCTATCGAACTTAATTTAATCTATCCTAACCTAATCTATCGAATTAAATAAAATATTTAAGGTAAATCTTTCGGATGTACCTCTGTGAAACTTAAGGGGTACATTTTCTTATATCAGAGTTGAAACCCTTTTTAATGCCATTACTAAGTTTCAAAATTGGTTACGGACTAAATTACCGAGAGCCGTAGCAGTACTAACAGTAATCGTAGCAGAAGTAACAGTAGTAGTAGTGTGATTTATTGGACTCCGAATGTGTATGTTAACTTATCGCGTTAGTTACGTAAGATTGTATTGTGACGATAGAAAGGCCATCGGATCATTCACCAGAGTCCTTCACTCAGCTTTTCCGTGGTTTATGCTTTTGTATAATTTTTTCATATTGCCTGATAAAATAATAATCAATAAGTCAAGAGTAGAAACGCAAAGTGATAATAACTTATTTTATTTTATTGGGATGGTCGAGATGAAAGGATTTGGTGTATGGCGCGAGTGGAGAGTTTGTGTTTTACATTGTTTCGTCGTTGAGAGAAGATTATTGTGTGGAAAAGAGATTTTATGCATGGGCTCTCATGGGAAACAAACCAAATCCACACATTATAACTTCAAAGAAGTTGTCGCAACATTTTTTGTATTAGTTCGTTAGCTGACTAGTGTGCATGGCGAGGACTATCTTAATTTAATATCTTATATAATCTCACTCTCTTTCTCTCTGTTTCTCTTTCTTTCGTAGGTCAAACCACCGATGACAATTTCCGGTGAGCTCAAATTCGCCGACACGAAGACAAAGAACTTCAAGACTTATCTGTTCGAGTTTAGTCAGGCGAAGCTGTGCTGCTACAAGGACAAAGTGTGCGCTGTTAAACTTCACGAGTGGAGAATCGAGGACATTGTCTGGTATTTGGGACACGAGCCTAAGCGCAATCCTCAGATGGGGTAACAATAACGAATTATAGCGTTAAAACGTATTAAATGTTATTACAGAAAAAAACGAAAAATCTAATAATGATAATTTTTGTTTATTTTTGTACAGGTGGTCCATAACTTTCATTGTAAAAAATAATAAACCCACAAGGTAACTCTTTCTTTTCCGATCTATTTAATTTTCGTTGCAATTATTTAATAGATTTTATAATTTAATTTTGATTTATTTCTTCTTATCGAATTATTTTGTCACCAGGTGCAAGGAAACTCCATTCTTCGGTTATACTTTAGCCGGAGCATCGATCGTCGATCAATACAAGTGGCTTGCCGCAATGATATTTGGAGAATACCAAATGAACCTCAGACCTTCAGCTGTCAACCTCATGGATCCGTGAAAAATTATGTGATTCAGAAAATAAAACTCAAGCATGCACGTATCAGTGACTATAACCAATGAAATTCGAACTTTTACGATAGAAAGACGAAGATCGTGCTATGCGTGATTATAATAACTGATGCAACTGTCAAGTATTGCAATGACTATCGACACTTGAGATGAGTCTACTCTTGCCATCGTAAGTGAAGAAGAACGTTAAGATTTTTTTTCTTTTCATAAACGAAAGAAAATTCGCTTAATGGAGAAAAAATCGTCACGAGAAGAATAGAATATTTGTATTTAGGCGTATACGATATACGTACTCTTGTTATCGGTCGCCGTTACAGCGATTTGTTAAACAATAATAAAATGCTAATAAAATGTGATAATCTATGCTGGTTTTTTTTATTATCATTACCATCGACGATAATCACGAATCAGCAAAAGAAGATCATAAATACAATACCGTAATTGATCATCTTGAAATGCTTTATTATTATCCTCTTAATAAATTACATCGCCGTCCTTGTATATTATTTATATTTAAAAAAAACGAGAAATTAATTGTTGGCTTTACGAGTGAAGAATACTAAAAGCTAATGAGCATTTCTCGTCCGCTTCTCAACTCGTTCAATTACTTGAAATTAATGTATCTTCTACACTTGTATTGCACAACAATTTTTCATTACGGATACGCACGACATTACAACGAAAACCTACGAACTAAGCGGCTTAATGTTCAACGTCCTTGATATGTCTCTTATCCTAACGAATAAAATTTATTTAACTTTCCAAACGAATGACGACGAAGAGTGTAAAGCTGTTCTCCGTCGACAGCCTCTTCTAAAAAATAACTTACCATTATTATTTTTAATCGTTAATATTTATAAATAAACGTAAATATCGTATTGGGGATTCCTCCCGGTTTACCAAGGACAAAATTGTCGGCCTCATTTAAGTAATAATATTTATCAAATTTACATTCCTCGATAACATTTCTGTCTATTTTAGATCAAAAAGTAGAAAATGGCCTATCATATATCCTTGAAGTTTAGAAAGGAAGCCGTTTACTTTTTACAATTCAACGTATACGTAATACATTCATACATTCATTTCGCGTATAATCACACACACACACACACACGCGCGCGCGCGCGCGTACGCATACGCACTTACTTCCACTTAACGAAACTACTATAAATCTAGAAATACTGAAGTTTTGCACGAAGGATATGTCAATTGTGCCTCGCGCGAATGAAACATGGCGCGATTATTTTGGTTATTGGCTTGTGGTATTGCTAATTAAATTGTTTAAAGAAAAAATATTTAAAACTTGGGTCATCGTCTACCGAGATTCGGATTATAAATCGGTCGGGAATCAAGAGGATTCGCGATAGAACTTGTATTCGTTCGGACTTGTATGTATTTTGGTCTTTTGTCACGTGTGCTCCAATGCAAATAGCAATACCATCCGGCAATAATCGCGCCTGCACCGTTGCAGGCAGATGAAAATATCAATAGTATCGTCAAGATTCCCTCAACTTCGGGACAATTGAGGTCGACGTATCTCAGCACCGGTTCCGAGGGGCTTGCGAGCTCTGTACGCGTACGACAGGCACATGTCGCGTTTCTCACTCGCGCCGGAGTGCATTCCAGGCCGGTAAGTTTCACGAGGTGCAACGCAGCCGCCACGCAAGCTAAAACACAGGCGACTGTTGCCAAGACTCCGAGGAAAACACTCAACGTCTGAAACAACAATGATTCAAATGACATTTTTTTTTTTTTGTTAAATCTGTCGATTTTTTCAATCTGCCATGGAATTCAATTAATTATTCTATACCTTTGTAAATGTAAGACAGAGGCCTGGGCTCATTCCAGGATATTCCTTCTTGAAACAGCACAGCAAACATATTCCAAAGCTTCCTGACAACAACAGCTGAAAAGTAAGATAATTCGTTTGATTAAATTTCTTTATTAATTTTTTTAAAACCAAAGTCATTATAATTGGTTAATTATAATTTGCTTTATTACTTAAATAAATGATTACCGGCATTCCACTCCAGTATGGATTATTCGTAATTGGTAAATTTGGTGCCCACAATAATAGCCATAGCGCTAACGACGTTATTGCGAGTCCTAGAATAGTTTGTAGAGTCGCGAGGGTTCGGGCAAGCCGACAATGACGTATAAGGGGTGGTTGCGCTTTCCTCGTAACTGTAATAAAAGAATTTATCGATTAATCGATCGTTTTCAACAATTCAAACTAAGTAATTATAAATTATTTTATTACTGATGAAAGTTGAAGCATAAAATTCATATTGCTAATTCATCAACTCCGGAAATATAATGTAATAGACGATATTGCGATTGGCGATCTACTACGACAGGTAGGAAAGGGAACTAACTTCCTGGAGAGGGTACACGCATTTGTAGTTGATCCGTTCCGCGCACCTTTTCCGAAGAGCTAAGTGAACCACGCGGAGTGGAAAGCCACAAAGTTTCCAATCGCAATGCGATACGTACGACCTCGCTGTCGCTCCGTACAAGGCAAACCCGGGTTCGAGGCACCGAATCGCACGTCCTTGCGTCTCTTATCGCAGCAGAAGCAAGTAATCTATGTTGCAATATTATTATAATCCTCTCGTACTTTCTAAAGTCCCCAGTTTTGGATCCCCTGGATGAATAAACCGGCTATAACAAATTTTTCTTTCATTTATTTTGTACAATGAATTGTTCTAGTTTAAGCTTTCTTATCACTTTTATGCAACAGAAAGAGACTGTGAGACTCGTTGTCTACGTTCTGACCTAAACATTTTTACAAAAAAATATTGAACCTTTCAAAGAGGGGAAACTTTTTGTTGGAAACGAACAGCGTTCGTCTGTTTTTATTTGTACGAACAATGTTCCTGCAATAAATTTCCTTTTGTACGATTAATGAAAATAAAGTTTAACGTGGCTCTTCTAATGATTTCAGAATATTTTTGACTCGCAATTCGTTACCCAGACCTTTCGTGGAAATTACGTATCAAACATCCATATCCGAAGGGTTAAATCGACAATATTAAATTTCACCATTTTATTATTGTTATTTCAGCTTGCATCTCTCTGACTCTCTTTAGCTTTAATAACAAAACTAACAGTCGTTAAGTATTCACAAACTAAATAACAAGGAAGAATAGAACGTGTCGACGGTTCGGAATGTCCGATTGTTCTGGGATTTCCTTTTTTCTCAAGTTTCACGCATTCCCCTCGAGAAATACGGAATACATTGTCAGACTCACTGAACCGTGGATTCTCGGAGATACAACGAGTAGGTATATATATATATACATATTGCGAGAAACCTTAGGCGAGTTCTTATACGTGCACATTTTCACGATTGAGCGGAGAGGCAGCCAGCGAGTTAATCGCAACCCCATTGACTGCCATGACTATCCGAGTGTGTTCATCGGCCGAGAGTCCATGGGCTTATAATCCATCACGTGCGGTGCAGAGGAAATAGCTATAATCCTCCTGTCGTGAACTTTTCCGCGTATGCACGTCAGCAAAACTATTTTATTTTATGAGGCGTTATTATATTGTATACGAATCCTAAATTTCTAAGTATTCGCACGTCTGAGAAGAGTCAATGAACTCGATTAAAAGGTGCACACGTTGCTATGCATACGATACGGTTGAGGGTTAAATTACATCCCCAAATTCAAGGGCGAAACATTTAGTCGGTTTGTCACTTTTGTGTAGTTAGAATCGTTATAACGTACATTTTTTCTCAACTTTCATCATTTCCTCTTTTCAAAACGCTACTTACTTTTTTCTCTACGTTTTTCTTTTATCATAGAGTGATATAATTTATTTTTTGAAATTGGTTTTCCAACTTTTTTTCCGCTACATTTTTTTATCATAATGATATGATTTATTTTTTAAAACTGGTTCTCGCAATTTTTTCATAAATTATTGTTTATATTTTTAACCAGTACAAAGTCGATTATATGAGGAATAATCAGAAAAAAAAAGCGGAACGTTTGGGTCAAGATTCGAACCCGGATTCTTCCGATTACCAATCGACTGTTGAATTGTCCTCACATATCGAATATTCCGCAACGTTACAATTTGTGAACATAATTTTTGCAATTATCATCAAAACTTTATTTACTTTAAACGTTTGAATTTTCTAAATTGTGGCATTGTGTTTAATAAAATTAATGAAATATCAGTTAAGATTTGTGGAAGTTAGAATCAGTCGAAGATGCCTTCGGTCGCTTTAACCCAGGAGTGTAGAATCATGGAAGATAATATTGAATTGATGTTAATTCGAATGGAAATTATGCAGATTTCTTAGACATAATCCAAAAATGTTGATCGATGTCTCGAAAAAAAAAATATATAATCGCTCGTGCGATGTCCCAACGACTGTTCGTTATGAAGCAAACGTTACATCTGTGTGGAAACTTATGGGATCGGTGCATATGTTATAAGTTTCATTGTTATTTATTACAGAAAGACACAAAGAGTGACAGGGAAAAGAGTCTGGCCCCGATGCATAAATAATTATACACGCATGAAGACAACGACAGCGATATTATTGCGTAAGTACACTTTAGGAATACAGAGTTTACCTACATAGTGCGCAACATTGTAATTACACTCTCGAAGTGAATCTCAGGTACTGTCTTAGCTTCGATTGTACCGTGATTAACCGTGAATTGACGAAGATTCTCTTGGGGTTGTAAAATTCGATTACGCTCTTTTAGCGACAATGCTAACTCGATAATGTTGCACTATAAATTAATGTAATGCAATTAACATTTGTTGCGTAATTAATAAAAATTTATACATACGCGACAGCGTCTCAATAACAAATTAATATGACATTAAAAGTACAAGATTTAATGATCAACAAAAAAGAAATACAAGATAACGAAATTCAATTTAAAAAAAGAAGAATACAAGATTGAATAATTGTAATATCAGACGGAGCAACGATTTTCTGGGTTTTCCGACTGCTTTAATGTTTTGCAGAAGAGTTCTCTACACATCGGCTTATTTGATATGAGAAAGACGTTGATACTGTGTCAAAGTTTTTCACGATCAAAATATCACCGTTGGTGGATATTTCATTGTAAAAACCTATAATGCGATACGATACAACAATGCAATTTACGATTGGCGATTTGCTATTTTTTTACGGCTGATCTAGTGCTTCGATATTTTGCAGAAGAGTTCTCTACACGTCGGTTTGTTTAAGACGATCTGGTCTGTCAAGGTTTTTCGGGATGTTGATATCTCCGTTGGTGGATATTTCATTGTAAAAATCTACAATGCGATACATTACAACAATACGATCTAGAATTAGCGATACAGTGTCCATCTCATAAAACTAGACAGCTCAAAGGCAACATTAAAGTTTATTGATTGTCGCTCTATAAACGAGAGCCATGATTCCTAAATTTCAAATTAAAAGATAACAGCTTCGAGATATCTAGTTTCATGTGGTGCTCACTATAAGTCTTAAAGGCAGAAGTCGCGTGAAAATAGTTTTCAATAATCCTTCGTCATCTCTTAGCCCACGAATCTGGACGAATATGTAATCATCAAAAAAAAAATTCGTGAGTATGCCAGTGAGTGACACTGGCAGAGGTGACAAAACATTTAGTGACAAGCCTCGGATCGGTAATAAATCATTCGGCAGCCGGTCGCGCTACTCTCAGCGTTACTCACCGATTGACTTTTACCCGAGCCAAGGTAGAACGATTGTTTTTTTTTATCGCACATAGACCGACTATTACTGTTAATTTAAAAATCTGACTAACAATGGATAGAATTGATGATTTAATAGAATTTTTTAATATCCCCGAGTTGAAAATCTGCACCGTCGCATCCAGAGTGAATCAGGCCCTGCTAAGGCCCTGTCAGGATAAACACGGCATCTATACAGGGCCTTACGCGTGCCCGATGTAACGCTACTCTGGTAGCGTCTCGTACAACCCTCCAACCGATCTTTGAATCTACTCATTTATTTCTCGAGGACTTTTGTTGACGATACTAGACGATATTATTATTTAATACGTTAACGATAAAGTCAAATAAATATTATGACAATCGTGTGATACTTTGTAAAACAATAAATCGAGTCGGTGTGTGAACTAAAGACGACTTCCGGGTAGCCAGAAGCCTTTGGTCGAGCCAAAACTCTGCGAAGCGTGTAAATCGAGAGCTGAAAGTACACATAAGATATATCGAAACGAAAGGAAACGAGGCGAAGTGTGATAGCAGAACGCGGTAACGTCCCAGTTCATTCCCCTGGGTATAGCAACGCGATTTATGGACTGGAAACTGAAAAGGTGGAGGTGCTGTGTGCGTATACTATATCGGAATCGTTCGGTTCACCATTTAGCAGTAGCTACATCACAGCACTCTCGGTTTTACGTGGGATAATAACCCTTTTTCGTGACACACGCGAACGTGGAGATACTTCAAAGAGAATATCGCGACGGTTAGTACCTACACGTTTACAAAGAGGAATCTCTCTAAGCAGACAAACGTAAAAATCCTATCCAGATTGTACACGCTTCATGTATTCGGTGACTAAAGAAGTGTAATGCATGAATCATCGCGATGATTCATGATCAGTATTTGTGATTATAAACATAATGGTATTTTTATTTTTCAATATACAGCGTGCCTTAACACGTAGAGAAATATTTCCTTCAGAAAGTATACTGTTAAAAAAAAATCCAAGATAATATTACGACACATGTACAGGAAGCTTCTATGCAAAACTCTTTTATGAAATTCCAAACGCGTCGTTGAATATTAAACAACTGATATTTTCAAAGTGATGTCATCGAACAGTAATCTCGCTATACATCTGCATTTTGAATACAAATTGATAGTAATATTACCCTATAAACCTATAATTTTATTAAAGAGGTATATAGTATACCAAATAATGTTATTACTCTCGATGGGTACATGCGTTTCATTGGCATGGCACGAATATGCCAGTTTCTATACGTGCGATGTACTCCGAATCGCCTAAAGATGCTTTAACAGAACTGGGTACACAGATTCTGTGCATCGTAACGTCCATTCTTGTCCTAGATTCTATATATTAGGTGAGATTTAAGAGAGATAAAGCGTTTAAAAAAAATATATGAGAAGCACGGTTGTGTATACACGCGTCATTAAATATTAAACAACTGGCATGTTCAAAGTGATGTCATCGAACAGTAATTTCGCTATACATCTGTATTTTGAATACAAATTGATAGTAATATTACCCTATAAACCTATAATTTTACTAAAGAGGTATATAATATACCAAATAATGTTATTACTTCCAATGGGTATATGCGTTTCATTGGCATGGCACGAATATGCCAGTTTCTATACGTGCGATGTACTCCGAATCGCCTAAAGATGCCTTAACAGAACTGGGTACACAAATTCTGTGCATCGTAACCTCCATTTTTGTCCTGGATTCTGTATATTAGGTGACATTTTGGGAAGATAAAAGCGTTTTAAAAAAATGTATGAGAAGTACAGTTGTGTATGTACGCGCAATTAAATATAAAACAACTGATATTTTCAAAGTGTTATCATCGAACAGTATACATCTGTATTTTGAATGCAAATAATAATATTATGACGTTACAAGTTTCTCGGGTTTGTCATTAAATTTCGAATGAAATTTCGAATTTAAATTCACCATTGATTACACGATCGTCGATAGTACTTTCAAACAATAATTTATTTTTATACCAAACAATTGATGATAAATTAACTTTAAAGAAATTGTTAAAAATTGAAAAAGAAAAATTAATTTCTTTCATAAGGAAAATCACATTTCTGTTAGATTAATACACATCTCGAGAGACCCATACATACCTTCTATGTTTTTATTATTCTGATATATTACTCGTGGTCTATAGTGTCCGAAAAGTTATTCCCGGATACGCGTTGCCTGCGTTGGGTCATACGATGAAAGAAGAGATTCTATAAATATATAGGACATGGTAAATGTGCAAGAGACGCGACGCGATATCCACGTACACTACGGGTTAGAAGGCTACGGGATCGTTTCACTGGACTCTCAGTGGCTTATGTTTCACCGGGAGTGCAACCAGAACCGGAACAGAACTGGTTTACAAGGCACAGTGTAAATCTCCGGAGTCTACAGGGGTTGCGTGTGTGACACTCCGCGCGTCTCCGGTATATCCGGCTCATCCGATCCATTTCCGGTTATATGGAAAATCTCGAATAACGAATGAATAAATAACAATGAAAGCAGGTCGCGTTTATGCAAAATCTCATAAAACTCATAACGTCTCTGTTAATTTTTTCATTCGTTCGTATTTGCGCTCGATCAATATTCTGTGTACAGCTGCTGATTAGTCTCGACGGTAATTCGATCGATGCAGTGGCGCGTTCCAGACTCGCCTCGTGCACAGAATTTCTATACACTCTTTATCCATTCTGATGTATGCAGCTCTCCGATAGAGCGTAAATTCTATGGGAGTTTATGCTTCCAACTAACAACGTACCGTACATTTATCTTTTCTTCTTTTATCGACTGCTGGACGAATATATTTAATAACGAATTAATAGTTGATCAGCAACGAATAAATTATTAAACAATATATTTACTCAATAAATAAAGTAACATAAAATAGAATAATTAATGAAATATTTGTATGATTTACCATCGAATTAAAGACAAAATATAAATACCAAAAATAAAGCAAATTATTAAGTAAATACAGTGTAAAACTAATTTATTTATTTATTATTTATGGAATTTAATGTTGATATGGAAATTAAAATATCAAAATATCGTGAAACACACGTCGACGAGATAATATTAAAATATTATTGCGGTTTATTCGTAATAATATCCAATTTTATAGTCAGACTGCAATTATCGCGTCCGCGATGTACTTGCTGATAATAGCCATGCGCGAGAGGTTTCTATTGCGCAAAGCCGCACCTGTCGTTAAACCGTGCCACGACAATCGGCATCACGTTCACTTCGTGGTAGTACGTTTTGCCGAGTAACGAGACAGGCAGGACAAATCAGAGAATCAGACGATACGGGTCTCTACAGGTAAATCGCTAGCATGTTGCCTCTCGGATACTCGGTACACGCAAAATCGATTATTCATCGATTTCCACGAGCTCTCTGGCATTGATACAAGCACGTAACTGACCTTGATTGCTCGTGCAACTCACGCGACGCACATTTCGCAGGCTATGTTAACGATATTTTACGACATAAGAGAAAAAACTCTTTGAATGAGCATAAAAATTCCATCACGCGACGAATTAAGGTAAATCCCAAACATAACAATTTTTTAATATCCTAACGAAAAATACCTGGCGTCAAAATACCGGTAGTAACACTTTAATACACGCTTCGTATTTTATAACGATCTCTCGAGATATCACTCTTGTTATCTCGAGATGACACAACGAGAGACACGAAGTGAGTATTAAAGTGCGATATGCGTGTGAGAAGAATGAGCCTTGTAAATTATTTCCTTCCGACTCACATTTCTTATGAAACCGAGAGTAGAAATCGGTATAAAATCTATCATTCATTTCTCTACTAAAAAACAACTCTGCCCCGATATAATTTCGCAATACTTCTCTAATTTATTACAACTGTAATATAATACAGCGCTATTCGATGACAATTCTACCGCGACACAACTCTACGGCGCTGCTTAAAAATTCTAATGATAAATAAAGCGAGAAGTTGGCCCAAGATGTTTTCCGAAATTAAATCACGGTAGAGTTTTTTTTTGGTACATGAAGAAAACAGAAAGAAAAAATTGGGATGGTTACGTCCCAAATAACAATCAACCAACTACATATCAATGTACATTGACCGTTTCCGGTCTCTCTTCCGTAGAATTTCACAGCGATAACACTGGATAAAATGTATCCAGGTGAGTTTTAAATGGTAACTGTGTGAAAATTATACGTCCGATCGGGACCAAAAAATACACTTTTTTACTCAAAAAATCATAACTTCTTCATTTTATAATATTTTTTAGCAAAATTTGGAGACGATACTTTTAAGATGTGGTACTTTAAGGGAAAAAATAGTATTAAAATATGCGTTTGAAAAAAGGTATTTTTTAATTTACCCGAGCCCGCGCACAATGTTTTATCACCGGCTGCCAGTTCGATACTTCCGCTTTATACAAATGTCTAACGATCTGTACTTGTAGGGAATACTTTAGGCCCTTGGTAGATGGTAGGACAAGGTGTATTCGAACCAGGCCCTTATCGATATTTAGGTTCAAACTTAATCGATGGGTGTCCCCAGCGTGACCACAAAGAGTTAAATATGCTCCTATACATTTACTTGGTTTTACCAACCAACCAGGGATGGACAATATTTAAATAAAATGATATTTAAAATACTTTTTGACTCGAATAAAATTAATTTGAGATCATTGATTTTTAATAATCTCATCATTCCTTATTATTAAAAATCATTCACGATTATTCCAAGTGAAAGAAAATATTTTGACTACATTTCTAGTCGAATATTGCACAATCCTCGAATCAACTAGTCGATTAGCCCAACTACACTGGTTGATCGGATTAATCAGTTGGATGGAACAACAGGTTAGTTACCCAATCAAGTAAATTTATTAACAAGTATTTAACCGAGTAGTCGGTTGCTGCAACTAACCATTTGTTCTTCGTGTAGAGAAACTAATAACAGATTTCTAAATGTTCCGAGAAATCAAGGAACCAGAGAGTTAATAATTATAAAAAATTACAAAAGAAACGATAAGCAGATCGATAAAAATCAATATTTGTTGTGAATAGAATGAAATGTGTCGTATAATGAGAATTGTATGTGTCATGAGCTTAATAATGGTTTCGGAGTTTCATAACGTAGATATGCTGTGTCACGATCTGAAGATATAAATCATTCGGAATTCTCACAGCTAGAGTTTTCGTCTGGGTTCAGTGTGAGCTCGAGTATTTTACATAGTTGATGAGTGATGAGAGAGTCAATCGACAATGCTAAGGGTACCAAACGACCTCCAAAAGCCGAGGGTTGAATGAATTCAATTTTTTAAGTGACTTTGAAAAATTACCGATCATTAAAAAATATTATTTTAATATAAATTTCTTTTATTTCTGTAAAATATCAAGTAAAAAAAATCTTTTAGTTTCATCGATGAAACCCTTAACTGCATCCCAGTTGTTGATTTATGGTTCTACATTCCTGAAATTCGAGTGACCCAAGGCATATTCGACTGACTCTGAATTTCACAAATGCCAGAATGTGTATAAAATTCCTTAAATAAAAGAATGAAATATTTTAATAATAATTTTTCAAGTTATGTCCATAGATGTAAGCAAAATTTTTTAAGAAAAGTGCAGCAACGAACTTTTTCATCTCCATGATAGAAAAAAATGTAGAGACACGAGTAAGTTGTTTTTTAAAAAAGGAAAACATAAACTTTAAGACGTAAAATATATTATAATGATGCCAATTGCACAAAAATAGCAACCGACTGAACTCTTTGTCCGATTCACTCGGACTTTGTTGGATATAGATGACGATTGAATCGTTTAAAAGAGAGTTTTAATAATAAATGCAATAATTAAAAATATTGCAAAAGAAGATAAATATTTGTCGGTTGGGAATTTTATGAATCACAAGTATTTAGTGTTACCCGGTATTGAGTGTCGTCGTAACTAATGCTTTGCGTCAGACGAATTGGTTTTTTTTTCTGTAAAAGTCTAACTGTACAGGCTAATGATTCTATACATCTTAATGTCCAGAACTTTTCATGTCCAGAAAGTTTGCGGTGCTTTGCCAGTGTGAGTAATAGAACTTCGACGAGTATGATACACGAAAATTTAAGCGAAAGAGGTAACTCACCGTTGCCAGTACGATGCATCACGATCATTCTGCTGTGCCTGAGCGAATTTCTTGTTGGTGTGTGCCTTCCAGCTATTTGGGAAGCCGCCAGGTTAACAGGTACGGTCGTTGACAGACAATTGGCCATTGAAGGCGCTCTGCCGAGTTCTTTATCTCTTTCCGAGTGTGTTACCCATCCTATATTACCGGTTGACATTGCTCCTGAGAATAAAAAGTAAATAAATAAATTGAAATTAATAATTAGATTAATTAATTTGATCGTTAACTCGTCGATAAATAAATGTATTCGTCATTTAATATGTTTTGTCAACTGAAACGACTGATGGCCATGGAGCCATTTGAATGATTTTAATCTTCCATCAACGAATGATTCATTTTTCTTTAGAAACCTTTAATTAAAATCTTTGATCAAAGACGTTGATACAAGGAAACCGGGGAATCCCACTTTTTTTTACATAAAATAAACATATTTCCTCTTCGTTACTGAGGTGAGAAACAATTGAGTCGTCATAGTGCCAACTCACCGGAGACTTTGGTACCTTGAATCTTCGAAACGTTGCCCACGCTCACTGCACTGCTCACTCGGTTGTTGTTATTGGAAGTCGACGAATTCGTTGTTCCGTCACTGTTTTCCCGCACCTGCTGACTCAAGTTTCCAACGCTCAACGCAGACGTCACGCAAGGCGGCATCGCCGCTATGTCCTACGCAACGAATAAAAAGATAATAATTATGTATTACTGAAATCAACGAAGAAGAAATAATTATTCAATATTACTTCAACTTTAATTCTGAATAAATGGATTCGTTTAATAAAAAAAAATACACTTGAGCGAAACACGGAATGAAAAATTGGACTTTTATGTTAATTCTTATAGAATTTACTGCCGGCTAGTTAGTTTATTGATAAAAATAAACAAGAAAACAATAGGTGGTCACGTGAGTATTTCAAATATCGCACCTTAAAGTTGTCATAGAAGCTCACTGGACGACTTCTACCATTGCACTGACCGTCCTCGTCCTGATGCATCGCAACTCCACCTCCTGCGGTTCCACCGGCTGCACCGCTCGTCGGGGCGTAAGCCTCCGGCGCGCGCACCTCCTTTGACATCCTTTTCCAATGCACTTCCTATTTTCTTCGCTAAATATCCGGTAGTACACTCGTAGCACTACCCCCTTCTGTCTCTCGGGCTACCAGACACAGCGTATTTACCACCAACGCTATTTTTAAACCGACTGTACACGCTTTTATAATTGCGTGAATTAATATGCTGTGGGTACCGCCGTCGAGAGGTGGTCGCACGTGTTTTCAGGAAGCACTTTGCACTCTGACAAATCGAACGTAATTTATTTTTATCCAAAAATAAATTAATTCAAATATTTGTTTATTTCTATTTATATTTGTTTCGGACAAATTTAAATGAAAAATTCTTCTTGATTGAAATTTTTATTGATTGAGCTATTATTGTTATTTCATTAACCTTTTCTTTCACGCAGAAATTAATTACGACGCAAACATTCTTTTAGTGAATTAATTTTAATCATTTATCGAGATTAAAAAGTAACGAGATTAATGTTTCGAGAGCACTTTATGGCAACTTTGCGGTGACGAGTCCTTGAATGAAATATATATAAAATATATAATCTTCGGTGTCTCCGGTAAGTCACGCACGCTGAACGGAAACGAGTAGTGTGTCCTCGCACGCTAGCTCGTCTCACTATTCGTCATCGTGACAGCGAGCGTAACGAGATCCAGAATAGTCGTAGGAACAGCATTGGCAGCACGTGCTCCGCCACGTGTCTTGACTATCGGTCACTCCGTGAACGTCTGGAAAATTGAGAAAAATCGTGTATCTCAGTTCGGGCGATAAATCCTCCTGTATTCTTTATGAGCACAATTTTATTTAAGAGCAGAGTTGCAATGATATCATTGCAACATACCGATCGATTTAGCAGTCTTGCGCAGCCAAATAGAAATAATCAATCTTCATTTATGTGTGAAATACGATTCCACGGGGAACGAAACTTTCGTTCCTCCGAACAACTGCATGATTAAGGTCTCGATTAAGGCCTCGGGACCGCAGCGGTGAGAATGGATCCGGCGGTGGGCGATGTTCAGATGGAGGTTATGTATGACATGCGTGCGTCACACACGCACTACCACATTGTGAAACTTTGTCATAAATATCACACTTTGAAAATTCATATCTCGGAAACGTATGAGTGAACGATTCTGTAATCTGATCGAGAAAATTGTGAATATTTTTTTTTATAACATAATCGTTTTTTATAAAGATCTGTCTCGAGATAAAGGCTTAATTAGTAAGAATGTGACATTAACTGCAACATAGCAAATGCGATGCATGTAAATCAATCGAGTTTCAACATCATTTATCTCCGGATTGTGTGAGATGATGATTCTAAAATTTTAAACAAATTTAGATCCTATTGTGAATGAAATTCTATTCAAATTTCAGAAATATCTGTCTCAAGTGGTTCTACCTGGGTACTACGTTAGATATATTCCGGGCGATTAATTTTGTGAGACAAACACATTGGTTGGTTGCTCACCAATTATTTGGTTGCGTCAATAAATTATTTGATTGAATCAATTAATTGATTAGCAGCTGACTGACTTATCGATGCAACCAACTAATTGATAAATGACCTAACCAAATAAATCGTCAAAAGGGTCTTGAACTATGCAGTTGGTTGGAGCAACCAATCGTTTCTTTCCATCTGGAAACAGTGAAATATTAAAAGGGTACGGTTGCTTCGCTACAATATTGCACGGAGTGGGGTAGACGTATCGATTGTAGCAACCTTTTAGCTTTACGAAAACTTTTTTCAATTTCATTAATCCGTATTTCATCAAATTGGCAAAATTAGTTTCTGGTTTATTGGGTCAACACTCATCCGGTTTGTAGAGAAAAGTACGCTTACTTCATTCGAATTTTTATTTTAAATTATTAAAGTTCTACTTTTTGTGCAACGTGTACTCAAAGCTGATGGATATGCACGTGGAAAGTCAAGGAAACTGGTCGACGTCAAAGGAATGTAACAATTTTGTCCACTAGTTTCTGTTTGATCGGAATAAAAGTTAACAGAGATCGGAAGATATACTTTGAGACAGCTTGTGTTCGACTTAATAAAATTATTGACGGTTTAGTCTTTCTGATTCGTCGAAGGAACGAAAGACGTTTCGACGTTTATCTCTTTTCACAGCTAAACCGTACGCTGAACATTTTTCTCTCGCACACTAACTCACGCATTCGGCTTATCTCCGTTCCCCTCACGCATTTTTGGCACACGATATCCTTAATACGGATCGTAATTTAAATCGTCTCACTCGTAATGGGATATATCTCGATGTTATTACATCGATGAAAAATTAATTGATTCAATAGTAATTTTGTATTACGGATTGCCCCGTAAACACACGAATAAAAAGGGTTTGTTGCTCCAATTGATTGCATACGCCTTGTGTGATTGATTGTCAAAGCTTCAGTCTTTGTCGATGCAATAAACTAATTGTTTGGCAATCAACTAATTTGTTAACCCAATCGATTAATTTATTGTAATTTCTAAATTTCTTATTCGGTACACTACGAGATGCTGCATCCATCTTAAATAAAAATTTTCGATAACAACAACGATTCTGAACGTGAAAATACTTTAAATGATTAATTTATAAAAATGTATATTTTCAAGTAGAAAAAAATGGCCGTTTTGCTTTAAGGTGATAAGCAGAAATTTTGTTCAACGACAATAAACGCGTTATACCGTTGAATGAAACGTACAAAAATTCGGAACTCCCGGTATAATGAATCGAGCATTCCTACGCTAGGAGTTCCCGCGATGAAATACAATATAATCGACCGATTGGTTCACAGAACCAGTTGAGGATCACGTGGGTCGTGGTTCACAGGTAAACGACAGCGCGTTTGGTATTTCCTCCCACACTTGGCGGTTTGAATAACCGTGTTACCGCGGAATCGAAGTATCTCTGGGTTCTCGCGTCCACCCACGAGGGTTCGTTAAACCTGACGTGCGAGCTGAGTATACGTACGTAGAGAAACATACAATGCGTTGATGGAGAAATTACTTATTTCCAGCAGGCGTAACCCGAACACCGTACGCGCCTCGTTGACGCGGAGAGCTACCGTTGGCGCTCATAATCGTCGTCGTCGTCGTCGTCGTCATCGAAATAGGCAGTAGGTCACTTTGCTCGAACTCGCTTATACACACTTTGCAATGTCGCCTCTACCGGTATTCGCACGAGTGCTTGATTGTGCTAGCTTCGTGATAAATTTGAGATCCGTGTATCGTCCCGGTGCACTATCGAGTTGCGTAACGCCTACATCGAATACCTACGAGAACTACGGAGCACCAGTGATGATGAAAGCATCACACGATTCGAAAGTAACGATGCAGGTTAGAGATCATTTGAAAAAATTCAGAAGTTGCGAAAATATTCCTAAACATAATAATATCAATGCTGCGTTGAAATATTAATTATTTTTCTTGGAAACTTGAAAATAAAACGGTTGGTGAGACTCAAGCGGTTATTCTACGCTGAGCTTCCATCGTAGATTAACCAAAAAACGTTTCAGATTTTTTTTGTAACGTTTTTTTTTCCATCGTCATGTGAAATTTTTGAGTTTTCAAGAAAAAGTTTATACGATTCTGAATCATCAGACATTTTTTCGATCGGACAAAGTCTCTAAATGATTATAAAAACGCGAAAATTATTTTTCCATTCAATCTCTAAGAATCGAAAGATGTTGTTTTTTTTTAAACCGGTCATGATTATGTTTTTTGGATTGATGGATTGAGGATTCCATATAAAGAGATTGTAAAATCATCTAATATGCAATAATTTTCAAAAATTTATTGCTTAACTTAAAAAATCAAAAAGTAATCGTAACCTTGGAAAATATGTGTTTTTTTTTAATCGAAACAATTATGAAGACCATCAGTAAAACATTTTATAGCTAAAACTCAAACGAGAATAAATAATAATTTTCTTTTAACACTCCGTATCAATGTATTTTTCTTTTATTGATTGCAAATTCCCTTTTCAATATGTCGAAAACGCAAAATTAACCATAAAAAAACCTTCAAAAATGTCATATTTTCTTAGTTTTTCATCACCTGTAATTTTTAAAAAGTTGATAAAATAACAAAATAATGAAGATTGTATCTAGATTACATGTGTCATCGTTGTTTACGAACGAATGAAATTAACGTAAATAAAATTATTCAAAACTACTCGTAGCGAGTTTTAAAAAAAAAGTGAACGCATCAACTCGTAATTTCACTGTAATTAACTTTTTATCGCGTTGAGAATGCGACGTTCCGCTCTCACGTTCATACCAATCGCATAATTCATCAACGCTGAAAGTCTTTGATTATTTATCTTTTTTTATTATCAAATAATTTTTTCACGTTTAGCGTACATCCTTAAGATCTCAATTAATCACGAAAAAAAAGGAAATAATAAAATTACATCAGGGAAGCTTCTAAGAATGCCGATCGGTTGAATGACTATACTCTCCCCATGCTCGTGTATCTACTAAACAGAATTCTCTTTTTTTTCTCGCACCACTTGGCGTCTTTAACGAATGCCGAGCGTTGTCTCTAATTAAAGGTAATTAGCATGCGCATACTTTCATGCAAATTATTCGAGCGAACCTTCAGACTCGTGCCGAAACGCCTAAACCTCTACTTAACGTTACTCTACTGTAACGTTTGAGTCTAATATTTGTGTTAATTATGTAAATAAATAATAACGATTGAATATGTGACAAATTATAAATAGATATTTAAAAAAAATATACATATAGGATATGAAATATTATTATTTCATTAACTTAACACTTTATTACATATAGAAAATATATTTCAATGGAGATTAATATTGTTGTTGCCGTATGTAAAAATGTTTGGCACAGAACAACTGATCGAAACGCTAAATATCATTTATCTAAATAAATTTAATCGTGCGCGAGTACACTCGATTTAACTTTACGCTGTTTGAACTTCGCACGTTGAAGGCTATAAAGAGCGGAAACTTTGAACTTTTGTGCGTTATCTTGTTATGTATATTCTCCAGAGTTTACACCGTCAGCAATGTCGTTGCTGCATGTGCCAAAGTTTCGTCGTTACGATACTCGAGAAACCAAAATTTCCCTGGCAAGACCGTGAGGCACGGCAATAACTTTTATTTTATTTTTTATTTTTTTTATTTCAAGATTCCGACAAGTACAGCTGTCTCGTGCTATTTTAGTTTTTAGACTATCTGTCGGAAAATAGAAAACCATGCGACGACTGACCCACCGGCAATATCGAGAATTCTCAACCGGAAGTATAATTCTAGATTTGAGTGAAATTTTCCGTATTTGTATCTCAAGTTAACGATATATGCCGCATATCGTTAACTACAGTATATATATATATATATATATATATTAAGTATCGCAATAGATGCGCTCGTTTTATAGACCGCGCGGAGCAGACACACACGTGCTCGATGCTCGTGCTCCAGTTTGATTGTTCGAAACGCAAAACTCTCTCGCACACCGCCCGCATTGTAATCTTATCGAACTTGTCGCTTCATTATTCACGGCTCAACGACTTTAACAATGCTTCTCAGCTATTCAGCTGTTATACGTACATTTCACTATTTCTTTTATTTCTCCATAGAAATAATGTATATTCGAAAATATCATTAAAACTATCACATTTTTCGTGAAAAAAAAAATATATTTTTCATGTACAACATACGTTTTAGATATATTAATATGATATATGGGTGAACATTTATTTTTTCAAATATTTTTCACGATAAAACCGTGAGATATATCTCAAAATATATCCAAAATATATCATTTTTCGTTATAAATTTATTGAATATACGTAAAAATATAATTTCACGTATACTTTTTCCTATGAGAATGAATAAAAAAAAACATCATAAACACCTTAATTTGTTTTTACCGGTACATAACTCCAATTCTTCTATGAACCTTAGAATAATTAACACAAATTAATTCTGTCGATTCACTTAATTATTCAATTCATTAAAACTCAATAACATTTTTAAAAAAATAATATATATAGACTGGCATCACCGAAATGCCGCACGCACCGTGTCGCAGTGACAACTGAACCTGGACGGCCCGTGCGAGAGCCTCGCGCGATCGGTACGAGGCCGAAGAGAGCCCCACCAAAGTGTTCTCCAAAGCACTTGGTATACAACCGAGAACCCAACACACGGTACAGTGTGTTCGCCGCTACTCGACGATGCCGTCCACCGTGCAGGGGACCTCAAACGTCGGCCCTGAAGACAGGTGGGCGGCAGACGCGTGCGTCGATGCGTCGCACATATTCTTCCTAAAAAGAATTAACATGTTGTATAGGACGATGCGATCAAATTTCATTTGGCATTCCACCTGTGGATTTTTTGCAATAAATTTCATTCACTTCAAACTTTATCGTAGATCCATTCACCGAAAGGATAAATATTTTTTTTTTTCAATACAACATTTAATTATAAGAAAATACATTTTTTTTTCTATAATTTAGTAGAATTTAATCGAAATTCATAAAATTGATCGTTACAATGAATTGATTAAAATCATAAAATAATTTTTATTCAATATTTTATTGATTACTTGAGTTCAAATGATCCATTACGATTTTATTACGATCATATAAGCAATTGAACTTTTAACATCTGTTTCGTATTTATCGTTATAATTTTGAGGGTATTTGAAACTGAGAACCGCTGACCACCCGGTTACTTTCACATCAGCCAACGATTCAGAACGCAACTGTGAGCCGCGAAGGCATAGGTTGTATAGTCATCATCGATGCTGGTGGTGATGGTGACCAGGCGATGAGGTGATTCTTTATAGCTTTTGATGATGACAGCGAAATAAGGATCCGTAGACTTCTTTTTGGTAATACCCATCGCCGATCGTGTCTACCTTGACCGATACTTTTTTTCCGTTTAACCGTTGTCCTCTGTTATTTATTTATTTTTTCTATTATTTTTTAACTCCGTTGTTTGTGTCTTCCTATAGAAATTCTTGGAGCACTTTTATGGTCTCACGCCGCCCACTCGAAACCTCCGCGTTCATTCATTCCGGATCACTATAGCGTGTCCCGAGTTTATCATACTTTCGCGAGCCACCGCCATAGAATCCACAACAATCGATTGATATTCGATCGACAAGCGCACGTTTACGTTGTTATATATTTTTTCCTCTGTTTACAGTTGATGGATTTAAAAAATTCGTCTTCTTTGATAATTCGCGCTTCCTGGAAATTCACCACTCAACCTCAATTATCTATACCAGCGTTCTTGAAAAAACTCTGTGGAATAAGAAACGAAACAAGCGGTCGTGTGGTATGAAATTATAGAGAAGAAGAACTAAGGTACGAAATGACTTCTCGTGATCCTATCGAATGGACCTCGGGCTCTCAGAGTCCGGTTTTCGGAAAGATACCTCTAGCATTCGACGAGACATTTGTGTCACCAACTTTTCCTCGTATAGAAATTCCTTTGCTTCCCATCTGCTTTTAATATAACAATTGATAAAATTATACAACATATTGGAACAAGGATATCGGGACACAGGTTGTAATTATATTTTTGTTCTATTTAAAAAACAATGTAAAACCTTAAACATTGTTTTCCGATTATTTTATTATTTTTTAACAAATGCACCTTCATGGCCAAGTATGTTAATCAATTTTTACTTTCTCACAGAGAAGTTGTGTGAAAAATAAAAAATAAAAAGCAACGTGCAAGTTTCGACTTTGAATTCTTATCTCTTTTTAATTCTATAAATTTAAGTTTAATGAAAATTTAATGATCAAGAAAATTAAAAAATCCAAAACACCAAATTCCTTCAATATATTTTAACGTAAATTATAACCAATAGCGAAATTTTGTTATGCGCCTCATGTAACAAATTTTTTATCAATTGCTCCGGTAATTTACGAATTACATTACAAATGTTTAAATTAATTAACGAATTTAAATTTCCCAAACGTTGATAAACGTGAAAATAAAAATGCTATGTTCTATAAAATTCGAGCATGTCTTTCGATTTTTATCAAATTATATTTCAAATATCATTGAATGTTTTTATTCACGTGTGTCAAGTATTACATCGTTTCGTCAAATGCTTCGAAACGCTGTTAAAACGAAAATATTTCTAATTGCTATAAGATAGAAATATTTTTGTCCATCTTCTCTAAATTGAACATTTGGTACCACTAAAAATTAATTTGCCTGTTCTGTGTATCCATGCAAGTATCGAATAAAAATATTAATAAATACATAGCATCCTCTGAGAGACAGCAAAAAAAAACTGTATATTAATGTTTTCCTACAATAAAGTCATATTAATTAACTTCTCAAATGTCGACTTCGTGAATATACGGCGCTGCGATCTCCATCTTCTCCAAATTAAACATTTAGCACGACTAAATAATAATTTGTCTACTCTGAGTATTCGGCCATACAAGTATCGAATAAAAATATTAATAAAAAGGGAGAATTCTCTATCGGAAAGCAAAAAAAAATCATTAACGATATATTAATGTTTTCCTACAATTAAATAATTTCAATTAACTTCTTAAATGCCGAGGTCGTTAATATACGACGCGGCTATCTCCATCTTCTCCAAATTGAACATTTAGCACGACTAAATAATAATTTGTTTATTTTGAGTACTTGGATATGAAATGATGGAATAAAAATATTAATAAAAACAAAGCATTCTCTATGAGAAAGCTAAAAATCAATGAAAGTATATTAACTTTGTCTGTATAATTAAGTCATATCAATAAACCCCTCAAATATTCACCAAATTTTTTTAATTGTTCAAAATGATTCTACAAAGAAAGTTATAGAATCATCTTAACGTGTTTCATTGGTGTTTTCACAGTGAAAAAAACGAAATAACCACCACTGTCGGAATTTATTATAACGAAAAAAAAAAAATGAAGGTTATACGTTGCCAGCACAAAGTTTCCGGTACATAAGGGGTGTATCAAATATAATTAAATGTATCCTTTTTGTTTCTAAATTTTTGTACTTTGTTGAGCAAGGTCAGAACCGTTAGTCAATAAATGAAAAAAGAGATTTTTAACCGAAAGTTCGAGGTGGGTAACTGCGCACGCGTCTATGCATTCTGATGAGTTTCCTTTCGTTTGTAAACCACGGTGCATATATGTCTATCTACCAGGTTCGTGACATCAACAGAAAAACATAACACGCGGTGAGCTGGTACTCAGGAATTCAGGGAGCGAACAGCAGAGCAGAGCAGAACAGAGAGAGGATACAGCAGGCAGTATCCTCCCGGTCATGAACACCGCTGCTCCATCCCTTTTCTGCTGTTGGCTCGAGTTTTAATTCTATTCCCGTTACACAGCCTTCGGAACTCCCTGGAATTTCAAGAACCACCCCTCGACCCCTCGAATAACCTGAAAGAAAAGTCCCTTCAAAAGACCCTTGGGTGGTCGTTGGCAACGGCTGTTTCCTTTGGTTTACAACCCTCCGATGAGTGCTCGCAACGTTTCGTCTTTGCTTTCTTCGCATCTCACCGTACTAAAATTAAAAATCATTTCGTTTAACCTGATAAAAAAATGTCGTAAGGACACTTAAAAAAAAAAAAAATTCATTGCTATAATTGCATTCCGCAGTTGTTTTTTTTTGTCGAGTAATTAATATCTATTATAAATAAATAATTATTATTATTGAGGCAGTTTCTACTTAAATATTTATGTAATTCAAAGAAAAGAGATTCTAGAGAGTAACCTCGACCTTTTTCGTATTGTTTATTCGTTTGAAAATTCACTCGGACAACTCTAAAGAATCTTAAGTACAATTCTCGATGCACTCGAGCCCTTTGAGAATTTTTACGAGTGGAAGTGCACTTGAGCTCTGCTTACAGTTTTTTAACCACTCGTGGAATCTGAGTACCCGTGAGAATGAACAAGATGCAAAGTTTTCTTTTACCATACTCGGATGTCTTTGGCGATAAAACCATTTTTTTTTCACTTGTGCTGTATGACGCCAGGTTAAGAAATATCATCTCTAGACACTTTGTCTTCCTAACGCGGTGCGAGTAAGGTCGAAGTATTTTTGTTTCCAGAATAATAAGATATAAGCCGTGAAATTGGTTGATTTTTTAATCCTCCTTACCAATTAACGATCGCTGTAGAACTCGATACAGGCGCGTCCGAGAAATTCGGAGACAACGTAATATTTATTTCGAGTAAACGACGAGCAACTTATCGACTGAGGAAATAGCGGGATACAGAGCCCACGATATCACGCTCGGCAAATGTCGACGGGGTACTCGATACGCAGAAACACATATCGGCGTCAGAAACAGCACAACACCGGAGGAGGAAAGAACACGTTGAGAAATATTTATAGAAAAATGTGCGGTCGAACGGCTTGGTAAGTTATAAAAATATTATTAAAATTATTTTTCGATATCGTAATAAATGAAAATCACTTTTCCCAGCATTAATGACATTGGTTTCTCGTTGTATAAAACTTTAGCTATTTAGCTGCGGACGACATCAGCTGTTCCTGTAAATACAGAGACGCTTCTGGCAAAGAATCGAAAGTAGCTTGGGTTCCTCAAAAATATCAGAGCGTTCCGTACGTTCCTTCTTACAACATGGGACCCAGGGACACTGCACCTTGCCTCGTAGACGGATCACATTTTAATAACGAATCGGAAAGAGTGCTGTGCCCTATGATGTGGGGGATGATACCACCCTGGCACAAGGTGAAAATAATTTTTTATTTTACACAATTTTTTTTAAAATCAATAAAAATGTATATTCTTGAGAAATCGATCTAATTTCAAAAAGGGCGAGTATAGAAAGCACACTGCATCGACTCACAATGGAAGATTGGAGGGCCTCAAAGATTCAAAACTTTATCGAAAACCACTGAATCAGGGCAAAAGATGCGTCGTTTTAATCAATGGATTTTACGAGTGGCAAACTGATAAAAAAACTGGGAAAAAGCAGGCTTATTACATGTATAAAAAATTGTCAAACGAGGATCAACGACAGATGCTGTATTTGGCTGGACTGTTTGACAAATGGTCGAACGACGAGGTTTCGTTATTTTCAATTTATCTTTTTATCAATGGATAAATGAATTATTTAATTATTGAGAATTATGTTAATTTCTTTAATTATTTATAGGGCGAGACAATTTATAGTTGCACCGTTATCACTACAGCCTCGAACAACGTACTTTCATGGCTTCATCATCGAGCACCAGTGATTCTTCAAACGGAAAAAGACGTTCAAGTATTATAATAATAAATGCTCATTATTTATTTGTAATTATAATGTTGAAATAACGAGAATATTTGTTTTGTAGGATTGGCTAAGATATAGGAACGTTACGGCAAACATGGCAATCGGAAAATTACAAGACGCGAATCTATCTGAAAACTTTATTCAGTGGCACCCGGTCGCCAGCACAGTTAATAACGTTAGGAATAAAGACAAGAGTTGCAAGGATCCAGTGGAACTTGGGTATGTTCCGGACGAAACTGGTCTCGTCCTTCAAATCGTAAATCATTAATGCGCAATATCATTGCAGCAAAGAAAAGGAGAAGACGATGGATGGCTTAATGTCAGCCTGGTTAAAGACCGGAGCTATGAAAAGTCAGAAGAGACATTCATCTAACAGCGAAGATTCTCAAGATTCGGAATCGGTGCAACAGAGATTGAAGATGTTAAAAAAGAACTGATAACTATCGCCTTACTTTCCAATATTTCAGTATTTATTTATGTATCGTTAAATCACTATTGCGTATAAATATTTTAATAATTCACACTTTGCTATAAAATTATTAAACAAAAAATAATTGGTCTTTATTAATATCGTCAGAATTTTCATTGAAACAACAAAAGTTTCACTCTTTCTTTTGAATATTGTATCAAATATTTACAGTACAGTCAGATTTTTATACAAATAACTTAAAAAATTGACATCTTATTATAAATTAAGGAAATTCCCTAATTTATCATTGGATTAATGAAAAAAAAAGTATTATTCTTGGATATTCATTTGGTCAGGATGTTCATTCTGAATTAACTCTATTCTCGTTCTGAAATCCGAGTTACCGACAATCCGCGTAAATGTTACCATCAGTCGGTATTTATAGATATCTCTCATTACACACGATTGAGTACACGTTGAGATTGAACCAGCAATTGACAAGATTGACTACTGATATAATCTACATTGCGATACACCTGTAACGTAATATTTTCAAGAGTATTCGCGAAAAAGAAATATTATTGTGGTGTTTGTTTGGTTTTTTTTCTCTGAGCCCAATCGATCATCGACTATCGATCGACCCTGGGGATTACCCATTTCCCACAGTTGCCGAACCGCGACGCGTCTCGTGTCAGCGTTGCCGTAACGTTGGCAGCAGTGCGTTGACCAGTCGGGCCCCTAGTACGGTCCGTGACTGTGCGCACTGTGCGTGAGTGCGGTAGCAGCGCGTTTCCTTTCCGCGATCGGTTGTGGGAACTGCGAGAGAGTGTCAGGGCGAAGCGCGAAGATACCCTGCTGCTGCTTCTGGGTCCACGACAATATTAATCGTGCACACGCGTTTTACCTACACGTGGATGGCCAACGACGTGCACCGGCCACGCGAGACCTGAGAGGTGTTGACTGGAGCGTTGCCAGCTCGCTCTCAACGTCCCGTGGAACGCAGAAGTAAAATACGTTCTACGCCGGGTACGACAGCACCAATCGCGTATCTCGCTCCATCTTACACGAGCGTACGTTAACACGAGTGCGACCAACATTTGAGACGGAGTAAAAGAGAGGAGAAGAAAAAACGAAACGGTAGGTTATTGTGTTCACCAAATGCATCTCCGCCAAATGTATCTCCACAAAAATTTATCTGATAGGGCAGTTTTATTATCTTTATCGCCAAATGCACTTGCACTAAATTCTTTCCCAAGAAATTCATCTTCGCTTAATTTTTCTTCATCGAGTTAATAACGACAAAAATTATTTTCCACTGAAATGCACATGCTCCAAAACAGTAAGTAGGCCAATGAGCCTCTGGTTAGTTGACTCGTAACACTAAAGACCGCTGGGTGACGATGTAACAAGCGTTTTCCGTATAATATTAAGCTTTAACGAGAAGAATTTTTTTTTTTATTATTCACGAGAATTTGCCTTTTAAGCGTTAAATCTTTTTTCACTGAGCCTTTTCCTCGCCGAAGTTCTATTTTCTTTATGAAAATGCTTGTTAACCATCGTTGACCAACGTTTTTTGAGCATCTCCAGTCAACTGGATGTTGATTGGTCATCTTATTTTTTAAACCATGAGCATTCGAGATAAAAAAAATGTTTTAAAAAACAATTATTATCCATACATAAATTTCATAGAAAATAATATGCCGGAGATGCATTTTATGAAAATGCATTTGGTGAACGTAAATAACCTTTTCTACCAAATGAATTTGGAGGGAGATGATTTTGGTAAACATAATAGCTTACGAAAGAAAGGTAACAAGAACCGAACGAGAGGAGGAATAGACAGGAGGGCGACGACAACGAAGACGACGGCGACAACAACGACGACGACGACGACGACGACGACGACGACGACGAAAACGAAAACGACCAATTGTCCCGAGCGACCAGGATGACCAGCGAGACGCAAGAGTCCTCCGCGGTCAGCAACGTGGAGACGGAATATCTCGAAATCAATTCGAAGGATGCATGGGCCATTCTGTATCAGGTAATAAATTAAAAAAAAAAAAAAACAAGAAATACTCGTTCATTTTTTTCTCTCAATTTCTGGTCAAGCTGACAGAGCTGTCGTTCTTGTTCTCTCAATTTCCTATACGTATCTCATCGCTACGCTCGAGGATTTGGCAACGGTGGCATGCAACACACGCACACAGAGACGCGCGTATACCTTATACACATTTATATGCATCCACCGGATTCTGCATCTCGGCCGTTCCAACTAATCTCGTTGAAAAACCTCGTTCATTCCTACGCACAGATTTCTCAGGAAACACTGCAGTGCCTTCCGAAACGCGACGTTTCGGCGTCTGCTTTTTCGCTGTATGTATTTTATTCGTCGTTTGCCTAAGTCGTTTTCTGTACAGTTGGTTTAACCTGACGCGCTTGGACGCGGTTACAGCTGAGTTGAAAAAAAAAAAAAAAAAGAAAATGGAAAGAAAAGAAAAACGATAAATCTCGAAACGGAAGAATTATGAACATTTTTTGAATGTATCGTTGAACGGAAAATTCATTAAAATGTTCTATTGAAACGACGTTTGAAACATTTTTCTTTGTCGTTACCGCTGTAGCTTTCGGAGATCCGGAAATATATTTTATTTTATTTTCATTGAAAGCTTTGAAAAAAGAGCGACAGTCTCGTCTCGACGAAATCCTATTTACGATTTGTAATCCAATTTGTTGACGGTAATTGGCTCTGAACCGCGTTGCATGCGGTACGTGTATCGATCATCTATCCCTGCAACGTTGGAACATCGTCTCGTATCTCTTATCGCGGTTGTATATCTGCTGCATGGAAAACAAATTCACCGTTTGCTCGGAGTAAACTTGGATATTGAAACGGTGTACGCGTGAAATATTTCGATCCGCGTTACGCACAAAGAGTCTTTGCGCTTAAAATGCAGTTAGGAAGTTGCCGTGTACTCGTTTCCCACGCTACAAATACCGTCGATGTGCCGAAAGAGGTTTTTCACGCTTTACAATTACACGCTTCCACCACCGACTGGCTCAGTGTACCTAACTTCACCGAGGGCCAATGACACTGAAACTACTTCCTCTCGTCCCTCGTTTCCTTCTGACAATAAATGTTTTTACGCTAGCGGCAATTGTTCGTCGATGCATACGAACGGTACGAACGATCATCTCAACGATTGCTCGCCCGTTTTCTCGGCAATTTTATTGTTAAGACTGCCCCGAGAACTACAGAGACACCGGCATACTGAGAAAAAAAAAGAGTGAGGTTGAACGGACTACGATTACGTTGAGATAACCGAAATTTAGTTGACTCTGCGTCACCGTAGTCGGTTTAACTTTGCGTGGAATTGAATAACCCGAAATTAACGGTAAATTTGAGTAAACTACGGTGAGGTTGAGGCAACTACATTTCAATTAGCTCAACCCAAGTATAGGTGGTTCGATTACGCGTTGAGTTGGATACATCGAAACTAACGGTAAATTTGAGCCAACCGTATCGTATAGTTGAGCCAACTTCGGTGAGGTTGAGGCAACTAAATTTCGGTTGATTCAACCTGAGTACGGTTGGCTCGATCGCGCGTGGGGTTGAATACGGTGAATCTAACGGTAAATTTGAACCGTAAGTAGTTGAACCAACCACGGTGAGGTCGAGCCAACTAAATTTCGGTTGGTTCAACCTGAGTACGGTTAGCGTGGGTTTACATACGGTGAAATTAAAGATAAATTTAAACCAACCGTACAAAGTAGTTAAAACAACGACGTTGATGTTGAGTCCACTAAATATCGGTTGGTTCAACCTAAGTATGGTTGGCTAAACCTCGCGTTGAGTGTTGTAGCATCCAACTGCGTCTTTTTTCAGTGCATTAACACAGAGACTATATTTAGTAATGTGCAATTTGCTCTGTCTGGGTGCGTGGGCGTTGGGAGTCGTGCAATCAACGAATCTGGTGCTGCTCGAGCTTGTTCCAGAAAACAGGATATTTCAACGTTTATGATTTTTACTTATTTTTAACAAAAAGTCATTTCGTAACGTGACATTTATGCAACGCGATGGTTGTTACTATATTGCGAATTACTCGTCACGGAATCGAAAATATTTGTATATGTTAATAATTTTTTTGGTTAAGTAATCGTAATCGTAAATAATAAATAATAAATAATGGTTTTAATACAAATTATGTTAATATGTTTATAATAAATATTTCAATTGTACGACATTTTTACAGAAAAAAATTGTAGAAGACCGTCATTTGGGTTTTTTTTTTGTTATAAAAACAATTATTCACTGAGAAAAAATAATAATAATGATTAACTCAATTGCAATATTAATGTAAATTTGTCGATTTACACTGACTCTACTGAGAGCCGATAGAAAATTATTCAAGCCATTAAATTGACGAATTAAAATTATTAACACAATCTCCATCGAGTTTTGGTTGCAAAGTGTTTTAGAAGATTCAATGATATCAACTCGATAAGGGATTTTAAAAAAAAAGCCAACATTCCCGGAACTCCGTTTAATGTTTCAGCACATGCGCAACGAATGCGGCAATTTCGACTACACGTGCAACGAATCCAAGAAGCCACAAAACAGAAACTTAAATCGTTATAGAGATGTCGCGCCGTACGATCACACCAGGATCATCCTCAAGAAAGGACCCTACGATTATATCAATGCGAATCTCATACAGGTGACGAAAATTATATTTTCATTTCGGTTGAGTCAAGCAGACGAATAGAGGACAAAGTTTTATATTCCTAATCATCGACGCTATTAGCGAATTACTCAATTTTTGAACGTTGTAACATTGAATTTGTAATTTATCTACAAAAAAAAATGTAATTCACAAACGCCTATTCGCGAACAGAAGAATATAATTCTACAGGAAAAAATTAAATAGGAAAATAAATATATTTTTATGTTAAATAAAATTAGAAAAATTGTCAAGTAAATCGTGAATTACAGATGGAACGAGCTCACAGACAATATATCCTGACGCAAGGACCACTACCAAACACGGCAGGACACTTTTGGCTAATGGTATGGGAGCAGAATTCAAAAGCTGTGTTGATGTTGAACAAAGTGATCGAGAAGGATCAAGTAAAGTGCCATCAATACTGGCCCCTCGAGGGTTCGTCGGATCACACGATGATGTTTCCGGACGTTGGTCTCAAAATCGAGTACACGAGTAAAACAGAATCTTCTGATTACACGACGAGAACGTTGAGGTAAAAAAGTAAAATTTGCAAGAGAAAAATCAGTCCGACTGTTGGTTAAATTCCTGAGTCATAATTCGCTTATAAACTATAGCAGTTTGATTAACTCTTTATCTAATCAAGGAAATGGAGCGCTTATCGAAGGACTCGCGAAGCATTAAGAAATCTGACACGCGACCCCATGAACTCTCGTATTCAATTTATCGATTTCCCCTTCGCAGTAGGCGACATATATCAATCACAATTTCACAATAATGCTCATGTATGTTGTTCGTCTACAAAACTGTGCTCGTGCCCGAGTCTACGAATAGCAGCTTTGTGTCAACATAGATTATTAGTAATTACATTGTTTTTTTTTTTCTTTATGTTTAGATTGACGGATGTAGAGAGCAAGGAGAGTCGAAATATTTTGCATTTTCACTATACGACGTGGCCAGATTTCGGCGTACCACAGAGTCCAACTGCTTTTCTACGTTTTCTCGTCGACGTAAGACAGTCCGGGGCTTTGGATCAAAACGTAGGACCACCTGTTGTTCACTGTTCGGCCGGTATCGGACGATCGGGGACATTTTGCTTGGTCGACACGTGCCTCGTACTGGTAAGTCGAAAGCGCTTTAAACCTTTGATGCACGCGTGAGCATCCGGTTAGAGTGAAAATTCATTTCCGTCGATTTTCTTTCGAGAGAAATATTATACTTCAATATTGTCAATTACTGTATCAATATCAAATTATTCATTATTATTCTTATTTAATTGAAAGAAACATTTGTGTAAAATTTACTCGAAATTATCGATGATGAAAGGATACAATTTGACGAGAATTTTTTTTTTTTTTTGTATCATCCGCGCTTCGAACGGTTAATTAGCTTTTAGAATCGTGAAAAATAATTGACGCAACGAAAGTAATTAACGCTTCTTTCTTGCTCAGATCGAGGAAAATGGACTAAATTCCGTGAACGTACGTGAGGTTCTGATGGAAATGAGACGCTTTCGTATGGGTCTCATACAAACACCGGATCAACTGCGCTTCTCGTACGCTGCCATAATCGAGGGGGCGAAGCAACTTCCGTCCAACAACGTGGTAACTAATACCAATTCACAGTAGCATATTGCTATTAGCTACATACCTCTTGTAAAATTCCTCGAAATAAATTGATGAGTCGATTTTTATTGTTGTCACGAATGCGCGAAGGTATACTCTGACGCGAATCGTCGTGGCCTACTCAATTGGTTATGTCGATGACGTCGATTGAATAACTGTTCTAATAGCATTGTACTGCTGTGACTCAACGTAAAATCGAATACTTTTTTTTTAAACCGTTTTACTTGGCGCAATGCGACTTTCAGAATATCGACAATAACGATATAGTGACAAATCACTATGACACAGTGAACAACGTGAGTAACTCGTCCTTGGAGGAGGATGACGAGCCTCCGCCTCTCCCACCACCCAGAGGGGAGTCCCTCGCACGCAGTCTGATGGCAGATTTGACGCCAAGTCCGACTGAAAATGGTACGCAGAAATTATTTACAAAAATTCGCGAAGTTTCCGACATTTTTCAACCGCGTTTCTGTCGTGTAACCGCCCGTGTGGTTACACGGGGAACAATTGGCTTCAACCTTGCGTAAGACAGGAAACTCTTTGCGAGTAATCGTTTTCACGCCGAATTATGAATTTCCGCGTTTCTAGGTGCGAGGGCGAGACAGGGAGCAATTCGGAGAAAAATAGTTATGATCAAAAACAATGAGTAACAAAGAGAGAGAGAGAAAGAGAGAGAGAGAGAGAGAGAGAGAGAGAGAGGGAGGGAAACCTTCGTTCAAAATGAAAAAAAAAAACAAGATTCAAAATCCCTAGAAAATTCTTTAAAAAATTATACGTATCCCGAAAAATCAACAAATTAATTTCAAAAGATAAAAAAATAAAACATTCTGAACATTTGTTGAACAACTTTTTTTTTTAAGTCTATTAAAACATTTTTGACATTTTTATTATCATTCGTAATCAATGTTCTTATCTTCAATATGGTTGGGTTTTTAGAAGATCTTTCTCTTAATGGAAAATACTAAAATTTCGATTGAATTAAAGTTTTGGTTAGTAATAGTACGCGTGAAGCAATCTTAAAAATTCATTGAAATAAAAAAATTTGATTCAAAAAGAAATATAGAAAAATTGTAGAGTCCGGTGTTGTGTATTCACAAAATAATACATCGGTTGAAAAGAGAATAAAATTTTAATGAGAAAAAAAATTGATTCAATTCCACAGATATCTTATGAGATAAAGAATTGAATTAAAAAATGTATTTTTAGCACCGAATATATGTATTTTTAAATTCCGTATTAATGTGTCGTTCAACAGACGAAGAGGGTGGTCCGCCCGATAAACCGTTGCCCCGCGAACCGCCGACAAATACAGAACCAAGCACGAGTCCACCGCCCGCGCACTCAAGTTCCATTCCGAATAATATACACGAGGAGAACGACGACAGCGTGGCGATGCCGAGCGAATCGTCGGGTGACGGCGAAAACTCTTTCCAAACGATCAGTCCTCCGTCCAGTCCAGAGGCGTGAGTAACTCGACAACGATATCATCGATATTTCTGTTGCAACGTATTTTCGAAATGCTTCTAACGGTCTCTCGGGGTTACGACCTCGTATTAACTATAATTATCGACTTTCAGGAAGAACGAGTTGCGCCAACGTCATCAGGAAAAGAAGGAGCGCCTTGCGGCTCAGGTGCGCGAGATGAAGCGACGACAGAAGCAGTCGGAAGAGTGGCAAAAGCTCAAGAGGTCATTATTCAAGCCCGTTATAATAGGAATAGGTACCGCGGTTCTCGGTGGAGGTGTTATTGCGCTATGCGGGTACCTTTACATGCGCGGTTAAGTCACTCAAACTACAAGGCGGAGGATCGATCGATTTACCGATCCGTGGTTACATACCCTCACACAACTACATACATCAGGGTGAGCACCCACGCGCGCGATTACGCGAGGAACAATTAAGAGCAATCTCGCGTAAGAAAGGAAAATTATTGCGAGTAATCGTTTTCACGCTGAACTACGGTTTTCGACGTTTCTAGGTGCGAGGGTGAGACAGGGAGTAACTCGGAGAAAAATAGTTAAGAGAGAGAGAGAGAGAGAAGGGAACCTTCGTATTTGTATTTTTATATTGTGATCCAACCCCCTGAGACATCCGTATAATGCTGGAAGAGCGTACGTTCTTTAGTTAAAAGAAAACGACATTCCTGTCGGATTTAGTCGTTCGAAAACGATACAAAACTTGGTGATCGCTCTGATCGAGGTGGATCGAGGTGCGTTCGTAGTTGTTTTTTTTTTTTTCACATTTTTTTTTCATATCGATGAATACTCCCCGAGCGTCTCGAGAACAATGCCCAAATCTACGTGTTTCGGTTCCTAGTTCTTAATAAAACATCAGTCAATATCGGTGCCTGTTCTCTCGGCTATCGGGCGCGATTCGTGAGATCCGTTGGGACAAAAAGTAGAGCGGGCTTGCAAACGATCGTGGGAAAATTCGAGATCGATGGGGGGTCAAAAGAAAAAAAGAAAAAAGAGGGTATTCATTGGGGTCCCGATTTTTTTTTCCAGTAGAAAATGGAATGTCCGTACCATGGGTACGGTGCTTACAGTTTTTTTTTTCTTTTTAATTTACGGTTTTACTCTGTTACCTAATATTAAAAATACGACAAAACAAAGGATTGTAAATATTTTATACACATAACTGCATAATACGCTCTTACTTTTTAACCGATTGGGACTGTTTCTCTCAGATCCGTTAAAGAAGACTGTTTTTCTCAGTCACTTCCATTAGAAAATAGAATTTTATGATGAAAAAAAATATTATTAACTTTATCTTCGATTTTTATGTCTGAGATCCGCATAACCGACGGGACAGCAAATAGTCGTATTACGCTGGATTCCAGTTTGGTGTTTAATTTCCGATTTTTAAGGTGTAACGCCACCCGTTCTTTTTCAACTGAAAAATACCAATCGGGACTCTGTTGTAAATCTGCGCGTTAGTCTCCCGATGGAAAATAAAAAAAAAACAAAATAATAAAACGAGGTCTAAATTAAATTAGAACTACGAATACCGATGTTCAGGGTACCAGAAGCATTGGCTTAGACGCTAAAGCAAAATAAAAAATTACGTAATTATATTAGTTAGCGTATTAGTGATTACGTAGGCGTAACAGGCCTAATATCTCATTAGTGACATCGTAGTGTGTAACGCGAATGTTTGTCCTTTTTCTCTTTTATTCGAAATCAGAATTATTGAGGAATTAGCGCGCAGGTACGTTGCCGAAGTGAGAGGCCACGGGGTTTTTTTTCTTTTCATTTTAAAAAACGATCGTCTCTTAATAATAATGCTTCGAAAACAAATCCAATGCTCGATTTTCAACTATCGCGATCGCGCAAATATCAAATCGTTTACAACGAGAACACATTCCTGGTATGCCGAAGTCCGATACTTCGATATCGTTTTTATTCCAATCGCGATGAAGTAGACTTTTTATTTCCCTGACACCGAGCAATCTAACCTCTGCACAAAAGATGATAATCAATTTTATTTCGACAAATAAATTCATTATCATTGATGAATTTTATTTCGACAATAAATTCATTATCATTGGCATTGGATAGTAGACGAAACAAAAAAAAAAGAAATCTAAAGGAAGAAATTAGTCTCGCAATGTTCCACAGCACGTATAAACTTACCCGGCCAACCGTTAGAAAGACTGAGTATGATAAACGGTTTTTTTTTTTAATTTAAAAAAAAAAAGCATTTTTTTTACGCAGTTGGAGAATTTTTTTTTAAGTAATAACGCGGGTGGGAGAAAGGTATTGGGAAACTGGCGATATCTATAGTTTTGTCCAGTTCTCATATAAATACTCATTGGAATAAACAACACTGTTAGAGCGGGAGCCGGTTACTTCTTCGTATTAGCGCGTTGAGGACATTTGTACAGCCACGCAGATTAAAGTAATCGATAAATGACAAGACTTTTACGCCTAGACTCCATTTTTCATAGGAGAAAACGTAACTATCTTGATCCCTTGGCTAGAGATTCAATTTTTAAATACATTTTACGAAATCTAAGCTTTGATTTTTTTTTAATCCGACACAGTACGGTTTGATTTATTTAAAAATTGTTAACTGTTCATATAAAAAAAAAAAGAATTTCACACATTTAAATGCAATTGACGAAGTGAATTTGATAGAATTACAAATAGACAAAATTCGTTGTTTTTTTTTTATATATAAATGTATTGCTCCTATGAAGAACGTAAAACGGACAATAAGATTAGATTTTTATCGGGAATTTTACGCTGTATTGCTGCTCGTGTACTTTGAAAATATTTACATTTTTAATAATCATCATAATCATGAATGACAGAGAGTAATAATGTACAGAAGTATCTGATGCTCACGTTTTACAATACCGGTCATTCCCGACACGAATGGTCATTCGTAAAGTATGTGAAAAGTTTTTGTTGTTGTTGTTGTTGTTTTTTTTTTTGTCATTGTCGCAATTGTGAGAGTGAGCGGGTTATATAAACTAAATTTGCTACTCGCGCGAAGATCCTACAGCGAGTATCTCGTGAATAAAATTCGGATTTTAAAGAAGACACGGTGCTAATGTAAAAGTTCCAATGCAGAGGAAACCGTATGAGCGAGCGCGTAGATGAATCAACGACTGGAACGAGTGTGACGTTCGAAAGCCTGAGAGATAACGAATGAATGAGAAATCCGAATTTAAAAGAAAACACAAAAACAGAAGAAAATAAAAACGTAAAACGAGAGAGCGAGCGAGAGAACTACGGTCGATACTATATTTTTTTTTCTTTTTTTATTTGTACTTCTACGGTTTACGGTAACAATATACTACACGTTCTAACACTGTTCATTAACTTACCGCAATGAAACATAGCAAAGTGCCTACGCGTACAAAAACGATACCAAGTGAGTCGATAACATAAAAAAAAAAGTACCGAAACTTTAACTACTTATACTTCAGGGCTGAAGAGAGAGAGAGAAAGCGAAAGAGAACGTGTTACCTACGACAGTGAATAACATCGTTCTCGTTTTTAAAAAAATTAAATACATTTTTTTGTTGTTTTTTTTTGTTTTTTTTTTTTAAATAGTCGACAATATTTAATAAATAGTTACACAGTTAATGAGTATATTCCCAACAGATATTAGATAGATAGGGATGAAAAGAATCCTCTTCTCTCCAAGGTAAAGTAATAACGGGCTCGCGACTCGACTAGTTACTGTGTTTACGATATATCTATGTAGGAATGTACCCTTTTCGTATCTATGATATTTCACTGTACGCCGAGGTTGAGAAAAAAAAGTTAGATGAAATTTCCTAGTATAGGCGAGAAGGAATACGAAACGAATGTAAGGACGGTGAGAATGATATAATATCTACTATAGGGAACAGATCGTCGAAACGGTAATTGTGTAATGTAATTTGCATTCACTCACCGTCGTCCAACAGGCCAACACCCTCTTGCCCGGTGCCCCTTCGTCCCTTTCAATTGTTGCCATTAACTATCACATTCATTCATAAACGTTGTAGAAATAATAATAAGTATCGAGGAACAAGGACGAGTGAGAGTAGACGAATGGAATGGCCGTAAATTTTGCACGTTAATAAAAAAGAGAAAAGAACAAAAAAAAAAAATAAAGAAAGAAAGAACAATCAATGCCGTACCCAGAGGAAATTTATCATCTTGACTCTGCGCTTAAAAATATCTTTAGTATCATTTAATTTTGTTTTTCTTTAATAATTCTTTCTTCTTTTCCATCTCTGATTAACCTGGTATCTTGCCAAGGAAGATTGGTAATACCAGAAACAAAAAATTAGCAATGTCTAAAGTAATATTAAGAAAAAAAAAAAACCATTTCTTCTCGTCCGTTCATCACGCGATATGATAAATATTAATAATAATGTAATATATTATGTAATATAAATTTATATTATATAATATAACACTAGAACCATGTGTATTTCCATCTTCCCTTGCGAGAGATTTTTAAAACCAGTTGTCTACGAGATCAAGATCAAGACTGATGATTTATTTCAGATCCAAAAGCGAAACTACGGAACCGAGCGAAACTGTTCACGAGGAAGCTGAATCTACGATCTGAACAAAAACAAACAAACAAACAAAAACAAACATAAGGCATTAAACACAGTGTCTCGTTTAAACATCTCGTCCCTCGGAACATAGAAAAGCAAATGCTCGTCGGCCTCGGTGTTTTCGCTATTTTATTTTTTACGGGAGAACACGGGCCAATTGGGTGATTATTTATTCGATTTAATGAATTAATAAAAAAAAAAACAAACAAACAAACAAACAAACAAATACAGACACACGTTGTTTAAGGAGGTTCAATCGTTTTGTACCACTCCGATAATTATCTATGCGATATGTTCGCGTTGACAAAATATTGTCTCCTCCGTTTTTTTTTCTTTCTTTTGTCGAGTTATTAACTAGGTTGATTCAATTGTTTGTTTTCCGGCATACAAATTACATTAAGTATTATTGTTATAATATTTTTAGGTCTTTAAACAATTGTATCGATGAAGAAGGGTTAAAACCCGAAGAAAAAAAAACATTTTTTCAACGTTCAAATCGATTTTTATCTTTTTTTGTACAAAAAAAAAAAAAAACTTTTTGAGTCGTAGAAAGAAATTTACAACATTCGTCGAGCTATCGAGTGCTCCTCGTACTCACGACTCAATCCCCTCCACAACCGAACGATGGACCCTCCTTAAAAGATCATTTATTTAATATAATTCGTCAAAGGATCATCGAATATTTTCGGAACAATTAATATTCTAAATCGCTTACGTTTACACGTATCAGAGTTACGAAAATTTTATTCGACGATTAATTTATCTTTTTTTCTCTCCGTTTAATCGTTATCACGATAATCATTCAATTATTTTAAACCATCAGTGGATGCTAAATAGTCTTGTGACTCAACGACGGTAAGTACATTATTATCTTTAATATATTTTTTAAAATAAATAATATATATTTTTCTAATTATATTTTTTATTTTATACATAAAAAAAAATCTCATTTACAATATTGATTCAATTCGACGCATATATCATTAACACCAGTGTGTCACGATTACCATTTAATTCTTCTAAATTATTCGACAGTGAATATCGTGTCAAATACGTTTGCAACTTTATGTTTGGTAAGTAAATAATTATCTTAAAATAAATAAATAATATTTTTATTATAAAATCCTTAATTATTCTACTTAACTTTAAATATTCTTTTCATTTATTTCATAATATATTAAGTTAAAAGTACGCGTGTCTGCTCGTTGAATGACTGTCACTTGTAAATCTGTCATTGTATATTGACTGACACGAGACTGATATCCAATGCCAAGTTCACTTAATCCACGTTGGTGATACATATAGCACAACCGATGCGTCTTTTTTACCGTTGGTTTTGCCGTGTTATCGGTGTGGGAAGTGCGTTGGATATGGTGAATCTTTACGTTTTAATGTTAATCTGGATTCTCGGTGTTTTCATCATATTTCTTCCGGAGGACGTGGACAGCAAGAAGCACCGATCCCCCCACCGTCACGGGCACCATCGTCATCATCACCGTAAACACCTTAAACTTCGACATCAGCTACCGCTCGATGAAAATTTGTCTGTCAAGAGGAACAAGAGATCAGATTTTTTCACCAAGAATTTCAATGCGACGAATATCGTGAGCAATACACCTTGGATTCTGAATCAAACGTCAACCTCTTTATTTTTTAACAGCAGCATTGCCGATAAAGAAGGAATCGTAACGTTGTATCGAAATATTAATTCAGAAACCAGTAGCTCGTTACCTAATTCCGGTGAAACTCCGAATGTTACAAATAATTCTTTGAGCTCAAAGAATTATACAAAAGGAAATATTAATTTCACAAGTACCATCATCATTTCAAATTTTAGTCACACGCCGATAGTTTTAAACGATTTATTTAACACCGGTGTCAATTATACAAATTTCTCGAAGACGGATTATCAAAAGATTTCGATAGATTCGCAAATTACAATAAGTGTAATCGAGGAATCGACTACCCGAATAATTGGTCAGTCGTTCGTAAACTCTTCGAGAATACGGAAAACTGAGAATAAAAAAATAGACGACGGTACAGGCCCGTTACCTTCGAATACTTCTTTCAATATTACGAAAATCGAGCAAGAGCGAATCCTCAAAGATGCTGAAAAAATCTTTGGTTCCGCGGAGGAAGAAAACGATTCAACGGACTTGGCTGTCGAGATTCCTGTCGTCGAGTTAATTCGTAAAAAAAGATCGGTGGTGACGGAAGAAGAGGAAGACGATGATGTTATTGAGAAGACTAGGAGAGCGACTCTTCTGAATTTCAATGGACCACCGATATCAAATGATCCTGAAGAAATGAAAGATCGGGAATCGTCCAACGCTGTTCACGTACGCGTCAAACGCGATGGTTCGGAATTGGATGACGATCGGTCGGCACTTTCATCGCTCGACTCGACTTATCTTCGAAACTTGGAGGATTCATTCGCTCTGAGCGCACTCGAGGTTCAAGCCCAAAAATCCCACGTGTCCGACAGAACTCGGAGAGAATCTATACGCGGTAAGAACAATTTTGATTCGTCCGTAAACGTAGCGAGAAGTAAGCGAGACATTAAATTAAATATCCAAGAAGAAACCACGATAAATGACTTAATTAAAACACCAAAATCCTCGCCGGTTGATTCAATTTCTAAGAACAATAACGATAATTCGAACAACGGCGTAAGCGTACTTGAGCATCTTGCGAATAGTCAATCGACTGTGAATCCAGGTCAAGAGAACAATGACAAGAAATTATTATCGGATTCACGATGGACTACGCTACCTGATTCGATCGTAAAGAGCGTTAACTCTGTTTTACGTAAAAGACTCAACGATGTCGAGCTTCCAACAAAGTTTGCATCCACAGTGGATTCGGATTCCCCGGCTAATTCAATAGCGAATAAAGTTAACTCGGTTTCAAACGACAGAGTTCACGTCGTTAAGGGTGTTGTCGACAACCCGTCGTACAGATTGGGTTCAGAAAACTCCAACTACTTTTCTGTAGAATCATCAAAGTCGGCGCCAGCTGATTCTCTTGTGAATAACTTTAACTCTGTTTCACGGAATCGAGTTTACGCTATCGAGAATCTTATAGATAGTTCGGTTACATTGGATTCGTATCGAGAGGACAACACCAACGACACATCAATAGGCTCAACAACTTATATTCCGGCTGAATCGTTTTTAAAAGACGTTAACTCTGTTTCAGAGAACAGAGTCAACTCTGTTTCACAAAACAGAGTCAACGACGTTGAACATCACAAAGATAACTTGTCCCCGGGGAAAAACGAGACGGAAACGAATCGAAATAATGATTTAAATAAAGAGAAATCGAGCATCAAGCTCGTAGCTGTCCACCAACGAAGATCTCCATCCGATAATTCAATTCTAATGGACGACAACTCAATTTTGAGATACGGACTCAACGATGTATATCCCGAGATCATACAGGACCCGGAGAATCCATCTCCGATGGTGCAGCTAGTAAGGACGAAGAGATTCGGCGATAGCTTTGTCTATCCCGAGGCTCCGGACGCTTTATATGCAAACGAGGTTGACAACAGCAGAACATTGGACGAACCCTACGCCGAGGACAACAGAATCATTGATTCGATGCTGTCCAAGGTTGATTATAGAAGCGTTGACAAACAGGATAGATCTGCCAGGAGCGATAACGAGAGGCCTTCCAGAGAGGAGGAACTTGATGCAGAGAGGACAAAGGAAGAGGGTGAAATCAGAGAAAAACGTGGTACCTTTTTCAGAAGAATGAGAAAGAAGACCGGTGCGCATCATGGCCATGAAAAGGAAAAGAAAGGTCACAACAAGAAGAAGAAACAAAAGAAGAAGAAGGGTAACAAGCAGCATCATGGAAAGCATCCTAAAATAACGCGAGAAATAAGGGATTTATCTAAAAGACAATTGGACATTGACAATTCTCAATTGAATTACAACAACGAGGAAGAGGCGATATCGCCACACGATGGAAGACGTCGACGAGAATTCGAAGACGACAATGACGAAAATTTTTATTCGGATCCGAATGAGACTGGAGAACGCGTAAGGAGGGATATTCAGAGAATTCCCGAAGTAGATTTTAATAGAGAAAATATATCGCCGGATGCTCAAGGATTCGATAGATGGAATATGGAAGGGAAGAATCGCGACAAGAGAAACAGTGCTCTTCAGGAACGCAAGTCTTTGAAGAATGTTCGTAAAACGGATGTCGGACAGAATCAGAGTAACGAAATTCCGGACAAGCATATTCTGAAAGCGGCAGCTATTGGTTTCATTCGGGACATCAAACAACTTATCGTAGATCTTCTTGCCAAGGTAAATAAAAAAAAACACATTGTTTCAACCGAAATAATTTATTTGTTTAATTCCATTTTCCATCGTGAGTTTATTACCAAGAATCTTGATCGGTTAATTTAAGGTTGACGAGCTGTACAGTTATGTAACGGAAGGAAACGGCGATGTAGAACAGAGTAAGAACTCTACCAACGTTGATCACCCTATCGATATTCTACAGAAAGTCTTTCAAAAAAACAAGAAGAATATAGAAAAAAGAATTGCGGAAAACGCTGAGCCAAACTCAGCCGATGCCATGGTGAGATTATTTTTTTATTCGTACGATTAATTCTCGTAAATTTCTTCATCGCGATACGATTGGATGGTTACCCTGAATAATATTTTTATGCAAATTGCTTCTTTTTTAAATTTCAATTATAGCTTTACATTCCGGTCCAAGTATTTCTCAATTGTAGCTTTTTTATTTTATCAAATATCAATTGAATTCGTAATGGTAATGACAGTGGAAAGATTGAAAAAAAAAAAAAAAACAAAAACAAAAAAAAACGTTCTCCAGAACCTCTAGCGTTACAACGTTAAACGTACCGACGTATTCGATGACATTAATTTAACTCGTTGTCTCAAAATGTACTTGAATATATTTTTTTAATCCGTTGATCTACCGCAGAAAAAATTTAGAGAAATATCCTCTCATTGAAAATTTGTTACGAGTCATACGAATGTCCCCTGTCATTTAATTGCGCTCATTGACATTTGGAGCTGCTTCGATAGGACATAAGATAAATGCTCCTATTACCGATGATGTACAAATTCTTAGTCAGGGTCTCACCACCAATCACCATAGTCAAACTTAATTCCACCGCTCAACAATCAGCCAACGGGGAAGCGACGCTGGCCCGATCGGTAATTGGGACACACCTGCATCCTTGTTAATCCCTATCATCTTACTCAGCCAGAGTGAGTAAGATCTTCCTTATATGGTCAGTAATAGGGGAATTTATCTTAGTGTTGAAAAATAAAATCATTCTTTTGAAGTTTCTAACGTTGTTATTTCTTCGGGAAACATTTACAAAATTTGACGCTCCGAGATGAGCTATCGACCGACATCAACGTCCTCTGTCAGTACGGCGAAAAATAACATTTTATTGAAAATTTAGTTCCATTTTTCGCCGTAGATATGTAACAGAGAGCTAAAGTCGAGCGATAGTGGCGCTCTCTGGATGCTTCTTGATGATAATAAGGTATTTTTCGAATTCAATTTCGCATCAACGTAAACACTGCGCCACTGTTGTGCGACAGTGGCGCCTACGGTCAATAATTTTGGCAAAAAATGACGCCAAAATTAATTTTGAGAAAATTATTACATTTTTTATGAAAAATATTTATCGAAAACATTGCAAATGAAAAAAAAAAAAAAAAAAGTATGTTTCTCAGGGATCTAGTTACTGATTTTATTTTTCATTACGGTAAATTCAACGATTACTGTCAACTAAAATTTTTCATCAAACAAGATTTTACGATCAGATACTGTACCATTTTCCCTCGCATAATTAAATCAAGAGAAATCATCGCAATGGTTTCTGTAACAATTGCAACATTGTAAAAAAAAAACAAAAAACAAAAAACAAAAGAAAGTAAATGGAAAACGTCGAAAATTTTTGTAACCGCAATAATCAAAAAGTAGAATAATCAATAATCAAAAAATAGATTTTAAAAATAAGTAAACGTTTTTTTTCAATAATTTCTAGCGATAACGACAGAAATTTGATTAAATCACTAGAGACAACCGAACGCGTGCTGGAAGCATCCGACGTTGTGGAAATCCGAATCCCAAACGTCGAAAAGCAAGAGACCACCTAAAAACATTCGAGTACAACGATGTGAAAAGAACGCGCGTCGAAAGAGAAAGGCCCACAAATGGAATCATTGGACCGACTGGAGTAGCTGCAGCGTTACCTGCGGTCGTGGCAGACAAATTCGCTGGCGGCATTGCTTGCGAAATTGTGTAAATGCGGAGACCGAAATGGAGGAAAAATCTTGTCAGCTTCCGGCTTGCGCTCCAGGAAAATTTCTCGGGATATTCGGATAGAAAAAGCATCCTCGATTGCTGTAAAAGTACCCTGAACCTGTATTCCTACAATAAAAAAAAAAAAAAAACATAAATAAATAAGTAATCAACTGTGACAACTGTGCGGTGGTAATAAATAAAAAAAAAAAAAGCTTCAACGAGTAACAAATGACTTCAAGTTTATTTCTTCCTTGCTTTATCTTAATATACCAAATACATAATGTATTATACACAATACCTCAAACAATATTCCTTCCGCTTCGCTGTAGCGAATGTTCACAAATAACGAGTGCTGATTAAACAAAACAAAAAAAAAAACAAATAAAAATAATAATTGAAGAACCTCCTACCGATGTTGCACATCGATCGCATTGTTTGTTTTTTTTTTTTTTTTTTCGAATTTTGAATTAAATTTTATAACAAACTACAAACGATCGGTTTTAATTGCCGATCATCAAATTATTAGAAAATCGCAGCGTGGTTGACATGCAATTGGGTAAAAGATATCGTTTCTTCATCGGGCATTGATAAATCGTGGCCAAACGCTATTGGTCGGCACTTTTCGGATTTTCATCTCGATGTTTAATTTTCTATTAGTCTCGTATTGTACAGTATTATCAGTAGCAATAGTGTTTATCATTAATATCATTATCGTAAATATTGTTATTAATATACAGGTAGGCGGAGGTTCCACGTCGAAAGTAATCTGAAAAAGTGCGACGTTGTTAAACGCATGGACGGTACGAACCTCGCTTCTTACTATTTCTACTTAAACATTATCGTTACAAAAATTGGCGTATTAAAAGTCAACGGTATGGACGACGCGAGACGACAGGGTTGTATGTTTGCAAAGTCTAAGAAGAAAAAAAAGAAAAAAAAATATGAAGAAAAAAATGTGCATCGCGTCGATACGAGAAGATTATTAAACAGTTTGATTACAGTTTCGATAGCGTTACTGAGATCGAATCGAGTTTTACCGCTTCGTAAAGTCCGACGCTCCGCGTGCCTCCAACGATATTGGCGAGAGAATCATAAACGTTAACTGAGGGAGGGGGGGAAGGAAGGAGGGAAGAAAAAATGCCATTTGTAAATCGAAAATTTTACTAAGGACAAGGCCGTGTTTTGCCTCGCCAATATTAACATTAAATTCGATATTCGGACAATCGCGGAGATCCGATTAAGATTTTACAATTGATATAAGATACAAAAAAAAAAAAAACAATTTCTTTTAATTAAAAGAGAAAAAAAAAAGTGAATCTCACGCGCGGTATATAGTTGATAAAATCTTTACTTTGCGAGAAGTCAAGTTTTTTTTTCTGCACAGCCGGTTGGCGTACGCGGGATCAGTCCGGTACACGTAAAACTTTCGTGGTTCGAGGCGTTACTGTCTGCTGCTTGTTTCGTCGTCTAAGCGTCAGAGTCGAGCTGTATACGAACATGATCTTATCCGTTGCGAATAAACAATTCATTCGTCGATCGCAATTTCATTAAAAAAAAAAAAAAAAAAAAAAAAAGCTCAACACCGATTAGCGCAGACAGATCAGTCGGACGTTGATGTTTTTTTATTTTTCACTCGTCGATAACTCGCAATCGAAGAGTATTCGTTTGTCCGCTCGTGAATACGCGTCCGCAATTAGGCAGTAAAAAATCGCGTTGATCCGTCGCTTCGTCAGGCTAGATCCGCGAGTATTACGATTAAAAACTTGAGCTTATTTTTCTTACGTAGTCGGTATGTGTGTGTATGAGCGTGCTGTCGATGCATCGAAGACTGACATTCATCCAAATTTTTGCCGCCTCTCTTCCTCTCTGTTTGCTTTTTTTTGTTCAGATATACACAAGCGCATTTACCCACAGACGCACTTCGTGACCTCGCATTCGCGTGCTGAACTACATCGCTGCATCCAAGATACAAAAAATCTATCTATTCTCGTTGTGTGTGAGTGTGTGAAAGTGTGTGTCTGCTTCTTTTTTTCTCTCATCTATTACCAGCTGCCCTCCATTTCAGGCACTTTCCACTCGGCACCCTGAGGATAGTATTTTCCGGCTATGCCGCCCGCTACTATTCGCACGTCGCGGTCTGGATCCTTTCGCATCTGTATCACCTTTTGATTGACCTTGTCCGCCTGATCGACTGTCAGATATTCTGTAATTGATGAAAGAAAAAAAAAACATTATGAACAAAATTTTATCGTTATTTTCACAATAGGTAGTGCAACATTAGCCCCTTAAGTATCGATATGTACGTTAGTGATACTCAAGGGATTGGCATACAATAAAAAATTATAGAAATTTGATAAACAGAATTAATCCAACGGTAACATTTTTTTAAACTAATTTTTGAGAAACGAAGGTTTGTAGATACTAACCGCAAATGTTGATCACGTGCCGCGATAGAGCCGTAACTACAGCGAGCCTAACGTTCGGTACTATGTCCGCGGACAAACTGAGCAAGCTCGGCAAGAGGTCTCTCCCAAATCTATCGCCGCTTATTGCTTCGTTGCTGATGAGCGACGAACATAATAGCGCGAACGATTGTCGATAAGTCCATTTGCTCGATTTCGAAACCAGCATATATTTCAGCCCTGTAATGAGGGCGGTGATAAGGTCCTCGTCAGCAGACAGGTATGATATTATCTGGGTTACCTGCAACGATAAGTCACATGTAAAATCCGTTATTCTGGCGGAAATACAAAAAAAAAAAAAGTAAACACAATTAATGTTTTTCAAATAAATATTCTACAAAGTTTAACGGATTCTCCTAGGTTAAGATATTCGATTATAATTGTTGGACATAAACATCGAAGAACTACAAGAAATTCTAAAAGATGTTCGTCGTAGGTGTGTTAAGTTTTTGAAATGTTAAATATGTGAAAAAAAAAAAAAAAAATCTAAGATTCCGGTAATATTTGTTTTTATACAGAGAAGAGAAAAAAAGTTTGAATAAAAGAAAAATGCTTACAAGTGCAAGAGCGGTGTGTCTAACAGCGGCGACTTTGTCGGTGAGCAAAGGAAACGAAAGGGGCGCTATGTGCTCGGAGACATCAGCAGGCGTGAAAAGTGGTATAGCCTCCAGAAGTCGACTGGCGACTTCTTCGCGGAACCGCCAGTTCCAATCGTTGTCCATCATCAGAAAAGCTTTGAGCCTCGGTAAAAATTGTCGTCGATCGGTGGGTTTCAAAACTTTGAGAAAAGTCGTAAGATGTTTGAGTGCGCCTATTCTGACCTCATCGAGATCTTTTATGAAACCATCGTAAATCGGTAAGAGATCGCGAGCCGCAAGATCCTCACCGAGTATCATCGCGAGTTCGTGAATACTCGACGCCATGGTTCTCCGTACCCTGTACTCTCTCGCGTCAGCCAAAGCCGCGTACGCCTCTTTCAAAAGTGGCCAATTTTCGCGTCCGAGAGTAAGCGCCACAGCGGGAAAGCTGAAGGCGCAATGACGCGGTATCTCGATCCCGATGGTAACGGCACCAGGGTCGGCCATAGAGACGAAGAAATCCACGAGAATTTGGGGTACGATCGTCTGACCACCCTCGATCGACTCATTCGGGAGATTTGCACTCGTGCTCGTAGCCAGTCCGCTTCTATCGACCGAAATATTTCCAATGTCGACGGTGTCGTTCAATAGGTCCGAAGTATTTCTCAGACTGACCGAACTCGTATCACCGTGACTGTCGTTGGCCTCATCGCTCGTTTCCAGGCTCGCTTTGTCCGATTTTTCAGCGTTGGAAAATTTCGGGAGATATATACGCCTCGTAATTACTTTTTCGGACGAGCCCGGAGATACCTTCAACGCATGCTTCGAATTATGTTCGAATTCGAACTGAATGGTGCGCTTCTCCCAATTTCGCGTATACTTTTTTTTTCTGCAACGAAACTGCACGCTGTCCGAAGTAGACTCAACCATCGCGGCCTGCACAATCTCCGAGTCCAAAGGCAAATCCGGTGAGATGTAGTAATACCGGAATGGATTAAATTGATCATAGTCGTGGGATGTCGTCTTATCGTTCTCCGACGAGTCGTGTTTCAACGCGACCAAACGTTTTAACCCGATCTTTATACGATCTTTGATCGGCACGTTCTCCTTGTTCGTATCAGCTTCATTTTCCACTGTCTCGACGGTATTCGTTTTTGGATTTTCACTGAGAACCCCCCCCTCATCCCAGAAGTGCAATATTTGATCGCTACTCATTATTGTCGTTTTGCAGAGCGGCGGTTCGGTTAAACCCGGGAATGACAGCCTGCGAAAACAAATAAAGATGTAAATACCGGATGGAGGTCAGGTTTTTCCCGCACACGCACCGCGTTCTATTGATACAGTTTTTTCTCTCTCTCTAAGGTATTCGTCAAGCAAAATATTCGAAATCTTGAGCGAAAACACTTGAGTAATTCTTCAATAAAGTGTACAAAAATTGCAAGGATTATTTTTATTCAGTTCAAGTTACGTTGAAACATTGAAAAAATATTTGTCAAATTCTTTTATAACATTTAACCAGATCTCCAGTGGTTGATCATCACTTGTTCGGAATGGTAACTGTGCATAAAAATTCTAACTTCTCAGGTGATCAGAGTAAAAAAAAAACGCAAGATATCCTTTGTGTTGCCGATTTAAGGCTGTTAGCCTCGACGAGCTCTCCTAAAAACGTCCGACTCCTACAAAGCGAAGCCAGTTACAAAATGCAAAGGAAAAATTGACATAAACGAGTTTTTTTTTGTGTACCTTCGGCATGTGTCGTACCGTAAACAGATGTTTGCGATGTTATAAACAAGTAGATACGGTGCAGTATTGAAGAGCTTTGTGATAGTTATGGCCGAAGAAGACCGGGGAAACTGAGGATCGCGAGGAGCGCGCGGCGCTCGGACAAAGACAAAGTGAAGCGGTAAGAAAACTCGAGAGGCGAGAACTGTCGGCAACCGAGAAGCTTTTATACTACTGCAGTAACGTTAGAGCGAATAGGTGCGGAAAGAAAACGTTAAATGAAAAATTCATGCGCATACATACACGTTATACCTGAGCTCGGTACCATGTTGATCCGTGAGCACGAGTTCGCCGTACTGATTGTACGAAAACCCGGTGAATTGCTTGGCAAATGTTGACACGAAGGGCCCAAGAATTTGGAAGGCCGCTACTCTGACCCACTTGGAATTATCGGTCAGGAAGTTTGCAAGTATTTCCGAAAGTGTTGCCCGTCGATGATGCAGCGATACGCAGCATGCGAATGACACTATCACATCGGCGCATGATTTTCTTACGCTCCACACGGAATCGTCGCACATTGTGACGTACATCGGCAGCTACAACCATTCATTACTTCAATACAGAGCAAGAGATTTAAAAAAATACATGTTTAAGGCAGTCTATTTAAGGTAGGCGCAAATAGATGTAGTAAAAAAAAATCATATGATTTTTTAATAAAAGTAAAGTAAAGTTTCTGTAAAGTTTCAATGTACTTTAACGATTTTTAAGGGTTAAATCTCAAATCCAAAACGTGGTTTGATCGCAGCATGTAAACGGTATAACGTGTTCGCTTCAGGATTATCTTATGATTCATCTAGAATATACTTGCACAAAAGTTACCCAATCAACAACTATATCTTTTCATGATTACGCAAAAAACTATGGTAAACATATGCTTGAAAGTGATTTTTTCAAGTTTTTGTAAGCAATGTCGTGATGAGTAGGTTAATTGAGTAAAGCCCATAAGAAATTGTCAAGACTTTGTAATAATAATTTTTGTTTTTGTAAACATAAAAATAATATTAATATCGTTGTAAAGTACTTGTCAATCACCACTCACAAGTTTGTCGTAGACAGCATCCTTTCCCATTGCCGCGCTAAATTCGCCAAATCGTATAGCGCACAATTTTCTGATAAAGAAATTGTTGTCCTTGCAGAGTGCCAAATATTTGTTGAGAAAGAGTCTCTCCGCTGTGGCCTCGTCGAGAATCCTCGCAACTTTGCTCATACCCTGCGAAGCCATTAAAAAAATCGACAATGTAGCTATTGCCAAAATTGCAATAAATTCAATAAATTTTACATGAAAAGTAAGGGAGTTTTCACAAGCTATATGAATTATCTCAATGTCGTCCGGACTGATGGTATTACCGGTCCGTACCGCTCATCAAAGCTGGCTGTGATATGCGTCCAAGTTACCACATCACAACCACTCTGACGGGAGGTAGAGCCGATTTTTCTTTTTTCATCCCTCAGCGAGTCTCGTTTAGGCGAAACACACGTGTTATAAATAAATGTAATATACACGAAACAGTTTTTCCTCACATAAGAACAGCGACACAATGAAAGGACACGAAAGCGATCTTTAAATAATTTAAACTATCCTCAAGATAATTCAACTTTTAATTAATACGATGAAATATTCAAGTTTAATTCATAATTATGAATTCAATAATTTATTATTTTATTCGGATAAAAAAGTTACGAGATGTGCAATTGGGTCGTTTTTCTTACAAGAGTTTTAAAATAGAGCCAGGGTGTTCCGGAAACGAAAGGAAAAGTCGAGCAAAGGGAAACCGGTAAACTTAGGTTGCGCTGTGATGCTTCAACGGATGGTCGACCGTCCTGCAAATGGGTCTCTGACCATGCAATATGTAGACTTGGATCGATTGAAATTTGATGAAATCCGTTTATTTGATGCCGCTGCGCTCATCAAAGCTGGCTGTGATATGAACAATAAAATCTGCATATGACAGCCACTCTGTGAGAGAGGCAGTCACCACATTCTTTCACCCCACTCGATTCTTGTCTCACTGTATCTTCCTGATGCCGTTGCCAAAAACGGCGATCCAACTTGTCAAAAATGGCTGTGATATGAAATCATAAAGCAACACGTCACAACCAATTTGACGATTGGATCGCGTTTCACTCCTACGTGAACCTGTGACGAAAGCGAATAAAATAATCGCAACCTGTTGATAAAAACAAATAATAATAATAATAATAACAACAAGCACAATTAATATCGAAGAATTTTCCTTGTCGGCGCAGCGTTCCGCCGATTGCAACGAAGATCGATTCTACGGGCCGAGCTCATCAAAGTGGCTGTGATATGATACGAAACATTCCACAACCAATTTGATGTATCGGACCGCAAAAAGTTGTACAGCGGCACTGGCGACGCATCCGCGCAAGCGTCTCAAGTCGCAACTGCACGATAAGCTGCCGGCATTCCCTCTTCCGTCCACGTTTCCGCGAACACCCTGGTCGACATCGGACACAATTTTGCTCATCAAAGCTGGCTGTGATAGCCGAACTCTATGACAAACCAACTTTGATGGTAAAAGCATGCCCTCTAACTCCCTCTTCGTACTTCCAACGTCCTTTTGTTTCTTCTACGGAGGCATTCACAGAAACACAACGCTTCTAATTGTTTCAAAGAAAGACCCAAAGATCTTCGAAAATTTTGTTTTAATTGATCATTTATTTAAATATTTGAAATTTAAACTGGATCTTCCTTTAAGGTAGTATGGGCACATTTGCCATTCAAATGAGAGTCGCATTGAGAAAATCGTGAAATATCTTTATTTGTATTTCGAAAAAAATCATAATATTATTAATTATTCATATTATTTCACGATAATGAATTTACAAATTATCGTTTCTTAAAAAAATTTCACGTATTTATATATATTTGCCGATTACCGGTTTAACCTAACGACTCGGTAAATGAGTCAATGGCCGCGAATTCATAGGGTCGCCATGTTGGTATACACAGTCACAGTTTTATGCTCACGGACTAAAGGCTGTAATTAAGAATTTTTATTGAAACATTCCATAAAATCTATTTTTTTTTCTTCAATATTATCTTAATCCTTTAAATCACCGGAGTATATTACGCCGCTTCTTATTCCTGTTTGCATCTAATTGGCAAGTACAAATAACACGAAAGAGAAATGGTGCGATCATAAACACCTTTTCCATAAGAAACCATAATAATTCTGCCGACTGTGGATGTACCAATGCAATGTCAATAGTCGGTAACCTTGCTTCAATTTTTACACGCATTTTTCTCTATAAATAATTATAGAATATTTTTTAAATGAGCAACGTATCGATCGATCAGGTACGTGCTCGTACTACCTGGAGCAATAAAATAATAATAAAATATGAAAGAATTAACGAATATATTTGCGTAGATGGTAAACGAACGCCACATGAAAGACAAGGTAGTGAGACGCAAGTTGCGCTAGAACCATCTCACTACCCATGTCTTTCACGCGGAATCCGCTCATCCTCTCCTGCCCTAAGTAGATGTTTCGGGTTTCTAGCGAGAACGCTTCAGGGTTTCGAAAGACTGGGAGGACATACAAATTCGCTTGTCTGCTCTCTTTCGCCGAGTGGGCATAATTGGAACATTTTTTTGCGGTAGACCTGTCACGTCGATTCGGGTCAATGCATTGCCGGAACTTACGTCAATTGCGAGGGTGAAGAGCTCGAGTCTTTCGAGTTGCTGGCTCATCCTGAGAAGTGTTGGCGCTACGATGTACTCGGCCGAATCTTTGTCCAAAAGGCCACGGTCTATGAGAGCCAGCAGTGCCGCATGGGTCGATTGTCTCACCTTAAAGCACAGAGCACACATTTTTTATTTCATCCACGTCATGAACATTTTTTTATAGTTTTATTACGGTGAACCCACGAGCGGTTGGTTAAATATTTGCGAGTGTATCATTACACATTTTTTACCTGTTGATCGAAATCCAGAAGAAATCGTGCGATTATTTGTATCAAATGAAGTGGTAAAACGTCGCCGAGTCGATCGGGTGCTTCCTGGCATATCATTGCCACGTGGGGTAGTTGTTCAACGAGATCGAGTCTCACAGCTGGATCTGAAAGCAAACAAGTGAAAAACAAAATGAAACAAAACATTCATACATATTAAAGAGTAATGAGCTCTGAAGTTATGCAATGATTCAGGGAGAATCAATAGAAAAGTTACACGTGCTGTTCCAAACATTCTATTGAATCTCGACGAATCTACCTGTGGAAATGTATTTTACTCGGAGCTCAGTGTAGGAGCAGAAATTATGTTTTCCCTCGCAACAATCTTTGCGGAGCATCGCTGGCTTTGAATGGTTTTCCGCATAGATATCCCAACGTACCGAGCGCGAGGGATGGGTCGTAAAGGGCAAGTGCGCGGTCGGGGAGGAACATAAAGCAGGAGTGAGAGACAGCGAATGGCCGGGTGACCGTTTCTGAGTTAAGGAAGGTTCCTCGAGTCTCGTCCGTTTGCTACTCGTTTGCTCTCGGGCTAGCGTAGCTGGGGTAGGTTTTGTCTAGAGGTCGAATGTACCTGAATGAAAGGGCGTCTTGAGCGATTAGTCAAGCTTGCGCCGTTCCACCGCTGCTGCTGGCTGTTCGCAGAGTGCAAAGACGACAGTGATGGTGAAGGCACGAAAAGCTGTGTCGTCATAATGCTCCCGCTGTTATTGCCGCTGCTGGGCTCTTTAGCCAGCGGCAGCACGAGACCAGAAAGGTCCCATTGAGAAAAGGTGAAAAGGGCGTCGGGGTAACTTGGCGGGAAAACTTCGTACTCGATTACCTCCGGAATCCAATGGACGCTCGATTACCCGGAACTCGGTGCGGTTCTTGATCGGACGTTTAGGTGCTTGATAGGAGTAACCATACATTTCCAGTGATTGAATCAAGTACCAAAAGGACGGTAAAGTTGACAATTTCCACACGACCAATTTCACGAATGGCATTTCTCAACTGTTGTTGTTATTATTGTTATTATTACAAATCGTTGATTGGCTAAGGCTTTTATTCTTAGGGCTCAATATTTACCGAAATATATATATAACAATTTTTTTGTTGGTATTCTGCAATTATACAATTCCGATGGATTTCTCTTGGCGGGATTCGAGATTTAAGAACCAACAATAAACATGGAAAGGAAGAGTTCTTCATTTTTAAACGGCAATTTCATTGAAGACGTACAAATTATTAATATTACGAGACTGAAAGGGTTTTAATTTTCTGCAGAAATATCTTACCAATTAACGCCCCAAAATTTCTTAAAATACGTGGATGTACAAAGTCTCTATCCGATCTGCATGCGCTTTCTCTTGGCAGGATGCTTGGTTAACCGCGCAAAAAATCCACGGTTCTCGGATTCGAGGGTCGAAAGCGACGCGTTACATCCTTCACTTTTCACTTCCATTTCCGTGTCACTGACAAATGACTGGACGTAACACACTTGTCTGAAGAATCGAAGAACTTTCGGGGCACCTACGTCTTTGGAAAAGTGCGTGTATCACGGGTGCTCGCAGGACGGGCGCGTGGGTGCGACTGAGGAAGAGACCCAAGCGGTGGGGCTGACTCGGGGCACTCGTAGCTGCATCGGGAAGGTGCAGGACGAGTGCCCCCGAGAAGTGGGAGAGAGGGCCCGCCGTTCCCCCACCACGAAACACATTGACTGCAGCCGCCTTGATGCGAGTTACCCTCTGTTGAGCGGCGCTCGCCACCCTGTCGTCTCCCTCTCCCTTTCTTCCTCTTCTCGGTTCTTCTTCTCCCTCGGACTCTCAAGAAAATTCGTGGAGCACACGCACGACTACCTCGCGCGCCCTGTAAATCCGAAAAGCACACGTGCCCTGTGTTTCCTTCCGCCTCAACTTTTTCTCTTTTCCATGTACTACCGTTTTCCCGCGTGAACGCTCCAGCCGAATGTTTTTTTTCATTTTGATTTCAATATATATATATATTTTTTTTAATAGAAACGGTTCCAACTTTGTAAGACACATTTGGAAATGCATTTAGATTGCAAAAAGAAAGAAAACACCATAATCAAACCTTTTTTGTAAGTAACCTTTATCTTTTTAACAAATGGACTTTTGGGTATCCTCGCCTCGAGAATTCTCGAACTCGGTGAATTTTTTTACACGCTAAATCATTTAAAGACGCGCACCTAAGAATCTACGAATCAAAACTTTCCCCTAATGTATTTTCACGAAAGTTGTATCTCAATCCACACTATGGAAATACTTATTAATGAAAATAATATTTGACAAAAATGGCATTAATAGCGCAGTAAGTAAATAAAAATAAAAATAACCCTTTCGGATTCAACGAAATTGCTATGCGAAGCAATGGACGATACGAAATTATGAGTTTCGTGGCGTCGATTTCATTCCGCGCGATTCGAAAAGCTCACGCAGGAGTGCGATTTCTGTAATTTCCAAAGGAGATAGCTATAGATGCGATGGATTTAGAAACGGGTGTCGGTGTTGGTAAGGTCTAACAGGATTCTCGGATGTCCCCGTGGACTCTTGTGTCTGGTGTTCCGTTGGAGGCTCCGGAGGATAGTAGCTTGCACCAGTGGTACGCAGTCTCCGGTCATCAATTACCGCGTCTTATGTTCCTCTTCCTTCCTTCCTCCGCTTATCCTCTAGGGCGTAGAAGCTTTCCCTACGCCCCTTCCTTCGCTTTCTCCGTCGTGACTCTTCGTCTCTTTCTCTCGCACTCACACGTTCTTCTTCCCTCGTAGAGATTTCACGAGAGAAAACATCCTAACCCACGAGTCACGGACTCCTTTCGATGTACGCCTTCTGCACCTCGAGGACCCCGCTAAAAATAATTTAACGCGTTGGGCATGCACTCGTGTTATGCGCTCCTAACGCTTGTCCTCGTAGCTTTATCCTGGTGACGCTTATTACTCGGAAATGCTAAAATTGTGGAGGGCATACACACAACGAATCTTGGTTAGATATCCAAGAACAATTTCGCCTTGGAGGGAACAAAACTTTGAGTGGCAGAGCGCAGTTTTAGCTATAAAGGATACAACTTACGTTTGTATACTTTTGATAAAAGAAGAAACATACGAATTCTTGAAATTTACTAACGTGACGTCAAGCAATTTCTTACGTATTAATTTATAAGTGATTGTAAATAGTAAAATTTTATCATTGTATCCCAATTTGATGAATCATTGGTTCATTTAAAAATTCCTCCTTGCAAAGAGATTTAATAGTTCATTGAATTAACCTGTTGAAGTGTATTATACGAATGGAGGATTGAGAGTCAATTAAATATAAAAAATGGTCGACATTAATGAAATAGAGCCATCTTCTATGCACTCTGGATGACGACCATTACTTACTTCTACGTGATTCATGGATTACTACAAGTTGTTTGAGGAATTTGGATTAAAAAAGAGAATTTCAGTTGCACAGCGGACTGTCGTTCTCTTTATACGACTTGGAAACTACTTGTATAAATCTATCTTAAAATTAACCAAAATCTTTTCAGTCTTGATGCATCTTCTTGCTCAGTTAGCAAAGATCTGTAAGAATTCTATAAGCAGAGCGCAATGCTTAAAAAGTTTTCTCGTTTTTGACACCGATAGCTCGTAAGCTGTGATTTTTTTTCGCAAAAATCACAAATAGAGTTTAGGGTGTCACGAGTAGCTCGACGACCTCTGTTTGGTTGATGAAGAGTTTGCTGAACGTGAAGAACTCGTCGTGGCAGAGGTTTATACGAATCTCGCGACTCCGATAGATCGATCGTCGCGAGGCATTGCCCACGCGTTTTCGACGCCCTCCCGTTGACCTTCTAGATCAATGGCCCCTGAAAACTGTCAAGTTTCGTAAACTTCGATCGAAGCAACCAAGTTCTAGAGTAGACAGAACAATGAGACCGATCGATGAATCTAAACTCGAAACTGGAGAACAGCTTTCAGGATTAGCAAAAAAAAAAAAAAAAAAAAATGATTAGACGTTTGAAAAATTGTACTTACCAACGATGTAAAAAAAAAATGAATTAATATTCAAAACATATTTTCGTTTGAACTATACTCGCTCGATATTTCTTTAATCATTACAAATTAAACTACACGAAAAAATTAAATAAATAAGACCTTCCGTTACTTTTTTATAAAGTTGAAAATGAGGGAAAAAGAACACTTTTAACTCCGAATCTGAAGAATCACGCGAGTTGTCTATTTCCGTTACTCATGGTCGACGAACTCGAGCGACTTGGTGCAGCAGCATCTTCCAAAAATGGACTAAGAATGAGGGGAACAAGGTGGCCTCTGATTGCCACAAAAGCAACTTCGAGGGTTCTCGTAATAACAGCGACGATAGTTCCAAAAATACGTATGAGACCCGATGTTAGGTATTACATACAACTGGGGTGACTTCCTACGTCTCGTTTTTCGTGGGCGCCTAAGCCTCCCCCCTCCGTATATCCCACAGGCGCGTGGACCACGTCTTGCGTTTTCTTTCCCCTCGAAAATGACGCCCGACCCCATGTATACACTCCCTCTTTCTCTTACTCTCTCGAAGTCGGGCACGTGTCTCGAAAAGAAGATTTAGATTCAAGATGCGCCGTTTCGAAGGCTTCCGAGGATGGACCCCTAAAAATAGCCCGGGCCCCTGCATCCTGCATGTACTTATTGGGCGGGGGGGGGGGGCGGCTCAGCACACCCGGATCACCAAGAAATTTCGTAAGAAAAGAAAAACTTGCACGCGCTATTCCCTCTTCCTCTCTCTTTTTCTTTTTCTTTCTTTGTCGAACAGTCAATAGGTTTTCGTTCGGTTCGATCGTCTGTGGCCGCAAGTACTTCTGCTCGTCCCTCTCATCGAGTGTCATGGATGTCAACGATGTACTATTATAGACGCCGGAAACCTTTCGCTTCGGGTCTTTGAAAGAACGCTCTCGCAATATTCGAAGGTCGACGGTGGCCTCGCATACCGGTGCCAATGCTGTTGGATCACTAGTCCCTGATCAATAGAAACTACCCAGGACCCAATGGCCCATTTCGTATACTGCCAACGATATTTCCAACTCCTCTATACATTTCCACAATATTTTTTTCATTCTCGAAGAAAGTGTGGACCTTGAAAAGGAGTTTTCGTTATTTTGTCACATTTTTCCTGTCTTCAGCGTGACTCAATGAAATCGTGCTACAGCAATGAACAAACAACTAATTGTTTCGTTATTTTAAATATTTTCGAGAACCTAACTTTTTTTTTTTAATTTCTAATTTATTTGCGAATATGTTAAGGCAAAGGGTGTTTAAATTCACCAATCCGTGATTTTTTTACAATTAGGAGTTTCTATCATTCCGTTTCTTCAGTGGTACCCAAATAAATTCATATTTTTGCTTGCAAAAAGAAGGAAAGGAACAAATCTAGATTCCGAGTACCACGTCCCTCCGTAAGTTTAAGTCAGAGAGTAAGGCGCGACTGCGATAAGAGTCGATGAAATCGAGAAAAAAACGACAACGACATTTTCTTCGATTCTTTTTCACCGTTCACGCTTGCTGTACTCCGCTGGAGGAGACTGAGAAGACAACCCCGATAGTTCGAAAGGAAAGTGAGCTCGAGGGTTGCCGTAGGTCGACGGGGATGCGATTCACGAAGAGAGTGCGATAAGGGGGTGCCGGGAGCTTGGAAACTAAGAAGTGGAAAAAGCTTGCAGCTTTTTCCATCATTTCAACACATTTATAAATCGCGTTACAGGCGTCGGTGGACCATTTATCATCCGGTTGAGCAAAAATAGAGGATTCGTATTTGAATTACAACACACAGTCAACAATTGTTCGATACCCAATTTGCAATTTTTATTAATATCGATTGGAATTATTTCTCACGCTTTATTCCGATGTATAATCATTTTTAAAAAATCGTTATTCGTATTTCATCGCAATTTATTTATTTCTATAATTCGTATATCTCGTGTATTACATCAAAGGATCTACGGAACGTGTATCTGCGAAAGGTTTTTTTTTTCTCACGACTTTAAAAGCAATGCGAAAAATGGTATTATTATAAAACATTGCTAATGAACGCCTGTTTGAAGAAATGAAATATTATAATTTCATGAATGTGAATTGTCCTGGTGAGTGTTGAGGATTTTACGCGGTGCATGACAGAGGAAAAGAAAAGCTACGCATAGCTGTAGGATAAAAAAAAGAAGCAAGATGAGAATCAGCGTCGAGGGGAAAAATAAAGTAAAATGTAAGCGGGCACGCGTCATGGGGGTCTCGCTTCTATGTATATGTATATAAATACACGAGCGCTGGTTCCGCGGTATAGAGCGCTTCTCGGGGCCGTAGAGGTGACTTCCGGTGTAGCACGTGCCCCACCGGAAGTGAGTGAGCCGCCGATCTGTCGTCACCTCTATCGTTCCATCTACGCCCTTCCTAATCCACCCCTCACTACCCACCGCGAAGAGCCCGAGACGACGAGATGCAGCGTCTCCTAATACGCCTCGATCCTGTGAGAAAAGACAGGAGCGCTGTCGATGAGCCACATGCTTTTATGCATCACTACTTCTATTTTTATATCTCTTTCTTGAGCACGGCGAGGCAACGCTCGCGGGGGTATCTCGAGAAAAAAAATAATAAACTTATCGTAAGATGTATAAATCAATACTACTGTGCGTGAATTAACGGTGAGAATCAATCCATGAATTACCATAAAAATGCTTTTAATTATTTGTAATTCTATAAATAAGTTATTTTCATTTGATCTATTGAATTCAATGAATTATTTGATTTTAATCTTGTTATTTAAATACTAAATAAAATTATTCTGCTTCTGTTGGGACTGAGAAAATTGTTTTTCAAGTTCTCATAGTAATTTTTGTAAGACGATTCTCTCCGCGTAAAAATGATCGTGCAATAAAGTGCATAAGTTTACAATTCTGTCCACGTACGTAAGGTGCGTAAAACGAAAATGATGCCATCGGCATGCGGACAAAATGCGCACCGAACGGTGTCAAGGATTTGGCACAGTCTGAGCATTTTCAATCCTGAGGACACCGCACTTAAACGAGCACAGCAGATAAAACAGCATTACATATAAAAGCAGTAAAACAATGTAAAAAAAAAAGTAGCGCGATTGAACTTTCCAATCAAGTGTAGTAAGTTGCGAGCTGCCGGTTCTAAAAGAGAGCTAAAGAGAAGCTGCCAGTGATACACGGAGATTCGCGAGGACAGATTTAGCGGGCGTAATACGCGCGCACGCACGCACACACACACACGCACGCATAGAGAGAGAGGGAGAGAGAGAGAGAGCTACATAAAACAGGCTTACGTACATTAAATGCACTCTCATTAAACACGAATTTCGTCTGAAAGAGACTCGCCGAGGAAGCCATAGCCATATGACTCTTTCTCAGAAATCATTGGAATTTACCTGGCTATCCTCCGTTGCAATTATTTAGCAAAAAGAGGATCGGGAATCGAGAATCGAGAATCGATGCAGGAGAGAGAGAATAAGAAGCGTGTGCATCGTATAATCCCTTCGCGGATAGTCGCCAGAGTGCAACCGGAGCAACGTGACTCTATATACACGAAGTTACCTATATGTACCTAGACAAGTTCTCGGGCCGGAATAAATCTCCGCGGGTAGAGAGTGTAATTAAAAAAGTTTTTATTCGATATCGCGCGTGTATCCATCTCACCCTCCGGCTCTTCCCGGGGGCTCTGGTTCTATACGCCGTTTTAGTATCATTCCAATGCCTCGGAACCTCCCCACGTCAACCCTCGCACGTCGACGTCGCTGTAACAACATCCGGCAGGAAATATTGCCGGGCCATCGAGGGGGTAGCTTCGTTCAACTAGTCGCCTTGGCGCTTTCAACCTTACAATAATCACCTCGAGATCCTCTGCCGAAAATATTTACTTAACCGGCCATGTAGATTCGCAGAGATAATATTAAAATATTAAAATTTAATTAATAAACAACATTGAGTACATACCTGTGTCGTGTACGAGCTTCATCACTGGCTGCATCACCTCATCCACGTCCAGCTCCGTTCCCGACTCGACTGCACCGCGGAATACTTCCACGAGAATTCGCCCGACCAATTGTCTGTAACATAAATACTCTCGTAAGAAATTGTTTTGAATGTTTTAATTCGATTATTGTATGAATTAAAAACCTAATAAACAATTATATTATCAAATAATATCAATTTTTATGATATACTATGGAGACGCGGAACATTTGATTTGTAACAATAATAATAATATTACAAGGTTGAAAGTGCTCGGTAAATATAACCTTTCTTTTAGCGTTCGCGTGGATCTACTTATGTTTCTGTAATTATCACACAAGTACATGTAAACATTATACCCAACAATTAATAATAATTTGTAAATTATATTTTATTGACACAATAACAATTCATTGAAACCAACAAAATTGTAGTCTAATCATTAGATTATTGGTATTATTATTGTTTTAATTTCCTCCATATATTTTATATTATAATTTCTTTTTATTAATTCTGTGAAATAATATTTGATTATATATATATATATTTTTTTTTTTTTTCGTGCAAAATAAAATAAGCTCTTGCCAGTTTCGACGCCTCCTCCATTTTCCTAAAAGTTTCGGGAGCGCGCGACGCGCGGTGGTTGTCCAGCGCCTCCGATAGAGAAATACAATACAATAAAATAAAATAAAAAAGAAAGAAGCGAGGGAGATAAGATGGTGTAGCATCAGTGAAGACACGAAGAAGAGAAGAAGCCCTCTGCGTCGCCGCTTCGACAACTTCCCGAGGAGCAAGAGGGATACAAAAGAAAAAAGAAGTGGAGGGAGTCACGAGCGTCCGAAGTAGATGCGTAGTAGACGATGTAGAAGAGGTAAATGACGATGAGGAAAACCCCCTCCCATCCGATTCGGAGCACGATCGCGACTGCTGTGCCACGCGACGTGGAGGGGAATAATGGTTTAGCGTTTGATCGTGTGGGAGAATGCATCCGGGTGGAGGCGCGGGGCACACAAGGCTTGGTACGTCGGTGATGAAAATTGTCCAAGTACGCAGGGGAAACGCGACTGTAGCCAGCGTCGATTGGCTCTACTCCCACCACGACGACTGAAGGTAGAAGAGTAGGAGTACCGCTTTGGCCCGTGACTGGTCGATGAAGTTCGCCCGTGCGCCACGCCCACCCGCGCAAACATGGCCGCGCGAGCGGTCTCGTGTCTTCTTCACGATCCTCTTCTCTGACGCTTCCACCCGGAGGTTTCGGCGTACTACCGATGACTGGGCGCGGATAAATGCGACTCCACGAATATATATGGGCCGCGCGCGCCTACGTTTTCCCTCTTCACCGCTCAATTCACTACCCTTAAGGTTCTGTATTGTAGAGATTGAGAAGTATGCACGATGAAGTAAGTATGTACGATGAAAATGTACAGTTTGAGAATGGAAGTTATTCGGGCTACACGTTTTTCCCGCCATTTTAGATGGTGGCGGTCGTTGCACCTTCGGGGAAACTCTTTTTGGAAGAAAATAAAACTGTTGAAATTCCGTTCTTCCTCGATACATGCATCATGAGAGCAAAATTGGGACTGATGACCAAATAAGATCATCGTGTTGATTGTTGTAATTAGTTTCCTCAAGTGACTTAATAAACTCTATTTTTATGTTGAAAAATAATAAATAATAACCAATAAACGGACGTTTGCATTATTATTTATTGCCGACTTAAATGCGTGTGAGGATCCTAGAATTAAGAAACTACGTTATACATTTTTCAATATTATAATTTAGGTGTATTTTTTATGTTTTCGGATCACAATATATTCGAATTTTTCTTTAACAAATTCCCTATAAAAATCGTTGAATTCAAACCGTTATAAAACAAAGGACATTGTCGGTACCAATTTAGCGTCGATAATTGTTTGGCTTTTCCTGAATTTTATAGAGTGCGAATAATAATTAATTCAAAAGATTCATTTGGCTTTCATTCATAAAAATATTGTATTTACAAATATTTAGTTAATTATTTAATAAATTATTTCGCTTAAAATATGAACTTAAAATGGCTGAAAGCGTCTATTCCGCACATGGGCTATCGGTACTTTGACCGTAAACGTTAAACTGATTTATTCGCGGTGTACACGATGAAATCGATGACTGGGGTAAATGTTTGTGGGTGCTCGCGACCCTAGGTATCCTTGTACATCGAGTATTACATTCTGGCAGCGAGTTAATGCACGGAAGAGCTGTAGCTCTGTTGGCTGTATGCGGAGTACAGGAAGTAGCAGAACCATACGAGACACACTGCACGATCGAACGTCACTCCCTACAGAGTTAAGCGTCCTCGAGGAAACTCCGTGTACTCGAGTTTAATCGAGTTTCCGTGCGCATCAACCCCCTTGGTGGTCGCAACTCATCGTTGCGATGCACAACGTAGGTGCATTATATAGGTGGTACATGATACACGCGCCGAATATCCAAAGTATAGGCGACTAGATCGGCGTGTGCCTCTACTTCGAAGCTAGGGGTAGCAACAGCCACTCGCGACGACGACGACGACGACGACGACGACGACGACGGAGGCGCTCCAAAAGCCCGACCGTGGCTCTCAAATGCCGATCGATTATTCGGAAATTCACGATCAAACCCGAATTCTCGATTTTCTTGCTCCATTCGAAGGTATATAGTGCAGAATGCACTCCACTACGCAGTGGAGAATTACGAATTGCTACTGAAATGCTAAGCATCCTCGTTGTCAGGTTCCGCATGGAATTTCCGAGGATAAGAGTTCAAGGTGATTTGTCAATGGATTATCAAGAGTTTCAATTAAAGTTTTATTAATTTACTACATATATTTTTATCAATCAACAGCCTGTTGCGTGCTTTACTGTATGTATTTTTGAAGAATGCAGAATTATAGACACAAAGCTTGCATACAGTACTGTCATCAAAGAAGACAAGAGGGATGAAAAATCGTGAAACGATCGATAGAGTTTCTGACGATCGTCGAGGGTTGGAACGCGCTATAGTATCGAAGGGTGCGCGCAGCCTGCGAGTCGAAAAAGCCACCAGGTGCACGCGTACCACACGGTTGAAGGACAAAAAAGCGCCCTGCGAACGATAAAAAAGGAGCGGTAAAGAGGGAGTGAAAATCGGTCCGCGAACGCGATCAGTTTGTCTACGCATCTGTCATGCAGGGCTGGCGCGCACGCACAGGATCAACCCGAGAACGCAACACACGACAATCCATTAATCTGCCTTAATGCCGGTATACTCGTTACACACGTCGCCATCCCTCTGGATGGCGTAACTCGGAAATAGCATTAACTCGCGGTTCTTGTCATCATTTTTACTGCAATATGCGCGCGAAACTGAATATTCTCCGCCCCAAAGAATTCTCATGTTACAAGGATGTTAATCGAATATGAAATGGCGAGCGGTCGGTGTTGCGCGCATTATCAATATATCTCGATTATTTATATGTACCAACTAATAACGCGACGATTACCCGAATAAAGAATAATCTTATTGTCGAATTTGGATTAATTTGCACTGTACGACTATAATCAAAGGATTAGACGAACAAATGCCGCAGCACTAACGTGATTTACCCCCCCCCCTTTTTTTTCAATTCAATTTTTCAAATAAGCAATTTGAATTGTTTGTTCGAGCGTATACAATATTCCTATCTTGATGAATATATTCAATTGACAAAACATTCAAGTTTCCATATAAACACGACCTAGCAAATCTTGTCTGGAGACGTTTGTAACGCATAGCATCTGTTCCGGAGTTGCAAATATACCACGGGAGTTTGCAGCGAGTAGTAAGTAGAGGTTTTGGCAATACCGCGGGGGTGAAGAAGGGTGCAAAGCAAACTTTCGCGTCTGTACGCATATATACAATTGTATACCGAAGGAGGAAGCTGAGGGAGAGACTCGACCAGTCCCGAAACTATTAATCAATATAACCCCCGTGGGGGTGAGTGGGTGCCTGGCTGTACGAGATGAAAGCATTCGCCGCGTCCTCGTTGACGTTCACGATAGCGTGACGACGTTCTGCGGTAGAAAAGTCCTAGGAAGAAGGAAATAAGAAGTGCACGAGAATGTCGGACGCTGCAAAGAGAGGTCTGCTACCAAGACAGGTGCGAGGATTGAAAATACAAGATTTACTCCGCCTCTGTATCTCCTCTACCCCGAACTGTTAAGCAATTGTTCAGCCGGGGAAAACCCCAGTCCCCCTAACGAAAATATACAAACGTACATGCAATTTCAGTTAATGATGGTGTTACCAAAAATTTGTCATTTTAAGCCGGTTGATAAACGACGAGTCTGGGGCGGAACCCCAGGGTAAAAGCGGTCAATATGGAACGCCAAAATGTTGTTGTGCACCTATTCTGGAAACTCACATCGCACTTTGCAATTTCTTCACGATGATGCTACCACGTGAGACCATGAAACTTTAACATTTCTACGAATTTGTTTAATTTTTACCACCTCCTAGTTCGTGCTTTGAATGCATAAGAGTTATGATGCAACTAATATATAACAAGAACATCCAAGTTGTAACCCACTTCAGGATCTCGGCTTAGAATTAAAGATTCCAATTAGGATCAAATATCATCCGAATAAAACCGGCCCCCGCCCCCACGAAAATAAGTATACGCGAAAAGGCATTTTAATGTATATCAAATATATTTTATACGAAAAATGATATATCTAACGGCTGTATCTTGAAAATTATTATGTTTTTTTAAATGTTCGCCTGTATTTCATTTATATAAAATATATAAAAAATATAAAAAATATACTTCACGAAAATATCATTTAATATATTCAATATATTTTTTTCGAGTATACTTCTTTTTTATAGAATACTTGGGCTAAATAATTACAATTGATTATGAATAATCGATCATGATTAATAATAATTACGTATTGGGGTGTCAATAGTGAACGATGATTGTAAGTTATTGTTTTCGGTCTGTCATTGTTGCTTCTTGTTTTTACAAAATTCCATACAATTTCGATTAGAGTATTAAAATAATGAAAAATGAATCAACTACTTAGAAAGTAGGGAAAACGTAGGGCCATCTTAGCGCACCAGAGCCAAATTCACAGCTTTACCCCCAAGCAATTTGGCGTCAACGTATATAACATTCTGCTACTTTTGCGTTTCCATTGGCACGGAATGCACGCTGCGTTGAGACTCGAGTTGAGGGTAAAATTATGACGAGTGTGCTTCACCGGTAAATGGGAAAAGCGGAGACAAAGGGAGCCGCACGACAATTGTACAGTTGCAAAGTAAAAATAAACTGGAGAGAGGAAAACATATTTGCGGGAGTTCTAGCACGTTTACGGACAGTGGTCATTGTGCATTGTCGCGCACACAAGGCAAGAGAAAGAGAGAGAGAGAGAGAGAGAGAGAGAGTGCGAGGGCGGGTCACCCTTGAGAGGAGAGAAAGCGGCCGCTGTAATACACTGAGACCGTAAACCAATTCGCTAATCCCGAATGGCAGTAGACGCGCGGGGTGTCCCGGCGACTCTCAGCCGCATTTAGCCAGGGTAATATCTCGAGGTTGGCAAGGGTCCGGTTATAGGGAGAGAAATGTTATTGCACCCGGTGTGCTGTCGGCTATCCTTCTTGTTGCGAGTTTTGTTTCACGTGTACGACCTTAAAGGTCTAATCCGATTTCGAAAATCCTCGGCTTTTTCTCCTCCCTTCGGTTTGTAACGCAGAATGTGGCTACATTGGCGCTTTAGAGGCGTCTCTCTCTCTCTCTCTATTTGAGTTACGACCCCTTCTTTTTATTATTCTCAAGACTCTGTCTCTCTCTGGCTTCTCCGGAATCTTGCAGATCTCTTGATAAGTAGGCACATGCACCTTGCGGAGGAATGTCGTGCGAGAACCTTTCAGACTCCTTAAGCCTGTCCACTTCTAATTGTAAGTACATAACAAGGCTCTCAGAGAATTGGCGACCATACTAAAACATTAGTGCTAATTGCTTTGTATTAGGGATTGTATCGATTAGGGATCTTTCTTAATTGGATTGTGATTGATTTGTACAGCCGGACTCACCAGTCAGGCTTATAAAATTCCGAAGAACTATCAATTACATTGTTATTTGAGCTATTAATATGAAAGGAATACGATTCATGAAAGTACATTGGTCTAAGCATTCCGCATATTTACTTTCAATTTTACTGACTCGAGACGATGTGCTTCATATCGTCTGCCTCTCTTGAATCGGCATCGGTACAAAGGAGATAGCAGAATTTTCCCATCACCAATTTATCCGTCACGATTAATTTTCGAATAAAAAAAGAGAGCGGTGCATTGTAAGAATCTCGAGACTCAGTTTACCTTTCTTCTTTCTTATTCGAAATGTCAAACTTGGCGCAGAAATATGAATAAGAGTTTTTTTTTACCGACCGAGGGATCGGTACAAGACCCTTCAACTGAATCGATCCAATATTTACCGATCTACGTCCCGATTACTAATGTTTTTTGTTAGCATATAATGAAAATGCGCTAATAAAATATTTACAATTGCTGTGGAATTGTCAGTAAACTTTTCTGCATTTTCATATCCACAAACTAATTATCATTGTTACTTTTTAGCACCAGTGACGAAACTAATATTAAGTAATTGAATACAATATGATCTCCAATTCCAACACAACATTTTATTCCCAATAAAATTATAACGTAGCACGTGATCACTCGTGTAAAACGCATTAATGTATTCAACGAACAGTGGATCTCGAATTATGTATATTTCAAGTATACGCGTAACGTTTGCCTCGTACGAATTCAAGTTATGCGAAATATGTAGTCTGTCTCATAAGTGCTGGAGAAAAATATCTGAATCTTCATCTTCATATTCCATATTTCTCCCTGTAAATGTCGATCTTTCCGACAAAAGAGAGGAACGGTGGATCTGCAAAATTATTAGTAATTCTCCGTTTTCAGTTTTCGTGCAAAATATCAATCGTATTGGAGAAATGTAGATTACAGATTTTTTCTTTACCGACAAGTTGCATCACAATGTCGCAAGACGATGCGTAGCCCCTCGGTCGGTAATAAGAACTGTAATGTCAATTTTTCCGCCATGACTAATCTCTCGGATTAAAGAGTAGAATGGCGAACTGCGTCTCACAATTGTACAGTTTACTGTTCTCGTTTTTTTTTTCGCAAGATCAATCGTGACGAAGAAATTAGCGATAAAAAAATTCGACTATTTTTTGAGACAGAGACGGCGAGTGAACCAGACAAAAATTTGTATCGAATCATGAATACTTTATTCCACGAATTTATGAGGCGTAGCAACGATGACCGCGTCACGACGAGTTACCATTCACGAGAAAGATATCAATGTTTTACAGCGCAAGGTCTATATTTTTTCTCTGATAAAGCGTATTTTCATTCCGTCCATCCGTGCGTCTTCCCACGTGAAAATTAATATTGGCTGTGTTATCTCGACAAATTGATCGAGCATTCATCTCAATACTGCGTTCGAGGTTCGCTGCGATAGGCGAAAGAGTTATATAGCAACGTTGACGATGATTATGATGATGACTCGCCGTTCATGCTTGCCGAAGCTACTACCATTTTGCCGCGCAATTCCTGGATCGAGAAATTGCGCCGCAGGCTGTTGCTACAGCGCTGCTGTTGGCGCATCGGTTACTCTTCATCCGTAGGAGACGCGAAAAGACGAACGATGCGAGTGAGCGCGAGTAGCCAGGGATCTTTCGCTGGTAGCGAAAAAGGACGAGACGCGAGAAGATGAAGAAGAAGAAGAGAGAAAGACTGAGTGAAAAAATACGAGACCGAGAGAGAGAGAGAGAGAGAGAGAGAGAGAGAGAGAGAGAGAGAGAGAGAGAGAGAGAGAGGCAAAGAAGGAATGTGTTGTGCCGGGAGGCGGTTGCACCGGTGCAACGGGTGGGAGTGCGAAGAGGCAGCGAATAAAGAAGAAAATACCAGCGACGTTGAGGCTAGAGTGAAAGAGAGGTACAAGGAGGATGAGGAGGAAGAGAAGAAGAGGAAGGTGGGACGAGCGGGACGCGAGGAGGGACCGAGGAGTCAATGCACCGCAGGGGAATGCAATGCTGACTCTGTGGTGCAAAGCCTCGCTTACTCGGCCTCCTTGGCCAATAAACAAGGACACGTCGAAGTGAATTCTACCATACTGTACAACTATTATGTGGGTTACAGTAAAAGCTGTATGGTGTCGGTGCGTAAAATGATTGGCAAGTTCTCCAGACGAGAGAAACATTAGCATAATTGCACATTAGGAGAAAAGAAAAATCTTTTAATTCGCACGATTCAAGTAAAATAATTTGTTCATTGTTTATTGAGTCCTGGATTAAACTATTAAATGCACCCGCTACGTGTAATTCTCACTGAAGTATCTTACAATGTAGATTATTAGATTACTCCACATAATCAACAATTTTTTATGTGACAGCTTTAGGCGATCAACTGAGGATTGTAAATAAACTAAATCTGTGGTTGTCGATGGAGAATTAAATATCTAGTTAATCAAACATTTTATTTCGTCATTCAGTATACTTAATGTATAAACTAATAAATAAATTGTATTTACCAATTGAACCAAACCATGGCAGCCACAATAAGTAATCGATGGCACATTTACAACTATATTTTACACTGTATTAACCATTACAACTGTATTATAACCATCAATTTCTCTACCAAGATTTATTTCCGCAAAACATCTTTATCATAATTAAAAGTTTCCGAATCATAAAAGTCTATCAATTAACATCTCTACCACGGAACATCGATTATATAACTTGCGCGTAAGTAAGTAACTTTTGTCTAATATCTATATTTTTTATAAACTTTTATGCAGCATACACGTGGAATATTTTTTCAATGCGTCATCTATGGCGACTGAATATTTAACATTATTAACATGTCTACCATGGAACCGCCGTCGTTTTAAAAGACCAATGGTAAATGATACCGGGTAAAACAGGGATCACGAGAAAGATAACGCTGTAGAGAACTCTGGGGGGAGCGAGAGAGAGAGAGAGAAACAGTTTTTTTAACTCGGGAACACGTACCATCAGTCATGGAACGCCGCAGAGTTTTTCCGTGGTAGAGATGTAAACTGACAGACTTGTAACACGACCGAGATATTATTCGGAATGATATCGCGGCATAGATGTGTTTCGGCAAAGAAATTATTGGCAAAGTTATAAATGTCCGATAATATACGAAACTCTGATTTTGTAAACAAAATAAAAAAGCATATTTCGACAATTAGTTTGAAAATTCCATTAAGAAATCACGTGTAGCAATATAAAATAAAGTGAAACACGTTTAACCACTCAATGCCGACCTTCGTAATATTTTTTTACTTTAAAAAACTGGTTATCAATCAACTAGCCAATCGATTAATTAACTTTAAAATCATGAAAATAAGTTTTTTTTTGTTCATTACCGGGAGTCGTCAGGTGAAAGGAAATCGAGTATAATTACTTTTGACGTGTGTGTATACGCGACAGAGAAAGCGATATAGTCCTCTCTATGCGCAACTCGCGGCTCGAGCTGCACTATCGCTTCTCAGAAGTTATAATGCATTGCGAGCTCGCCTGCCGTTGTTCGTGCCTCGTGGCGAATACCGCGAGTCAGAGACTCGAGGGACGCGAGGAGAGTCCCGGGGCTCTCCACCTCGCCGCCGCTACGAGCTCTAATGCGCAGCAGAGTTCGTCCGAACGATAAAGGAGCTGCCCGGAGGTCCGGGGTGGTCGCGAACGAGTTCGCTCGGATCTCGTTCACGTCCCGTATGCCACCTTAGTTGTTCTCCTTCCTCTCTTCTCCCACCTCGCGGACTTATCGCGTCTCTATCACCACTAGCAAAAGAGGGACCCAGTCATCGCGATGATCGATTGCTAATACGACTAGAGATCTTTAAATAATTACGACATCAACTGGATATATAAATATATACAGAGGGGCACATTTATAACTCTTTCAGCAATTTATGTTACAACAAAAACTAAACCACGATTTTATTCTGGAAAATATCTTTGCGACATTACAACTCTACCACGAGAGACAAATCTACGGTGCTGCTGATAGCAAACACCATGAGATGGTAAAAAAAAAAAAAAACAAAAAACGGCGAGTTATCTCGTGGTAGGGTTATAACCTGGCAGTGTTGTAACATAGAGTTGTAATGTGGCAGATTTGTTTTCCGGAATTCAATCGTGACAGAGTTACTTTATGGTAGAGAATTTAATGATATAGTAAACACAGTGCATGACGTGTATCGAGGCTCATAGAAACGGTGAAAAAAAATAAAATTAATCGACGGATAGCCAACAAATATGCACCGAGAGTTCCCGTGTCTAAAACTCCACATACGGAATGCAAAGGATATGAAAAGAAAGGGACGAAAGCTCCACCCGATGCTATAGCATCCATCGTAAATTCCATATCGGTGAATTGTCAAACTTACTCTTATCTTCCAGAAATGTGAGCTGTACCACGTGCTGCATATAGTTACTCGCAAAAATGCTGGACAAAAAACACCCGGAGTATACCAAGATCTCGGGGTGTCAACAGTCCGATTAGGACAATTGTCGTATTATCGACGCCTACATATTCTTAATATCTCATCACATAGGAAGTACGTAAAAGAAAAAGTATAGTAACTCCAGTAGTTTTACGACACAGCTTCACACCGATTGAAATGCGAGGAGAATGTCACGAGCTGCGATTACGTCATTCGCACCTTTTTTTGATTTTATGTAATACATCTGAATATAAACGTGATTTAATAATATTTTTACGACCAAGAATTTTATACATATTTGTAAATTAAAGTGCTGCTTAAGGTGAGACTCAATATTTACATAAATCGTATGAGTGTGTGTGAGAGAGAGAGAGGCTATTGAGTCTCAGCTTAAGGCGCGTTAAAATCTCTCTCTCTCTCTCTCTCTCTCTCTTCTTCGCGATCCTCGCCACTGTATAGATAAAAACAAAGTTTTAGTTGATACACAGCGGATTAGGCAATCGGTTAAAACTAGTTAAAAAAAAAAATTGTATTTATAAAACTCAATGCACTCTAAAAAAGGTGCATGGAAAAGTTTGTTACCGACTAAGTATGTTTTACCGCCACACTATAGTATGGCTCGACACTGAGACTTTGCCTCGACATTTTCAACACATTTTCCTCGAATCCAGATTTCTGTATATACATCGGAAGAGTGGGGGCTAACTACGTGAATGTGACATGGAAGAGCCCGACAATACGGACCTTTAACAGTAAATTTTGGCTCGAGAATAATGTGTTAAAATTTTTTAGCTCTGTCTCCCGCGTATTTGCGAATTTCAATGGCAATGCTCAGTTGGTAATGAGCTTCCGTCTGAAACGTAAAAAAATTCTTTTTTTCCTGGTGTAAAAATGCATTTTATAACGAATAGTTGAGTTAAAAAAATGTTCTTCTTTCGAGAAATGTCAACAGTCACTTCTTTCGTCCGCTCGATAATACTTCAAAGTGAACGTGGATGCTGGATGAAAGAGAAGAAGCACGAAGAAACGATAAGAGCGTGGAGAGCAAGAACAACAACTGTTCGAAGGATATGCGCACCGCCGCCAATCCTATCCGAAGAAGAAGCAGTGAGCCTCGAGCTCACAGTTAGTAGTGGTAGGTAGGGCTGGTGGCGGTAGTGCGTTCTGAGCTACTACGCCTCAGAAATCGCGAGCGGCAAGTATGTATGCCCAACGACCATGCGGCGGCGCGTGGTCTTCGTGGCTGCTTCCAGTTCAGTCACTCGGCCATTCCTGCTACGCGGTAAAATACTTGGCAATACATACATAATAATATATATATATATATATATATATATATATATACACACACACAGACAAATACGAGTAACGCGAGCCAAATGTATCGATGCATACGTATAAATGCATCAAAGAGTGCAAGCATCCTGTAGTGCACAAGCGAAAAGAGCGAAGAGGTAAAAAAAAGAAAGAAAGAAAAAAAAAAAAAGTGAGAAAACGAGAGCCGCAGTGGAGTAGCCCATGTACCGTGCGTCCCGGTCTCTGCCTCATATTCTCTTCCTTCGCCACCACCTCGTTTGCCGCGTCGAGTGACTCGAGTATGTGCTGGTAAGCGGGGGTACTCCGTGTTGTGTGTGAAAAGGAAGGGTAGCGAAGGAGAGAAGAGCAGAGGGGGAGGATAGCGTGAGTAGCGTGTGTACGCTGCTCTCGGGTAAAGCGTAGAAGCATCGTACGCGGTCGGGCTTCGGAAACCGAGTGGAGGGACGAGAGCATGCGCACTACGGAGACCGGAGTCGCACTGAATGAAGTCCCCCACCACGCATCGGTAGTGACGGCAAGACACATAGTGAATATACGCGCGACGTTGGCGGCGAAACGAGACGAGGCAACCGGCCACGCTGGGCTATGTTACACTATCCGACGAACCAATGATGCGCCTCGACTCTGTTCGCGGTGCAGTGACTGCACTGGTCGAGGGTACACACGACGATGCACCACTGCAGGATATCCACAGTACTGTAGACTACATTGCATTCGATATGTAGAAACACGAGAACTCGGAGCCACGACGCAATTCCTATTTCCGAATGCACGCGAGTCACGGAATACGTCTGGTGCGCTTGGATTCTTTATTATCAGGTAGATCGTCGGTGATGGAATGATGGTTTGCGATAAGCGATAAATCTTAGTTCACTTACGATGCCGAATAGCATCGTCTACAATTTTCTGGATTCAATTTCGTAGCCATGGGTAAACGTATCGCGACCGAAGTGTAAATTAAAGAAAAATAATTTATTTCTTTTCAATATACTTATTTGAATAAGTATATTCATAAATTGCAACCAACTAAAGAATGCTTTGTTTAGTTAACAATTTTTATTATTGGAGAGACAGTAATTGGAGTCGATATTAAAGTCGGGAAAAAAAATTTGTAAAAGTTCAAGTATAATGATAAATAGTGCAATAACAAAGAAAATAAAATCCCTCGTACGACGACGATGATCTAATAAATTATTTATAAAGTCATTAATTCGAATGATATACATATTTAACGTTTTATTACTAATAAAACAATGAATAATCAGTAAAAATAATCAGTAAAATAATGAGTCCTTTAAATAATTGATCAAATAAGTATATTTTTGCCCGTGCACTCAATTGACAATTTTATTACACGAGACAGCAACAAATTGTTACATGCTATGGTATATAGTACAAAGTCGCGTGCAGCTGCTATCGCTATTGGGTTTGGGTCGGTGGGTGACACGTTTCGTGTGGTGCACGACTGGCTCCCGACAGTATTGGGAGTAAGAACGGCGGGAGTATTGCCTAGAGTACAGAGAAAAGGAGGCTAGGTAGGTATTGATTTGTGGAGCGAATGCACACAGCCTCGGGTATATACGCATACACCCCTCGTCTCGGTAGGACCGCGACGAGGCACGCGCGCGCGGTCCACGACCCCTCGACACACACACAACCGGTGTTCGCCCTTGCGCTCACTCGTGCCTCTCATCCTCCCCTTTTCACGTCATTCCACCCTTGTACCGTCTCGCTTTCGCCCTCTTGTCCAGGTCGGGTATATTCACTGTCGCGACTCGTCGTCCACCACCGGTTAGCCACCCCTTGTTGGCACGGCGAGTCGCCGTTGTCGCTCATCCCCCTGATGCACGGCGCGCGCGGGATGCATCCTTTGAGTGGGTCAGGGCCAGGCCAACGCGCGCTCTCGGAAATGCCGACGACGAGCACCGAAAGCCGAGTAAGCTCCCTATATATATATATATATATTATATATAAACGATTTTGTTGTGTGAAACGGAGACTACGAGGACGAGAACACGAGGACTACAGGGTGGTGGTGGCGCGCTAAACAGAGTTTGTCAAACCGTTCCACTCTCGCGATCTCTGGACCCTCCACACGCTGGCTCCGTACACTGCATTTTACTGCGTGGTAAAATAATTTTTTAAACAATTAAATTAATTAAATTAATTTTTGAAATAATTTAACGATAATAATTTGTCGTTAACTTTAAACACTGACGAAATAAACAAACTAAATTTATTAACACGGTTGAAAGAAATTTCTTAGATAATTTGCGAAACTATGCGGACTCGGAAAAAATATGCTTGTTGTTTATTGCAGTCAACATGTTTACAACATTATCATCAATACTACCCAGAAGCATGCAGGCAAGCCTGCAAAGGGTACGGCAAATCTCGCGAATGTCCCTCGACTTCTTGTTTAGTAACCATAGCAATAGTGGCAGCGGTATGTCATCGAAATGGAGGCCCACAAACACCAATGCTCCTCGCCACCGCTTCAAAAAACTAATATCTTTGTTACTTGTTGTTGACTAAGTTCTGAATCATATAACATTTTAAGTGCCCGTGAAATTGCAGTAAATATATTTTCAACCAGTTCGTCTACCCTAAAAGTGTGTTTCTGGAAGGTGCTACCATCGATACGAGCGAATAGCACGCAGGCTGCCTGTGGAGGGCGTGGAACATTTCTCGAGCGTCCCTCGAACTCCTGTCCAGTAACCATAGTAATAGTGGCAGTGGTATCCCGTCGAAATGGAGGAGCACGCTTTAGTCCAGCCTGAAGCGGCGCCGAGGAAGCGCAAGAAGACGAGTGTGCGACACATCGGCAGCGATGAAGTGGTATCCAAAAAGTGAGCGAGGGAAGACCGAAGCGGTCAAAAAGGAGCAAGAAGAGGCTGCTAGCTGCTGGGGGGGGGGGGGGAAGAGGCTTCAGCGAAGTAAACAAGTGGATGAGGTAGGGCGAGGGAGACGCGACGAGCTTCCTCGCGCACGCCGCCCGTTCGCTGGTCAATGCGCGCGCGGCGCATTTGGTGCATTCCTGCAGTCTGTGCGGTTGTTACGAGTCGGACGGAGAGAGGCAGACCGGCAAATGACCGAGAGAAAGGGATAACTGATTGGAAAAAGGAAGGAGAAAGAGAGAACGAAGATGAAGAAAAGAGGGAGAGAAGCTCCGGCAACGCGGCACGCCACTTTGGACCGACGGACGTAAACCGCATTCCCGGCCGTGACCTTCGCTAGGACATCGCCACTGTCCTCACCCCCTCGCACCGCCTCGAAGGCTCCTCGATCTCTTCGCCACTGATCGCATCCTCGCCGCGCCATCGCTTCCACCTAGCGAGAGACAGGGAAAGAGACGCAGAGATGGAACAAGACGATGAAGGGGGGAGAGCGTGGAGTTTCCACCACCATTGGAAGCACCAGCAGCATCCCGTACCGTAGCCGTTCGCCGTGAAACCCCGTATAGCACTGTGGCATCAACGTGCACACTTCTCTACTCCCTTCTCTTGCCGCTTTACGCTTCCTACTTCTTTTTCGTCCTCTTGTTCCTTTCGCGCGTATCCTACCGTCGTATCGCCACTTCGCTTACCCCCACTTTCGCATCGATGATCGTTTTATTTTATTTTTGTTTTTAGTTCTCCGCTTCTTCTTATTCTTCTTCCGCTTAAACCTATCGCCACCGAGAGAGAGAACACACCCCCCCACCGGAACCGCGTTCCAACGAACCTCATCTCGTTTTGGTCACGCGCGCGCGCAAGGGAACCGAGCTGCTTTTTCACGAATCTGTGGACGACCCCGGATGATGGCCACGAGAGTCCTGCACTTGACACTCTGCGTTTATCGCGAAAAATTAATTTTTGTTCGATGCTACAAGTTTTAATTATCAAACAAAGTCATTTTGGGTGGGAAGTGCGCGAAAAGTTGAGTTGATTGAGTGGGGTGCACGAAGGGTGCGCGTACAACAGAGGCCCGAATATTGTGATCCCGATCGTACATTGTTGTATACAATCCGAGCTGTTTCATTTTTCACAATATCTTGGTAATTATGTAGGCAAAGCATTTCGGTGAAATTTCATCCCAAAGTAAAGAAATATTTGCATCCTTCTTCATTCAATTATTAACATTTTTTTAATTATTGTGTGAGTGTTATCAGATATCATAAGATTTTTTGTTATATGTCATGTTTGGTATGTGAGGGTACAACTTTAATAATCAATTACTGGATAAACATGTAGATGATTGTCTTGAAATTATGCAGATTGATCCCCATAGACGAATATTCTCCATAAATTTGAGCAAACGCTTAAAATTAGCCACCCTCCTTAAGATAATTATTCGACAGATTTTCTTATACTACTCATTTTATCGCAATTGCTCAAGATATTCATCTCATTAAAAATAATCGATTCAAATAATTATCGTCGGGAAAAAAAAATTCTGTCACTGAGAAAATGCTAATCCGAATAAGTTATCATTTGCAATGATAATTTCAATCTAAATTAATAATCCAAGGAACGTTAAGACAATAATTTGTACATAACGAAGATGAGATCATGGCGTGTTCATAGTATCGCAAACGAGCCGAGAATTTCTTGTTTCTTTTATTAATTTACGAGGTATTTGAGTTACCTTCGCTGCCGCACACGAAAAACCGAGCAAATATTTGTCGTACGTCCGCGAGTGACTAACGGGCTTCCCGTTAAGACACATAGGGAGATTTCTCTCTCTCTCCCTCTCTCTGTGTGTGTGTGTGTGTGTGTGTGTGTGTGTGTGTGTGTGTGTGTGTGTGTGTGTGTGTGTCGGACGTCAGTACGACGGCAGTGAGAGAAAAAAACCCTGGTGGGTGGCGAGAATCATTCATAGTTCCTTTGAACGTTGTATTCGTCTCACCCCTTTGAGGCTCTTCTTTCATAGGCGTACACTTCCTCTTTCCGTCCTTACACTTCGCGAGTCGCGCGTCGCTCGGGCCACGTACTTTTCCATCAACCCTTTCAACGTCGCGACTCTCACAAGAATCTGTAGTGGAGCTACTTGCAGGAGTTCGAGGAGCTCTCTCGCCGGAAGCGCAACTACAGTGTACCATACTACGTACACTATATACATCGCGTCTACGACGTGCCTAGGTGCTGGTGTTAACACGAGGAAAGAAGCCTTCTGCTCCTTCGGGCCGCTCCAATTAGCATCTCTCGGTCGTTTCATCGCCAGCTAGAGAGAGAGAGAGAGAGAGAGAGAGAGAGAGAGAGAGAGAGAGCCTCCTAATGTCGCACACGTAGCATATACGGAGGCCCACTGTGTACTACGACGTTCCGCAACGCTTCGGTTTCCTTTGGTCGGCGAGTGGCAAAGCGCCCGAGCTTTAACTAACCAAGTGTCTAGCGCGCGAATCCTTCGCTGAATAGAAGCGTTGGCATGTGCGTCTAGTCACGTCGAGAATCGTGTGTACCTGTTGAATTACGATGCCATAATCGGGACTCGGACCGGCGACAAAGATACGAAACGAAAAATTTTCTTCTAAAAAATTTTTTAATAAAAAAAAAAACCAGTATTTTTTACAAAAAAAAAAAATACGAAATTAAACTTGTTTATATGTACATATCATAAATATGTTAGTAAGCCGAATGTGACAATTGTCATTCAATGTAATACAAATTAAAAGTTTATATTTAATATAATATTAATTTTTTTTCTGAGTTTCTAATATTCTATCGATTTAAAAAAAAAGCTGCTTATAGGCACAAAATTTATAAAAAAGCAAGACCAGCTATATGTTAAAAAAATATATATTTATTAAAAATTTCTCTTTCAATGTATGAAGATAAATTTTTGTCGAAACTCCGTACAGAAGAATTTGGGAACGTTATATTACGCGCTCGTATGCAGAGGCTTGAGTCGAGACCAGACGGGAATAAACGGGAGTGAGCTGTCCCTCTCTCTTTAGCCAGGGGGTAGGGGGCTGACGATGGGCGAGGGGTAAAACGAATACAATGGACGAGATTCCGTGCATTGTAGTCGTGCATATATGCACACGGAACTCGGAACGGAGAGGATGGGAGAAAAAGAATGAGAAAGAGGGAGACAGGGGCGCTGGCCTGATTCGGGACTGCGCAAAAGCGCAGACAGATAGGTCGCTGCCCCCTTAAGCCCTTTTATTCCTCGCTGTTGCACACGTTCTAACTAGACTTTGCCTCATAATAGTCTCATTCGCACTCGGACCCGTGCACTTTTCATAGTATCGAAATAATTTCAAAACAATTTTTCATTTGTATTCCTTAATTTGAAGAAAAACAAACTTAGATGTGGCATTTGAAGTAAGATTCACAATAAATAAATTAAGCCGATATGGGTGATTAAAAAACTTCTTTTTTTTTACTGAGAACCTTAAGTCTGTCTTGTATGCTTTAATTATTAGCCGCATAATTCAGAACTTGTTTCTGGTTCGATCGAATACTTTTATATGAATGAGACAGATGCTGGGAGGCTTCGGGATTGGGTGCATCTTTGGAACAACGATGGTGGTGGTTGGCGTGTTGTTTACTGTCTGGCACTCGGGGCATGGAAGAAGAAGAAGACAAGGATGCAACGAATAAGCAAGGGAGTGAGAGGAAAGACGAGGACTCTCGGGCCCTAAGGATTCGAAGAAAGAAGAAACACGCGGAGGAAGACAGAGTCAACGACCGAACGAAGAAGTCCGATGGAAGAAAAAGAGAGGAGAGATCCCTTGTGCGATGCTTGGTAAAGACGCGCTCGCAAATCCCTCCGAGCATTAAACCATGCTATAAGTATGTAGTAAGTGCGCACCAAAACTGATCACAGGGCCTTTGGATGTATGGACACAAAGGGGAGTAGCTTACTACCTGCTTTACCGACACAACTCGGGACTAAAAAGTGCTACGTGAGACAAATGCAAATCTAAAAAAACGGCAAATCGTGCAACAATTTTATAAAATTTTGGTAAACGGTAAGTATTTTATAAATTCGGAAAGAAATTAATTATCCCAATTGAAGGTCAATAAAATATTTCAATAAATTGTGCAAATTGTCGATCGATAACGTCGAGCCACTGATTTTTGAAGAGTTAAATTTTCATCAAAGAGAAAAAAATCCATCTACGAAAACGCCAATATTAGACAAAGACGAATATGCCGCCACATATTCTAAATATAGTAATTGGAAAGTTGCGTCTTCGTCGTATCGGGTACCGATATTCGCGAGTGGAATACGAAGAGAGTGATATTGATCGGGAGTTTCGCTACATCTTTGAAAAAAATGTGCGAAAGGCTAGACGAGACACGAGACCTTCGGGTATACCGACGAGAGATATCAAGTATTTTTTTTTCGATACGACATCCACAGTCGTCAACGTCGATAGCCATGAGCTCGCCAGTGAAATTCGGCATGAATGACTGTTCGGTGATCTGTGTGCATGCTCAGGGGGAAAGGGGCTATCGGCCCTGGCACCGCGACGTCTCGTTGACGTCACCATTTGCCAACTTCTCGTCGTCCTGGTTTTCGTTTCTCGGTCCCTCGGTCCTGGTCGACCGTCCGTAGTCGTCGTTCGCGTTACGAGCGTGCGACCGTTACGTGACCGATTGGCACACGACTGTACGAGGAGACTCGTTCCCTCTTGGTTCTCTCTCTCCCCCTGCGGGCGCACCTGTGTGCCTCTGAGCGAGACTGCTCGAAAAGAATGGCCAGTCTCAACCCCGAAAAAGCCTGACCTATCACCGTGCATATATACATATACATGTATATATGTATATGTATATATATGTATATCATACGCATTTATGTATACACATCCTGAAGTATAGCAGACGAAAGAATAATACAAATTCAACAACCCCTCGTGAAGTGGAATAAGAAAGCGAGCCCGGGGTCTCTGACCCCAGCGAACCTACCGCACGCTATCCCACACCGAACTATCCCACAATCAAAAGTCCAGATGCGAAAAAAGATTCGCAGCAGACTTCACGATAAATACGTGCAGCGGTTGCCGGGTGAAGTACGGTCAATATACTTCCGCGTAAAGCCCTATTATACGGCGAATGTAACATCGATAAGAATAGAGATATCAGTAATTGGCATATTAACGTGGTTTCTTTTAGTCCAGTCCGGTAAATACATTTTATTTTTCTTGCACTTTGTAACGTGCAAGGTTCAACAGATTTTTCTAAACTGATGGGCAATTGTGAAAAGTTTGTGCGAAAGAAGAAATGGAGATGCATTATCATTGATACAATGGGAACATTAAAAAAAAAAAAAAAACTAAATAGAAAACGAACGTTGATACCCTGTGAAACGGTTGTATCCGGTATACACCGTGGATCAACGACTCGGGGTATTTTGACCGTAGTCGGAATTAAGACTGCATCGGGCGCGGTAGGTTCTCCGAGTACGTGGTACCAGACGAAATTCATAGTGGGTATCTGTATTAATTAAATCGTTGAAAAAGAAGAGTAGGGACGATGCTCTTTAGCCGTGTCTCTCATTCTCCGGGGGATTGGTGAAAAAGCTTGGGCTCGCGAGGGAGTCGAGAGGGTCAGTAGCACCGAACGTACGTTCGCCGTTCTCATGCATTCCGCTCTGTCATGGCGTCCCGACACAGACGCGCCGAGGCACACACCACTCGTGGCTGCTGCTGTTGCTGCTGCTTTCTATCTGTCTCGCTTCTTTCTCTTCTTCTTCTTCTTCTTCTTCTTATGTCGGTCGTCCGGGGTCTCCGAAGCCCCGGCGATAGCAGGAAAGAGTGCGGCGACTGGAGAAAGAGAGAGAAAGGGAAGGAAGGAGAGAAAGAGCGACGAGGGCGAACGCCGCCGCAGTCTGCAAGTACGAAGCGGAGAAAGCATCGGCCGACGTGACAGAGTGAGAAGGGAAATAAAGGAGTGAGATAGAAAGAAGAAGAAAAAAAAAAAAAAAAGATGAAGCGAGATAGAAAGAGGTACCGAGCGCCCACTGCACTAAATGCTCGGCGCGCGGCCGCTCTCACGCTGCTCAGAGGGCCCTCTCGGACCCCACCCCGACGACCCGAGCGCGAGAGCCCGCCGGGCCAGTCGACCCCCGTCCCTTTTCCTCACTTCTTCCTCCATGTCGTATATAGCCGCGCGCGGTCCCCTCGACCCGCCGCCGCGTCGGCCCAAGCCGCGACGTAAACAAGCCACCACGCCGAGTCCGCTCTCGCACGCTCTTCGCTTCTGGTGTAGGAAGAACAGCCACGAGAAACTATACCGATTTTTCGATGTACACCGCGAGAACTCGTCCCGCATATTAAAACGTATACTACGCACGCACTTCAATCGCGATTGCATTTCTACCGATATCTTCGAACCACTCAAACACCAGTTATTCCCACTGGAATTAGACGATGTTCTCGGGGTTCGGCACGCGATTGTAGCGTTTATATACCGCTGTATATAATTGTATTATCGATTTGTTTTCTCTTTAAGCCTTTCGTATAAATTGGTAACAAACTCTCTTTCTCAGAGTGCGATCGTTTTATTACTACCTAGTTATAAAAGGGTTAATGGCTATTAACCCTACCGATAGAAGCGTTTAAATCTCAGACACAAAAAGGCGTGTTGTGAAACGCGTCACGTAGTAGCGCGGTATAAAAAAAAAACAACTCTTACCAAGCGCATAAAGATAGTAACAATAATAAAATTATGACGATCGCACTTTAGTACATTTCAGATTTTTTTTTTAAGTTTGTTTTTTTTTTATCGAAGGTACATTGGAGTCGCGTGGATTTCGTTGGACTCAAATAGCAGAAAAGTTTGTTGAAGCTTTCGAGTCGGAGATGAGAGACGGGAATGCAGTTTGAGTGGAGGCGGTTTGCCCTGAGAAGAAGTCTCTCGGTCTCCGTCGCTCTTTCGAGCCGAGAGCGCAACAGGGCTCGGTGCACCGAGTGCATACCGCGCGCCCGAGGACGACGCGAAAAGGGTCCGCGCCGCTAATGCGCGACCGACAACAATAACACGACGAGAAAGAGAGAGCGTAGCATGAATACGGTCCTCGTGTGCCGCGTGTGTTATGCTCGCTCCGTGTGTTTGCACATGCGCGGGAGCGATGAACTTGAGGTCTGCTGCTGTTGCAGCAGCAGCAGCAGCAGCAGCAGCAGCAGCAGCAGCAGCAGCAGCAGCAGCAATGCACTCTCCACCAGCATCAACTCGCTACTCTGCCACGTCGAGCTCTAACCTCTTCCAGGAGACCCACAACGATGTGTGCACCAGTCCTGCGTACTACACTATAGCGCGATACTTCTCGAAGAGTTCATTCTCAACAATTCTCTACCGTATCCGTTCTTTCCCGGTGTTTAACACACTTCGAGACTTTGGCGCATCTATACAGGGTCTCGATTATAAAACTATTTCATTGAGCGATTGAATCAAATTTTAACTGTATCGTATTTTAAAAGAAATGGAATTTACATATAAAATTTTTTAATTATTTTTATAGTTAAAATATTTCAATCAACTTTATCAAAGTGAGAGGTTTAACCGAATGACAAATTTTTATTTCGAGTACAAAACGATATACATTCGATAAACGAAAAAAGTCTCGTAACGAATTGATAAAAATTAATGTTTATTAATTGTATAGTATAACTAATTGTTTTTGAGAAAAGATTAAAGAAACGCCCGAGGAAATTCAATTAAGATGTTTCGTTCGCAGCGAATGCATTTTTGTCAATTTTTCTGACAATTACAACAACGCAGAAACCGGAGGCAATGAACCGGGGGTATCCTGCGGAGGACGAGGATGAGGAGGCCAGGAGCAGGGCCGAACGATCGCACACTGCATTGCAAAAGTGCTCGCGTGTGTGCGGCGGGTACCGCGCGTAGAGGGCTTCGGGTCGTCGGTGAGAAAACAAGGAACACGGAGGTCGCTCGCTCTCGGCGCGGACTACTCGCGCGTCCAGAGAGCCCCCGAAGACGGCATTCCACTGGTACCTGTCCTTAACTCTCTCTGGCGCGCGCGTCCGCGTTCGCACAGCCTCAACCACCTCCTGCCCCTCCACTTTTAACAGTTCGCGTTCCGACTGTCTCGCACGCTGTCCGCTCTGGCAATAATCGACCAACGAAACCATAATACAATAAAACAGACGTACACGCGAGAATCGCAAGCGTACACAAACGTCCCGCGACGTACTTTTCGGGTTCTCAACTTTCCGCGTCCTTGAAGTCCGTTAATTAGTGCGATTTCACCGAGACCCGCTCTCCCTCGTAAGATAATTAAACTGACCACACCCAAAAATTACACCGTGTTCCGAGATTCCGCCATTTTTTAATTAACTAACCGAAGATTAATCTCTCAGTGTGAAATTCTTATTTAAAAATTTCTATTTCAAATATTCATTCGGAATGTCTGGTTTTTTTTTATAGAGTTGTTAACGATAAAAATTTTTTTTTTAAATTTCAACATTGATTAGTTGAGCGCCACTGCGAACTCGTGAGTACAACGTGCAAGAGAAATATGAATGCGAGGAGCGTCGAAAAATTCATTCATAATGATGTACTGAATACTGGATACAAATGTGCGATACACATGTACGCGAAAAGTTATGTATAGCTTGGACCAATACCGTTGCGCGTACTCGCTACGCTCTCTTGTTACGCCAAAAAAAGAAATGGAGACATTTGCACATACGCACGCGGCACGTAGTTATAACTGTACGGTATTCAACTGGCGAGGGTGTTAGCCACTCTTTCTATCTATCTCTCTCTCTCTATCTCTCACTCATTCTCTATACCTATCTCTTTCGTACGTCGACTAGCATTGTCGAGTCTCTGCGTCATCGCTGCGCGTATACGCCAACGACTTCAGGGAACGAAGTGAAAAAAAAAAAAACGACTTCCTTCATCGGGTGTAAGCTCCGTATCGAGCACCTACTTACTATATATACATGCGAGTTCTCGAAAGTATTATTTGCACTGTGACACACGGTTGACGCGAATCGTTTGCACATGATGTTGAGTGATTTTTCAATCATTAACATTTTTATTCAATGCACGTTGTTAACATAAAATCGTACTGAAATTGTGAAAAAAAGAAGAAAAAAAAAAGAAATAAACAAAAATCCATCGATAGTTTGAAATAAAATGTATTAATGCTTAAAAATTGAAAATTAAACTTCGTTAAATAATTTTCTTTTTTTTTTTTTCGTTTAATATCGTATTACAAAGTAATATTTCACGAGTCATGTAATTTGCAACCATTACAGTTGTTTTCGTCTCGAGAGTGTCGGTATATCGACATTGACGCATATATTTGTCGATATACGCGTCAGTGACATTCAAGGAATTAAAATTATTGTATAACAGTTAAAAAAAAAAATTTTTTTTAATAAAAAAAGTAATCAGCTGAAAACCGAAATATCTCACTTCCCGACATTTCCTTATTGGCATTGATCGCGGGATACATTGACAAACGCATTGCGAAGTTCTGAAATTACCTTTCAAAGGTTTTTCAAGTAATTATTGCGTAATAAAAAAAATAGGTACATACTTTTCCGGATCGCGTATCCATTCGTGTGCTGCCGGTTGCGCAGTTCCGCAACTACTTATCTTATAATTCTCCACCAAACCGTGAATTATTATAAAGCAACAGAATCCATTTTCACTGTGTAGTATACGAGGGCCCCGGTTGAAGAGGTATACTGGAGTATATAAAAAAAGAATATCAAGTATATAGTCGGCGCACCGCTCGTTGATTTTATGCGAGCATGTTGGCGCGGTCGGGGTCGGGGTCCTCGCTCGGTTGAAGTTGAAGCTCAAAGCGCTACGAGGCGTGCGAAGCCGGTGTGAGCGAGCGAGAGCGAGGCTGAGGCAGAGCGTCAGTGGCGGTAATCTCGCATCTCCGATGGTATGGGAACACACACGGTCCCGGACACGTGTGTCTCACTTCCTGCGTCGGACCGGAAGTCTCTATAGTACTATCGCGCACCGTAGTGTAGCGTGACCACGCTACAAGGGCCATTACTACCTCAATGGTATAAGAAATAGTCCAATTACCGGTTGGCCGGTAGAGTAGCTTCTTCTTTCACTGCCGCTGATTCTTCCGAGATGGGTTTGCCACGAGATTTTCAAAAATTGCTTCGTTCCACTGTCGATGAATAAAATCCAAGTTCCACAGACTTTTTTTCGTCTCTTTTCATTCATTCATTCGACCGAATTTAAGTTGCTCGTAGCTGGATAAAAGAGCAAACCCGCGATATGACGAAATATCTAATCAGCATTGGCTGTCGTCTATCTGTTTCCGAGCAACTCGAGCATAGTGCGACGTGCGGTACGCACGGAGGGTTATATCTTCCTATCCCAAAGCTCACTCTCCCGCTATTTGCCGAGATCAAAGGAGAGACTGTAAATCACATCCGTTGAAATTCGCGCGGGCAATAAATCGAACGTGCGGGGTCACGCGCGCACGCGTTTCCACGCTCTCTCTTTCTCTCTTTTTTTCGGTATATAAAACTCGAGCGACTATAATATATTATTTCGGGTACGGTACGTGTTCCTCCTTACGCAATCGCTCGGGTGATTCGGGTGGTCCCCTATGGAGTTTGAACGAAAAAAAAAAAAAAGAAAAGAAAAAAAAACCATTTATTTCGCAACGAAATTCCAACGAGATTATCAGCGCTTTTAATGTTCTTTCACTTTGCTGCGATAGCTATCGGCAATTGTAGATTATCGTCACGAGCCGTTGTCACGGAGGCAGTCATAGAGAGAGAGAGAGCGAGGCTCGCGTAGTATTATAGTATTCATTGATCCCGCGTAGGGTAGGGTCGTACCGGTGGCATCTGCCGGGTACGGGGGTCGCGCCGCGGCACTTCCGGTCGCGTTGCGGCGTCATCGACCCACGTGTGTCCTCGAACGCACCGCAACAGCTTTCCGGTGTTGGTCGAGAGACTCGCAGAGCGTTCGTATCGAGGCATCCTCCGCCGACTCGCAGTCTTTTCACCCGAAACATTTTTTCAAAGTTAAGTCAAAGAAAAAGAAGAAGAAAAAAAAACCGCACTTCTCACGAGAAAAATATTCACGTCGATGAATGGTATCCGACGGAAGCACGTGCCTTTCTCACACTGCTCTCATTTAATTATATATTTCTCACACGGACTCGACTCTCGTCCCAATATCCTTTATGCCTTTCGTACGAAGCCGATAAATGCCACGGGTATCACACGACCGTTCATTCACAAATTAATCACGTTTAAAAAAAAAAAATATATATATATATTTATTATATATAATTCTTCCTGGTCAACTTTCACTCGTTCGATTCTTAATCGCAGAGTTTGTAAACCGCGTGAAACACACGTAAAAGACCCGGCAGAGAATCGCAATGAAAAAAAATAAATAAATAAAGGTTAGACACAGAGTGGGGGGGAAGAGAAGGTACAACCGTACGGTGCCGTGGCCCGTCCCACACTGAGAGAGATCGCTCGCTCGGCGCGACGCTCAGGCAACCCGTCCGCCAGTGAGCGCGGCGCACGCAACACTACTACACGCGACCGCTACCGCACACGCCTGTGCGAACGCTATCGCGCTTACTCGCTCTCCAGCCACTGTGAGTACACTCATCGCTCTATCCGTGAGAGTGTGTGGCTTTGCCGCTCACGTTCCACGCACAAATATAAATATATATACGCGTTTACGTATGTTGAATTCAGTCTGAGCTCATATCGGCTCCTCGGGCTTACGGAGCACGTATAATACGTACGGTAAGTCTGTATAAATGTGTGCATTTGCGTTCGCATTGGCGGGAGAGCGCAGTGCGCTTGCGCGGTGGCGGCAAACCGAGCGCGTCGCGATGCGACGGCAAACTCGCGACGATACGAGTATAGAACGCGAGGAAAGAGGCCTTCGCACGCACGCACGCACGCACTCACTCACTCACTCACTCACGCACAGAGCACAGAGCACAGCAGCAGCACGGAGGGAGCGCGGGCTCACGGGGGATAAAACAGACCCGTTACTTCTCAGAAGCGGGCCGGCGGTCGCCGCCAAACAGACCTGCAACTTCTACACCCGGGACTCGATGTCTCTCCGTCTCGCTCTTCCACCGTCTGTACTCCTTGATCCTCTGTTTGTGTATGTGTGTTTGCGTACGAGCCGCTCGAGTTGATTGTATGAGTGACGCGTTATTACCCTGGAATGTGTGAGTGCTACGCGTCCACTCCGTTTCGTCGTCGTCGTAGTCGTCGTCGACGGCGACAACGACGAGACACCGGGGTCCCGAAAATTCGGGGGGCCAACAGTATCACCGAGAGAACTCGAGAATGAATTCTCGTGGGCTGTCTCGAGACGAGAAGCAGCTAGCATTTAACGTTAATGCTACTGAGATACGAATGAAGAATTTTTTAAATATTTCCTCCGTGACCTATATTTAATGAATTTATGAATTACGTAGGACATATGATGCATCGATGATTGTAATGAAAATTTGAAAAATTTCTACAATCGGAACTAATTATAAATTATTATTATCAATGCATTGATCGTAGATTTTTCTTCGATTCTTTTATTCGTTATAAAACCGTTTAATAAAAATGTAACGAATAAATTAGTAGCAAACGAATAGGATCGTTTGAATAAGTTAAATTTTTAAAAAAATGCTGATAGGTCATCAACTTGGTCCTTTGGTGGGTGGGTTTCCACGAAGAAAACCAAAAGAAGAATACGGGTAGATGAAAGAAGGGCTGCGGGCACTCGAGAAGACTATTTTCCGTGAAATGCCAGTGACCATCGTGTCTCGGGTCTTGAAAGAAAAAAAAATGAAAGAGGAGCTTCTCGCCTTGGGTGGTTTATCACTCGATAGTTTCAACGATTCCGACAAAACATTCGACGATATTTGGGCATGAAACGATGCGACAATTTCGTCGTGAGACGGATGATATCCCTTTTTCCCTAGCGACGAGTTTGGCTCTCCGACAGTCACGCGTGTGACGCTCTGCCCAAGATATCCGTCTGCGAGGAACTGCAGGATTCATTAACGGTTTCTCGACACAAACGAATAACGTATATACCGTAAAAGTGTATGTAGCATACCACACTTCATAGCGAGAGACGAGAACGTGCATTCCATCGTTCTCGCGTGTGAACAACCGTAAGTTGTATAGCTGCACACACGAGGTGGTGGAGGACGAGAAGGTTTATCTCCAATGGCGCGAGGAACCGAGAACGCGACTGACGGAGAGTCCAACGGGCAAGACGGCACGGGAACGACGAAGACGATGATACAGAGAAAACGACAGAGAAGGAGAAACGCGCTTGATATGCTCGGTGGCTGGCAGACGAGCAGACCTTGTCTATCGTCATCCGCGAGCCATGCAAGGAACGTACCGGGAGTTATTAAGGTCAGTGGCGTAGTGCACGACGCCAACGACCAACACGACGAATAGAACACCGAGAAGACTACTCGAACTCTCATTCTACCGGGTTCTCGAGTCAAATTCGATCGAAAGGAAATTTTTAAAAATTATTATTAACTTAATTATTAAATCTGGAAAGAGAATTTTTATAGAAGTTGCAATAATTCTTGCAAAAGTAAAATGAAAAATCAATTTTCCGTATCTACTACGATACAAGATAAAATATAAATTTGAATATCATTGAATGTTATTATTTACAAGCTTAAATAATAGTTTTATTAAATGCACCAAATAAATAATATTAGAGCTTTGATGATTATAGTCAGATACCGTAATGTAATCGTGATACCACATTACTGCGGCGACGATTCCACTTTGTGGTAAGAAAGCGTATGAGATTGCGAACACTATTAGTGGTATGCGACGACAAAAGTTTATACTTGTCTCTTTTCTTCGTGATTTTCGTGCTCGATTACATTCGACGATCGGGCAGGTTATCTAATCGATCATAGAGTTACCCGACTTTGCGGTGCCACGGTGACGCTCCGTGACGACGACGACGACGACGTCGTCTCGTTGATACGCCAATGTCGAGGCGCACCTAACCCACAACGAGACAGAGTCCGAATGAGAGAGAGAGAGAGAGAGAGAGAGAGAGAGAAACGACGAGAACGCGCGATGGAATGCGCGCAAAGCGACATCACTCAAGTCGCTGTCGTAGTCTCCTGCGCGAAAAACTTGTCACGTATTCTTAATCGCTGATTAAACTACGTAACGTTTACCGTACATATGCGAATTATGAAAGACATTACATTACCGAGTTTAACCAAGTTTTTGAAAAATATTATTAAAATGTAAAATTACTAAAAGTCATCGTTATTCGTTGTTTAATTTTTGTATGTTTCATGTAATATAATTAGATAAATAAAACAAATAATTGCGGGTGAAATAAAGTTTGAAATAATATTTTGTAAAATATTAAGCGGTTCCGCAAAAAATAAAAAGAAATTTACAGTACGATGACCTGAATTTCGTGTATCGCCTGACTTGCTTCGAGTCGTTATCCCCAAAGTCCATCGGAAGTAAAGCCCCGAGCTCAAGAATTTTAACGTTTGACGGTGCGACTTTGAAATTCAACTGATGGACGAGGGCGGTTATGTATGACGTTAAAAGGAAAGGAGTCTACGTATATAGCAACGTGACGCGTAGTCATGTGACTCGAAGTCACGTGACTCGTTTACCGCAATTGTTATTTGCACGTTATGGTCGGCCACCGGGCTCAAGACTTCCAGCAGATGCATCCGAAGATGTTCACAACAGGAAATTCCTTCTCATCGTTCGTCTCTGTCTTCCTAACTCGATTTCACACTGTGACGCATGCGCGGGCTCCCTCGCTCTACAAACTATTTCTTCTTATGTGTGCGCGCGCGTATTTTATTCTGGCAGCTCGGAAGCGTCTCGAGTTTGAACTCTTCCCTCTCGCCGAGTATTTCCTTTACGGCTTCCCGTCGCTATCCTTATCTTTACGTGTGTGCGTGGCATTCGCCTTGCCCCCTCGCTCTACAAGTTACAGCAGAAGAAGCGACACAGCAGCAGGGAATGCACAAATAGACACTGGCAGCCACGACAAACGAACGCGTTCCTTCCATCGCTTCTGACTTGGTGAATGGACCGTGGTGAGCAGCGCGTCTGTTCGCTCGCTCGCTCGATGGCTCAGGGAAAGAGAAAAAAAATGTCAATGAGACGGAGGTTGCGTGAGCGTAATTATCAACGACGTCGACGTGGCTCGTACGTAGTTATACCCTGTACGCTCTCTCTCTCTCTCTCTCATTTTTATTATTTCTTTCTCGTAGCTCGTGACTCGTGTGCATGTCACGGTGAGTGAAGTCGTATGCGTTAGGTATACTATAACATAACGTTATATTGCAGGTATGTATGGATAATAAAGCACGCATCCCGTAAGACGAGACTTTACCATAGATGATCGCTATGTCACGATTTGATAGTTCATCGATAGTCGCTCACGTACGACGGTCACAGCTATACAAACAGCAGAGTGACTGACGACGATCAATCACGCTCGTGTACTTTTCGTTTTTTTTTTCTCTTGTCGATTCATTTTGATCACAGTCAGGATTTGATGAATCAAAGAAAATGTTGTATTCCTTAAGATATTCTCAAACTGTCAGATTGATTCAGTCTTAGCTGATTCGGTTAGCCAATTAAGAGATTTACATATTACGATCGTACAACTGGCGTACAGTTTACGTTGAAGGAAATTTTGTACGCAACTTTTTTTTTGTGAGTAGTATTTTGGGTTCGCGTAGGAAAACAAAAAAATGTGCTTCAGCGTTCGAACGTATGCACGAAATAATTAACATTCAGTAGTCACGATTTGTGATAACGAAACGAAATTTAAGTTTAAAGCAATGAGCCTGCTCGATTCGTAATACACTTCGTACGCGAAGTTAGAAATTTTTTTTTACGTTTTCATTTTTCATTATTAATAGTTTCTCACTTTGTACAATAATCTATATTTCGGCAAATTTCCTTCCAATATTGGACGTGGTTGTCTGTAATAATTTATATTTATGTATATTTTTATATTGATTTACTTCTTAAATAATGGAAAGCTTTGTTTTTGTGAAAACATTTTTTTTCTCGACTTTTTAATGTCAAAGTAGTACTTCAAGTATTCATACTCAGAAAAAATGTTTGGTGCTTACAGGCGTGTGCCACGGATAATTACAAATTCAATCGACTAAAACTAGAGAACGGTTTGACACACCGGGTTGAATATTAGCACGCAGATGTGTCAGTTACAATAATTTCATCGTGAAAAATGTTATTAAAGTCTGTACCGTCCACTGAAGATATTTATTTTTTAATGCAAAACGACGTAAGCACCCTAACTTGTGCAAATTGCAATTGATCTTTCTACGAAGAGGATGTTACGTCCAATGTTCATTGGGCAAAAATCGGCAATGTTGTTAAAAATGTATATTTTTTCAAATATATCTACAGCAGATTAGATTGTGTCAGAGCATTGGAACGTAATGATTAATGGCTGTGCGTATCTGTAGATATAATCAACTATAACATTGCTGAGTTCACGTGTTAACATCTCGTGCCTTATAATTCAGGTGAATCCAGACTCATTGGAATGAACGGTATGCCTGTAAAATGAAAATAATAAAACGGTAGATAAGCTAACTTTAATAAATGTTCAAGGCAATAATCAAGTGTATTTAAAATAAACCTGCAAAGTACGACCTTTCACATGGCTTCCTCTATAAGGAAATCCAAAATTGATTAACGTATTGCCTCATAGGATTTAACTTTGTAAAAGGTAAAAAAAATAATGAGCAAGCAATGTGCAAGATCCTACTTTGCAAGCTTGTTTTTTGATTCAATGGAAATTTTTATATTCCTCGTGACACTCTAAAATTATGTAGCGTACATAGATAGTTTGCCCGGCAAGCCAATTAACAGATTTACATACTACAATCGTGAAGTGTGTGTGTACTCTTTAAGTCACTGTAAGAGAAACTTGGTCGTATCGCGACTCACGTAGTCAAACAACATTTTTAGAGTCTCTGAATATGTACAAATGATAATTAAGAAGTAATCGTGATAAAGTGATTAAGTCGAGATAACAAAATTAAATGTGAAAGTAGAAGCAATGACTCTGCAGCTATGTCATAAAATTAGTCAACTGCTCAAAGTTATTTTACTACAATTATACTAAATTGTAAGATGAGCTAAATTTTATAAAACGTCATTTTTAATATACGTTCTTTATTGGCATTATATAAAAAATTTTTTTAAATATAAAATCACTTTATCAAAATTTTAATGCGTTCGGGTACTATTCACTCTTGTGAGAAAAATTCTCGTTATGAATAATGACGTTTCCTTGTTCGAGCCAATGCATAATGTTACTCGCGGTAGTGTAACGAACGCGTAGCCTCGTGGGTTCGGTGACTGCCCACACAGCGAGCGTTGCACGTAGCGGACTCGCTCGTAGTACAGTACACGGAGGAGAGTCGAGGCGTGGAGCATCAAGAGCGAGCACGCGGTCTACCGGTGAATGAACCACGCGCTGCCACCGAGAAAAAATGTCAATGAGCTCAATAATTATTGCACGAGGAGGATCGTGAGCACCGTAGCGAGGAGTGGTCCACCGCGCTTGCGCGTCATTTCTCACCACTCGACTCTCTTGAGAAAAAGGGACGAAAGAGTGTACTATGGAACGAGGGGTTGCATCGGAACTCCGTACTACTAAATGGCCGAAGAGGAGCTGAAGAGAACGAGATAGAGAAAAAAAAACAAACAAAATGAGCCTGAAAAAAGAGAGAAGAACGATTTTCCATTGGCGCAGCAGCATCAGCCATATTCTCCTCTTCTCCCCCCGCCTCGCTCGCCAACCCTTCGTTGAGTTTTTTAACGTGTCGGTAGGTGCGGGGGCGCTGTGAAATTGCAGCATCAGACGGTGCACCAGTTTCTTTCCGTTATACGAATTCTTGATGTGCACGTGTGCTGGTATTTACCACTGACACACATACACACACATGAAACCCTTTAAATCCCTTCACTCGCGGGTACATCAGCGTAAGCTGCATTTGCGAACAAACAAGAAAGTAATAAACGCAAAGCCTTCAGACGTGGAATTTCGTACACAATGACAGAAGCATATCGTGCACGAGTTGAATGACGTACAATGTTACTGTACTCCTGCTTCTCTGTACTTACACAATTCTTTCCAGGCGATTATGTTATCGGAGGGATGAATATTAATTGCGGAATGCTCACCTGCAACAGAAAACAATAAAATAATGTTATTCATATTTTCATACGTTTTTAAATATTATTATTTACAAGTGTACATTGTATTAAAAAAATATATTAAAATAATTCTATTCAATAGAAATTATATTTATTTTGCAATATTGTTGTTAAATCAACAAAATGCTTCATGGCCCTACGAAATTTATTTCTTCGAATGTATTTTATACCATCATATTGTTTTTTTTATTCTCATGAAATTATTTACAAGCGATACTACAGACAATTGATAAAAATTTATAATTAAACCAAATAGCAAATTATGAATAAAACATAAAATTCTTGAGATATTCAATTATGACTTTTGTCGATGAAAACACGCTTAAATATTTGGACACTCTGTCCGTAATACTGTAAAATTGATATATTATTATAAAAAATCAGGTTGCACTGAAAGCATTCGGCGTAACAGCATAAGCGAACGCAGTTGTATTTCGAGGGGGCTCGCGAGCATCGCCACGGAGCTACGGAGTTCTGTGTTGCTTGTTGCTGCGACCGGCGTAGCCTATATTTATATTATGAATGCACTACGAACGTACGAGACGGGATACAACGGGTACGGTTGGCTCGCATTCATAAAGCACCGGACATGCAGGATGCGAACGAACGAACGAACGAACGAACGACCGAACGAACGAGTGAGCGCGCTGGCTCCGCTCGCCCTCGCGAGCCAGTCTTCGCTATCCTCTCCTCCTCCTCCTCCTCCTCCTCGACCTCTTCATCCTCGTGCTCAACCGCGATCGTTTCCTCCGCCTTCCCCCGCCCCTTAGGTGCTGCACTCTAGCACTCTGAGCTGCTCGAGTAAGTCCGTTCCGTTCATACCCAATCCGCCCACGTCTTTACTTTTCTTCGTTTGCTTCTTTTTCCACGCTCCCTTATTTCTCTTTTTATTTAGTACTGTCACATTTTATTTTGCTTAAATTCTTTTCCTTTTCTTTCAAGTTTTGCTGCACTGGCTGTAGCCTTCACTGTCCTTTTTTCTTGTTATTAACACCCGCCTGGCTAGCGCCACCAGCCAGTATGTCTTAAAGATAAGAAGAAGAAGAAAGGAAGGAGAGGTGCTGAGACGGCGAGTGGAAGACGAAGAAGAAGAAGAGGGCCCCGCGAGCTGCAACGAGGAGGCGCGCAAGCAAAAAGCTTCACCCCCCGATCTGAGTCGTCGGCTACTTCTCTGCCGCTGCTTCTGCCGGTGCTGGTGGCGGGGCCGGGGTCAACGGACCGCCGGAAGTCGGGGATGCGGGACTCCTCTCATTCTGTCTCGTTCACCTTATGTCTTTTTCACTCCTCCGAACCAAACGAAGGAATTCTCCTCTCGTATCTCTTTTAATTCATGAGTCGTTGTCTTCGCAAAATAAACAAAAACAATGCATCCGATTCTCGACTTATCAACGCAATAATTTCATATTCCACTTGGCACACAAACTTTTATTTCTAATCCTAGTAGTATTATAAAGAAATAATACTTTCCATTAAAATTTTTTAATTTTAAGTCATTGTTATTGTATATTAAATATATATTCTCTTGATTCGTTAAAAATATTAATTAAAATTTTTATAAAATGCAGAGTAACATAAAAACGTCTGCAAAGTACAACTTTGCACATTGTTTCTTCATTATTTTTCACATTTCGCAAAGCCACCTTTCTCCACGAGAATGTATGTTTATTGATTTTATCTTCGTCAATAGAGGAACCTTTGTGAAAGGTAGAATATAATGAGTTAGCAATGGGCAATATAACGAGTTACAATGTTTTACTTTGCAGGTTTGTTTAAATACTGTGTCTACTAGGTCTACTAGGTGTTCTACTCTGCAGTCTTTATTTTTAACAATTTAAAAAAATTATACATGTTTGTGGCATTAACGGTCTTGATAGTAATTGTTGACTATTTTTTAAAAATTCTCGACAAATTCTGTAACCATTGTTCAGTATTGGCATATTTATACAGAAAATCATATTCTGATATCAGAATATTTGGAAGAATAAGTGTAGACGCACGAACACACGGACCTCCTCCTTTCTACTTCAGTTTTCTCGATATTTTAAAAGACTTTGAGTATCTTGACATGAATATCTCGTATGATTTTCGTCACAAAAAAACAAAGCTTCTTCAATGAGAAAGCAAAATGACTTGTTACCGCACAAAAGATATTGTCAATTTATTCTCATATTTAATATTAATTATTAAGTAACGAGTCAAGACATCACAGTTATAAAATGATTATTGCTGAACGAATTTTAGGAGAAATAAAAAGATAGATAACTTTAATCTGCAATTAATAAAAAAATAAAAAAATTCATTGTAAATGACAATCCGATGGACATTGATTGGATTTTTCAATCTGCTTTAACTGACAATGTAAAATTTCATTTCCTGTGAGATAGCACTCGCTTTGTACCAATCGCCGGAACGTTACCGCGATGAACCCAGTGAATGTGCAGTTCGAGGAGTGCAACTATCGTTCGTTGCACCTACCCAGTTGGATGGTATTGGTAAGTATATGCAGTGGTGTCCGTACGGTATGCAGAGAAAGAGAGAGAGAGAGAGAGAGAGAGAGAGAGAGAGAGAGAAAGAGAGAGAGAAAGAATGACCGCGGAGAGTGCACATGCATCGGTGGTGCGTATCGATCTTATACTTTTTTGCGGGTTCTCCTGGTCGTCCGTAGCGATCGAGCCGAGACCGAGCGAGAGACACAGGGACGGGGAGAGAGGCCAGAGTCTCGACTCTCGGCGTACGTGAGCCGAGCCTCCTGAAAGTGTTGGTGTATTGGTGCGTGGGTTCTGTGGGTTCGTGGTCGATGACGTCAGGCCACCGGGAACCGACACAAACACTACAATACATTCTTATGTGTGTATGTATATAAATGTCCACACGCACACACATACATATGTATATATTGTGTAGTGTTTGTAAATGTTTTCTACGTACGTGAATTACGTGTGTACGACGGAGGGTTACCGAGCGAGTGTGCGCGAGCGAGCGCCTAGTACGCGCAAATGTCACACGGCCGGGGGCAAGTGAGGAACCCGCTCGCGAGCGCGCGGCCATGTGTGGGACCGGAAGTGTGAGTATCCGGCCAGACTCGTGTGGGCTTCACAACTCTGCTGCTGCTGCTGCTGCTGCTGCTGTTGCCTCTGCTCTCCCCTCGCAAGCAATATTTGCCCTCTCGCTTCTTCTTATTCTTGTCTCTTTCTGCTCTGTCTTGCGCGCCTTAGACCTACGCTTCGCCGCTTTTAGCCATTGCTATGAACTCCCGTGCACTTTGTGCATAACATTTGAATTAAAAAAAATATATATTACGTAATTGTTTCAATGCACAGCGTGTATAACTCGTGAAATTCACTTTTTAATCGATTTTAAAATGGCAATTTCGATATTTCAGTACGACTAAGCTCGATGACAATTTTTAAGTGACAATTACATTTTATTTTTCACCATTGTAAAAACGTCTTTATACGATTACTTTTTTTTTCCCTCAACAGGCCCCAAATAGTTTTGCTTGAAATAATGACGAAGAAACAAAAAATCGTGTTTCAATTTTAAACAAAGATTTTTCTTTAACAATTGAAAATCAAGTACATTTTTTTAATTGTGCGCTATTCGTTTCAACTTAAGAAACATAACGCATCGACTTCGATGCTGCTGAAGCTGACTGAAAAGAATAAAGTGTTTAAAAAAATAAAACAAGAAAGCGTTAATTTGTTAACGAATGCCAATTCGTGAAATAAAAAATGACGATTATGCTTCTTATATATATTTTTCTCGTTTGTATCTTTCAGAAGGAGAATAACAAAGATCCTCCGAGAGGAAAAAGAAGTTGAAATTCTTTGGGCCGGCCAATGGTTCTTCCTGCACCTTTTCACACGCAACGACTTTAGCCTGGCGCGGTGTATAGCGTATACGCATCGCGAGGGGTTGAATCGATCGTCGGCGTCGGCACCCCAGCCAGCCGTGCCGCGGGCACTTTCTTCTAGGAAACGCCTGACCACCACACTACTCCCGTCGAACGTTTCTCTCGTGCTCGATGCTGTTGCCGCTGCCGGTGTTTCTACGTTGCCGCTTACCGATGTAGTTTGTAGCCGACCGGGCCGCGGCCACTCTCGGGGCCAAGCTAGACGCGAGGAATTTGGCTGACGGCCAGCAGGCCCGAGCGCCGATTGAATTTTTGGCTCGAGGTCGATAGCCAGACTTTCGGAATCTTCCAGAAACCTAGTCTCGTCTTCTGTGTCTCTTCTCACTCGATAATCAACCATTTTTTTATCGAGACCTCGGACAATAACGATAATTACATCATCCCTCAAATGCAGATTATAAAAATTAATTTTTCTTATTGAAATAATAATTTATATTCAATTCGTTATTTTATCAATACTTTGTTCTATATATATTTTTTTTTCAACAGCTATATTTCACGCTGATATGTCCGAATGAAAATATATTATAATTATAGAATCTCTTTCGTATAAAAAATACATTTTTTCCGAATAAATTGTCGCAGACAAAATATTGACATTTCAGTTAAATAACTTTATGGAGTTTTTTTTTTTTTTTTTTTTTTTTTTTTTTTTTTTTTTTCTTCGTGCGATAATAATACGTTTACTTGGATGCATTTTATAACATTTTCTCAAGTGTGTACCGCTTGATTAGCATTTTGATTATTGACCAAAGGGTTCTCAGGCTTCGCCATCGATCGGACGACATTCTTTAAAATTTTAATTATCTAATAGGAAAACATTTAATACGTCTTGCGTATAAAAATCCGAGGATAGTCGATTGGGACGGCAATTTAATAACTCGAACTATAAATTCTTTAAAGATTATTTACAATTTCATTAAGGAATAAAATTGTCTGCTTCACTGTGCGTTCTATAGAGTTCTCGAAGTATTTTTTTCCTCTTGGTGGCGCCGTAAATGACTCTGCGCGCGCGCTCGCCCTCACTCGCGTTCGTATCCATTCATGTTTGTCGCGCTGACTGCACGACTTTGACTCGTAAATGACGCGTCGGGTTGGGTACCGAGACGAGCGACAGACAGAGACGAAAGACAGTACATCGTGGAGTTTAGAATGGATATATCGGTATGTTAGAGCGAGCGAGAGAGCGAATATTCCAATATTCGATCGCATCGAGTGTGCATAGATAAATAAATGCATACGTAAGTCGTCTCCGCCGAGCTCGAGAAGGCTCCTTCTCATCCTCCTTCGCAACTTCCCCACCCACATCCCTTCTTTCTCCAACCGACTACGCCACGCTATATCTCTGTCTTGGAGTCTCGATCGGGCGGCCCGTCGACCGTCGACGGAATCGGGGCCCGATTCCCATTCAAGAATCTAATTTATATTGAAGAATTCCGAGGCTCCGTCGAGGCAGCCTATGCGCGCGCGCGAAGGCGTCGATCTTTGAGGCGCCGCCGTTTAAGATGCATTATGCTAGCGGGTGACCGACAATAGGCAAACGTGAGAGGAAGAGTGAGAGGGAGGTAAGAGATTCGGGCGGAAAAGGAGACGGACGATACATAGAGAAGAAGCGTCGGGAACGATATGGCCATGAGTAGAAAAGAAGCAGAAGAAGAATGAGAATAGGGGCGAGCGAGGTGGGAGGTGAGGGGGAGGGGGGGGGGGGGGGCGAAGAAGAGAGAAGTTACCAAGAACTGGTCTTCGGACCCAATATGATAATTGGGCATGGAGAACGCTGTGAACATAGCACCTTGTACGCCTCACGGTGGCTATTGTTGCCTCCTGCTGTTCGACACTCCGACTCCGAGGAGAAGATAGAGAAGGTAAGAGGCGAGAATGCGCCGACTTTGAGCGCGAAAACCTCAAAGGTTCTCCTACTCGGCTATATATCTACTTCATTCTACTTTTTTTTTTCTTCATTTTCTATTCGCAGTCTCGTTTTTTTATGCTTCGTTGGTTGTCACTTTTATGCTTTATACGAAGAAAAATCGTTAAGTATTTCCAGTGATTAAATGGACACGGTACAAGTTTTACGAAAAGAATATTCAGAATATAAAAAATAGTTAAATATTTCTTATCATTTGAATAAATTTACTTTTTTTTTTTTTTAAATAGACGTTACTGCGTTTTGGTTTTAGAACACAACGAAAAAAGTTGATAAAATTAATTTGAACGAATAAACACAAAAAACCGAAAATATTTTTAATAGAAAAAGAAAAAAAAATCAATATTTAGTTGCAATCAAACTGTCGATACTAAGTGCATCGTAACTTCTGCGAGTAATTTAATTACACAATAAAAAATAACGGACAAAAGGATAGAACAAATGAAATTAAATGAAAACAGCATCCTAACGAAGTATTTGATTAGGAAAAGACGATGGATAATTTCTTAGATTTACAGTGACTTTCGCAATGAGACTGCAGCGTAGACTCGTTTCTATCGCAACAATTGCTCAATGCGACCGTTCGAGTGATCTTAACTCACGGAATTTACATTCTGTTCAAGTCCTAACAAATCGAGACGTGTTATAAAACGTAAATAAATAAGAAATTAACGTACATGTCCTTGCTCTTTAATTCTATCGATCTCGTGGATGCGTCTTGCAATAATTGCAACAAACGACGACGCAATGAATCGGAACGAGGATGCTCCAGGCACGTGCGCATTCACGTAGCTCGTTCGTTAGTGCGTGTACATATATAGACACACAAATATACGCGCACGCGCGCACACACACACGCAAAAACATATCTCAAGAAAAAGTGATATTGAGAGTGAGGTTAGCGCCATCGCTTTATCATATCGCAGTTGCACGGACCGACAGACGCCTCTACCTGTCCCTTTGCCCCTCCCCCTCCGCCGGTCCGTCAATCACGAATCCTCAGCATTATCGCTCTGGCGACCTCTCTTACTCTCTTTCTATTCGTTCAACGCGAAGAATCAAGTACAAAGAAAAGCTAGAGTCGATGCAGCAGAAACGGCAGCACAGCACACACACCGGCCATCTCGCTGCCCTTTGGAATTTCATCCGCGAGGGCCCGTAACGTTTACGACGAGAGTGCGACGACCCAGCGAGCGTGTGCGCTGCTGCTATGCTGCTCCTGCCGCCGCCGCTGCTGCACGTTGCACTGTGTGCTCGACGTGAAACGAGAACGAGTCGAAAAAAGAATAAGAAATAAGAGAGAGAGAGAGAGAGAGAGAGAGAGAGCACTAAAAGAAAGAAAAAAAAAAAAAACCTTTTGCAGGGGAATAAGACTCGAATCCTTCTCGCACTCTACTCTATCCACGGGGAGCGAGGTTTCAGATTCAGTCGCAATAAGCATTTCCTATGAACTTTAAGTGACGTCAGATTCGTGAAATCGATTAAGAAGTGCATCACAGAGGTTCTCGTGTTCCGAAAAATATAGTCAATGTTGTGAGAAATATTAATTTAATCGCCGAGTCGATCAATCCTTTACTCACGATCCTTTCGTATTATTATTATAATAATAACAATAATAATTACTGTTATTCCACATCATGGACAAACTGAACAGAATATTCCTTGCAATAGAAAATATTTTGTGTCAAGAAAATAAATTTTTGAATGGCCATGTTGACGAGAACTATCACTAATTCGATCATTATTATTTAAACTTTCATTGGACTCTGTTCGCTATTTTTTAATGAAGTATTTCTTCCTTTCCAAACGTCCGTCAATCTTCTTCAACCCCGATAAAAGGTCACGATTATATAGAAAGTATAGAAGTATTATACAAGTATAGAAAATAAAAAATTAAAGAATGAAAATAATTTTTAATGTCAATGGTATTGCTTCTTTTTTGTCGATTTTAACGTGCTTCTAAGATATTATTCGTTCGATCGTTTCCACTGATAATTAAATTGACATAATTTTTATGGGAATCTCAATAAGTTGTAGAGAAAAAAAAACGAAAACTTTTTCTCTTTTTAACTTCCTGCAGAACAAAACTTTTCTGTTGAATACGAATTACGCCAAGTTTTCGTTTGAAAGTAAATCAATTTCATCTGAGAAGGCAAAAAAAAAAAAAAACAGTAAAAATGCTGTCACGGTACATCAAACAGATAATAAAACGTGCGATTGTTATGCTGAAATCGACTTTAGTAAAAAAAAATGCGTGGATAATCAAGTAACGAACCAACACTCATTGGATCTCTTGCGACAGAAAAAAATGCATATTAAATATAAATATTTTTTTTTTACTACCCGCGTTGACAAATTTTTGATGATTCCGATTCCTTCTTTTTTGTGTGTTTTGTTGTAAAATAAAAAAGAATTGGAGATATATTGTGCTGTATATGGCAACAAGACAGCGCGCGTGTTTCAAGTAAACGAGAATGGGTAAAGACAGAGCAAGAAGATAAAAGTTGACCGTACGCGTAGGAGGGGATGGAATGCACCTCGGAGGAGTCGCGTCTACGGTATAGTGCGCCTCGTGTGTATGCTGCCGGGGCACCCGGTACATACACCTAACTTGCTACATGCATCGAGAGTGAGAAAGAAAAGAAGTAATGCGTGATAGAAAGGAGGATGGAGTAGCGCGAGCGAGAGAAGGTAAACTGATAGTGAGAAGATGAGAAAGATAGAGGGAAACGAGAGCGAGGAGAAAAGGACGTGGATGGAGAGGGAGGGATATATATATATATGAAAACGATGCCTCCAGTCTTTCGGGGCACAACAAACAGACGCCGCCTCGTAATTTGTTTTCATACGTTCGCCAGCGTTCGCCAGTCCTCGCCTTCTCGATCCTCTTCTTCTTTTTTTTTTAAATACTTTTTATTCCTCTTATTCTTATTCTCCTCTTCCCTCTACTAACCTTCCTTTCCGCCCCTCTGTCCTCTATCGTTTTTATTTTTCTTTATTACTTCGCTCTTCTTCGAGGCAATAATTCGTAAAATGCTCGACGAGTCGATACACACGCGATCCCTTGAAATCACCGCCTGTCTCCACGAATTTATTCAATTTTCACGTGAAAATCAAATTCTGCTTCGTTCGACTTCGAAATTGTGAAATGTCGAGAGTATCGAATATTGATAAATTAATGAAATTTGTGACGAAACGAGAGGCTGATTCTTGCACCATGAACAAGATAACGTTGACAAGTCGAGACGTAGGAACTTTCGAAATTTTTATCATTTTTAGTAATTTATTTCTATTATTATTATTATTTTTTTTTGGATAAAGTAATTGTTACGAATATTTGCCATGCATCATTTACAAAATTTTAAAGCCGTTTATGAAATTTTGCAAAATTTCAAGATTCGCAGAGGGGTAGGGGGAAGAATTTGAACGTCTGGCTCTTGGCTTTCGGTAGAACTGTGGCGGCGGCGCCCCGGGGCCATTAATCATCCCAATAATTGCTTCCCTACCCCACCATATAATTCCTATAGAAGCTATTCTATCGTTCCCCGTCTCGCTTCTTCGCAGTAATTCCGTCCTGGTTCGAGTGCACGCGCGTTAGCGATGGTGAAGAGGTGGACCTCCTCCCTTTTGCCACGCGGATGCCCAATGCAACACCCGCCATCCCGTAACGCCGGGAGGGATCACTCCCGTCAGACTCTCTCTCTCAACCCCTCACACGTCGTCTCGTCGACCGGAGAGTACCCTCGCCAAACGAAGAATTGATCGAAAAGATGAAGGGGCTCTCGGCAAAAAGAAAAATAAAAGATAGGGTAACAAGACGTGCGAACGCACGAAAGACGAACCAAGAGAAACCCGAAGAACATAAAACAAATAATAATAATTATTACATTGATATTTATAAATCAACGTCAATCGTTATTTGTGATCAAAAATGATATCGCTCCTACTTCATTAAGGAGAAGACGTGAGAAAAATGTCGCCGCATTTAATAAAAAAATAAAAAATGAAAAATTTCATTTTATTCAAAGTGCAATTTTTAACGACTTTAATGATTTATTTTCTTTTAAATATCATCATTATTTAAATATATTTACAAAAGATTCATTGCCGATCCTGTACACGATGGGAATACCGGGTTTCCACGTAGTCTATGTCCGGTGAGGGGCAATCGCTGGTGGTGTTTCGGGTCCTAATTAACCGAGCCGGAAGTGGTCCAGAGTGGCGATACAAAAAATAAAATAAAATAATATAAGTAATAAAAATGAAATTAAAAAACCGTAGGGAGATACAAGTGCGCAAACACCCGCAAACTTAACGATTAATCACATGCCCGTGACATTGGTTGATATTATTTACCGGATATGATATAATAATATGTACCAGGATAAATGAATGATTCATTGTGGAATTTGTGAGTTCGTTTGGTGAACAAGATCGAATGAAAAAAAAGGTTCTATCCGTTCTCGTGTACTCTACACTCTGTGTAGTCTCGAGTTTCGTGGGACCGGGAGTGCCTCGCCTCGGATTAGCTTGGAATGCGCGAAGGTGCTCGTGTAGGAAGATACGTCGGCACATATATCGTCTTGCGTTCGTATATATCTCACTACATAGTACACACGTTGATCGGGGGAGGAGGGGAGGGTCACGTGTGCGTTTCGTGAACGCGATCGAAAGAATCCCATTCATAGATGTAGGATACATCGGGAGGATAGATGCGAGAAAGAGAAAGGTGGGGATAAGCGGGGTGAAAGCATCGGGAAGAGATAGAGATAGCGTGAGAATAGAGGGGGGAAAAGGGGGCAGGCCCCTGTGTTTGAATTAGACGGCGCCAGGTAAGAACCTCTCGGTCCCTTTCGAGGAAAACTATAACTCGAATCAACGACAATGAAAGAAGAGGAAAAAAAAAAGAAAGAAAATGTGATGCGTTGCACCTACGCACTTATGAAAATCCATTCATCGAATAGATTGTATCCGGAGCGCAAACAAATTTCCAAAGTCCAAAAAGCCCGGCCCGCACCACTTGTATAGATATACTATAGTACATTCCAGAGATGCATCAACGATAGTTACGCAGTCAGTGTATACCCCCGTACGAGCAAAATTATTTCATTCTACTGAAATTCCGATTGAGAAACACAGTGGGCCACGCATGCGTGCGATTCGTGACGGAAATAATTAACGAAAAAATGCGATAACGGTAGCGGTAATTGATCGCACACGACATACAACTCTTTCGGTACAAATTAAATTGGTTTTTCACTACTTTAAATATCGTATACTTGTTGGGGCAGATTTTTTTTACACCATCACTATCACTTCTACTATTACTACTTCGTACTTACGAAATTTTGTTCCAAGTGACATTATCGGAGAGATAAAAAATAATTCGGAAGAAACTCACCTGCAACAGAAAATGAAAAAGAACACGTTATTTCTATATCCCACATTGAATTGGATTAATATAATATGTAGTGCGCTATTTAACAATCGAGAAGCGAATTAATACTTAAATGATAGAGTCGAAAAATGAGATTTTACGATTTTTTATTTTCAAATATAATGAGAAAAATAAAATTTAAAAAAAAAACGCAATTGAATATTCGATTAATTATACTAAAATATATTTTATTTTTTCTCAACATTGGAATAACCCGAAATTTTTACTCATTAATGAGGTTGTGCGAGATGCACATGGGGGGCAGGAGGGGGCGAGCTATGCATGACAGATACGTGCACAACTCAAGCGTTATCACGTTTCTATTTAACTCACGATATCTAAAAACTAAACGGTAAACAAATATCTAAATTTGTTTATTATATTCGTTTCATGCTCCTCTAAAATACACAAATTTTTTTGTTTAATCGTTGTATCTCGTTCCAATTTCTGCAAGCTCGCGTTTGCAAGCATGAGTTTCATGCTAATCGCGCCAACTTCAATAGTAATTATAATTATTTCGATTCGGTAACTCTTGTTTAAATTACATAAACGTCAAGATAATATATTGAATTGCGTAGAAGTTACAACAAATTGTTAGATAAATTATTTTATAAAGAGTCCTCAAGTTTTTCATTGAGTATATTTCAATTTCATTCATTTCGTACAATATATTATAAATTAATTTCAAAATTCGTGTCGTGTCTTCGAAAATGCTAATTTCTCTAGTCAACTACCCTTGTGTCAATGACTGGTACATCGACGTTAAGAATAATAATTAAAAGCAAAAAAAAAAAAGCTTATTGGCCGTGGCAAGCGGTAGACGATGCTCTGCAGCGTACATAAGTAACTGCTGTTGTTGCGCTCGTGCTCGATCGTGGAGGCGGAGTTTGTTGGCGCGCGCGGTTTCCGGCCCGCGGGGACTTTCATGAATGAAAAGCGTGTCGACGCTCGCGGAGAGCTAGCTAGCTGGTGAACGAGCGAGGCCCCTGTATGCCCCGTGAACGTTCGCAGGGACCTCGAGCTTGTTCGCGCACCCTCGACTTCTCCGACGTTGTTACGGAGCTCCGCCGATGATAAAGAACGGAAGCGTTTGTGTACTGTAGATTCATCGGTTATCGTCGAGGTTTCGTGTACCAGGCGGAGGTCTCACCGAGCGAGCGAACGAACGAACGAACGAACGAACGAACGAACGACCGACCGACCGAAACCAAAGCATATCCCTTCGGGACGACCAACAGTTGGACGGGATATCAGTCGGTGACCCAGTGCGAGAGGCTGCTTGCTCGTTCTCTCGCCACCGAGATAGCCCCCTCGCCATTCATATCTACTCGAGGCTGCTACGTCGTATGCGTCACGTGGTCTTTACCCGACCGAGGCCGTGCTGATCGAATATTTTTTTATTTCACCGTTGTTACTATCAACTACGATAAATTTACGTTAACAAATAATTCATTGTCGCTTGATTTTTTTTTTCAGAATGTCGAAGAGACTCGAGCAACAGATTATCTCGTTACATAGTTATTGCAACAAGTTTTACGATAATTCAACTAGCATTATATTTAATTAAATGCATTTTACATTGAATCAATTATACTAGTGTACGCTCAAATTTACAGATTAAATGGACGTTGAGAAAATAGCTTAAATAAAATATTGATGCCCGTAAGTATTTAATTAAACCAATCGGAATTCAAATTATTCAATAAAGTAATTGTTTGATCGATGAAATACTGAAATTGATTTTAGTCCAAGAATTTATCACAGACAATGAATACAACTTGAACGCAACATTCGGCTGTTTTGAGAACGTATAAAAGGATTAATGAACTTTACTTAATGTGGATACAAAGTACGTTGTTTTGGGATGTTTCAATACTGTACACGTGTATCGAAAATAAAAATTTCATGAAAAATCTGATAAACGTTGAGGGGTAGTTTCGATATTTGAATAAGCCGGGGTTGAAGCGATGGAATACTACAACTTGGGCAATCGTCCGGGCAAAGTGGAATGCACCTTGCTCGGCAGGTTGTGCTCGCTGCTACAGTGCGCAACGTTCCTTCAGCGTGATTCTCTCTCTCTCTCTCTCGCTCTCTCAGCCTCCGTGCGTGTCTCGTTTATACTTTCTCTCTTTCTCACGAACGTGAGAGAGCCAAAGGTATAGCCCAGCGCTACAAAGTGAGTTGGCGCGAGTGTACGAGAGAAACAAGACGTACCGTCGAATCAGAGGAGGAAAAGAGAGCGAGGATTCACTCCTCCGCGTTCGTCGACAGTGGCGCAGAGACCACCTCATTCATCCCATCTGCATTCCTCCGGTGCTACCTGGGGTCCGGTGGAATGTCCAGCACTGGGTAGAGCTCGTTGCGAGTCCGATGCCTCTCTCTGATCGGCATCGCCGTTCCCAGAGGCCACGGGAGTTCGAAACTCGTTGAAGATATACTCTTCGTAGATCGAATTTGGCCATGTATACAGGAAAAACGGGGGGTAACACAAGTCACCCGACGAATCATTCGTTTGTATTCCTATTTATTTTATTTTTTTCTATCTTCATTCATGCAGGTAATGCAACATGAGCATAATTTATTAAATATTATTTACTATTATGGTATGTGATAAAAGTTGTTTTTAAATTGAACAAAAAAAAAAAAAAAAAAAAAAAAAAACTAACTTATACCAAATGTACAAAATTGTTGTAGAATAAAAAATTAGTCGAACTATGCGGTTAACGTGACTATCGTCAGAATTGTCAAAGTTAACGAGCATACTTCTCCATGTAGGACAAAATTAATTCACGATGTCAAATGGTCACTACCGCACACATGCAAACAGGCGATTCCTCAAGTTTTTCGCACACCCATACGATATACATACTTCGAAAGTTCGATCGCTCCGATAAAATTGGTCTTCGGCGATGCCTATTCAAATCATCCGATCTTACGCGAATCTCCAATGAAATATGTACCTACACACAAGTGTCATCGATACAGGTTTAAATATAGCAATGTATAATCCATACGGTGGGTTTTACCGTGGGACTAATGACCGTCACGAAATCGAAAATCGTAAATAAATTAAGAAAGCGACGTCGGCATCGCCTATGATCTCCTCGATAAGCTATATCATCCGTTCTATACTATATAACGTTTCGAAGGTCTGTATACCTTTGATATATATTAATATTCGTACGTCATTACGGGCTCGCTGGTCTCGTGGGGGGATCTCCGTCGTCGTCGTTGTCGTCGTCGTCGTCGTCGTCGTCGTCCTCGTCGATTTAATATGCGTGAGTAGAGCCGCGAGGTCATCGTCGGTTGGTAGACCGGACGTCGCCGTTCAAGCCCGCGAGGTGTGTACCTCTTGCCAGTGTCGTTCTCATATTCCATCGTTGCTTCTCGTGATCTTACGGAGAGCGTCCAAGTGTCTGGCGAAATACCAATGCCCGTTTCTCAGTTGCAGCAGCAGAATCAACAGCAGCAGGAGAAGTCGGGAGAGTTCTTCGCTGCCCGCAAGACCGATGGGACAAGTTTGTTTTATGCAGGAGAAACGCAAGAGCGCGGGGAAACACGAAGGAACTTGACTGCCTCGCTTGCAGGGCCATCGACGTATCGCCATCTCTCTTTTAGCTCGACATTGTTTTCTTTAACAAGATATATATATCGTAATAAACAAACATAAATAACATTTTTTTTTTAAATCATTCGGACTGTTGCTTAAACGATTTTAATTGTGAATATAACATTTATCGAATGCAATTTGTTTGTCAATATCACATACCATCGATTGGTTGACACATGTGTAATATTGAACTACGCGTATATGTATTATGTGCTTGCTACCACAGGTTGTACGTTTAAGTAGGTTTTGATACAAGGTATTCGTCGTATTCGAGATATATTGCTAGACGTAATGGTAGGGCGCTCCAGGTGAATGTTCCGAGGCGCAGGTATGTGGCGTACGTGGGGTGCTGTTGCTGGTGCGTGTGCCTACGATCACGGCGTAGGTAGTGGGTCGAAGCCACCTGTGCGTCTGTCGCAAGGCCTAATTAATAAACGAGGAGCTGCTGCTGCTGCTGCTGCTGCTGCGGCACTGGGATATAGAGATAGGCGAGTGAGCTGCCAGCACGAGCTATGCTGTCTGTCCTAGAGACACGAGAGTTCTGTAAACGATCATCGATAGCTAATAATGATACCGCTTGGTGTGTACGATCAAAACGATTTCTCAATTCTTCGATGAAATGTGTAAGATATTCAATACCGATAGAGGAATGAATTCGTAAACAGTTGTATGTATAAATGACGAAGGATTCCTGGAAATGATAGAGGGGCGAGAAAAGGATAGTGAAAATAATATAATAATTGCAACAATTTCTTGACGTTGAAATATTAAAAAAAAAAAAAAAAATTTTTTTTTAAGTTATATATATATATATTCATAAAATAATTTAGTTGGTAAGGAATTAATTTAATAAACAATCATAATTTCATTCAAATCTAGTTAAATCAACGAAATTTTAATAAAATCAATATTTTTATTAAAATCGAGTTTTATTTTCAATACATATTTGAATAATAGCGTTGACAGATGTTTCTTCTTACACCTGTCTCGCATAAAATTACGTGAAAGGGTGAGGAAGAAAAAAAATATATTATCAGCAAACTGAATCTAGTTGATTTAAATAAAAAAAAAAAATTAATTAATTAATTAATGTGTACGACCGTACGGGATTTTTCCTCTTTTACGAGCCCCCCGTCTTGATTACATCAGCAGCCATTTTACAACTCTACTGGATCGCAATAGCACGTGAGCATATCGAAACAGCGAAAGACCAACGCTTATACACGGTTCACCCTTTCTGGAATTTGGAATCATCAATTTCCGGACGAATGATAACGGACACAGCCAAGCAATCTACCACTACCACTGTCGGTTATCCTAATAAAAATTACTTTAAACAACTGCATTCAGTTCGCTTTCAATACGAATAGTGTTTTCTCAGTGCGGTAGAAGAATTTATCGATTAGACGAATAGAGTAAACGATCGTAAGAGGTTAGAGAGCACCGATGATCGTTGATAATCAAGGATGCCGGATATGTAATAATACGTAAGCTGGTATAGTAAGTATATAAGCGTGTTGGAAAGGGACGTGATTTTACCTCACCGACACCTCAACTGCAACTTCGGAAGCAAAAACACCGGCGGAGCATCGACTCTGCTGCACGAAACCCACGAAGCCCGCTTCATCATCATCGGGATCTCTCTCGCACGGTCGTTACAAGCGTATCATAACACGCTGTATAACTAGGGGTAGGAACGTGGAGAAAAGATTCTCGTTCATCATTCTTACTCTCTTTTCCTCTGTCTTTCGAGTTGAAAGAAGCTGGGGAGAAAATAATACGAAGCAATCAGTGAGAAAGAAAGAGAAAGGAGATGGTAGTATAATACAAGACAATAAGGCTACGATCCTCGCCGAGATATCGAGTCGTCCTTCTTCCTCTCTTTGCTCTTCTCAATCGTTTCATCCTCTATTTTACTTTTTCGCTTCTCCTGCTTCTTCACCTCATCTCGTTCTATATATACCTTTTTAAAAAAATTTTTTTTTTCTCTTTTCATTTTCGTTTTCTCGTTTTTCTTCTTCTCGTTCAGGACGGTGTGGCTCTTGGCCTTTCTTCCCCCCGCTAAAGAAGAGGAGAAAGAGGGAACCCAGAGGAGCCTCTTGCCCTCGCGGTAAGCTCCTACCTCTTTGGTCGTGCCGCCGCAGTTCTCTCAGCTTCGTACCCCTTTTATCTCCACCTCCCAATCGCTACCTCCTCTTTATTTTTCATTCTTATTATTCCTCTTCCTCTTCTTATTGCGATATTTCTCCCTCTATTTCATTCTTCTCCGTTCTGGCAGTCTATTGGGTTAACACACCGCATCGCGAAAACAAGCGCTCGAGTATATAAAAATGTTTTGTTCAAGCGTTGGTTCAAAATTATAAAAATTTATATTTAAATCTCCGTACAATATGTCAATAATTGAACCAAAATTGCCAAAGGCTCCTTATCGATTGACGTAAAAATATTTTCACGAACGAAATAACTCACGTTGGGTCAACGGTTTGATCACATTTTGTGATAAATAGCAGCAAAATGAAACTTTTACTTAGAATAAAAACTTGTATTTCTCAATGTGATGTATCAATGATTATTTTTTTTTTTTTCGATAAATATAATAAATAACTAAATTATCAATGGTACTGTAATATACAATTAATATTTTAATTTTAAGGGTAGCTCGATGACCGTCATTCATCATTTTGTTTGCGAATACCCGTACCCAAACGATCAACAGTCATTTGCGATGAAAAGCTAGAATTCTTTTATGAAATTGATGTGTTTTTACAAATGTTATTTGTGAATTTCCGGGAAGGTTGGCGAGGCTCTCGTGAAGCTACCCTCGCGCGAGCTCCTCCCTTGACGAAGGTACAGGTTGTGGTTCCAAGTCCGCGAATTCGTTGGTTGCGTTCGAAAATTCGAAAGGAACGATCGCGCCGGATAGAAATAGAAAGCTAGAGAAGTAGACAGAGTCCTTCTAAGAAGCGTGCTCGCGTTGACAAGGATGAAACGAACCCGTGTTGTGGACGAATCCGAGCGAGAAGTACTCGTACGGCCTTCGATTTTCGTCTTTCTCACGCTTTTATCGCGGATCCACGTAGTTTCTATACCTGTCCTACGATTGTACCTGCAGCACCGAATGAGAGAGATACAAGGAAAAAGAAGGACAGAAAATTCTCTAGGCATTCTCCATTCTCTCTCTTACACTACATATTCCAACTAGCTGTGCGCGCCGGTCATATAAAATACCAGGAAACATTAACGATCGTTTCGAAGTAGAGAAGTCTAGCGAGGGGCACACCTAGACGAGTTTCCATTAGCCTCGCCAATCGTACTTCTAGTTCAATAATAACAATTATTTATTGCAATTGTCTAGTTAAAAAAAATGTTTCTCGTCGACGTTTTTAAACAAAAAAAAAAAAAAAAAAAAAAAAAAAAAAAAAAAAACGTGATATTTACTAAATTCGTAGAAAGCTGTATAATAACGACGAGTAGCTAACGTTATGTTAATTATGTGAATTATTGTCATCAACGTTTTTCATCAAAATTAACGGTTAAATATGTTATCGAGAAAGAATATTTTTTAAAATGTTTAAATAAAAAAGAAGCAATTGCTTGCACAACTTTTGTATTAATTATATCCGTAAAAAATAAGCTGATGAATAAAATAAAACGTAATTTTCTTCCATTTCCGGGGATCATTCGTTCGTCTAACCGAGAACAAGTCGAATGAATCGAATGTACATCGTATGCGCCACTCACGAACGCGTAGATGAATAAACACGAGGATACGGGACGCGTAGTAATCGACAATGAATTTCCAAGGATTTAAAATCCACGAGAGGGTGTAGAGTATGCGTTCACAGATCGTCACCGGCCCCTATTGCATCTCGACATAACATTCTTGGCCTTCTTTCACACTTCTTCGTCTTCGGAATCTCATTCTATGCGTCCTCGTACCTATACACGACTATCTTTCTTCTTCCCCTCCCCCTCTTGCCGCTCTCCTATCTTTGTCGAAAGAACGAACGAACGAACGAACGAACGATGTGCTTCCCTTCTTTCCTCGTTCGAGCGGACGCTCGCATTATGAGCATATTTTTTTTCTTAAAGGACCTACCCCAAGGTTCCTGGAATCGACGAGCCCCTCTTACTCAAACTCCTCGGCATCCTTCTTCTCTTTCTAAACCCCCTTACTCTGGCTGATGCTTTCGTTCCTATGGTTCCCACTCACAAAAATATTTCAGTGTATAACCCACATTTTTTGAGTCCATGGCATTCACGAGTTCGAATCAGGTACATAGCCTTTTTACTGTTTTTATTCAATCTAATAATTCTTTTAATTCTCTGTTGTGCCTCATTAATTGGAGATCGTTGAAAAATTAGATCAAATTACACATACGCACACACTCGTACGGCATTATATACTGATACGCAGTAAAATGTTAAGTTTTTACTTAAGGTTTTAAATATAACATTATGTTTATTATGGTCCGCAATCAAGTATTAACACTTTTTAAAAGAAATTCCTGGAAGAATGAAACAACCTTACAAAGAAGAGCCGCCTAAATTTCTTGGATAATTCGAGTATCCATGGAAATATCGAGAGAGGGTGGAATTTAGCAGGAAACGACGCGTCGTCCTCAAGAATTCCCACGCAAGCCCTATGGACACTGTCGAGATAAAGTAGGAGGGTAGTTTGCGTCCCGGAGGGGTTAGTCATCATATTTAAGATAATCCCTCGGACTGCACTCCTGGCTATATTCCAAAGCTCCCATCTACGTTCGCACGGTCTTCAGCTACTCCCTGGACCGCGAGATATTTACGATTTCTTCGAGAGCACGAATGCACCGGAATTCCAATCTCTTTCGAATAAATAGCTAAGCAGGAAAAAAAAAAAGAAAGCCTTTTCTAAAAAAACGTAAAATCGGTACAATGAGTCTGAATGAAAAAAAAATCGAAACTGGACTCTTTGATGTCATGAAATATTACAAAATAAAAAAAAATAAAAATTTTAAATAAGCAACACAATCTACTTCAAAAAATCAATATTCAATATTCCACCACTTTACAAAGTTAATTAACCGAAAGATAATCGAAAAATGGCTGCATCTTTTTTAACAGTTGGATATCCCAAAATATAAACAAAGTTTCCTTTTCCACTTGCGGAATGTGAAGAAAAAAATGTTACGTTTCTGTTGTTTTTTCTTCGTCACAGTTGAGTTTACGTGAGACACGAATTAATTGACAGTTATTTATATTTCTTGGGAATCATGAATAAACGCAAACTTTAGTTGTTTTCAAGGGCAGGATCAAAACCCTCACTTTCGCACTCATGCGATCCTTATGACGATACCTCTGACGCACTTATGCAATTTCCGTAGTCTCGCCTTAAGTTGTACATAGGAGATGCATCCTTCTCGATGTTTCACCCAACGAAAAATTAACAATTAGGAATGACACGCGCTCAAGAGCAATATGGTTGCAACTTGTTGAATTTTTCTGATTGCGTAATATAATTTTTAGATATTTTTTTGGAGATACATTAACATTTCGAACGACTGAATCTGGCATCAAATGTGACCTACGTGAGGTTGCTCTTGGTGGTAAAGTTTTTTTGTTCGTTATTCCCTACTGAGAAAAAAAAAAGAAGAGAAAAGGAAAAATAAAGAAAGACGAATACATGGAAAACGAAGTGGTGTACGTGCTACTTGGAAAGATTTTCGGAAAGTCGCACGAGCTTGCCGACCCCGGCGGCGTCCTAACTGCATCATACAGTTTTCAAGAATACCGTCGCCGAGACATCGGTTTCCTGAACGAGAGAAGGCAGACGACGAGCATAGTATTCGAATGAATTTCCAGACAATGAGGCTAAAACGCTAACGCGCACTTTGCTCTTCTCTGCTATCGGGAAGTTTCCATATTCTCGATTCCTGAAAATGCCGCTGACTCCAAGTCCCACGTTGCAACAGCAGAATCGAGTCATGAAATGTAAATGAAATTCGTATAAGAAATGCGTGGATGAGGAGCCGGCTGTAAATAGTATAGAGAGAAAACGAATATTAGAGTAGCGGAAGCCAGGCTGAGGGGGTAGAATAGTCGCTCGATGGCGGTGGCAGAAGCGAGCGAGCGAGGCGTTTTTCCAAGAATCGAAAAGCGAGTTCGATAGCTCAGAGAACGAAACATCTCGTGAGTCGAGAGAGGGGAAGGGGCTCTCGTAGAGCGGGAGGGCTGAGGGGGTCGTGGGGCCCGGGTGGTCGAATTCCTGGCCCAATTAGGGCCCTAGGCGCACGGCACGGTACAGGGAGAACCACGAGACGCGCTTCCTTTTTGACGCGAGTGAGTTCGACCCTCGCGGCTAACACAGACGATGAAGCTACGAATACATGATTGAGTAGCTTCTTCGAGATATATCTCGCTCGTACCATACAAGAGTCATTCACAGAAAACAGGGAATGCTGCTGATGCTGATGCGGACGAAGAAGGGAGAATAGGGGCGATGCGATGTCGAAGGGGTATATCGGAGCTCTAAGGCGCCAGCTATTATAGGATACTCCAGAGGGTCTATACCGACTCCTCGACTTTGGGACATTGATGAATACCTCGAGGTTTTGGAGCCGAGGAATTCCCATGGTATATCCGAGCACGAGATAGTATTTGTTAAATCTTTAATTAACCCTTTTCGATATGAAATCGCAACTCTTTCATTTTATTTTTCTCTTGCTGTTACTTTTTTTTTATTTCCCACAGTTGGATTTCTATACGACGAATGAATACAAACAATACGCAAGACAGTTGTTTAACTAGCGGTTGACGTAAACAATAAATATTAATTCGATATTTGCCAAATGATAAAAAAGCTATTGAATCGCCAATTGAGCGATTCATTTAATATTTACAGAAAGTTTCAATAATCGTTGAAACAATCGATGAACGATACCATCCAGCTGACGGTAAAAGTTTTGTGGAGACTAAGATACCGAGGAGCAGTGAAGTAAATCGAGTTAGAAGGAAAGAACGAAGATGCATAGGCCAGGGTGGTTCTCACCCTCTCCGGAGGGTCTGAAACGCCGGGTCCCAATAGCGAGAGAGCGTTCGGTCGCTGTGTCGGTGGCCCCGATTCTCGGAAGGACCTCATTTGTTGCTGGCTGCTATATATCTTTGGGACTCTCTCTCGACGGTGTTGTTGCCGTCGAGTATACACCGTCAGACCTGGGTCTCTCCCTTTCCTTTCCCTCGGTCTCTCCCTGCGTCTAACAGGAGAGAGATGCCGGGAAGGACTCTCGGATGCTGCCGAGGGCGGGTGCGAGCAGAGCACACTGCTATCCCGTCGAAGAGAATGCGTTCTTCGTTGTTTTCTGCGCGCCCCCACCCCATAATTCCATGTACCTACACGTCACACGGCCAAGAGCTCGTATAGCATCCCAAAGGCCCAACGTTTACGCACACCTACGTAATATATATATATATAGAACGCGAAGATAAAATAAAAATAAATGAAAAAACTAGAATAAAAAAATAAGGGGAAGCCAGTATCGCCTTCTATTCAATACTCGTAGTACGAAAGGAGAAAAGAGACATATATATCGAGGAGTCACACACCAGCGAACTCTTTGAATTTTCTGAAATTCGACGCGTGAGAATATCCAACCTCGCGCTGCATCAACATTCTTTTTTTTTTGTCTCACACTGATAACAAAATTATCACGTGAGAAAAGGATCCGAGTGAACAGATTTTTTAAAAGAATTACAATTGATAATGCGTATACGACATGAATTATGATTATTTTTAGTGATAAAACTGTATCGTGAAGATAATGTGAAGAATTTTGAAAAAAAGTATCGAAAGAATTCACGAGGTTGGGGATATACATGTGAAAGTAACCTAGAAGAATTATCGATGTGACTGTCTTGTGGACGGCGCAGAATGCCGAAGAAGAAGAAGAAGAAGAAGAAGAAGAAGAAGAAGAAGAAGAAGACGCGCAGCGAGGTCGTCGCCGCGGTCTTCGGAGGAGGTCCGTAAGAAGGTATGAATGTATAAGTAGCCTGCGTGGGGGGCAGTCTTCCGTCTCACTCGATTCCCCGCTGTATTCTTACACTCTTCGTGTTACCGTCTCTGTCTTTCGCGGTTTCGACGTAGTTCTCTCGGGTCCACAGGTAGACGCGCTCCAAGTGTAATACGCGTTAACCTACACACTGATAAGCTGCTTTACGCATACAATCGTAGACTCGTGTATAATGTAGAAAGGGTATGTATGGTAGTAGGCACACAGACATAACTACAGGGAGAGAGAGAGAGAGAGAGAGAGAGAGAGAGAGGTGTATGGGGATGGTGTTATGGCGGGTAAGACTAAGAGAACGACGGAGAATCGAGCTCTTCTTCACTGCAGAGACGAAAGAAGAAGCAGGGGCGGGGGAGAGGAGAGACGTCGGCCCGATTGAGAAAGACGCCCTGCCGAGATGCGAGGCCGAGTGCCGCGACCGCGCCGCGCGCAGCACATCCCCATCGCTGCCGCCGGATTCAAAGAACTGGGAGCGAGGTAAACAAAATATTTCTGCGTGCCTCTCTCGTTCGGTGCTGTTGCTGATGGTGCCTTAGGTACAGCCACGCACACTGACCCACACAACCCAATACCATCTCGAGCAGGAGAGCATGTCCGCAGGATTGGCCCAATGCTTTCTCTCTCTCTCTCTCTCTCTCTCTCTCTCTCTCTCTCTCGCATTCTGCGTGTACAACGGCAACAGCACCTCGCGAAGAAGACCGAGGGTTTGACCGCATGTTCGTGTGGGACCGGACGAACATCGCGACTCGTCGCCTCTCACTCCTCGCGTACAACCACGAGAAACAGGGCGGGAAGATTCAGCCACATGTATTGTGGGTGAGAAATGGGTAAGACGGAGCTGGGGAGAATGGAAAATTAGATGTCAGAAGGAAGGACGAAGGATACAGGAGGAACTCGCGTAAATTTGTGATTGAGATCAGTGACCCCGCATAAGTTGTCAAAAATTCCAAATTGTACAATAGACAAACAATTAATAAATAAAATATTATCGACCGTCGATAATGGTAGAAAAGCTTTAGACTAAAATTGATATTAGCTAAAGTCGCATCACGTGCTTGTAGATTGGAAAATTTTAATACGACTAAACGGTATTTTTTTTTTTAAATTTTCGACACGTGAACCATATACTTTTACGATTTCACGATTTCGGTACAGAACACTTAATTTTTCTTCGCCTACCGAATATAAACCGAGATTGTAATTAAAAAATAGCTATTAGAACGTGATAGCGGGTGAAAGAATACGAGGGTATGTTGTTCGTTTCGTTGCGTGGCGCTCCCTGTCAAATATTGTGGACAATTGTAAGAGTGTGTGTGATCCATAACCTGTGCCGGGGTGGCTTCTATATGCGGATTCCGACTGTAAGAAGAAGAAGGCAAACGTGTCTAGAGTGAGAAGAGGAAAGAGGCGCCCGGTGGCGCTCCGTTGGCAGTGGGGGAGGGGTGTCCGAGCGGGGTAAAGGGCTCCGAAGATGGGCCCGTGAACGCGGCGTCCTGGTAGTGGGAGGCTCGCGAAGCCTCGGGACCCTGTGTAGAGGACGAGTGCGGGTACACCAATTGCGACAGACGAAGAGAGACGAGGAGAATGAAGGGAGGATGGGAGGAGGGGGTAAAGCGGGAGTCGTGGAATGCGGCCGTGGCCCCGGTATACGCGTCGGGTATGCGCGTATTTGTGTATTTATGTGGAACACCGCGAGCGCGCGAGGCCCCGGTAGAGCCAATGACCAACCAAGGTGTGTCGGCGGCGACGGCAGCAGGAACAGCAGCAGCGGATGCCCTTTCGGTGAAGGTACTCGAACACCCGGCAATGCAGTAAGAGCACCAGGAACCCGAAGGAGGAACGACAAGCAGCAGCAGAACCGCCATCGTTATACCACGAGGCTACCGCCATCATCACCATCGGCTTCTATATCGTCCCTGTTCTCCTCTTCACCTTCTTCCTCGATCCTTTTTCTTCTGGTGTTTCTTCGCCAATCGGTTATACTACTCGCTCTTTACCTCCTCCTGTACTTGTTGTTCATGCACTCGACCGGCGCGACTAACCATCGAGTATGTAGATATATATATATGCAACGCGGGGATTCCTCGAAATTCCTTGTTGAGAGTTCCACGTTCCAGGCACTCGGAGAGGCAGTAGAGGAACGCGAACGGATAGATAGAGAGGCGCACATTGTTGTACTTGGTATGACGCAGAGGTCGAGGTATGTCGCGGTGTATGTGTCAATTCTTGCTGATGATGATGTCGTGACTGAGACAAGTTGATAGCAGGGCCCTGATTCAAAGATTACAGGGATATTTGTTCAATTTCGATGCGCTGTGGTGAAGAAATTATACGACGCTGAAGTATCGTCAATCGCAATAATCCATTAGTAAAATGAATAATAACGTGACAAATACTGTTTTTATTGGCTATAAAGGCCATGGAAATGGAAATTCTGGTGATCCAACACTCATTTAGACCCATCGACACCCAAGACAATACGTGAAAAGCTATTTTGACACGACACAGTGGTCACTGCGAGGTCAGAGTGTAAAACTTGGCATTGAATCTTTGTACAGTCTACGTTTGCCAAGTTGATGATCTTCAATTTGATTTTGAACAAAGACTGGATCATGATACGCTGAATTAATTTCGAATGTTTACGGTACAACAAGTCACACGGAGGACATCTCCAGGTGGACTCAACCTCGTAGAGCGTTGCTCCATGTCGCACTCCATCGTTGTAGCGTAGGTATATGCGAGGGAAGAGGTTTTCACGGTGTACCTGGTCGCGAGCAGCAGCGATTACCTGGAACGACGGACGCGACACGGGCCTCTCTCGGCACGTGAGGGAATGTCGTCAATGCGCCCCGGTGCGCGTTTTGCTGCTCCTGCTTCTCGGTGGTTTCTCGGGCGGCGGGAGGGAGAAAATGCCTTCTCTGTTTCCGTCTCTCTTCCACTTTTCGAGCTCCACTCCGTCGTTCGTCTCCAAGTGTACGAATTCCCGAAAGCCTCGCGTTAACGTGGCTCGAGCAATGGCCGACTCTGGTATTCGAACCACGTGGACCAGAGTTCCAGCAACGGAGAACCAAAAGCGAGAGGACGATTTCAAGTTAAGACACACCGGGGAACGACAGTCAAAGAAAATCGGATATATAGCGAGAAACTGAGGGAATTGTCATTTCGAGAAACGAGATGCGGACTGTAGGCGTTGTACCGTATCTCGTAAAAGTAGTGATAACGAGGTTCTAACTTCTGGGCGGATATAGAGTTGTAGGAAAAGGGGTTGAAACGGTAGTGCTGAGAGATTCATCAAAACTAGCGTTTCCGGCGATTAGTCACCGGTTATTCATTCGAAAATGATTTCTCGGTAGGCGGCTGGAACCAACAATTGATTATAACGACCATTTCGTATGATTGAATACGCGTTAAAAAATAGATTGTTCGAATGAACGAATGAATCAGCGGTTAGCTTAACAAATTTATTCGTTTGGACGAGCCCGATGGATTGCTCGACAAATTCTTTTTTAGTCATTATCCGTGCAAGGATCCCTTTGTTCAGCACCGTAATATTTATTAAATAAATCTAGAAACCCGGTAGTATATCTCAACGTCTATAAGACAAACTGTAAATCCTCGGAGACTGTAAAAGTCTCGAAGAGTGCATAGCGATTTGTGTGAAAATATTTAGCTCGTTCTTAAGATTTGACAACTTCCCCAAAGGTAAATACTATACATCAGGGTCTGAGATTCCTTAACCGTAAGCAGCATTTCCTTGGCCGATGATCTACAGCAGGGGTCTCCAAACTACGGCCCGAGGGCCACATTCGGCCCGCGGACAGATTTTGGACTATTTCACTTTTTACCACCGGCAACAATGATAATATGGTTTTGGCCCTCGGAACTTACTGGAGTAATCAGTATGGCCCTAAGGCTGGAAAGTTTGGAGACCCCTGATCTACAGCAACAGATTTTCGATATTCCTTGGTAGCAAAGCATAGATATAGAAGGAATATAACATAACGAGAACACTACAACGAAGCAGAAAGAAATAGGAATAAGAATAAGAATCGTGCAGTGGGGGAAGAGTACAAGGCGTCCTTTTTCACTCGATGTATCCTTTTGTTTTTTCCTCATATTTATTTCTCTCTCTCTCTTCCTCTAATAAACATTTCACTATCCTTGTTCCTTACGTCCAGCAAAATCGTTCGTGCGATGAGCACCAAGAGCACCAGAGCGAACGTCCAGCGGGATTTCTCCAGCGTCTCTGCGATCTCCCGTTCGTTCGGTTCAGAGCAGCGTCTCGGGCGGTCCAGCATCTTTGCGACGATGGTGGGGTCGACGCCGCAACAGACGGCCGAGGGGCTGGAGGGGAAACGTCGGGGCGCCCGGGTACGCGGCCAAGTGGGATAGAACACCGAACGCGGGTCCGAGAGGGACAGAAAGTGCGAGAGAGGCTTCTCGCGGCGTGGGAACCGGGGAAAACGTTTCCCGCATACCGTGGGCCTCTCGTACGGGGCTAGTGCCCCACCATCATGAGTTGTTGCCCCCGCCAGGCTTCCTTCGCAGCCCCTCCTCGACCCCCTCCCCCCTACTCCACTAGAGTGCGTGTAATTTCTTTGGTGTGCAAGTACACACACGTATCGCTATTAATGTATTCGAAAGGAATATTTACACACATAGAGAAACGAGGACACGGGTGTACGAGTAACTTCTCTTCTAATGGCCGAGAACTCGTGTATAACTTCTCATATTTGAACTTCTTGTGGATCTATTTTATTGACAAGTTGTTACGCTTTAACTGATTAAAACTCAATTTCTAAAATAAATAACATTTCCGTTTATCAATTTAACGCAGTTTGCCGTATCGTCACTAAAAAGATTTTTAATATATTCAAAAAACTGCCAACTTGACGCTTTAAAAATAATATTTATTCACAAATTGGTTTAATACATTATTGTATCAAAAACAGGTTAACGAGAAATATAAGAGAAATATTATCCTGGTTGTTAATTCAAACTCGAATCAGAATTACTCGAGTTTTCTGCGTTCGACGCTATTTTTCTGTAGTAAAATTTATTTCAACATTTATTCTCGTATCAATGTTTAGGCGTCAAAAACGTTAATAAATGAACGAGCTGAACACGAAAGAACCGTTGCACGAGTCTAGGAATTCATTAAAATATCGTTTACTTTGCCTTAACACCTCAAAACTGTTGAATTTAATATTAACTTCCAAGTGTGCGGGAAAATTGATGCTAATTTTACAATTTTTAAGACTTCTGTCATAATTTAGCGTTTTGTTTGCGTGAGGGTATCGCACGTATCAATGAAACGAAATATTCAACATTTAAGACTTGGTATTGAAAAAAGAATTAAATAATTGTCTCGGACTTACCGCCATTTTACGAACGTGTCCAATGTGTACAATGCAATGTATTTGGTAGAATTGATGAGTTTGCCTGACACTTACCTAGAACACAAAAAAATAAAAACGGACATAAGTGAAGCACGCAGATGGTATTGGGGAGAGTATCTAACTGGATTGTAAATTTCCGTATACAAAAAAAAACGAATACGCGACTGCTGGCATTCGACAATCTGTCGCTAGTATCTCGCGCGCGCGAGAGAGAGAGAGTGTGTTATTGATTGATCTCGTTGCCGAGCGGCAGGACTGCCAATCAAAATTCACCGTACGTCAATAAAATTCGTTAACGAGATTTTTCGAATTTTCTATCAAGCTGTGCCACATATTACTCGTAGAATGTAACGAGACAACAAAAGTGGAAAAAGGCTCGGAAAGCTCTTGAGCTCGAAATACGAGAAACAATTTCGTCGTATAAGGTAAACATTACGAAACGACGCAGTGTGCGAGTAACGCCGTTAGAGATTTTCTTATCTTACGCTCCAAATTCTCAATAATAATTCGTGATAAGACGATAACGGGAGGTCTCGTAGAATAAGAGGAAGAGAAGTAGACGAGAGGGGTAGGAGGGGAAGTGCGACGATGTTTTCCAACTCTCCGCGGTGAAAAACTTGAGCGTCAATCAACGAGAGACTCCACTTTGTCTTTGTTCTTCTTTTTTTTTATCTTACTCTCTCACTCGCATTACAACTACGCAGTGGTGGTCTTTTTTGACGGTATGCCACAGAGGGTGCGGAGAATGGAGGGTATGCTGGGAAATTCTCGAAGGGCGCCTGGGAAAAGGCAAGATAAAGAGAAAACACGGGATGCGGTAAAGAGACGAGGAAACCGCGTTGAAAGACGAGAAAGAGCAAGATGGAGTGAAGAAACGAGCGGTCCAGATGAAAGAGACCCGAGGGAGAAGGAGGATGCCCTTCTTCCAGGAATCCTTATAAACTCGGAGCCTCTTCCCCTTCTTTTCCTCTCACGTTTCTATAATCTTCTTCTTCTTCTCGGTCCCTACTGGTACTCGTCGCCCACGCATTCTATCTTTTCTATTTATTTTTCTTCTTTCCCTCTCTCCCTCGGCGTATTTCCGTATTTCTCTCGAACGCACAAGGCACACAGTAGTGTTGTGTGTGTAAGCTGAGTGCGCGTTAGAGAGCCACTGAAATAAACATCGGACACTGCACTACTCACTGCAATTATGGGTTCGTTTCTTTGAAGATTTCAACGGTTTGTTGGTACTTACAATTAAGAGATGAACCTCATCTAAATTTCAAAGTTGATTTTGTCCGATATTTTATGCTCAAGAAAATATTTTCAGCTACAATCGACACAGCGGAAAATATGCTGATTTTTTTTTTTACTCGATGAGCAATAAAATCTGGATGAATAACCCGACAAGAGTCTGTTGAATCTCAAAATATTCGGGGAACAGTTACTTATTTAGTTCCGAGTACTGGATTCCAGTCCAATGTGAGCAAGGGTACATTTGGCCGCGAATAAAGTAATCACCGGGGAGAAATTGCTTCATGAGATAGTCGGATTGGCTCCGGCTACTTGACTGCTCGATTGTCCAGACACGCCTCCCTGGGGCTAAATGAAATTTGATTTTGTCGGGCAATTTCGCGCCTAAATCGGGTAACCCCCCCTCACACCGGGCCCCGCTAGCCGTTGTGGTATGGTACCCGGTTTACCCCTTGTCCTCAGCCGATGGTGAAGAAGCAGGCGTGCGGGCGACCTCTCTAGTGCTTCGTAACCTCGTTAAGGACCGCTTCGCGGTATTGGTCTCATTCGGTGGCGCTTCGGGGCACGTATTTCGCACTTTTGCTCACTGTCTCTCGCACCTCATTTTTTATCGACAAGCACTATTGCAATGCCAGGCTTGCGGTGTATTAACAAGGTCCTTAAGGACTTTTCTAAAGTTTTCTTACATGTGGATGTCAAAAATATATATAAAACTGTAACCTATTGCGACCGAGATTCGATGAAGAGAAATGTTAGATAAAATTCACTAAATCGTAGTGGACTCTTAAATAAATGAATTAAAAAAACTAAATGAATATTTTATTCACAGATAACAGATAGACGTTCGATGAATTTAATAATTATATAATGAATAAAAGATTTACCCAATAAATAAATGAAAGAAAAAAAAATAAACAAACTCCCCAATCGATAAAGCAGTGAATGCAAAAAAAAAAAAAAATGGTGTCAACAAAAGTTTTCGGTATAATTGGAATACTTTTGCGGGGGTTTAGCAAGAGTCGTTCATAGCTCGATTTATATCTAAACGTGAGGTCATGTACCGCGGATTGTCGATAAGATATTAGAGGAACCGATGTACCCACACAATCTTTTTGATCGTTCACCGAGAACGATTTTGCCGTGGTGGGACGATAAAATCACCGGTTTCCTTGATTGTATGTAGAGTATATATGTATATATATATATATACTGTATGTAGAGTATATATGTATATAAACCGTACATCTCACGAAAGTTGGCGAGGAGTGTGGGAGAAAGAGTAAAAGAAAGGAGGATAAGAGATGACGAGGAGGGAGAGGATCACGCTGTGGCGAGAGTGTAATTCCACGAGGGGCCACGAGGAGGCGGAAGCAGCAACGATCAGCAAGTCAGATAGCGAGGAACGGTGTACCACGGCACACAGTCAGAGGATCCGCCATTGATACGCAACGAGCTTAGATTCACTCTAAGCCCATTAAAAATTACATCAAAGGAACAATTTTACACCGGATAATCCGAATTGCGACTAAAAATATTTTTTTAAAATTTTTTCTCGGAGAAATTGCCACTTTAAGTGAATCTGTTGATAAAATTAATGGAATATGAAGATGCTCAATTCCCATCAAATCAAAGTCTTCGGAATATAAATAAAAAATTTTAATAATTGAGAATTGTTGTTAAAAAAATTAATTTGATATTTTATTCGGCATTTTAAGAATGGAATTTGTGCAACCATTTCATCGCCTCGCGGCCATTTTAATGCCGATCTAGTGAAAGTATTAATGTTGTTAAACGTCGAATGAGTAATTGAATTTTCAAATAATTTATTATTCAAGACTTTAATTCGGTAAGTGTTAAAATACTAAAATGAACAAACTTTAACTCTGAAGATCAACATTGACACTAAAAAAAAACACGAAATTATTATTTTGGTAATTATTCATTACTAAATAATGTTCGAAATACTTAAAAAAAAAAAAAAAAAACGCTTGTTATAGCTCAGACGGCCATTTTGACGCTCCACAGCCATTTTGTTTTCCTTCTACATCGCCATAATTAGAAAACCATAATTCTATTACGTAAATACTCAGCATTTAGTTATCAATTTAGTAACAAAATGGTTAGTTTTGCAGTTAATACACGTGATCGTCTATTTACCATATATTAAATTCAATTTAACGTCACATGACTAAAGAAAAATGCGACTTCTATCAGGAAACGTACTTGAAACATGAATCATTCGTTTTTCGTAAAAGAGAATGCTTTTCATTTATTTAAATGAATAAATTAATTAATTTTGCGATAAACATTAAAAATGAAAACCTTCCGCGTGTGCGTGTTTTTAAGCGAAAAATGAAATGATTTGAACGTGAGTCAAGTACTTTATGTTAGAATAACCAAAAATAATATTGAGCTTTCACTCTCTTTGAGGTTTCGAACGAGAGAAAGTGGGTGGCCCGCATGCAGGGAATCCGGTCACTGGTTTTCTGCACAAGCAGCATGTCGTCGCTGCGTTGGCGTCGCAGTAATTTCTCGTGCAGAAAACAGAAGGTATATGTAGAGTTGCAGAACTAAGTGTAGTCGTCATCGTCGTTACACCGATGCCACGACAGCAACGTCGGATTTGCATGATGCAGCGGGAGTTTACCGGATGTTTACAATCTGCCACTTGACTGCAGCGACAGGATCGCTGGTTCGCGTTGCACACAACCAAGTAGAGGAGCGCTTTTAAGTCGATATCAGAGCGAAAGTTCGAGTCAAAGCATTCGAGGGCTGCAGCTGACAGTGTTGCCATTTCGGCAAAATCGAAAGTCGCTAATCCCTACTCTAAATAATTGTTAGAAATCGTCAAAGACTAAGTACTTCAAATGCGACAAGATTGTCGCTGGATATCTTTTAAAATTTACAACTATATGACCAAATTATTATTAACCTAAATAAAAATGAACGCAAATTGATAGAGGACGCTAAGAACTTTCTCCGCTAGATTGCTCATAAATGTCAACTAAACCGGTAAAAAACGCAACTGTTTTCAACATGTATCTAACAAAAATTATACAATTTTATTAAACGTAATGCAAGTACAAAATAATAAACAAACCTGTTGTTTAAAATTAATTTATCACGATACGATTCTCGCTTTTTCTCCATTCATCGCATCCCCATTAATAAAAATAGTTATAACGATCGTCGGAAATACTTTAATTGATATGGTTTAGTATACTTTTGTCATATCATTAATTTTCTAATTCCACTGAAAATGATAGCCACGGAGCAACGTTTGCCACCGGTTCCTTAATTATAACCTAACGAACCTACCGATATTCATCTACAATACTGGTTTGAAACAAAATATATGTTTTGTAACCCTTCATTGGACTAGAATCGTAAATTATAGTTGTATCTCTCTTCAACGTCACGCGTTTGACAGAAGCGAACAATACTTTGGAGGACCGGGAAAATTACAAAACATAGTTAAAGTCAAACAGTGCAAACTCCCCGCCCAGTGGCAAGGTATGGCAGCTGTCATACCTTGAATGCGTAGTAGGGAGTTCCTAATACGCATTCAAGTTATTATAGTTTCAAACGAATTCGAATTCAAGCTCAAAGCCGCTCAAGGAGTCTACCGTTTGACTTTACGTATGTACTGTAACTTTTTTTTCTGTTCTCCAAAGCACCGTTTATATCGGTTAAACGCGTGTCGCTGAAGAAATATAGAACGATGCTTAACAATCCCAGCCAAGAGCTTGATGATTATGGAATATAACTTTTGTTTCAAGCTAGTATTGCAGATGAAATTACATAGGGAAGAAAAAATAAAGACAGTTTGTAAGGTTTTTAAGGTACATCTTCGGATTCTTTAGGTGAAACAAGGTCGTTTCGTTTGGTGTCGTCGAAAACATCAAGCGCTTGACTTGTCTTATAAATTCTTCAGAAAGTCTTTTTTTTTTATTTCATTGACTTTTAACAAAGAATTCTTAATTCGTAAAAGAGATAAAAATTCTTTAGATTTAAAAAGTTCCTTTGACAATGGCACTATCGCTTCCATACCCCATTCACTAATAAACGTTTAATCGCCATAGAGAATTATATGGATGGCTTTAAATATCGGTTTTCCAAATAGTTAGGAAGATCAACCAACCAATTTTCCTTTATTTCAGCTCACCGACATTTTCCATAAACGCATAGCCTTCGACTGGAGTAATTTTCCAATTAGGAATTAAAAATCATCATCAATCTCTAACTGGCAATTTAAAAAAAAATATAAAGATTTCCTGCAGTCGCTTGATATTGTTTTATTCATAAAGAAGTCGCTAAGCGAGTGCTCGAAATTGCTACGATTGCGACAACAGTCACACGAAAAGTTATAAAAATCGCTAAATTGACAACACTGGCTGCTGCTATCCAAGTGCACGATCCGAAATGAATTTCGATTTCTCAGTTCGATCGCAGTAACGCGCACGATTCATATCGGTGATACGCTCGATATCGCGGTAACCAGCCGGGGCAAAGTCATCGTCGCGCGACCGATGGACCTTCGTCGTACCGGATCGTCGCGAGAAACGACAGAGTATGCGAAAGGTGGATGAGCAGAAAATTTACCAGTCACGCGACGAGTCACGGTTTGTTGGATAACTGACAAATTTATTTCAATATAATGCAGAAACGAGGAATGTCAGAGACTGTGGGAGCTTCAATTACGGCATCGCTGTAACGCATCGCCCCTTTTCAGTTATTTTAACTCAATGCCTCTCACAATAACAAAAATGGTACTTATGACGCATGAAATATTTTCTTCAACATTGAAATGTTTTTTCTGTAATTCTACTTGTTATAATATCTTAAAACAAATGAATTATTTAGCTTCTAGTTTAAAAATATGCTTTGACCAAGTTACTTCCATTATCAAAATGTCAATCATTTCTATCTTTTAAATAGACAGGTAACACACCATTCCTGCATTATCAGAGGTAATTGGAATTTTTATCAAATAATTTGATCAATTGATTCGATCTTTCGACACAGTTCTTTGCCGCATAACGTTCTATCGCCACAACAGGGGTTACGGGAAGTGACACGTATCTTCTGGGTGACGTTGGTCGGGGCAAGACGACGCGTTGTGTGTAGAGACGTCGTCGTTTCTCATTGTTCGCTCGTTCGAGAATTCATCATCCTGACGCAAGGGCCACCTGCACCCTGCACAGCGAACCATGGCACCCTCGTCGGGTTTCCCTTAGCTGTCGCTCGCGTCTGCTTCCTTCACTACAAAACCATCCACAGCACCGAAAGCGTTGGCTTCTGTCTGACGTCTACAAATTTCTAATCGACTCCTGCAGTCGATTAGTTGAAAAACGAGAATACAAAACATCAAGCAATGAGAGAGATTAGGAAAGAGATGCAAAGAAAAAAAAAACGAGTAGTCAACGAGCGAGACTAATTAAGCTCGTTGCCGATTCACCTGAAGTGTGCAACGCTTCAACCCTTTCTTCGGCATCGGCTCAAATTCTTTCCCTCGACGCCCACAAAACGACATGTAGCATACTGATCACCGAAAAGAAACTCTTTTTATTGTTATTTTTGCACTGGGGCGGTTTAACTGCTAAAAAGGGGGCAGCGAATATATCGGCAGGCGAGCTCGCAGTGAAGACGCGAAAGCAACCGAGCAAAGAATAATTAAGGAAAGTACGCGGCGCACTCGGGAGAAGCTCGATGACGAATACGCGTCTTCGCCGCAGTCGGAAAAGACGATACTTTGACAGCTGTCGACGACAGCACGATGAGGAAAAAGTTATAACAATTAATATATTACATTATAACAAATAATAAAATTAATGTTTTCCAACGGATTATAGGAGGATCGAATACATCAAAGATTTCAATTTCGACGTATCGTTGTATTTTTGTCTCCGATTTTGTAAATCATTAGTTTTATAAATTACGGCAATTCGAAAGAGATTACGTTCAGATATTTAATAAATCATTCAAAATACGTTCATTTTATTGTGTGAGATGATCACGCAGACGTTTCGTCGTGCGTTAGTGTAATTCAATGAAATAGTAATGAAGTAATTATCTTCTATCTGTATATAGCCGCTGAATATCACGTGGATCCGCACGTTTTCACAGAGCCACGAGGACAAGGATTTGTAGAAAGCCTCGATAAGTCCACGTGATTATTCGTCACCGCATAACCAGTGCAGAACATTCGTCGTCCTTCGCACAGAGGACGATCGAGAACGCCAGTTTTGATTCATGTGGCTCTGCATTATTTATTGACCTACTATTGCGCGATATGGAGCAACGTACCAATGCCCGTGGGTACACGTGCACGTGCGTTAGGGGTGCAACACGAAAGTTTAAGGTACGCAAGCAGGTGAAGAGATGCAGGCCAGGCTCGTGCGTACCTGAACGACATCAAGATGTCGACGGTGTATACATTCGGTAAAAGAGAAGGTAACGGGATCGAAAATATGAATGCAAGGGTTCCTTTCACCCTCGTGCCATTGCTAGATATCTATTTATCGAGATACAGCCATGCCACACGGTACATAGAACACGAGGAAATTCGTAAAGCTATGAAGAATGCTTCTTCGTGGCCAAAGATCGATTTGATGAAACATTAGATCCCTCGTAGGTTCCTGTTATCATTTATACGGTCACAAGATAATTTAAATACCACTTAATATATAACTTAATCAATGGAGTAATAAACATTAACGTTGCCGAACGAGAAAATAACGTTGTATGGTTAGGACAAGTAGAAAATGAATAGCAAGTTTGTGATCGGCGACAAGAAATACGTCGACGTAGGATTAAAAAAAAAAAGAAAAAAAAAAACTTCATAAACGTTGCTTTTCCATTAAATTGAAATGATTTTCTCATCAATGACTTCAAAAATCATTTTTTTGTAATCCTTGGTTCATAACGCCACGATTATTATTGAGTGTTTTACGGATTTTTAAATTCGGCCAACAAATTTTCGCAAAATCGTTCGTTTGATTTGTCGGGCGATTTTCAAAATATGCTCTGACAGTAACGAAAATAAAGATATCGAAATAAAATAAAGGATTTAAAATCACGATATTAAAATCTGAAACAATCACCAGCGGGGCAAAGCCATGGAACTTGAAATTTGAAAAATTCGATTCATTATTTTGTTGCATTATTGAATTCCAAAAGTGAGATAACAAAATTTCATCTTTTAACACCTTTTCAAGATCGAACGCGATCAGAATTTCTGTACTGATAACGAGCTTAACCTTTCGTATTTGGCCAAAACTTAAAACTTGCATGTGAAAACGCAGAAAACGTAGAAACTTTACTTTTTTTTTTTCAACTAAACGTACGATTAAAGCCGCAGTTCCTTGTTGAGCTGCTTTACTGATTGCGACGGCAGTGGCTCGACAAAGAGCTGCAATTTCAGTCTCATTAATGAGCAATAAGGAAACAAATAAAGTAGCGTCATGCTACCGAGCCGCTAATTTATTTAAATAGAAGAAATAACGAAAAAAAAAGCGAAGTTAGATGAGAAAGAATGAAAAATATATTATCGTACGTATAATCATGTTTTACAGATTCAACGCAATTGTCTAATGTACAGCCGACAATTTATTTTCACAAGATTTTAGACAACAAGATTTTCACAAGAAGTAAAACACGACACGATCGTGTGGCGCCTGAAAAATCTGATATGTTTGGCAAGGCGGCAACGTGAGTTTCCAGCGAGAACAACACGCTCGTCGCTGTTGCTTTTCCAACTATGCACCGAGCAATATATTACATAGGGACCGATCTATCTCGCGGTACTTGGCTAATTTACTTCCGAAGCATCGACTACACCTCTCTTCTAGCCGATAGCCCGCCGGAGAGAAGCGGCCAAGAGAGCAACGACGAAGGTGGTGATGGTGGTGTAGGTGGTGGCGGCGCGCCGACGTTTACCATCAATCTCCATTAAAGCTTCCGACAGCAACCATCGCGCAACAGCCGCCTCGGGGTTGTCCCGGCTGCAGCACCACACCCTTTTGCATTTGCCGCTTATGTGCTGTGCCCGGGCGCGTAATATTGTTACCATTCCCTGCTCCTGCTGCTGCTGCTGCTGCTGCTGCTATTGCTGGAGAGTTCGCAAACGCGACGAGACCGACGAGGTTGAACGAACTAGTCAATGTATATATACTATATATGGTACAACCGAGCTACTTCCTAAGTCTGAGCGAGCCGCCTATCGAAATTGGACTCGTGACTATCGAGTTTGGCGCCGGGAGTTAATCGAATTAACGAGTCTTCTCCTCGTCGTACTACTCACTTTCTCTCTCTGCATTTATAGATATATACATCCTATACTAGATCTTCTATCGGTATCTATAGAGCAGTTCTCGTCACCGATGGACGACGGTGAGACGATGGACTTGGAAAAAAAAAAAGAAAAAAAAATTCATTGAAACATACATCGCACTCTAGAGTAATAGTAAGGCTGTTAGCCATTGCCATACGGTAAGCTTACTAACAAGCTCTAGAGACCTTTCTTGAATTTCCTTGCGTCCCATCGACTCGACGGATCACAACAGAAGCTATAGCGGTAGAGCGAGAAAGTTAGGGAAAGGACGAAGAAATATGAGGAATTTCTCGGTGTTTTCAACGTCGCGACGAGAGACAATAATAAAATTTGTATGGTGGGTCTTTGCGAATGAATTTATCGAAATATTCAACGTAGAAAATCATCGTGCGTTCGATTAAATAGAGCGATGAATACGGTACATCGAGACCAATGTATTCTAACTAACGAGAAAATTGATTTTCGACTACACCGCAAGGTGAATCGAAGCACCCCAATCAAGAAAATAATGAGTAGAGAAGCGCAGAAATACTGTGAATTGCAATATTTCCTCAATTCTCGTTATACCTTTAGCCATTTGTACTTAATAATAAAAAATACTTGAACCATTTATTTTACTAAAAAAAAAAAATTGTCATTATTATTAATTGACAAACAATAGTGAATGACCAATTTTATAAATAAAAAAAAAAAAAAAAAAAAGAAATTTTGTAACATTGAAAATTCCTTTTTTGCATTTTTTTAAGAGCTACAATGACCAATTTTTCATATTTAGCTCCACCTTTGGAAGGTGAAAAAAAAGTTCCAATCGTTCCATGCGACGTTTATTAATTTGTTTCTACAGCGAAAATTCGTAATCGTTCGATGTCGCACGGAAACTTAAATGCCACAAAAATGTGAGCATCACGAATATTCCGAAATGAGAAAATTTTCGATTTTTTTCCTATTCCGCGTGGCTCAGAGCGGTCTCCGTAACACTTATTCCAATATTTCTACGGCAACGACACGGAAAATTCTTGAATGTTGCTCAAAATTAAGATTCTGAACTTGTCGCGGCTTAGAATGGTCGAGTACAGCGTCCATTTTGATATACATCACGATACGACGTTCGCCTCGTGCTCGTTGGTTAGCCAATAGAAACGTTTTTTGAATATTACTTACCTCGATTAGAGAGTTGGTAAAGAAGTAATTCTCGAGCGGTTGGCGTCCGTAAAGTCGTTGGCCATCCGGCGGCATCCATTTTGGTAAAGTCCGTGAGAAGTCGTGGCAAATATCGTCATCGCAAAGACGACGACGAACCTTGGTATCTCTCATTGTGGCCCGATGTGGTGAGAACATGGCGGATGATCGCGCGGTGTCGCGAACTCAAATAGCTCTCGTGGCTTCGAGATTTACGAGAGTACAAACTTTTAACCGGTTATTCGAATGATATTGACGAATAAACGCGGAAATATACGAAGGTAACTGGAGTGTCGAGAGACACGTGGACTCGTCGTGGCAGCCCAGGTGCCTCGCGAACTTGGCGCTACGACTGTTCACGTGCACCACGCGCGTCGCGGCCACCGCCATCTTGATTCGCGGCACCATGCGCGCACTGATATCCCCCACCGCGTGACACACACACTATTGCAGCGCTCTTGGACGAAACCCGCGAGCGAGAGAACGGGGCAACTTTATGAGAATAAGCGAAGATACGAAGATCGAGAAAAAAGGACGGCCGTCGTACACACGCCATTCCTTCTTATTCTTCTTCGCGCTTCGCTCGCCCAATCTTCATTGGCCTAACGAAACCAACTTCCATCCTATTCGTTTGCTTCTCTACGGTCTTCCGTAGCCGTTCGATGCCACAAGTGACTCCTAACCATGTGCGCCCAAATGTTCGATAAATCACGTTTTTCTTATCAGTTTGGAAACACATTTGTATGTGAACTCGGTTCCAAAAATCACAATTTTTTCAATCTTTGGAATCACTTCTCGCCTCTGCAATTATTATAAAGTTTGTTCCAAGTTAACTTCGACTTTCCACGTTTTTCTAAAGCAAGTATCCTTTCTTTGAACTTACATTCTTCCAAGTCTTTGCTTTTATTTCATTAAAAAGAATTTTTTATAGCCTCTCATTAATTTTTTCAATAATTCATATCAATATTTATCAAGTACCACTGATCTTACATTGCAAATTTCTGTGCAATTTCGGCTACGGTCAATATTATTGTTGTTGAAAAATCACACTGATACACACTGCCTTTTAATTTCAATCATTTTCAGTCTCGGTAGAGTCCACATTTCATATCAAAAAGTTGGCTAAAGTTGGAAAATTTCATTTCAAAGTACATGCTTAAAATTATTCGACGCACTATGGATACTAATGGCTTAAATCGATTTATCATAGACTATTTTTTCCTGCGAATTTGATTGTTCATGCCTCAACCATCATTTTAGAAAATTGTAAATGCCAAAACCATAAAGCAACAAACCCAATCGCAGATTCAATTGCGCATCACACTAAAATCTTATTTAAACCACGATTTCTCAATAATTACAATAAAAATGTTCGCTCTATTGCAAAAAAAAAAAAAAACGTAGCGAATTTCGTCAAAGATACGGTTGATCCCAACTTCAATTCCAGCTCTGTCCAGAGTACATAATCATCATAATGATGGTAGTAGAGTGTAAAGATGAGATCCAAATCCCTGAACGATGACTCATGCCCTCCTCTTGTCGGTAAATCCATTCATCGTCATGACACGTATCTCTCAGCAGTAGCAGTAGCAGTAGCAGCAGCAGTTTAGTTCGTGGCGTAAACCACGAATTCTCGATCTCTTTCCATCTTAATATTCCTCGCGATTGTATAATGAAAATTCCTTTGCGCGAGTCTTCCCCGTTGATTGGCTCGATTCCGGGTCTTCGTCGGCCTTCTTCTTCTCTTCTCAATACATTTTAGCATGAACATACAAGAGATATTTGACCGTTTCTTATACATCCCCCTCCCCACTTTTGACTTCCGTTGGTTCGGTCTTTACCGTTTCTCTCTGCTTCGATGCCGGCGCTCCTCGCTCTCGATTTGAAACTCCGCGGCTCGTTAATTATCCGGCTTATCGGGCCAGAAGCGAGGGTTACGTAAGGTATAACGCTACAACGACAACGCATGTCGCGTATAGTAGCACAACGAGCTCAACGCCATTCAAAATAACTGGTGGAAAAGGGAGAGAGGGAAGCGATAAGAGGGCCAGTCTGTCGAAACTCGTCAGAGTTAACACGAAACCTCAAACGAGTGAAAATTTCAACATTTTTCCATCAAATATGTGCCTCAAAACTCGTCCAACGGTCTGTAGAACAATTTAAACGGCGCACAAAGTAGTACAATGCAAGCATTGTACGTAAATGTCCGTCGAATCGCGATACGCCGTGGTCGACGTCGTCGTTTCGATCCGAGCGAACGCTGTGTATACAAACATGCACACGTGTACCTCGACTCTGCGAAGCGTCAATCCAAGCTTCTCGTGGTGCACATAAATGCGCACATTCGATGCGTCTCGCTACGAATTCGATTGATTTATAATTTTATTCTTGGTTATGTAACACCGGAAGACCGTGAGAGAAATCGTAGCATTACCAAGACCGGAAGATCACATTGCTTCATCGAGTGTTTCATGCTCGTTGCTTCTGCCTTCTCTTTATTTCGTTTGCCCGTCTTGCCCTTGGTATTAGTTTCCATCTTCGCTTTCTCTTCGATCGAATCGAGCGGTTTCTTACTTGTACACAAGTACGTATTTCTGCGTCGTTTCTCCTCTCCTTTATACATTAAATATGTATATGAAATACGTATAGCATCGATGTATTTACGTAGACCAACACAGAGAGAGTTGCGATACCGCGTGTAGAAGCCATAGCGTGTTGTTTTGTATTTGAAACCCCAGAGAGCGAGAGAGCAAGACTCTGAGAGCCAGCGAGTACAGAGTAGGTTGATAATCGCGTTTGCGCGCAACTCGAGGCGCGCGCCTCTATACCACGCTTGCTATAACTCTACCGTAGGTTACTATACTAATATACTGGCTGACTGTGGCATGTCCGCACGAGAAAAAAGACACGACGCAGTTATGTCGGACCGTGTGGCTCTCTCGTAACGGCCTGTTGACACGGAGTTTCTCTCTCTCTCTCTCTCTCTAACTTTTCCTTGCCCTCACTTTTCTCGGTAGTATTACTTTGTGCTCGAGTCCTCTCTTAGGATGTCGCGACTGCGAGACAAAAACGTGTGATCTCGTGCTCTAGTCTCTCTTTTCGTCTTCAGCTAGTTTTGCTTTCCTCTCTTCTTCTATTTCTCTGTATAAGTACTTGCCGTAGCAATAGGGATGTGAGACGCGCGATGACCGAGATGTCGAACAGGCAAACAGCCGCGCTAAAATGGCCGCGGCACCCGGTCTCCTTTCCCGCTCTCTTCGCGTTTGCCTTTGTCTTGTTCTCGTTCCTCTTTCTCAACCCAGTTGTGTTTCTTATTTAGCGAGTATATTTTACAGTGATGTACTCTCTATAAGCGAACCGAGGGACGACGAGGCAACACACGCGGACGTTGCGACTCCCGGCTCTCCCACGCACCGACGTTAAGGCGCGCGGTCCGCGTGGGACTGCGCGCGCTTCGCGATCCGACGCGGTCCTTGGGGCGCCCGCCGCTCTGATCCGACCGGCGAAGCCGCCAGCCGGATAGTAGTCCCCCACCGACGATGCCAGCGCCACTTTCGTTCAACGACTGTTCATTGTTCCACAGAGATAGACTCCGAGACAGAGATTTGAGCCAGCACGGGGGTGTTTCGGATAATATTTTATGTAAGATAATTATACAAGCAATGGTCAATTTGGTTTTTTTTTTTTTTTTAGTAACGATATCTACAGTAATGTCCATTACTGGTACAATTTACGTACGTTCACCTGACTTTTTGTTAAGGTGTTTGGAAGCGACAACCAAGAACCGAGGAAGAGAGTGAAAGCTGGAAACATGCGAAAGACTGAATTTTTTTTAGTCGATACCGCTGAGCAAGGTGGCGAGGGGAGGGGGGAGTGGTGTGCGCCGGTGCATCCCAAGTATTGCAGATTATATTTAATTGACGATAATTTATATTATTATACATTTTTTTGTTTACACAAAAAATATAGTTTGACGCATCCAAGATCTAAATAACGCTATAAGAATTGTTTATAAGATTAAGGTGTCAAAACTGTATACCGCAATGCTGTCGATTGTTAAAGAATAACAAGTAATTTATTTATGTGACGTGTACTCGCAGCTTCATAATGTTGAAAAAAAATCTCTGAAACATTAATTATCAGTGTGGTATATTAATATTTTTGGTACAATCAAGCAGCAACGTTTTCAAATGTTAATATTTCAAGTATTTAAAAAAAATGTTATAATAAAAGTGCTAATCAAGTAATATTTGTATTAATTGTTTTTATCGTCTCGATTGTTGTAAAGAGAATATTAAAACATTTGAATTATATTACTTTCGTACATTAACAGGTCTCGGATATAGTTTAATCGGTTTTTTGGGTGTGCGGGGCCAAGTTGTTTGCACACCAGAAGTTTCAAGTCACAGCGAAGAAAGAAAACCATACGATTCATTCCAAGCTTGTATACCAGTAACGTGGAACATGGCTGGTAAGCAGCTACGAAACAGTACGAAGGGGAAGAGGCGGTAGAGAGGCGATATCGCGAGAGAGTGCGTCGAGAGAGGGCCAAGTGCGTGAGTGTCGTCACATCCGGCACCAAGGGGAGTGTGAGACGGGATGCGCTGTACCATGCACACACTTACTGCAACCAGTGTACTAATAATATATACGTACACGTTGCTTACAATCTTGCTTCTTCTGCTTTTGTAGAAAGCATCATAACATAAGGCACCGTGGTGGTGTTCGCGGTATCGCTCGTACGCCACTGCCACGTGGAAAACGCAAATCGCTTTGCGGTCCGAGAACAGCATAAAGGCGCGTAACTGCGTCACACAAGTCCAAACTATTAATAATTATTGACGCTTGGTGCTGCTTGCGGTAGAGGTGGAGAACGTAGAAACGGCGTAGAGTACCAGGCACTGTGGGCCCAACAATTATATTCCTTTCCTCCATCCGTCTCTCTCGATAAATCCATTGTACGGTTGAAAATTATTGTGATATTTTTATTATTTTCATTGTGTAAAATTAAAACGGCAAATTTTCTTCTTTGTTTCTTTAGTGAATGAAAATGAGTTTTAAAAAAAGAGCATTAGGGGAGACTGGGGCAAAACGATTCATACATCAAATTTAATGTATTTTAAAAAGAAAAAAAGCCAATATATCACATTTATTGTCTTCATTCTGAAAAAAAAATGGACCAAAGTGGACTTGAGGTGTCTGTTGAATACATTTTTTTGTTACATAATATTACATTAACTTTTTTGAAACGATTCGTTTTCACTGACGACATAAAAATATAAATTCAAGTGCGCCATCAACTTCCCTGCGATTCGTGTAACGACAAGTAAACATTGTGGCCGCGTAATGTAAATTAATTAATTCACAAACTATAAACTCATTGATTTTCTCTAAAACATTAATATCACTTTCATAAACTCCAAGTAAACATTTTTAATATCAAATGTTAGAAAAGAATTGACAAATTGATCTCTTTACGTGTTTTCACCTACCACATTTGTGCGACACAGTTCAAGTATGATCGTAAAGATACACGAAAATAGTATAAGACTGTTCACTGTGCCGATCAACCACGATATGTCTCGAGGCCTTGTATTTTTTTGCGTATGTCTGTACCCTGAAGAAGATTGGGTGCGTTGCACAGGGAGTTAAAATTGAGCTCACGTGTCGTATTCTGTGGCATCTACAAAGTCTTAAAATTAAAATTAGTCAATTTCGTAATGCTTCCGTTTTTCCTTTCTGACCATTAGGCTTCGATGTATTCATTTTGTCCGGAGTGCCGATTCCTTCCGTCTCCCCCACGTAAGATTCAAGAATACTTGAAACTTATCGACACGCTAAACAACGTGTTTATTTTATTTCGTGAATATTTGTTTTACAACGATTCTCAAGTGTGTTAAAAAAAATATAAAACTATTGTTCGATGGTGACAGCGTAAAAATCCGTAGAAAGATATCGACTCTCGACCTCGCAACATCACAAAGACCAGAACGAGTGGCTTATCGGTAGGTGCGGGATGGAGGTGGTCACAAACCGGCGACGCAGACGTAAATGTCGGAAAGCAGGCTGGCAGCAGGCAGGCACACAGAACGGCGACGACCTCGACGGCGCAACTCGACGTCGTCGTCGTCGTCGTCGTCGTCTTCGTCTTCGTTGTTTCTCGATCTACGACGTAGAACGGTCACGCGACCACGTGACGTAAGGAAGCTCGCTCGGGAATCGAGCTAGCTCACGTGTCGACGAACGTCACGCGCGTTGATACCGAGCGGGCCTCTTGCATACACAGTGATGGTGGTTATGCGATTGATAGCCGATGCATATTCCTTCTCTTATTTTTCTCAATAGACATATTTTTATATTATTGATACAGACTTCAACGCCCACGTTGGACAAATTTTTGTGTCGCTATTTGTTTCATGCAACAAAAAATTAACTACGTCGATTTCATTTTACGCGCAGAAAAAAATATTAGTTGCGATTACCGATCATTGGTTAGAGCTATAAAAATATCGGTAAACCCAATTTATTAGTTAGATCAAGTAATAATTCGTAATCGCAATTGTTCTGTAATTGATATCGACACTCGACGGTCAGAGGTAAAGATATTTTTTGCAAGTTAATTAATTATTTACCATCCGGAGGACAAATTGTCGAATCGATAACGAGCTTTTCTTAATTACCTGTATTGATTTCTCTTCGAAGGTTACCGAGACATTTTTTTTCGACTATCCGTACAAGTGTTGATCTACACTCGGTCTTACTTTAGTGTATTTCACATGGTAAAATTTTATTAATTTGTTTAATATTATGTAATGTTGACGAATTCACGACGATGCTTTCCAAATTGGAACAAAGACAACGCTGCGAAGTACGATTTATATATAGTTTTTCGATTCGAATTTAGAGGAATTCTTTACACGTACGGTACGTTGGAATTTACAATTTTTTTTTATCACCGTCGTATGCTAAAATACGGGATCTCGATTGTTCATTCACTTCCACAGGAGCCGGAATACTGAGAAGACCGTATAGAAAATCAGATAGTATGATGATATGCCGGCGTTTGGACTATCATCAGTCTGAGCCACGTAAAATTCGTCAGAGCTCTGAGAAAAGTCAACTTGAGTATTTTTCTCGTGATTGAACGCTAGGTGAATGCGTACTAGGAGTATGGTGTACTACGCGTAGTGTGCGCTACTAGTAACTTTCGGACTTTAGAAGCGTTATTTCACCGGAGTAAAAACTCGTAAATCATAAATCGTATTAGCTATGGAATACGAGGAACCGCTAATTTTTTTCACGCTGGCGCTCGCATACCGGGGTGACCAACTCGCTCGTTGGTCACGAGTCCCGATTAACGAGAACAGCAGTCGCGTCACAATTATCGCAAATATGATTCATGGGAATTTCAAGAATTCAATTCCGAATCATCCGAACGCAGAGAAGTGATATTTATTCATTCGCAACGTGTGGTGTGGAGGAAATAAAAATAAAAGTTTGTACAGACTCAAGGAAGAACTTTTGTCCAAGAAGGAAGAAGCATTTTAGAATAGAATAATAAACCCAGATAGGAGAGTAGTGCAGCCTGCGATGACGCAGGCGCTCTACAATAATTCTTATCTCGATTCAACCATATTTTCCTTCGTAATGCTCGCGCGTATATATGCATGTGGGACGTGCGTTGGCGTTATAGAGCTAGTACGAAGCGTTTTAAGTATATACATGTTATAGACACGGTAATACATAGAAGTATACGCGCTCCGCATATACATAGCTGGATAGCTCGGTATTTGCCATCGACAACCAGAAAAATAGCAGCAGCAGCAGCAGCAGCAACCAAGGATAATTATTCTCTCAATTTTTAAGATGATGGAAAAAAATGATAGCCACTTGAAATTTGAAATATACCGACATTTTTAGGTTACGACAATTCCGAAATGGGACAAAGTATTTAATCTTTGACCTTACTTCTCAAGATCCTATATCAGGAAAATGATTTGTTGATTACGTACAGAATGATTATGACTCGATAATAGATTTAATAAATAAAAAGACGATAAAAATTCGATATAATATTTTTGTAATTTAATCTGATAATATTACTTTTATTAATGTTCTAATCTTCGTAAAACTTTGTTTATCTTCTTGTAAATTAGTCTGTTAATATTATTTTTATTATATATATATATATATTTTTTTTTTTTTCAAATGGCATTGATGCTGTAGTGTCAAGCGGAGACCGGCAGTGATAACGAACGAGATGAAGCGTGAGATTGAGAATATGCCTTGCGAGTGCGCGTACTCGACCATTTAAGGCGAGAGGAGGCTCGAGACACTCGCGCCGTTTCAGCAGTTCTCCAACATATACAACTGGCTCAACTCCGCACAACTTGTGGGCTGCAGCACAACTTTTTTTCGTACTCCGAGCGGGCTGCTCTCGCTTCGGACCGCTGCGGCACGACCTACGAGACTCCGAATCGACTTAAGAGTCGAAGATCGTTCCTTTCCAACGGACTATACGGAGGACAGGATCCGCGAGACTGTCCCAAGGCTCGGCTCTCCGCCTTTCTCAACACAAAAACCGGATTCTCCAAATTCCCCTGGCTCGATCGATCCTTCACGAAACTCGCCGTGTGCGTGATCGATTGTACTCTCTCTTCGATCTCTCCGCCAAAAATTCGCAAAGTTCCCCTTATTATCCGTTCAATATATCAAAATATTTAAGATCGATTAGCTCAAAGGGCGAGCACCTTAAAAACTACATAAATATGATTTCACGTATTTCATTTATTTTATTTCTTATAATACAACGATCTCGTTTCAATCGTTTCGTTTTATGGAATACGACCGTGAAGACTTTTTTTCGATGGAATTTTTCATTAATTAACAATCAATAAAAAACCCTTTTAATAAAATGTTTTTTATCAACGTATCGAACAGACCAATGGTTAAAAATAAATTTTGTGAGAATTCACAATTGCTGTAAGAAAAAAACAATTCACCGAGGCCTAGAATCAAATGCATTTGTCTAAATAAACTTCCTGATGAAATAGAGAAGTGTACCCCAAACTTAAAACGAATATATTCGTATGTATTACATTTTATAAGACTTTTTGTCTAATATTCATCAACAAAATATATTTATTTCAACTACATTTTCAAAGCTCAGGGCTTTGACATTGATACTAATAGCGACGAATGTTTTTCTATTGATTTCCATTAGACCGTCCTTGACCACCGAGGTAATATATATATATAATTTATCTCGGTAGAATTACCGGGGCACCGAGAACCGATTATTCGTGCGTGCTGCAACTATGCGTGTCGTTTCGTCATCCATCGTGGTGTCGCGCGGTCGGTGTGGCCGCGAGAGATGTGAAAGAGGGCTAAGCGCGATCCCAGCTTGGCGAGAGAGCAGGCGTTGTGCGAGCGAAGGAATACGAGAGCAAATGAAAGATGGTGAAAAAGGGAGCTAGAGGGACGTATGCCATCGGTCCGTGAGTGCAAGTGAATAAGAACGAGGGGAGAGTATTTTTAGCGGTTACACATTGTGTTGTTGACTGCTAAGGCGCGCGAACGGGGCGACATTGAACCGCGAACGAACGACAAAGAGAGTAATACACAGGCAAGCGAGAGAGAGAGAGAGAGAGAGAGAGAGAGAGAGAGAGAGAGAGAGAGAGAGAGAGAGAGAGAGAGAGAGAGCGAGAGAGAGAGAGCGACTGCCACTTCGTGAACGTAGTAAGTTCGTAGTGACTCGATCCTCGCTATCCCATCGTCGTCACAGTCGTCACGCACGCACGAACTCACTCACTCTCGCACTCGCCCTTCATCGATGCGCATGAAGACACTCGCACGGTTGTTGAAACGGATCTACAACAACGTGCACGTATACGTATCCACATAAATATATACATAGCTATATGTGCACGATAACACCGAGAAAAGTATACGCGGATGGACGATACTCAGTCCGATTTCATAGCCTCCCGAAAGAATTTATAACATACATCGTAATACGCGAGGTCTGACCCCGAAGTTCACGGACCGGGTCGCGCAGATAACGAATTCATTCACAAGTTGGAGCGAAAACGAGTTTCAGGCAGAGTTCAAGATGCCGTGGGTGTTTGGAAATGTAACAGAGGAAACGAGGGAGAAAATTTATAAAAGCAGAGAGGATGAAAACTGAAACGATACGGAGAAGCGCTCGACGTCACGGAATGACGCAGGACGTAGCCCTGCGAGGCAAACACCGATGCATATGCACCAGCGTCAAACACTATAAAATTTACCTACGACATACCTACGTATTTGATCGTTAGAGATGAAGGAAAGGCTCTTCACCGTGACAGTTGAAACGGTTTTAGAAGGTACAAATTGAGAATGTATTTTATCGATCATTTAAACGGTTAATTGTTACTAATTTTAACTTGAAAGGATAATCAATGAGTCAAACGCATTTTTCGAAGCTGAGTAAATAATTAATCTGTTAGATTTACTCACTCGTGATGTCTCGGTAGTCTCGCATCATAAGAACATACGTCATTTTGAACTTACCTGTAACAAAAAAAATATATAAAAGGTTTTATTAATAAAAGTGCTTGGATGATAAAATAGATTTCCCATTTATTGAATCCCCGATAGAAAAAATGTTGAATAAAATGATATATCTATGGAAAAGTAGTAACAGGAACGAATCCGCATCGACACCTGGACCACGTGCGCGGTTACCAACAGAATCCAGGGTGCATATACCTGAGTTTTTATTTGGATCGGTGAAACCCTCGCATCTGCTCACAACTCTATGTTCATCCTACTTCTGTCGTCTTCTCAATTTTTATTCTTGCTCTTTCCTGCAGCAGTTTGCAAAATAATCGACCAAAATAGACAACACAGAGCGTATTTACTATGCAATGTGTTAACAATTACAGTAAAGGCTATTAGCTACTATCAGAAATCTATAGTTTAAGAGCAAAAAGTTAACGATTGCTGCTCTTTTTTTTTTAACTTTAATCTAAAACAAACAACAATAATTGGATAAATAGCACACGTTTCAGGTTATCATGCACTAGGAAAATCCTCAAGCGGAAACTTAAAGCGATGAATACTTTACACATGGACCATAATCACTGCTTTGATATTATGCGCAGGGTTTTACCGCTTGTAAACCAAATTAGCTCCGCATGAGCTTATTTTATCTTTACGACTGTACTTTTATACGAATACAGGGATTATCGGTGCGCATAGTCACAATGATGATTATGGTGCATCTGTAAAATATACTTCGCAGGGATTCTTTCTACCGCAGGATTTCGCAGTTCATAACCGTCCAAATTATGTGTTATTTATCCAACGCCATAACTATTGATGTTTCTTTTAGATTCAACTTCGAAGAAAGGGCTACAATTGATAACTATCGTCTCCTAAGGGGATGCTCGAGTAGATTTTTTTTACCGACTTTGGTCGCTTTTACGTAGTCTACGGATATGTCTCACATTGTAAAGGTCTGTAATATGAATGTAAACGTTTCGACGTCCGGTCGAACTTCAACTGAAAACGTGCAAAAATTAATAAAGATCGTAGATTACCGACCCTTAAAAAATCCAATATAGCGGCTCGAATTGTCAACAACATTAATTTTGTAGGATATAAATCTTTCCGAAACTCACATACGTCAAACCGGATCATACCACGATTCTTTAAGGTTCTCCCAATATTTCGATATCGTCAAAAACTGGATCACACAAAAGGAATTGACGTACAGTGTAAACTACGTTCACGCAATCTCTATTCTCGTTGTCGTAAGTAGCCAGACTACGTGAATGTATACGCTCTACGTCAATTTCTTTTGTGTGATCGAGTTTTTGACGATATTGAAATATTCGGAGAACCTTAAAGAATCGTGGTCTGATCTGGCCTGACTTATTGTAGATAATTCGAGCGGCCATATTGGATTTATGAAGGATCAGTAATATACGATTATACTCATTTTTTGCACATTTTCAACCGAAATTCGACCAGACCGCGATACATTTATGTTCATACTACAGTCTTGTACAATTTTAAGCATATCCATAGCGTATTAACAATGCTGGGTGTATACTACGAAACAGCCTATTTTTACCGACCAAAGTCGATAAAAAAATCTACTCCAGCATCCCCTTGAGACGATGCGCTGTCCCTCGGTCGGTAACAAAAACTGTAATGCAAAATTTCTTTGCCACGATTGATCTTTCGGATAAAAGAGGAGAATGGTGAACTTCGTCTCACAATTATACAGTTCACCCTTCTCGTATTTTATCGGAAAGATCAATAGTGGCGAATAAATTCGGGATTGGAAATTTTTTTTAACTCTCTCACACGTATGACGAGATGAAAGCGACATACAATGTGTCACACATCATCTTAACGTGATGTGCAACACTTTTCTGACATTCTATCTGCGCTCCACCGCGATGTCCAATAACGCTATTGGCACTGGCGCTCACAGTGGTTCGGTCAGTATAATACGTCACCTTAAGGCGATGCGATACACTGATTGAACCGCCATAAATAGGAGCGAGATAGCGCAATTGGTGAGAGAACAATGTGCATCGCATCGTCTTAAAATCTATTGATTCGAAGGAATTCAATAAACTTGAAGATTTTTGGTATTTTAATTTTCTTGTGACCTCTGCTCGAATGAGACTTTTGTCATCAATCTTCGAATGCCAACCAATAACAATCAGTGTCATTTTATATTCAATAAAAATTCTGTTTTACACCAGGGAGAGAGAGAGAGAGAGAGAGAGAGAGAGAGAGAGAGAGAGAGAGAGAGAGAGAGAGAGAGAGAGAGAGAGAGAGAGAGAGCTAACCGCACTGGCGAGTGTCAAGCAACACTATAATTTACGCTAATCAACAAATGTTCATTTTCTCATAACACGACAGCTAATTTACACCGAGGCTCCGTGGATAATCCATTCGGAGGTTTAACGCTCGGATAGTCATTGAGCCTTCGAGTTTTGACAACCCGAGCATGGAACACCTTACACTCCACACCATCATTACACTATCATCTGTCTATCGACATCGTCAACTCAAAGTCATGGAACCTAACCGCGATATACCGGTTGATTAAAATATACCAACAAAAAAAAATTCTGGTTGATATAAAACCACTGGTACGACAGCAACAGCTCGTGTGATCAAGGTTTGCTCTCTGTATCGTCGTATAACTCGTATTCGTTTACGCGCAAGAGCTTTTTACAGGGTTCAGAGGCTCGGAGAGCCCTCGGATATAAGTTGAAGGTGGTTGCGGCCCGGTGAAGCCGTGAGAGCAGGTGATGGGAGACCTGGCGGTCGCGTGCGTCCTCGAGAGCCTTCCTCGGGTGTAAACGTTCGCCGCTTTGCGTTCACCTTATTTTTCTTTTACGTAAATATATGTATATCTATGTATATGGATGCATACCACGCCAATGCACCGTCAAGTACTCGCCGTACTACGTATCCTCTGTTATATTTGTTGTATGTACGATACGTAGGGTGTGTACGGTTGTTATTGTTGCTCGTACGACTTGTCAAACGAGCGAAACGGGCGTCGACGCCTTAGAAACGATTATCGACAATCGGCTCGCACGTGTACCTACTTATGTCATTTTAATCGTACACGATCAATCCCTGTTGATTTACCCTTGGCTACCGTCACTTTTCGCTTTATCCCCGCACGTATGTACGACACATGTAACGAGAGATATATCTACTTGTGATAAATTTAATCGTTATAAACACACAAGTTGGAATTATTTGTACAGATTTTTCTATAATAAAAAAATGTAATTAAACATAATCAAATAATTAACGGTTACCAACATTAATTTAGCACGCTACTCGAATAAAAACATGAAAACATGAATAAAATCTTTTTTCAACAACAAGGTATTAAATCAATTTTATACTTGAGTTCAATGTTGTGCAAAATTTAATAGATTGTGTCATTTTCTAATTCATAGCATTCACTAGCTCATCGATATCACGAAATTTATCGATCGATGGAAGCTTTGCATGACACTTAAACATTTTTATTAATTTTACAAAATGTTAAATTTCACGTGCATTTATATTTTTGTACGCATCTTAATGTAATGTTATAAATAATACGCAATGTATTAAAAAAATAAATAAAGATGCTCTTGGAGGAAAAAAAAAAAGACAAATTAGAACTTGATTCGATTGTTCAAGAAGTGAGACACATTTATCCGCTTTTTTAGATTTTTTTTCCCTTAAATTCGTTGTCGTCTTTTTTCCGTCTGTTTCGCAGCAATCTACGTAATTGCACCTCCCGTCTCGAGAGTTTAGCGAAGGTAGGTACGGGCCAGCAACGAATCGACTCAACTTGTGCTCTACCGCTAAACCGTCGGTTAATTTGAACCCCCTTAAAAATAAAAGTTAGAGCGAGAGGCTGCCGTTACCTTCTTGGCATCAGTCACTGGCGCGCTGGTTGCAAGTTTAATGCTGCGTCCGTGTCTGTGACGATGGCACCCATCGTCTTTCTAGATGTGCGTTATAAGGGTTGAAGATGACTACGTGGCACAACTAACTTTAAGAGCACGTCTACTACGTTGCAGAGATAGAGATTATGTAAAAAGGTAGCTAATCTGAGTCATCCTTATTACAGTGGACTTAAAAGTCATACTAATTGAACAATTTATCTTTCATTTTTGTAGCAATAATATATTCAGAAAAATATTTAATTATTTATATATTTATATATAAAATATATAAGTATTGGAAAAGAAAAATAAACACCGTCGTGTGGATGAAGGTCAGTTTAACGGTATGACATGAAAATATAATAATTTTACTGGGGGAAAAAAAAACAAAGAAAATACACTAGTGCTCGAATTACACGTTTTTCTCGAAACTATATTTTTCAAAATGGTGGACACGATATCACAAGCTGTAGATAATGAATCTTGTCGAAATTTGGCACACATGTTCAGAGGAAGTATATTTTTGGTACGACGTAGGATTTTGTGGATTTTTCTCCGTGCAATAAATATTAATATTTTCTTCTTTCGTCACCTAGAGGAAAACAACCTACGTCGTACGATAGCTAATGCAACGAAGGTAATGAGCATAATTTTTTTTTGGTTAAGACGAACCATCTTTCCGAAATCGCGTCTACCTTCAGACCGCGCACGAAAAATATCATCGGACGAAAATTTGTAATGCGCAACAAAAATGTTAATATTTTTTAATAAAAATTTTTACACACAATCCTTAAGGTGTATGCAAATATATATAAAAAAAGATTGATAATATTGCATTTGTAGTTTTTCCAAAATTAATTCTCAAAAATGAACCTGTTTAGACTCTGGTAACAGTAGGATAATCCCTTGAAACATAATTTTTTCTATTTTCATGTCTTTGGCTGGAAGCAGTAATAATTGAAATAAATACTTTCAGCAAAGAATCCTTTCAAAATTCGAAAAGAAACATACGATGATGTAATGTTACTAATTAAAAAAAGTATATCTTTTTGAAAGATATACTCGAATCTTTCCTTGAGTGAACGCCATTGCCTGCATCCAGGCTCAAACGAGAAGTGGAAGAAGGAGGGTTGCGCGGTGGTGTTAGGCAAGAAAAGTGAGAAAGGAATAAGGAGAAGGTGGAGAGGACGAAAGCCTTAAGCAGGGGGCAGCAGGTGATGCGCCAGGTGGAGTACGACGGCGCGTGCGCGACGTTGCCCCCCCCCCGCCTTCCGGTCACGTGTCCGGCGTCGTCCCACAACAGAGAGCGCCCAACCCTCGTCTATACACGTACACCACCCTCTGTCCTCCTTTTTTGAAGAGAAGACCGCGAGTTCTTCGTTATTTCAACATTTTTTTTATTCCTCTCTCATTTTTTTTCCACTTTGCTCTCACTTTTTAACCCTATCACTCTATTATTTTTCCTCCTGCCTACTCCTCAGCGTCTCGCGCAGTAGTCTTGATTTTATATTTTACCCTCTTGCCTAGTTACCAGCAGCATCCTTTATTGTTAACATCATCATAACTATTATTATTATTATTATTATTATTATTATTATTATTATTATTATTATTAATAATATTACACTTGCACTCGTGTTACTTGTGTACCATTATTCAACATTGCTCCTACAGTTTCTTTGACTCATGTTTCTCAGTCTTGTTACACGGGTAACCGTAACCTGCATCGCGCAATTTAATTAGACCACCATGTAACTCATTAGACCTATCGTTCCTCCGAGGAGGAGTCTTCCCTACGATTTATTCATTATAATCCTTTACCGTATAAGGTAACGTTTCATTAACTTTTTGTTGAATACCTGGCATTGTGATACTTTTTGTTACAAGTAATTACCATATTATTATTATTATTATTATTATTATTATTATTATTATTATTATTATTATTATTATTATTCTGACGAATAAACCCTTTTTCAAAAAGATAATGTCAAATATTCGAATAAACAATGTCCAGTAATTCGAGATAACATAAACTAATGACAAATAAAAAGCTAAAATTTAATTATTAGTATTGTTGAAAAATTTTGAAGTCTCATGAGTTTTTCGTTCTCGTGTAAAAAGATTTGTTTTAATGAAAAATAAAACTTAAAGCAATAAATCAAGTTTTTTTTTTTGTGTCAGAGCGCTGCAAATGTGGAGGGATTAATTAACGATATTATCTCTGATTTACGTTAAATTGCATGCAGATATAAGAATGTTACTTTAAATTTTGTTAAAAGTGTCTGTTGACGCTCCAGATCGTGCAATTTTCGAGATATCGGTCTAAATAGTTCGACACAAATGGACTAATATCGACGGATCATCGGTATCGAATTCGGCGAAAATCGATCGAACGGTTCAAATTTTACTAAATTACGATTTATACATTTTTTTATTTGACGTAAAATTACTACAATGATCCTGAGTTTACCAAATATCAAACTATCGAGCTTTAAGCACAACCAAAACGAAATATTGTGACAAACGATGTAGGCGAATCAATTTAACGAGATTAAACATTTTTCGTATTTTACGAAAAATTATTAATAACATTTCGAATCTGTGAAATTACAAATTTTGAAAACTTAAATTGATGTCTACGGTAATGTAATAAGTCTGCAAAGTAGAACTTTCAATATTGCTATCCTCCTCATCATTTTCCACTTTTCGCGAAGCTTCGTAATGAGGAAGGCAACATCGATCGCCATATTTCCTCATAGAGGAGGTTTTATAAAAGGTGAAATATAATGAGAGAGCAATGTACAAGGTTCTACTTTGCAGGCTTCAAAATATTTTTAGTTAGCTTGATGTACAGATGGCGAATGGCTAATCAAATTTTTCCTATGATTACCAAATGACGAATTCCCCTATCTGTCGGAGTCTCGTGCCATAAGGGTATAAAGACCGCAAGGATCGTCTACCGCGAGCAGCAGATGCAAGCCGACAACGCACAGGCTCCTTCTGCCTTCGACTATGCGTCTTTAAAAGCCGAGGAAGAAAAAAAAATAAGGAGAGAGAGAGAGAGAGAGAGAGAGAGAGAGAGAGAGAGAGAGAGAGAGAGAGAGAGAGAGAGAGGCGGCACCGCGTGCCGTCCGGTGTTGATTATACCTAAGTCGTGTGCTCCGATACACATATTTTTCTCTCTCGTTCGTTCCGAGTGCATCCAAGCTTCATTCTTTTTTTGTCGGTGATCTTTTTTGTTGTTGTTGTATATGCTCTCCTTCGGTTTTTTGTTTTTATTGCTATCTCGAGACGGCAAAGGCGAAGCTGAGGGCGCGTCGGAGGGCGAACCGGACAGGAAGTCCGATAACCATCGACCCTTGGCTACGGCGGTGGCGGCTGAGTCCTGACATCGTGAACGCTGCCACGGCTCTCGTGAGATCAAACCAGCCAAGAATCTTCTTCTTGTAGTATGTTATGTCGAAAGCCGCGTGTTACATTATAATAAGTAATGAGAGTGGCTGTCTTCTTAAGAATTTTACTTTACGAGTCGAGCTGGAGCTGCGATTGGAGCGAGTAGCAGAGCCGGAAGTAGAACTGATAATAAATCGTGACTGCAATAGCATCAACAGCGGCAACAGCAGGGCCGCTACGCTCCTCGCTGAAGATGTGGTTATGTGTTTGTAGAGACAGAGAAAGAAAGACGATTGATCTCAGACAGGAGGCACATACGATGTCTCCCATTGTCGTTCGCAAGCACATTCCATCTCATGGAGCGCGCACGCCATCCAGATAATCAGATGTAGAGTCTGGAGAGTCTGTATCGTATGCCGAGATCTTTGTGCTTGGCTCGTGTCTTGTCGGACAGGAAAGAAAATACCCACGGAGTGATTGACTTAAAGCGGGGCGCTTGCGCGACGAATAGGGATAAGAAAGTCAAAGGTAAATCGAAAGTGAATACAGATAAGCAGTGTTACGTATTGTTTTTGCCAGTGACAATCAATACTTCAATAATTAACAGTCTGGTAAATAATGCTATTGAGATTACCATTCTTCCGCTTCTATATTAAGACTTTTCATTTATGAATTTAGCATAATGACCGTTAAGTACAAATAAAATATTTATTTCAGTTAAAATATCACCGTTTCAATTAAATATCATTATTTTCATTAAATCTCTATCAGGAAGACACCATTGGTCAACATATTTCCTCATAAACGTGGCTTTCTGAAAAAATGTAATTAATGATGAAGCAATGCGCAAGATTCTACTTTTAATACTTTTTTTCACGCGGCAGAAATGAATTATCCACGAAGAGAGAACACATGTATGGTTCCCTGTAAACGTTTCACGGTCGTATAAAAATGTCTTTGTCGAATCTTTTTGATTTTTTTCCCCAAGAAAGTATCAATTAATGATTAATTGAATTAAATCATCGGTATTAATATTGAATTTAATGTTTGTTCCTCGATGTACATTTGGTGCATTCAATTCTGTGGATATGAAAAGAAAAAAAAACACTCACGGAGTGAATGAGCCACAGATACTAAAAATTCATTATGATGCCCGTACAAAATGTATTCGAGAAAAATAGAATAAAATAAATTACCAAGATTGTATACAGAATAATGTATCGTAACCAATGGTCAGGGTGCCAGCATTATTCCACCGATTTTCTGGATCATTTCTTACGGTCGAAAAGAAAGATAAAGAAGCATCACGTGCCACACTGTGCAGGAGCACCAGGTGCATCCGCAGAGAGCACGCGGCACGTGTGCTGTAGATGACTCGAGGGATCGATCGAGACGGCCAATCGAGACACCGAGAGAGTCTTCTTCAGATTCTTCTCTCGTAATGTATCGAAAAGCGAGGATAGATGACGAGAACCTGGTTCGTGTCGTGCGCACGAATTTAGTCACGCGGACTGACGCTACCAGAACTACGACCCCGAATCGTTCAAGTGTCGGAGAGCTTGTGGCACGACCGAGAATTATTTCAAAAGAAAGAATACAAAATATTGAAAGGAAAGTACAGGCCGAGGGAAAGCAAGAAAGAACTAGCGAGTGAGGAACGAAGAAAATAAAAGCAAAACCAGAGACTCGGTTATATTGGTAGTGGTACACAAATGATTGTAGTGGTTGGCGTATAGTTGAAGAAAAAAAAAAAAAAAAAAAAAAAGGTGCACAATGCAACGCGCGAAATCACTTCATCGAAAGGATCGACAGAGCAGATGCGCTGCGAGAGCCACGAAAACCGAGCAGTTCGTTGCACGAGGCTTCGAAGCTGCTGCTCCTGGTGCTCGCTGGTGCACACGAGAAGTGTGGCAGAAGTCGAAGCGTCGGAACGAAAAAAAATTGCATTAATTTAACTTCACGAAAGCGGGGAAGAAGTCTGCCGGGCCGTCGAACAGATGTGGCTAGGCTTCGCCGAGCAGGTATACTTTTGCTTCTTTTTCTTATTTCTTTCTCTAACACTTAATACTCTCCTTCCAGCAAATACGCTACTTTGTGTCTTTTGCCGTTAAGTAGAAACGACACACGCTTTCCGTTCTTGAAAAATTCAATTCGAGTTCTCTCAACGAAGCATTGTACGATTTTAAAGCTTGCAGTACGATCGTCGATCGTATTTCGATATCATACAAAAATTGTAATAAAACAAAAATTATATATTACTTTGAAAACTTAGATATAACGCTGAGCGTCGTTCACTCGGTGCACAAATTTTATGTTACTTTCTCAACTTTTGTTCAATTTCGACGATGCCTCTTTGAAAAAAGGCGAATCGTAATTGTATATTATTTCACCTTAAGGGTAAGTGAAACACATGTACGGATACGAGAGATAATTAAATGACGGTCACTGGTGAGTGAGAGAGCAACACTGAAAAATATGTATGTTACACATTTCCTTAAGTGGTTTCGTAAATTGAGTGAGAAAAGTGGGCGAAATATAGGGTTACGCTTCCTTTAGAAAACGAAAGTTCATATGGAACTTTTAAACTCCAATATGGACTTTTTCTGAGAATGTTTGAGGCCGTGTGAGAAAACGTGCTTCAAAGAAATATAATTCACATAATTGCTATAGAATATAAATTTTGTAAGCCAACGCAATTTTGACCGTGTACAGTGAACAATTGCGCAATCGAAGTATCTGAATAGAAAAAAAGTAGGATTCTCATGTTAATCAATGTACGAATTGAAAAATAGTTTTTATTTAAACTAAAACTAATTTGTCCTGATTGATAACACAAGAGTGTATTTTTGAATTAAACATCTGAAAGTTTGACAAGAAATCTTAAGCAAAACAACGGTTTTCGACATTCGAATTTCGATTGAAATAAAGTATTATCCGATGAAATTTCTATTTGTACGTCGCGAATGATGCGTTGCTCGTTATTCACAACTTGAATTATTGTTTTACATCAATTTGTGAATAAGAATTTTTACGAAGCCCTGGGTACCAACTAACAATTCATGAACTGTAAAAGTGAAGTATAAAAAAAAACGAAGTGGCAAGAGCAGACGGAGCGAGGAAGACACAGAAGGAAACAACACATGCCGCGAGTGAGGCTCGTGCCGCTTTCGGGGGGAGTATAGTATCTCTGTCTGTTGGAGGGAAGCGCGTACGTTGCAGCTGCTGTCCCGCTGCTCTCCGGGCCCCCTGTTCGGCACCCGGGCTGGCAGGCACCAAGACGCTCGTCGTCGCGTTCCCGAACCGAAGGATCCGCTGCATCTCTTTCCTTTAAAACGAGCCAAGCTGTGTATACGGCATCGCGGTACCATCTCCATGGCATCGAGCAGGGTGCGACGACCGTATGCACCACCGGTACGCACAGCTTTCGCGTAGATACCGTAGTATATGTATAGTAAAGTAGTATAGCATTAATGCTGTGCGATGTGTAGCGAGCACCGAAAACCGAAGGAGAGGGTCCAAAAGCGCGCACGAGACCGAGACCACGAAGACGACGTCTGTAGACAAGGCGTATAACACAGGCGAGTGCAAGAGGAATGGAAGACGACGCGGGGCTCTACCCTCGTGCGTGCTCTGCACCTGGAGCCTTCTCCGTACTCAGGCTCTTTTGCTTTTCCCCCTGGCAAGGTCCCCACACTAATACGAATGGGCAAAAGGCTGTAAGAGCCCTACACTTTACCCAGCTACTTCGCGTTAACCGCTTCGATACTTTCTTAGGTTTCGAATGAAAAATATCTCTGTGCATTCCATTCAAGATTGAGGTAAAAGTGATTCGAGCTGCCGGAAACACCGGATGTTACTGTGGTGTTGCAGGTATTGTGATTAAGATGATGTTGGGACTGATGGATACGCGACTATATTGTGCAATGTACGGTAACGTGCAGCTGGCCAAATATTGTATTCGCGCCTTATGAGAACGAGACGAAGGTGTCGTATTTCTGTCTGACGTACGCCTCGAGCTAGGTACGAGAGTTGGTTCGTCGATTCTCAAAATGGGAATACTCGATTTCCATTCTGCGATTACTCGGCGGAAAGAAAATTGAATCTACATTTTTTTTTAAATATCACAAAAATTCACTAAAAGAATATAAACGAATAGCGTAAGTATAGTTCTAATCGTTGCTGATAACAGCTACATCAAAGCGGATTCATTGCAGCAACCTTGTTATCTCTTGAAAATTCTTTTTTTTTTCCTAATGAACAATTAACTTTTAACGGAAAACTCAAAGTGAACTTTTCTAGAAATTTTGTTCGAAGGGTGCCTCCGACCATTAAAGCTATAGAACGGTTGAGAACCATCGAACATTTTGATAGCCGCGGTAGAAAAAGCATCAGAAGCAACTACCGGGGCTCCGGGTTGCCGCACGCCTCACCGAACAAATTCGATCGTTGTCGCGCGTTTGACGGCTATTCGGCAGAGATATATTCAGTTACCGAGGGCTTAACACGAGCCCCACGCCTTCGTAACACGATCACTCCCCCGTAGTCTCGTCTCCTTCGGGTTATTCCTCGAAGAATAAGCCAAAAGATCGAGGCGCGATCGAGAGTTGGCCGATGACCAGGCGAATAAAAACGTGTACGGCAGTCTCTCGATCGATGCCGCGGCAAAACCGTTTTTTTTTTAAATCTAGACTGAAACGGGCGAGGCAAAGCAAATCCTAGAAGCGGTTCCCCGGTACGAGGAACATCGAGGGTGGTCGTTGCGACCTGATGTCCTGCCGATGGTTGCACACCACGCTCAAACAAACGATATAAAACAAAAAACTAACGAAAAATAAATGGAAGAGCACTTTTAACTCAATCTTATTATTTATATTTTAATTCCTCATCAAAAACTTTCATGAAAATCCCATAAAAACGTATTATTTTTTATGTTATTTTGTTTTTCTAATATGATTTATGAGATTTCTATTCATATTAGACTCGTACATTCGTAAGGATTCGTAATTAGTGAACAATTTGTAAACAGATACAATTATAATAGTGCAACTTACGTTTAAACTCTGGAACATCAAGAAGATGTGAAACGCGCAAAGCGCTTTACCGACGCTAGTTAATGAAAATAATGTGACAATATTTAGTGGCAACGAGTATGAAAGATACCGAAGTGAGCCGAAGCTGGTGCTGCTATTGCTTCAGCTCAGTTTCTTCACTCTGACCAGCAAGAAGAGTATATAGGAAAATGGAAGGAGTGATGTAGAAGTCTGAGAGATGAGCGAAAACCGAAGCGGAGGCCAAGAAGCACTTAGCCCCCGGTGTCTAGTTCAATTCACGTCAAAATCTTTTGGCAAGGCACTTCGTTATTCGACGTTGAAGCGGCAACTATACATCGCGACGTGCAGTAAAATAGCAACGGTTACGGTACCCAGACGCGATCGCTTCTTGTGAAAGGAAGAATGAAGTTAAGCGTTCCTGAAGGACTCTGCTGTTATCTACGTATCTGTCATTCTTCTTTTCTGGTCAGATAAAAAAAAAAAAAATGAAAAAAATAGCCACTGTTCTACACACATATTTCACGTACCTCAGACACTGAGGTACAATTCGACATGGACAATCGAAAGCTGAAAAATTTTACCCTTTGAATCAACCCTATCTCGAGTTTCCCTTGCTTTCTGTTAGCCTACTCCCTGGATGTAGGATTAATGCGCCAGCTGGCATTTTCCAACTCTCGTTTTTAGAGATATATTTCCTAGAAATGGAAAGGAACGGAAATTTTGCACAGATGCTGCAATTCTCTTTCTCTCTCGCTCATCATCCATATGCTTTAGATAACTTCTTTATCCGTATCCGGCATTGATCTTTCATATAATTCGTGGGTTTTACAAACATTTTTTTATTACGAAAGCAATATTACTATTATTGGTCGAAACATCGACGAGACGGTAGCGGCCTCAACTTGGACCCAAAAAAATCAAATAAGGCCGAATAAATTCTTTTGTATTTCGACAAGAAGTGGGAACAGGGCCTACCGTCATAACACTTCTAGAACCTCGGTACACCGGTTTCGCATAGAAAAAATATACGACGATAATAAATAACTTCACAAGGTTAGTAAAAGTGCAGTTAATACGAAAAGCAGAAAGTACAATTCTGTTGATAGCTAGTTTTGGTAGATTCAATGCCTTAAAATATATACAAACCTGTTACAAAGAGAAGAGTCCAATAAAGAAGGTGAAAAAGAAATGTAATTCGAAGAAGAAGCAAAAGTAAGCGTTACCGCGCCAGGTTTCGTACAATTGTAATATAATTTCAATTTCGTTTCCGAGGTCGCGGAATCGAAATTATTTCACGGTAGAAGGAGCACCCGAAACATTTGTTGGAAGGGACAAGAGAGGTCGACGGTCTTGAGGACGGTGTTCCTGGTGGGGTTGGGATGCGCGAGTGAGAAAGGCAAGTAAAATTGGAAGAGGCGCCACCACCCTCGCTTCGTCCTTCAACCACCTCGACTAACCCTCGTCCGGGGGCGAGTTACGCCCATCGACGATGAGGCAGACGGCGACGCCATTTCCGCATGGGCGTGCGTCGCTTCGTCCTGCTCGTCATCCCTCTCTCTTTCTCTGTATGTCGTTGATCGTTATTTCTCACTCAAAGGAAACTATCAACCAAACGCCATATTTCTCACTGTACTCCTGTTAACATGACATACAGTTTTGTTTTTATCGATACATCGGTAGACTCGATTATTGCAGTTTATTACTTTCACGATTCAACGTTGTTAAAAAATGCATCATTGCCAGAAAATGTTATATCACGTGGTATATGAAAAAAAAAAAAACATCCGTTAGCGTCTCGAGTCAAATACATTTATCCTACCTTACCGACCGATGGCGAGATGCGACAAGACTCTCCTACTCGAGTCAACTTACTTCAGCCATATTTTAAGAGGTTAATACTGTAATGTTAATGAATTAAGAGCGTTCTGAATAAATGTAGCCCTGCACTTAGATGCATTAGCTAAAGATATTTCGATTTTGTACAAAAATTAATGCTATACTCATAGTATTTCTAAGCAGGGATCGTCATATTCTTAACATTAATTTGGGTAGATATAAGCGTCTGCCATTGGCCCGTATAAACATAAAAAATTTGCGAAGCACAACCGTGAAATCTGAAGATATTGGAATATCGAAGAGATGTTGATTTGTTATATACGTTCTCTGATATGTCCGTGCACTTTGTGAAATAAATGTAAAATTTAGATTATTTCAGTTTCAACCTGTTAACGCTCAGTGAGAAAGTATCCATTGAATTATAAATTTTTATATTCCGCAAGTTAAATTTTAATGTTCGTGTAGCTTTGCCTCTCTTTTTGCTATTCTGTATTTTCATACAGACAAGTATAGTATTCTACGCAGGTACGCAATCAATTTGATGTCTTCCAAGTGGTCGGTTAAGGGATGAAAAAATCCCAAAATTATCAACAAAAAATAAATTGATAAATTGAAATATTATTCATTGTACAAATATATTTGTCGTCATAAAATAATTTTTTTTTTAATATCGGAAAATCCTTTAGTTATCTTTGCAACACGATTCTTCATTTTGTCTCTGAAGTCAATGAAACGTAATTTTTTCAACGACATTGTTGAAACGCCGGCATCTAATAACCTTTTCAATATACCGGACAAATTCTAACCTTACAAAAATACGAACGTTATTCGGGACTACGTTCGTAGCTTTAAAATCGACCAAAGTTCCTTCGAAAATTGATGGATCTCGAGTGACGGGCAGTTGTTTACTCGTGTATCAAACAGAAGGACGGAGAAGTAATCAACAATAGGATCGCGAGCATTGAAATCGGCGCAGACAGGACAGGCCAGGATGCGATACATCAGAATCCTCGGAAAGTGACCGAGGCAGATCGTGTTTGGCGAAGGGAGGAGAGAAGGGTAAGGTATGTAACGCGTGCGCTCCGGCAAAATGGATAAAGTCTACACCTGGCCTCCGGATGGTCGACGGCGGCACGCGCCACTCTCCACCTTCTCCTTCTCGTACTTCCCTTGCCATCTCGTTCTTGCATAGGCCTGATGTTCGTACGCATACACAAACACACGTACTGAACGCATACATTCGGAAGAAAAAATGAGAGGGAAGCTATTTTCATATTTCTTCGTTGCACGCTTTTCTCTCAGCAAGGCTTGCACATCGTTTCTCTCTCGTTCCCCGTGTTCGATGTGCATCGCCCATGGATGCGAGCGCGAGTTACACACCTGCCCTTTTTCACCAACACGTACGCGAGCATTTCACCCGGGTTCGGGACGAGACGAGAGTCGTAAATGCACACGGATTACTTTGCAGTTGCCGAGAGTAAGAGGGAGAGAGAGAGAGAGAGGGACAAGTGGAAAAAATGACAGAGGCTGCAAATGGAAGAAGGGAGTGCGGAAGTGAGACAGGACGAAGGATGAAGGACAGAGAAGAAAAATTAGTCGAGAGGACGGGTGCAAAAAGCCGACAGCCGGCTGCTGCTTCTGCTGCTGGGTTTAAGCTATACGTAGGCTCTGGGTTTCTGCTTCGTTCGTGCTCTTGCATTACACTATACCGCTATAGGAGACGAGAATGCGCTTCTATCTATCGTGTGCTTAGCGAACTTTCCTATTGCGATGCAACCGCGGTAATCCCCCGGGCGAGAGGAGGATGAGAAAGCGGGAAGGAAAAGGTCCGAAGTGGAAGTTGTAGCAAGCGACGATGACGACTACAACGTCCTCGCAATGCCTCAGGCCCAAGCAAGTTAGCTGATGCATTGCAGCGCACGTGCCATCAGACACACTTTCCACGAGATTTTCGTTCAGTTGGATCGAAAAAAGTGGCAACGAGAGAGGAGGGAATGGAAAAGAGCAGATGGCGAAGAACCGATGGGACATACGCCCCGCAATTTTCTTTCCTTAGGCGCCCACGAAGAGGATAATTAAGGCTCGTGTTCAAAAGTGCTGGTGACGAAACGCATCAGGGAAAGAGCACGAGTGCAAGCAGCAGAGGAAAATATGGAGCTGGCCGACTAGCTGTAGCTTCAAAATTGTATATGAGAAAAGATAATTGGACGATTGGCTCTTATACGTGGGTGTTATTTAATTGGCATCGAGGAATAGTCTGGATCAACGACAGAAGCCCGGTGCGTTGGTTGTATAGGAGTGTGACGCGAGGATTTGCTCTGACGCTCGTTCCACGCATTGCGTAAGAGTACAATTAGAAGTTATCGTTTCCATCATTTACATTTGCGAAATTGACGGTATCGCATGTTTTATATTTTATGCATACAAACTATGAAACGGAAATTAGTTAAACACGTGCTGCCGGGAACCGGCTAATACGAATCGTCTTAGCATAATTGATAAAAAAAAATCTCTTAAATTCCCAGGCTAAACAAAATATATTCTGCGTTACACACGCGACAATGTACAAAAATAACTTGTTAATATACAGAAAATATACAGAACCATCAAATTGCTTGAAGATCCTCTGCCATTAGGAGTATGCACATTTTTATTTGTTGCTTATTCGTAAAATTAATGCAATTAAACGAATCGAAATATTATAATCGAATGAATAAATTTATTACAAATAAGGGCGTCTTTAACGAATAATAATTCAGCGATGTATGGGTCAAAAGTACACGATAAGTGAACATAAAAAAATGTTTGTTATGTTGTAATCAAAGTGTCAATATTAATGAAATTTTAGTGTCCATTACGGACCATTTGAAAAACATAATTATTATTTAAAATTGCGATTATTTATTTCAGTAGCCAAGCTAAGATTTACGCGATGACTTTGGATTAAACATTCGTATATTTATATTCAACTGTCACAAATAAAAAAAGAATTCCATTTAAAAAATCAGTATAATTCAAGTAATTCGTTAAAGTTGTTTCCCGACCATTTATGAATGATATTCATAGTGAAATAACAACAGATGAGCTTGAGAAAAATATCCGCTAGATATCGCTCGTAGAATCGGATATGATCACGTAAAAATAAGTCAAAGCATATTTTAAGAATTACAATTAATATAATAATATTAATATTTAAGCCCTGCACGATAACTGAACATACGTTGTTTTATTATTAATAACATTTATATTATTACAAACGTCTAAATTCACTCAATTATGCAATTAATATTATGGAAGCAATAGATTCTCTGTTGATACCCCATACAACAGTGATAAAAATGCCTACGCAGAAACTTGTTACAAAGAGAATCAGACTTGAAAGTTACTTTGTTATTCATCGATAAAACATCGATAAAAGTCTTTCGGAGAATTACCACAAAGTAAACTATATACGTCACGATTGATTTTCAAAGTTCGGTAAACGAAAAGAGATAATAATTACAAATCGCTGTCGTTAAATAAAAACCGAGTAAATACTTAATGTAATATTGATATTTCTTCCACGAAAAAGAAAAGAAAATAATTATTGAAATTATTTTAAAGATGAAACAACGGTTCATTATTTTATTCTAGCGTAGAAACGATGACCCACTCGATACTCGATACAATTAAGAAGAGAACGACTAGAAATCATGTTATATCGTTACGAGCGCGAGAGTATACGCGAGAGTATAAAATAGTTTAATACATATGTATAAACCTCGTCAGATCGCGTGCGTCAACGATTGCGCCAAACAACTGCAAACACACAGTACGTAGTCGCACGCACACGTACTCGGGAGCGCATATATTGTCCAGTTCACTTGGAACATATAATGTCGATGGTAATTGGTTCCGATATGTACACACGATACACACAAAACAGTTTGAGTCGTTGTGCACGTTTTGCACCGAGTGTACCGCGACGATCGACTATTCGGACAAACAGAGCACAACAAGGGACATATCAAAGCTTTCCGCGAAAAGCTTTCGTCACAAACGTCGTGTATTATGCATTTAACGGTATCGTCGCATTGCCAATTATATGTCGAATTCCGGGAATACTTTTGAGCGTTACGTCTGCTGCTGATGTAAGTGCCACTGCGGTTGATACGCCGTATGTATACGCTTCGTGAAGATTGAATCGAGCCACGGGGACTGCCGTGCGACAACCACAAAGCTTCAAGAATTTTCCAGGAAGCATTGCAATTGATTAATAGAAATTGCGTCGCAGGTAATATAAAACGGAGTAAAAAAAAAAACCAGACAAATTACACTCTTGGATTGACTAGTGCGTCAGATATTATTGACAAAATAAACAATTTTTTTCTTTTGATTCGGTCACATTAATTAATATTGAATTGATAAAATTGCAATTAAATATATTTGAATTACACTTTTCTTATGGGTGTGTCATTTCAGGTTTTAATTGAAAAAAAAAAAAAATGGTGAACTAATAACGACGAGCGTGAAACCACAGCGCGTGCAATGGCAGGTTAAGCGGATCACAAAAGCTCATTGGTCATCGGTTGAAGCGAGGGTACCTCGACACACTACACCTCGGTATATGCAACAGCATTACGACATATCGCGCAACTCAAAGCAAACTATCGTTGTTAACGACCGCCACGACGGCGAGTGTGAGGCTGCGCGCAGCACTCGAACCTTCGTCAATAATAATGCGATACACTACTCACTGCTGCACTCAATTAATAGCTAATAGCTTGTACGGTACAGAACCAACGTTGACAACGCGTCATATCTCTTGTCGCCCGTTTGTTGCATATTATCTTTCGCTATGTGAATATATGGTATACGACGCGTGCATACGAACACGAGCCTATGACAGCAGTGACGACGTTTTTTTTTTCTGGTAAATTATCTGTAGCGCAATTGATGATAATAAGAATTTACGCATTGGATTCCTCTGAATCATCACAAAATCCATTATTATTTTAACATCTTGATACCGTCTTTATCGCGAAAGTGTTGAAAATTTGTCGAAATAAATGTATCGTGATCGAATCGTATTAGCAATTAGTGGACGAACGTATCCGCGTTATTCCACAATGTTTCCGTTTACGTGATTTCCCTTGTTCATCAATAGCTTTTCGCGTATCAAAATGTCTCTTTAAGCCGAGGCGGAACCCTCATCTCGCGATGTGCCACGTGACACATGGTGTCCTCCTTTTCGCATTTCCGCGAACTCTGATATTGATGTCTCTCTCGTATACAATTACGTGGCACAGGTTTCGCTTCCCCGTAACGTGGGCGAGGCGAAACTATCCAAATGAACACGCATGTGCCGCTTCTCTCTTACTCCTCGGTAAACGTCATACGAGTTCTATTTTTTTCGCACTCGTGGATGGTTCACATTCCCTTGAGGTGATACCGAATGAGCCGGTACGAGGCTCATTTTTTAAAATACGCAGTAACTCTGTATCCTGAATTCACGTGTGTTTGGTGTTTAATCTTAATATTCGATAGCTATACAAAACTGCTACAGACACACGTATATTAATTTTTATTAAAAAATGTGTGATACATACAATACGACTTTCCATGCACTTAAATCGGAATAAATCGGCGGATCCGGCTAGTCTTTTATTGTACCAGTAACTTAAACTTTCAAGGTACACCGAGAGAAAAAATTTCGTTCATTCGAATAAATCAGCACATTAAAATTTCTTTCATTGAATCAACTAAGTATTTATTTCATTCAATGAAAATAATTACTCGATTCCAATGATGTGATGTATTTTAACCACGATGAGGATAATTAAATACCTTTGAGTAAACATTTATTTGAAAGTACTTACTAAAGAAACGATTTATTTTGTTCAAATGAATGATATATTTGAAATCACCGTTTCAAAGAGATATTTATTTGACGGCGCTATGCGAGCCACCGCTTGATGCGACACGTCATTTGTTTTTTTTTAATTCGCAGTGTTGCATCAAGAGGGCAAAACCGGCGAACCGGTTGAACATGTCGAATTTTGTGCCTGGAAACTACGATTTGCGGACAGCATTGATTTACTGTTACCAATTGAAGAAAACTGCTGTAGAATCGCATCGAATGCTTGTCGAAGCTTACGGTGAGCATGCTCTTGGTAAATCACAGTGCTTTGAGTGGTTTAAAAAATTAAAAAGTGGCGATTTTTACGTGAGAAACGAAGAACGTGGAAGACCACCGAAAACGTTTGAATACAGCGAATTGCAAGCATTGTTGGATGAGGATGACGCTCAAACGCAACAACAACTCGCGGATCAATTAAATGTGACACAAGAAGCCGTCTCCATACGTTTGAAAGCCATGGGAAAAATCCAGAAGATGGGAAAATGAGTTCCACATGAACTGAATGAAAGACAGCAGGAAAACCGAAAAACCACTTGCGAAATGCTGCTCGCCAGGTACAAAAGAAAGTTATTTCTCCATCGAATTGTGACTGGCGATGAAAAGTGGATATACTTTGAGAATCCTAAGCGTAAAAGATCATGGGTAACTCTAGGCGAACCATCGACATCGACTCCAAGGCCAAATCGCTATGGACGGAAGACAATGCTCTGTGTTTGGTGGGATCAGAAGGGTGTGATCTATTTTGAGCTGCTAAAACCTGGCGAAACCGTTAATACTGAACGCTACCGACAACAAATGATCGATTTGAATCAAGCTTTGCGTGAAAAACGACCAGAATATCAAAAAAGGCAACACAAAGTGACTTTGCTTCATGATAATGCATCATCACATACAGCCAAATTGGTCAAGGAAACGATTGAGGCGTTTAGTTAGGAAATACTTTCGTATGCGGCTTACTCACCAGACTTGGCTCCGTCCGATTATTACTTATTTGCATCGATGGGACACGCACTTGCTGAGCAGCGCTTTACTTCTTACGAAAATGTACGAAAATGGCTTGATGACTGGTTTGCCTCAAAAGAGCAACCGTTTTTTTGGCGTGGCATCCACAAATTGTCAGACAGGTGGGAAAAATGTATAGCTAGCGATGGGCAATACTTCGAATAAATTTTTTTTGATCATTTCCATACAATATACGTATATTTTCTATACAAAAATTCCGGTTTCATATTTATAGACCTGGTATATGAATTTTTATGTATGTTATTCGTAAATATTCAAACGGATTTTGTAAAATTCGTGAACAATTTTAAGTAAACGTCGGATGCGGGAATATTAAAATTACAAAAAAAAAAAAAAAAAAAAAAAAACAAAAAACAAAAAACACTACAATAGTTTCAAAACATAGTTAACACATTGAATAGAGACGGTAAACGTATCTACAAATTAAGATGGACATTTTGCGAAACATAACTTAGAGTGCGAGATACGTGATCGCGATTCTAAGCGCGGAACGAAAAGTCTAATTCTAATTCCGCATTTGCGAATCATTATAGATATCGGGTCTAATTGCTTGAACCAATTAAATTAAAATTAATTAAGCAACCAGATTCGACAATTCTTTAATAGAGGAACTGTGAAAAAAATGTTCACCTTACTGACCGAACATAGACGCTATATCTATGTAAATGTTAAAAGGTACACGGTCGCTAGTCTAAGAATTACTATGGTTATTACTATGGTGATGAAAAATAAAATTGCATTTGAAGAAATTGTTATTTTTATTAATGTTTATCAATGTTTAATCGTATGAATAAAAGTAAATCTCAATTATGTGCTATTTTTAAATAATAGATTAATGGAAAACGATTGATAAATTCTGTATTTTTACGAGAACGCAAGGTTTTCGTGATTTTTTGTTCTTTTGATTCAAATTAAGCTGCAATTACGATGCTCTGATTGCAGTGATTCCTTGGAAAACGTATGTTTGCTCGTATTGTTAAAGACATACAGTTAAAGACATACAACATGCAGTTGGAATTGGCGCGGCGGAAGAGCCGAGCAATGAAGTAGGAGAAACAAGAGATAATGTCGTGAATCGTGAGAGAAATATAGAAGTAAAAGGGTGAAAGACAGGAAACTTCAGTATACGTGAGAGACGTGGATACCGCGACATCTTTATCCTCTCGATCAACACAGCATCTGCTATATGGACTATGCGTATACACACTGCTGCATCTATGGTTTCACTAATAGACAGAGAAATGTTTAAGGAGATACAGTTTTACGGGTCAACATAGTCTCACTTTGATATCTGATTGGTCAAGCTCTCTAGGCCTTGAGAGAATGTACGTCAATCACAGATGAAGAAATTGTCGATCGAGTATATAAAAATCGTTAATCTATTCACTGTACAACTGGGTACTGTGTGTGTTTCTTTATTCAAATAACTGATAAAAATGCGAAACCATTTTGATCTTTTTACAATGCACAGAATTTTTGAAATTAGTTTTATCGATTTCGATAGAAGAATGACTACATTACGAATGAACACCAAAATTACAATATCAATATCATCGAGATAAAAAAAATGTAATTTTGCCTCTTCTGCTTTTTATGGCTACCGATGACTGCTTCTTCATTCGGAGAAGGAGGGGGCAGTCAAAATTCTTACGATCTACGAAGGAGATCTTGTATATAAGTGTCCACGTCGATGTGTTGACGGAGTGAGTGGAGAGAAATGGACGGCTAGACATGCGAAGAGAAAGGGGAAAGAGATCACGGTGCGAACGATGTAGGGGAGTCGAAAGTTTTCGCGGTTCGCGGAGCAGCCAGACGGCACGCAGACACCGCGAACTATTACTGGACTCGCGAGCGGTGCGAAATCGACGAAGCGAGTATAAGCGAACGACGGTGGGTGATGAGCGGGGAACGCGGAATAGGCCAAGAAGGAAACGGAGAATGAGAGACAGACGCGAACGGAGGTGAGAGGCTCGCCAATCTCTGACGATGAGGACGACGATCTACCGTCTGCCCATCCCTCTACGCTATCTGTAGCTTTTCTCGTCTCGCTTTCTGAGCTCTCGTCGATCCATCGACGTCTCAACTGTAGGTGGGTGGCACGTAACACGCCACACGTTTCCCGAAATATTATCAAACCGAAACAGCAAAAGACACGAGTCACCCGACTCTCGGCTATACAACGCGGTCACCGCGAGTCTACGAGCAATAGAACTTCAGCTGTTCTCAAATTTAAACGTTTCCTCCTTCTCCTTTCGATAATCAAAAATTCTCTACCTGTGATTTCATTCGTTTTTTCAGCATCAATCAAACATCTTATCAACTATAATTTAAGTTCTGCTTCAATAAAAAAGTACAATTGTAATGTTTTTATTAAAACATGTGAAATAGCCAACAACTTTTTATATAGGTTGACTCTAAATAAATAGTTCTTTCAACTGAATCGGTTCGTCTCAAATTATATTCCAGTCGTTTCATCGGTAGAGTAAATTAATTTCCGTTGATTTGCTATGAAATCGTTGGTCCAACCGTATTTAAAAATCACAGTTGAACGACTACACATGGAAAACTCGTTAATGTAGATTGTAAACAGTTGACGTAAAACAAAAAAAATTTTTTTCATTATTATATATCCCGAATGCGACTTAGTATTTCATTTTGAGCAACACAATCTGATAATATTTTAGCCATATTGTCCGAGAATGCAACTGTCTATACTTTGTCACCAATTATTTAATAAATATTAATAATTTTTAAAAAAAAATTAACAAACGATAAATTAGGCGACTTTTCTATGAGTTTAAAGTGGCGCGTGGTTGGTAACACCTTCGAGACGATGGTTACTGGTGGCCGAGTGGCCGCCAGGGCGCCCGATGACGTTGACCTCGCGAGTGAGAAGAAGAGCGACGTCGAGAGGCGCCCGACCGTTCTCTCTCGCTCGCTCTTCGACGCAGGAAGGAAGAGAGACGCGGACCAGGGCGCTCGCGGACGATGTTCGCGCGCCGCGACGCTGACACACCGCGTATATTTGGCCCGAGTCTCCCGGTACCGTCGTGGCGAAGCTGCTACCGTTGCTTCGACGTCGTCGACATCGGCCTATACTCCATTGCCTACTACTCTGCCCATAATACCTAACACACATATCCGTATAGAAGACGTTCTACAAACAGATCCGCGTTCCCTTTTCGATAATTTCGTTGCGATCCCCGGCTCAACGACGATCATCTCGTTGTCGAGCGTGACAGGAGAAAATTAAACTGATTCCCGGGCGTTTGGGAATCACGATAGACAGAAATCCCGGCCAGACGTAGCTTGTATATTATTTTTTTTAACTAATTCGCCATTTTTATAGGTTACGTTTGATATTTCAAAACTGTTTTAGCGTTGTGTCATTTTCATGAAGAACCTAAAATTATTACATAGAAACACAGCCTCTTGCTTAATGCAAGTATCTCGAAGATGAACAATTATACAATTGATATATTAATCAAAAATTTTTGAAATTTCAAAAGATAATTCATATGAATAAAGACATTAAAGTGATTTCGGTTGAAGAATAATTTACAGTTGTAAAGGACAGAAGCAAACGTTAAAAGTTTCATTACGATATTAGTATCGTGTGGAGTGAATTTTGATTCAAAGTAATTATTTAAGTTTTGAGGTCTACGCAGTTATAATTAATACGACAAGAAATGTAAAAGAAGCATTAAAGGGATTTAAAGTTATTAAGAAAAGTTAGAAATGAGACTCACCGGTTGTAGGACATGTTGCATGACGCGTGTTGCTGCAGTTTCGTCATCGGAGGTAGGGGTTCTCCTCCGCCTTCGTCGCCACGTCCATCCGCAGGTCCATCCCCACTGGTCTCCTCGTCGTCCGCGCCTTCCATCGCTGTAAATAAAAATATAATATTTCCTAAATTATTGTCAAAATCTTGTCGTTAAAAATAAAATAATTAATACAATAATTGAGTAAATTCAAACAAAAGGCAGATCACAAGTAAGACCTCTTGTTAAGTTCCTATTCAGGACCGATTACAAGCAGCAGTAGCAGCATTGAAACGAAAAGCAACTCATGATCCGGAAGATCTCAATTTCATCGACATAGAAATCAAAGAAAGGAAAAAAAAAAAGAGAAAGATATGAGATTTTTCTCTACATGTAGGCTCGTAGGGATTTTCTGGTCGCCGTACACGTCCGAGCCAACGACGTATCGATCCGATCGAAATATACACGCCCCGGTGGTCCGCCAGCGTTGCGTATATCGTCTACTCGGCGATTTTCCGATTCTTCGCTCTTTATCAGAACACTTGATCGGATCAGAGCGGCGTTTAGAGGGAGTAAAAGCCGAATTCTCTATCGCTTTTTCAACCCTCACTGTCCTCGTGTCCAAAACAGGCATCCGTCGTTGGACTGCCATCCCCTAAAGCGACCAAGAGGGCGGCGAGGGGGAGAGAATGTAGGGGTTGCGGTGTTCGGACGACGACTACTACTACTACTACTACTACTACTACTACTACTACTACTACTACTACTACTACTACTACTACTACTACTACTACTAATACTACTATGTCTCATCGTCTAGCTGCTCCGCACCCTTCCTCTTTTCTCATATCCTATCTCGTTTCCTACCGCATCCCAATCGCGAAACGCGAACTCTCGAACTCATTTGATTCACCTGCAGCGTGATATCGGGAACAGCATACGAGTCAAGTGCAGAATGCAGTGGCAGACGTAGCGTGCATTGCGTATAAGATACGCGCGTGCATTTATTGGCAATGCGGCATAAGGTATAAGAGTGAAGAATAGAAGATAAATTGAAAGATTCGAGACAGAGAGACTCGTTAAAAACTGAATAAGAATTTGATTCTGAAAATATTGAAGCAAGATTCAAGATCAGTCTAATCAATCCCCAGAGACATATATTTTTACATGAATTTTATCACCTCTTGCATTTGGTTTCCCGCGATACGATAACCACTTTGATCGACGTCAGATTTCAAATAAATCATCGGATTTCTGAAGAAAGAGAAAAATCTGGTAAGCATAAAATAATTTCAGAAAGGTACAACCGTAAGAAAGGTGCAACGATGACAAAACTCGATCCGAGTAACGACTGCACATGAAAATTTCGACAAATGCACGTAAGTACAATGATATAGAAAACGTGGTTACACAGCAATTATGTGTAATTTTGTGAGAATCTTTTCAATGTCCCAATGGCCTACACGATATTTCATGTGCATCCGCATATTTTGTATTTTTTTTGGGACTCGCGATAAGACATTGATAGTGAAATAATAATATTACGAAACTTAACGGCAAGAACAATTTTTGTGGATGGTTAAATTATGACTGAGTTTTCGAATAATGTTACAAGAATTCTGTAAATTATCCTGCAAAAGTCTCGACGTAATAACATATAAATAGAATAAAATGTAGGGAAACTAGTGTTGAGAGGAACGAACGAATCCAGTAAAAAGAAATCAATAGAAAAATGTTACAAGCAACGTAGAAGATAGTACGAGAGATTTACAAGTAGAGAAATACGCAAAGAGGCAAAGCTTCGTGAGATATACGAGAAGACCAGAAAAGTGAGAGAGAAGGATAGAAGGACCGAGTGAGTGCTGGAGAGAGCAGAGGGGCGTGGCAAGATGAATGATCGCAAGACGCGGGAGTATTGATCCCAGGGACCGTATATACTCAGTCTCGCGCGGCAGAGTCGTAGCTCGCCGCTTCTCGTCTCTTTCTCACCCTCTGGTCTGCACACCCTGGGCTAGTCGCTCGTTCAATGTCTCTCTCTTACTCGTTTAAACTAGCTCGCTCGCCTCGTACTTTCCATCCCTCGACGATTCTCGAGGTTCGCACCCCTGTACCGGGTGGCGCAGCAGTTAGGTTCAGGGTCATGCGTGCGACCCCCTCGCGGCTCACGATCTCAACCCCCTTTTTCCTGTACCGGCTTCGGAAGACCCTCGCTCCTTTCTCCTATCCTTTTCTCTGCGAGTCTCTGTAGTCTCACTGCAGGGACTCGTTTTCTTTTCCTGTGTCTTGCACTGTCTTCCGGCTACACCGCCCGATCCTGAAAAGGTTCAAGGGAACTATGACGATACGAAACGAGATACTACCCTTTCTTCCTTCCTTTCTCCGTTTACTCTCGTGAGGTCTATTCTCCAAGTTTGCTCATAGCTCCGTCACTCAAAATCAAAATATTCCCAACTTGAACCGGTTCTCGTGACTTAACTATTTTTTTGGCGTCTGTACTCGCTACCCTCGATGCTCAAATTAAGTCATTTCGTGATAAAGCCATAGAGCTATCAGAGGGTGGTCAAATAATCTCGTTTTCAGTACGAGTTAGCCTTAAATTAAACGGGGAATGCAAAAATAACAAATAAATATGTTAAACCGGGGTTAGTTGGTTTCTTTTTGTAAAATCGATAATTCATTTGTGAAAGACAATCGATATTTTAAATACGGTAGACGCATAACTTTATTGCTATTGGGATTGAAATGTTGTTATTGATCCTTGAAGTACCAACATTGCTGAATCGTAAAGCAAACCGGAACTGGTCCGTTGCAAATCATTAACCTCAGGTAACTTCGGATATTACATGCAATCGATTCTCATAGATGTCAGTGATATTCATGTACCAGTGACGTAAATCAGGGCAAAGTATAGGAATATCTACCGGCAGAGAGCTCTGTAACTCGATACGCCCATGATCGAGAGAACGCGGAGCGTTGCTTCTCCGCTGGTAACCATATCGCACAGAGGTCTCGTCGTCGAACGAGAAAGTTTGAGCTTCAAGGACCGAAAGCGCTTCAAGTTTTCCTCGAGAGGTTGGAGACAATGTGACCAAGGATGCAGAGCTTTCAGAACCTCAATGGTAAATGTTAGATAAGTTCGCACTCGGTATGAAAGACAAACAAGGAGTGAGGGTTTGCATTGGTTCAACACGTTTCGAGACTAACTATTGCTTCTATTGCTAGACTTATCTAACTATATAAAATAGATGCAATTTCAAATGCTTTGTATTGTCAAATTAAGGGGGGAAAAGGGTCGGAAAATTGGTTTTTTTCTTTTTTTTTTCTGACACTACAACTTATAAGAAATATTGTCAGAAAATTTGAAGTCATTAGGAGCAAAACTTTTCGAGTTATAGACAATTGAGTCTCCGGGCGCTCAGTCTCCCTTGACCGTCATGAGACTTTAACCGCGTTTTTCTCAAAACTTTTTTTTTAAGTCGGTAGTCAAAATTTCTCGAAAACCTTTGGACCGATTTCGCCTAAACTTTGCACACTTCTTTTACATACCAAATACTCGGTTCTGAATGAAGGATTTTTTTTTTTTTCAATTACAACTTATTTTATAATTGAACATAAAGAGCAATTTTTAGCAAAAATCAGAGTTTTTTGATTGCACCTTTACTAAAAATTCAAAAATGAATATTTTGTTAATTCCTTCGTTCAAATCCAAGATAAACTTATGTACTAAAGAAATCTTTTTGGTTTTTTAATTTCGGATGAAGCAATCATTAGTTATCCTGACTACCGCATGCAAACTTTTTTTTGAGGTGACTCGGTTCTCACCACTACCACTGGCTTATTTTTCAATACTTTTTAATGAAAATTTAGCAGAATATTCTTGGAATAGTGCTTAATAATGTAACAAATGAAAAAAATATTAACTAATAAGGTACTTTGAAAAAAAAATCACAAAAATATGCTTTTTTTTTTGTATCTCAGACCCTTTTCCTCCCTTAAAATCGAATGAGAGTTGATACTAGAAAAATTGTACTCCACAACGAACGGACTTCAAAAGAAAATAATACAAAGATAAAAAATGCAATACTCGAGAGTGCACTGATCTTTGGCTTTCTTTCTGCTTATTCTGTCTTTTACCATATAAAAAATGAAACAAGACATAGTTCATAACGGGAGGTTCTTCGTAAATAAGTTCGGGGTCGTACGGCGGTTCGTAAACGGTGCTCTAAATATGTATATACGTATACGTCCGTCCGCTCGACACTTACCGTAACGGTAGTACGGAAAGTACGAGTATCGTCATGGATGCTAACTGGACAGGGGTGAGTAAGGAGGCGTAGGGCGATGGATTGACAAGTGGTCCGATCCAGTGGTTGAGGCTAACGGTTAACATATATTATTCACACGACACGTGAGGATTATCAGCAACACTTTCGTAACCGCTGTCAACTAGTGCGAGAGTCAACGTGCCTCATGGCACGTGAGTCACACGTTTATCCTTCATAAATATTTTAATGAAATTTAACTGCGAGGGATTAAAAATAAACTAAAAATAATGGCAGTGAAAATGAAATTTTGAAAAAATTATTTATCGTTTTTTTGTTCTTTTTATCATTTGTTTAACAATATTTTTTACGTAGATTTTTTACTATTTGAGTAACACCGAGTGTTATCGCACTATCGTGGATTGGGTTATGACAGGGCGGAGAAATTCCTTCGTACAATCGCACGCGACCACGCGATCAAGGTCAACTCGTGTCACGAGACCGCGTGTTATAGTCGCGGAGCATACGATATCACAGATTCTCGTAGGCACGCGGAACAAAAAAGTTCGAAAGTGCCATTCCCGCCAAAAGTAATCAACGTTCGTGTTTGTTTCTTCCGCACTTATGCAACGCGAAATAAAGTTGATTACGTTTTCGAAAGCTTTTTCAGTCATTTGATCGACATTTTTCCAATAGTAATTACCCTGTTTTCACGTCATAACATTAAATCGGTAAAACGTAACTAAAAATCGAATAAAATTAAGGAAGAAGCTTATTGACCCTCTGATAATTCCATACAAATTTGGAGAGATTCTATCGTTTTTACACGATAGGATATTTTAAATCGTTACTTCAAGCAACACCACACGAAGAAAAGTGCTTAGTTGGGACAATTAAACGTTTTTGACAGTCCTAACCAAATTATTGGTTATAAAAACTAACTACTTGGTTGACTAATGAAGTACATGGTTGGGGCATATTTAACCAAGTACTTAATTTTGCACATTTTAAAGCAGACGCAACGAAATTTAATTTTAGGAATAATGTACGATCGAAAATCACATTGGCCAGAAACACTATTCTCGGGAATATATTTATTTTCCGTCAATATCTCTGGGCCTATGAAATATTTGACATTGGTTAGATTATTATGCGACTCTTTCATTTTTGTTTCCATTGCCAACACAACTTGACAAACTCTGTAGTAAAATTTTATTTTCAGGAATCGTTCGAGTGCGGCAAGAACCCAAAAAAGGAGTTTTCTACTAAAGGACGAAAGTGCCTTGGGGCTATAGGGGATGCTCGAGGGTGGGTTGAAGGGGATGCGAATTTCACCGTCTCTCTCGCTCCTGATATAGTACAGGAACGAGAAATTTCTTGCGTGGGACCAGTCGCACCCTTCTCTGATCTCTTTTTTTCCTCTCATCCCGTGCTTTCTATCCCTACTTTCGCTGAGACGAGAGAAGAGTTTGCCTGCAACCCCTCGGGTGCGCGCGTCCTCCCCCCTCGCGACGACGAAGACCCGGAGGAAGAGCGAGATGGAAAAAGGGCGAAAGCGAAAATCCGAGAACGACGACGAAGACGAGCCGGCATCGGGACAAAGGAAGAAAAGTGTAAGGAAGGCGACAGAGCGCGGCAGCGGAGTTAGATCAATAACAAACCATTATGGACCCTCGAGGCTGTACTCTACGTGTGGGCGGCGAGTGTACATTTCTCGAGTGAGACGATACGCTGTCCGATTACACCCCGAACGTCCCTTTCGCCAAAACAAGTTAACGAAAGAAGCGAATATAAAATACTTCCTTAAATTTTATTAATAATACTTGTTGATCATTTTTTAAATCGATAAATCAATGTATTTCATTTTTTGTTACGAGGATTAAGAATCTCGTCACCTTAAGGTCGATCCCTGGCGATTCGCGCCGCCGTTCTTCAGGTATCCACATGACAGTCATTTTAGCACACCAATTATATATACGAAAATGTCAGTGAAAACGTATTAATACGATATAAAGTTGCATATTATCAGTCACTTAACACGTACACAAAACCGGCATTTTACCGGTTCACCCGGCATTTTTACCCCCCAAGGATGTTGAACCCTGAACGCTAATACGTTCCGTACGACTGAATTTTTGAAGCTCAGATTATTACCACTTTTTCTGGCGCTGAAACGATGATTTCGTAAATATCTTGAATTTTTTCATCGGTTCGTGTGATAAAATTCCCGATATTTTCTGACGCTGGCCACGCCGGTTCCAGCCCCGGCATGGACGACCCGGCGAGCGTCAGAAAACCCGGAACATCCATGCCGGAACCAGAGCCGGCGTGACACGTCGCACCAGTCACGTCTGCACTCCGATTTCGTGTTAGCGCGAATTTTATCGTATTTCTCACGAAAGTAACGGCGATCCCGCGTCCGTTTCGATAACCTCACGATGTTCGTAGTGTCTTCGTATTCACCGAGGTGTCTGAGTGAGATATATTTTCCCAGGGGTGAAAGGACGTCGTGGCACGTCGAACCGAGACGGCCATGCTTGCTGCCGCTGGTGGTCCTCGATTCGTCCTGGCAGACCACCAGCAGCACTGGGCGGTCCACCATATCTTTTCGTCTTTTTTTTTCTTGATAAACTATTACGTTTGTCACGAGATAACGAAAATATAAGTGATTATGGAAATAAAATACCAATTTTTTAATTTACATTACCACCGCACCGAATATTAGTAGAAACGATGTCACAAACAAGTTCATCAAGTAAAAGCACCGTAGGTACACGTCTGGTTCTCGTTATTTTATCATTTTTTCTTAGTATCGAGCACTTTTCCCGCAACACAGCACAATTTCACTCAGGCAGTTCTTTTCATCGTCTACGAATAGGGATCACTACTTTGCACCGATGCGTTACGATGACGAGAACGATGATTTATTAACGATTTTGATCGTAATATAGATAGCGATTAATTTAGAAGACGAGACACTTCTTAGAGATGAGGTGGTTGTTCGTGGACTCGCGATAAGTTGCACACGCCGGGTTCTTCCGCGCTGTACCGGCGCTGTGTACCGGCGAGTATCGCGATTGGCTCTTGGCGAATGACGAAGGGAAACCCCGCTCGTACCACCCCTCGGTACTCGCCCCAAGCGAAACGAGGCAGCACAGAGGACGCGCGACGCGACGAGTCGCCGCGGGGTCGAAGGGGACGACGAACGAATCTCGGGTATCCCCGCGTAGCGGACATGGATAGAATACGAGAGAGAGAGAGAGAGAGAGAGAGAGAAAGAGAGAGAGAGAGAGAGAGAAAGGAGCAACATCGACGTCAGGACGCCGACGGCGCCGCTTCGGCGAGGGCGCCACCGCGTGGTCGAGACGCCGACGCCCGCGATCGATAAACGTGCGTCGGCCACGCCGACGTTCGCCTTCGTGTACGCATAGCGCGTAGTAATGCGTACCGGATGACGGGTAGCGTGAGAAGGGAAGGAGAAATAGGATTGTAGGGGATGCGGGAAGGGTAGCGAGAGGGGTAAAACGGCGCACAGAGGGTGAGAAAGGGAAGAAAACGTGGATGCAAGGGGTGAATATATAGCGATGGAGTGAAGGAACTGCGGTGAAAGGCAAACGGTACAGTAATTGGCCCTTCAACGAGGTTCGTGCACCTGAACTGTATATAAAAAATCGAATTTTTACTTTGGAAAATTATATTTCACTCAAACAACACAACATTTCAACAGTAAATAACAAATAATGAGTTTTTCTTATCAAGTTGAGATATTACGTCATTACAAAAAAGCATTATCGAGGGAGTCATTTGCAAAGACGATTTGTAAAACTCTTCAAAGAGTTTTACAAAACAAAAAGTGGGCTAGAAGAATCGGAGAAAATAAATCTCGAATCAAAGTATAATATAATATAAAGTTAAGTAATATTTATATGAATAGCACCGAGATTAAATCTACTATCAGAGTCAAATCAGAATACGAAAATATAAATCGTGCAATAAGATTCAAGAAAATGATTAATTTCTTTGCGCATTACACATTCATTTAACCTGGCCCGTTTCAAAGATTGCTGTTACATATTATATTTTGCATTAAAGTTGAATAGTTCAAATGAATTTCAGTCATCTGTCAGGTAAGTCAAAAAATCGTTATTCTTAGGCATAATGTTAAAAATAATCAATGCATTTGGAAGTAAAACTTAACTCGCATATTGGCTACAGATCAATTCAGTGTGGAGTCTCAACTTATTTTTAATGCCAGAAGGTTCGTCGTAGAGCGCATACACTGCTTGCAGCTTTTAAATATCGTGTCACACTTATTTTGTACTTAAAAGTAAAACATCGTTGTTATTCTATAAAGTTAATAAAACAAATGAAACTTAGGTTTTACCCTGAGAGAAAATGCATTCTTATTTATTCATCAAATTGAGCTGAAATATTTGAGTAGTTGAAAAACTCAACAGTCTTTGTTAAACGAAGGTCTGAACACTGACATTGACTTGTATCTCATTGCCACGAGTACGATTCCCAAGGCATTCACCACATAAGCGGTCAAGGCAGTTGGATGGCCAGCGACTGTGACACTTTCCCCTCGTTGAAGCGGGTTAAACAGAGACGAAAGGTGCGGAGATAGGAAGATAAGAAAAGTCATCATGGTCAGTGAGTGCCCCGGCCACCGGCGCGCATACACCACGCTGTCATTCATTGATTGCGAGCTTGCGTGGTTAAGTCGTACACGCTCGATACGTACACTCTCCCACCGATTCTCCGACACTCTCGTAGTATACGCGAGGCGTAGACGAGCTAAGCGTACGTGTACACGATCATACGCGTTACGTATAGTAGAGAGTGTAAACCGCATAGTACAGTAGAAGCTCGGACGAGCTCGTTGGCGGAGGAGGGTTCGACGTGTACATCGTGACCGAGCGAGAAAGAACGACCGGATGAAAGAACCGTCAGCCGGATGTGTAATGTACTATATATATACCGTAGTATCCGAGAGGATAGGAGGAAAGCGTGTGTACACACCGAGAACCGCGTTACATACTCCGATGCCGAACGAGACCCAGCACTGCACTATGTAGGTCAGTCAAACTCGCCGGAAAACAGATTTTACTGCGTAGCCTGTAACACCAGATACACCGAGATAAATTTGCAACCGGCATACAGTATGTACCACTGTATGTATTCCTTTTTTATCCTTTTCCCATGTTTCATTTCGATATTGGTTCAGAGTATACGCCTCTCTCGTATTCTTCTTTTTTTGTGGGTCAATAAAAAAAAAAAAAAAAAAAAAAAGAAATACGATGAAGGAAACGGGAGTAACGAGAAATGAATGCTATATTAGGGTGAGGCAGGGGGGTGCACTAGGAAAAGCTCATTCATTGATTGCATCGGGCGGTACGGGAATGGCGTGTTTCTCCATCGCCACTACGTACACGATATCTCGGTGTTACATAGTGCGCAGCGGCGTGTACGCCACCGACGCTGTTATTACTGTACTCGGTGCCACTTGGTGCACGTGAACAAGCGTGCCCTGTGAGTAAGCAGGGGGGGGGGGGGGGGGGGGGGTGATGGAAAGGTGTACGTCAGTGGGAGGAGAAAAAAAATGCGCGAGGGTGGCTGGTTATACCGAGAATGAATCGAGGCCCAAGCCTGCGATATAGATATATCAACGTGGGGTAGATAGGAACTTGCGTGGTCAAACCGAGGCTACGTACTAACCGCTAGCGCGTTTTTACTATACGATGTTTTTCCCATTCATTTCTTGCTGTGTAAAGATAGGGGATACCGAGTAGTGGGATACCAGTGCAGTTCGGTGAGAACGGGAACAGCGAGAGAGGCATTAATTTTTAGCCTAATTAACGAGACGACGGCTATAAACGAGTGATATAAGAATATATACATATATATGTTCAAGTGTAAGTCTCGTTTAACCGAGAGCCACGTTGTTGCCTTAAAATAGCCGACGACACACTAGCGAGGAATGTAAGGGCAGACCGAGTTTTATTGTTGCCTGAGAAAGAGAGAGAGGGAGAGAGAGAGAGGACGCCCTAAGATTAACTCGGACTAACTTACGGGTCCCTGCGAGGAAATCGAGAGGACGACGCGATCAAAGTGTACTCACTGCTATGCTCCTATGTCGTCTTTCGCGAATTTACATTGACAATGTCCAGTGACGAAATTACTCCGACGACGAAAAATTTTTTTCTGTCAGATAACGTTGCAATCATTCCAATAGAAGTTTTTTTTTTCTAAAACGTTTCAAATGAAGCTAGTGAAAAATTATTTTTTCGTTTGTATATTAGTATTCTTACTTCTTATTTTAATCGGTCATCGATCGTCTTGTCATCTTCTACATACGAATAATACAAATATGTTGCTTGTAATTCTTAATTCGAATAAATCTAACTGCATACACCATAAATATACAATCATCGCCTGAAATATTCTGACAATTACTGCAATTTCTATGAAATTGTCAGGACATTTGCCTTTGACAGCAAGTTGATTATTGATTCTTCAAATTGCAGCCAATCATATTATATTCTTCTTCGAGACATTTCTATTTCGAGAGGTGCATACTCTCATTATTACTTTAAATGGAAATACAAAAAATATTAATCCTGGTATTCGAGTATTGTACTTAAGAATTTTTTTCGTGCCAGACGCGATATATGACTGCAACAAAAGCACATTTTTCGTATACATATCAAAGTTTTTTAATTTCTGTTATCATTTCTTATAAATATTTCAAACGTTAGCCGATTGTTCAATATGCCCCCACACACACACACACACACACACACACACAAACGGTATATGTTGGGAGTCATACCAAGGGCTATGACGTTAGAAAAGAAAAGATATATACTTTACAGTATACTATACCGCATGTAGTATGTTTCAGAGTACAAACTTGTCCGGACAAATGAATGAAACGACGGCAGCGACGTGCCACAGCGACTTATAGTAGTAAAAGCAACTCTGTCATCGTAGTGTAATTCGAAAGAGCGCGAGAGTTCCTCGTGCAAAGTAAAGAATGATAAAAGTGGAGAAAGGCCGGTGAGATTGAAGGAGACAGAGTGAAATGACGGATAGAGAAAATAAAGAGAGTACAATAATCCTCGAAGAAGCAGAAGAGACGAAGGAAAAAAAAACACGAGTCCGTATCACCGACGCGGCGTCTTCCACGACGAATCGAGATAAGGGACCTCCTGGATGTCATAATTTCCTCAGGAATTTTTTTTCTGTCGTCCGCCCGGTTCTGGAGCGCATCTCGGCTCTATACTTTTCACTTTTTTTTTCTCTCTGCATCTTTTTCATTCGCTCGCTACGCCCAGGACGATTAGGCGTCTTGTCGTGCGTGTAAACGTGGGAAACCGGATTCTCGTAGAATCTCTCTCTCTCTCTCTCTCTCTCTCTCTCTCTCTCTCCTCCTACCATACACACACACACGAGAGAGTGCGAGCACACATACACGCGCAATCTCGAAAAAACATATTTTTTCACGCGACTTGCCGGATCGTCGTTCTCTCCACTCGTGATATTTGTATTTATTTTTCAACGAAACTCGCGACCTGCAAGAAAGTACATTTGAGCAACGACAGTGCTCGATGAAGCTTCCCGCGAATTCCCGCGCAATTGTCGAGGGGACAATAAGCCACAGGGCCTTCTGTCTTCTCGCGTTCGTTATCTCACCAACAAGTTAATCTTTATAAATAGCCCGAGCAAACGGTTATATTTAATCCTGACCCTCGTCGGTGTCCCTCGTCGCGTCTTGTTCGTTCCAGTCGTCGACCACGCGCTCTAAACGTTGATTCTTTTAAATTCTCTCACCACTGTCCTCGTTTACCCCGAGTGCATAGCCACTCTGTGCTCTCCGCTATTGTGGCATGCAGTCTGCTCGACCACTGGAATCTTCTACTTAGTCTTCTCTTCTTGGGATTACTGCTTTACTGCTTCGGACTAGTCTCATACTGGTGCACTCCGGTCTCGAGTATTTACGACAGTGGCCCTAATGGGCATCGGAGACATCGATAAGAGTAATTTTCTTACTGCAAGAGGCGCAAGAACCGATCGTTTTTCTTGATTCTTATGACATCGAAAAATAAAAATGACCAAAGTATTCAGCGAAGTCTATAAAACACAATGAAGTCCACTTCGTCGTCTCGTCACGCTTGACGAGCCTCCCATACTACGCAATATGCTAGCGAGAATATGCGTCTGTGTGTATAGCATACAGCAAGTATGTAGCTGGGGCGAGCTTCGAACCCGTCTAACCCGAAGTCTCGACAACAGAGAGGAAGAGAGAGAAGGCAGAGCACAGCCGCAAAGCGGGCACGATGGAACACACACCGGCAGTAGCATAACGGGCGTATAAATGCAGCTGCCGCAGCAGCAGCAGCAGCAGCAGCAGCAGCAGCAGCAGCACGAAGTAGTAAACACGTAGCGCGAGGTTCACAACCAAGAGCCCTGAGCGCACTCTCGATAAGGATGGCAGTGTGTAGAGGGACGACGACGATGTACTAGACGGCGAGTACGACGACCACTGGTCATCCACCTCTCCCCACCCCTACATTCGTTACTTCTACCATCGACTACTCAGAATCTCCGGACGCGAAAAAAAAGAGCGCGAAAATATCACGATAAAAATTTTAAGCCATAACTTTTTTTTTCTTTCGGGTATTTAATTTTTTTTTTTTTTTTTTTTTTTCGAAAATTAAGCTCCGTATATTGTGTCTGAAACATTTTTTAATGTTTGATACGCGACGTTGGCCGTAGTTGCCATTTACATTGAAAATATTATTATTATTCGATCCATAAATATAATAATAAACTTAATATTCTGTGAATAAATCGATATTATGAAAATAACAATGAATTTCGAACAATTATTTTCTTTATCTTTGATAATTTCGGCAAAAAATTAATTCATTGTTGTCTCAATATTAACCATTAAGGGGGCCATTTCTTTTCATTTCTTTACATTTTGTGCAAAAACAGTGATACGATAACCGGCACCTCCGATCGGTAATTTCGTAGATGCGCATTCTTTTGAAATTTGTCTTTTTTCATTTGTAAAAATGATATTTTCGAGTCGGTTGTTCCAAGGTGACATTTTTGAAAAATATTTACTTGCAGAAAAATAGTTAAAAGCTTCGATAAAAAAAAATATTTAGATATTTAAAAAAATTGGCAATCCAATGGAAGATGTTTTTTTTTTTCGTGAAACAAACATTAACATCGTCAATTAAAGCAAAATTGGCGACACTTGAGCACTACATTGGTTTTGCAATGTAGAACCATGCCCCGTACCGTCCTCTTAAAATTAATTATCGAGGAGAGTCTTATATTCGAGGATTCCAGAATTCACGGTGTGCTCGAAACGATGCAAACGAGATGAAGAAGAGATGCGGCATGAAAGGAATTGGATAAAAAGTTGGGTCGCAAGCTTCAATCTTTGTTTCTTACCCCTTAAAGGAAGGGGTGAAAAAGGGGTTGACGGAGGGGAAAAGTGAAGTTTCGAGTGTTTCCGGCTGCCGCGAGGTTGCCTTTCGAGTGGCGGTGGCCCAGTGCCCTTGTAGCAATCACGGCGTGTTGCGCGGGCGTTGCACCGTCAAATTAGCTCAATTTCGTTTTTCTCTCGGTGGAACGTACATACCTAGCTCTCTCTCTCTCTCGGTCGTACACTTTACCACGCATTGCGAAAAGAGTAAGAGAATAACGTGAAAGAAGAGGAAAGAGCGGTGACGGTAATCGTGGCTCGTTTTCACTCTTCTCGTACACGCTCGTTCTCTTTTATGCAACCCCTTTCAGCTCCGAGACTTACTCTCCACACGGTGGCGGTTCCCTCGGCTCTTTTTTTACCGTTTCGCAATCCCTCGTAATCTCTAACCCGTCGTAGTCTACCTTGGCTCATCCTCTCTTTTTATTATACTTTCTTCTTTCGGTATACTTATATTCGACGTGCGGCTCCGACCAGCTCCAACGTTCGCCTTATACAGGTTAACTCGCGTTTGCTCACTACCAACCCTTTCTACGACAGTCTCGAGTGTACCTCACAATTATTTTATGTATTCTTTCGTCGACTCTCGTGTATCATAAATTAATAATTGTCGTGAATTTCCGACGATGAAATTGTCGGATTGTTGAGTCTGTGAATGTTTTTTTTTTTTTTCGTTATTGTTCTCACAACTTTTTACATGTACAAAAATAATGATACTTGTCACACATATTCATTATTACCATTCAAAATATATTTACTCTGAAGTATTAGTTTCCTTAAAAATGTGATTTAACGATTAAATTGAAGGGAAATTCACGAAATGATTATTAAGGGTCCGATTATGGAACGCGCGAAGCACTTAATTCAATATTGAATGTTAGTATTGATATATTTAACATCAGCGAACATCGACAGCTTTCTCATTAGTATTTTCGCAACGTTGGTAGTTAAACAAAAAATGTATGTATCCCGTGTACGATTTCGTTAAAATCACCTATATGATATAAATAAACCGTAGATCCGCACATATGAGAAAAATCTAACGGTCTGATCATGTAACAGAGATGCGGTTGAATGTCTGTTGAAGAGTCGGAGAACGATCGCAAAGGTGTAATCGTGCTTTCCCACGGAGGGAGGAATCGCGATTGGCAAGAACCCGTGGATCTCCCGGTCCGTGCTCGGAGGTAGGATCGCCATCTACGTCGTCTTCGTACAGCCAGAGTCCATCAGCTTCGCTACCTCATGCGGGGGACTGCTAAAAACTGGCCCTTATACGTTTTGTGATCCTGGTACGACGACTACGACGACAAACTTCTCCTGTCGGTGGATCCGGTATGTTACGAGTTCGTGTACCTACGTCATCTCCTCGACGATCCGGTCGCTCAGAGCTGAAGAAAGACAATGACCGCGAGAGGTAGGGTAGGACGACGTAAGAACGATTCGCGAAAGCATCGACTCCCGCGCGGAAATGAGACAGGACGAAATATAAGTAGGAAAGAAAAAGAAAGAAAAGAAAGAAATGTAGAAGGAAGAAGAAGAAGCAGAAGAGGAAGAAAGAGAGAGAGAGAGAGAGAGAGAGAGAGAGAGAGAGAGAGAGAGAGAGAGAGAGAGAGAGAGAGAGAGAGAGAGAAAGACTATTAGTGCGCAGATTCGAGAGGGAGGAAACGAGAACCGCGAGAACTTGGCGACTTTGCTGAGAATGCGGAAGCCGAGTAAAGTCAGCAAAGAAAGAGAGGGAAAACTCCGTGCACCGTGAAAGGCCAGTGCGAGGCTGCTCAACGCCCCGAGGCTTCTGACCATATATCGCTTTAAATCATTTCCACGCGCACCCCTTGAGCTCTCGTGCTGAAACTCTCCTCCGTGCGCGTTACCGCAGGTGTTTCTCCGCCGTTGCGCGTTACTATTACGTTTTTACTGACCGTGGATGCGTGGTAGATCCCGGAAAAATTAAAAAAACTTTGAAGTACGGAAGGACCTTGCAATAAAAAATATTTTTATTTTCTAAAGACTCAACATTTTCTGAAAATTACGGCCTTGGTTAAATTATTAAAAACTTTCAAGTTGTATTATCGAAAATTTCAATATTTTTTCAAATGTTTCTTACGTTACACACTGAAAAAACGTATTGTTGATTTAACTATTTGATATATTTCCCGATGATAACATCCAAATTTCATAGTTTTCGTAAAAAAATTATAATTATCGAATACACTATAATGATATTTATCACAATTTAACGAAAAGTATAAAAACTTACTATATAATTTTATTAAACTTACCCATGTAATTTTTCCTCGGTATAAGCCACAACTCGGATATCACAACTGCTGCTAAGACCAAATTAACCTCTTGAGTGTCACTCTGCCGCATATATCGAGAAATATAAGCGTCAATATCGATACATAGACACTCAAGGGGTTAACTTATTCATCAAGTTAAAGCCGTAAGAGTTGAACTCTAGCTACTTTTTAAATTTTATAACCAAAAATTTACCAAAAAGTCTGTTGAGTAAAAAAAAAAAAAACATTTTTAAATACCGACACCCAAAATATTTAGAAGCACAGTGAGCGATGAAAAAAAAAAAGAAGAACAAAACAAAGAAATAATAATGAAACAGTGTGAAAGACGAGGAATACTCATTCGCGCAACTTGAAAGACAAATGAGACATTCCTTTCGAGAATATACGTCAGCAACGGTAGTTTTGCCGTTGGAGTAGCTGCAGAAAGGAACTAGGGAATCCATGGTAAATAAGGGAGGCAAAGAAAGAACCAAAGATAAAGGAAGAGAGGAGAAATAGCAGCAGGGGCTGTGACAGTGATGCCGTGTACCATTGGCATCACCGTCTCTTCTGTCGTCGCTTGACTTGTCATCGTTCTTTCGTCGCGGTGTAACGGTGCTACGCTGCAACGCGGTGCGATGCTCTTGTCGTACCCAGCGAGGGAGACTGACTGACTTGCCTCAAGCGAGCGTTTCTCTCTACTCACTCGTTAGTCACACTCGCGTCTTTATGAATGGGCTGTACGTATATCTATTTTATTCTACCACTACATGGATTACGACTACTATATTGTACGTTATACTCGCACTGTACACTGTACACGACGCTCTATTGCACTGTACGAGTTGAGGAAGTATTCGTTGACATCAGAAATTGTATTGCATTCGTGCACTGAGTGTATTTATTAGTTGCTGTGACTATTGTGGGTATTAAATATGACTCATACCGATACGCTGATAATAACTTTGTCGAAAATTACAAAAAGAAATAAACTCATGAAATGAATAATAATCCGACAGTTTTTTTGATAATGTTTATAATAATCTTTAACTTTCTAAACTTTGGTTATCCTATGGTTAATTTTATCCCGCGAATTATCACTGAAATTTTAACAAGGACGTGTAGATCGTAAGCTCATTGTTTGTACACGGGAGTCCTTGTCTCTCGGGAGGTCCGTTCGATCATTATAAGCTCTAACGAGATACGATAGCGATGGCGCGCATGGTGGTGGAGACTGTAAGCGGTACGACTTTCTGGCGGGTCCATGGGACGAGGCGAACGGGGAAACGGAGGGGAAGCTTGGTGGCATTCGAGGAATGCTATGTAATAATCGAGCAGCCGTATACTAGTTACCACTACGATTGATGTATCTGTACATATATATATATATATATACACACACACATAGCATCTGTAGACAGGAAAGCAGAGAGTGTTGAAACACGAGGCAGCGCCACTGAACGGCTCGTCGAAACAATTGTGTTCGCAAGATTGAATATTCCCAAATTCGTATATAATCCAGAGCTTTGATATATTTGCATTACGTTTATAATTCTGCCATTAATTTATTTACCAAAGAAAAAAAAAAAAAAAAGAAAACTCTACCACGAATTAATCGCGATAAAGATCTCTGACGCATACAACTCTATCGTATTACAACATTACCACAAGACAGTTATCCGTTGTTTCACCATCAACAGTGACGTATAGAGTGATAAAGTTGTGGCAGAAATGTTTTCCGGAATAAAGTCGCGGTAGAGATTTTTTTTAATTGGCGAAATTAACAAATGCGCCATATTTGCATTTTTAATGCCAAATAAAAAAATGAACTAAAATAAAAATGCCCGAGTGTAGTCCCGTATCATAAAAATTTCAAAGTATCAAATTTTGTTTGAGGGTGAGGATCTATACTGACAGTTCACTTCAAAACTTTCAACATATTTTTACCGAATCCGGATTTTTGTAAGAACATCTCGCACACCGCGCTAACGGTGTTTTAAGAGAGACAACACCATAGGGATCGCATGAGTGCGAGAGAGAGAGAGAGAGAAAGCACACCAGAGGTGTTCCATGGAACATCATGAGTCGAGTGTTTCGTCAATCGTCTTAATTGCTTTATCAATCAATATAGAGTTTGATAAAATGAATAAACTCGAATTAACATTTTAGAGTTCTTTAATAATATTATTTCTGATCCTTCGAATCGTTGTAAATATATATTAAAGTACCCGAACATTACATTATGAGATCTTCGAAACTGTACAAAGTGATAAAGCGTAATAAAATCGCAGAACTAGTGTTTAATTTAAAAAATGCGATACTGGTTATAAAAGTTCGAAAACTGGGTGATGCGCGGTGCTAATTACAATAATAATGACCATATGCCGCTAAAGCAATGTTGTACAAAGGAAAAGCGAATATAGTATTGTATGCCCTTTCATTACACATGCAACATCGTATTCTCCGTCAACTTGGGTAACAAAACAGAATGCAAGGACGATACACATTGACCCTAGAAGAAAAATATCGTTATCGCAAACTCCACAATCGAAGTTTCCCCAGTTACCCCGGCTTATGTCTCGACGCTTGTCGAGCCTGGGAAGAGCTTCTGAATAGAAACGAAAAAGAACAAGAACAAAAAAAACAACAACAACAACAACAACAACAACAACAAATTAACAAAAAAAAGAGACAACTGTGACACAAAGGTATATTGTACCGGTAGAGGAGACAGCAGCGTCTGCGGACGAGTCTCGAATGCGAATTTAATAATGAGAATAAATCATTTTTATGTTACTAGAAGAAGCGCTTAATGCTGGGGGACACGAGAGACGCTGGTCTCGAAGCAGTCCCGTCGAGACGAGAGGGTTGAAAAGTGAGTGAGAAAGAAAAAAACGAGCTGGAAAGGGATGAAACGGTCGGGCGGGTGGTGGCGCGGATGAAAAAAAAACCGGTACTACTTTTGCGCGTCGTTCCAGCGTTGATATTCCGGAGGGGTGCATTACGTTTGCGATTATAAAAGCCGGGGCAATCCTTCCCGTGTTGCACGAGAGCCTATGTGTATAGTGGCTCTGTGTACGTGTCTAGACGGACGTGGGCCTCCTATCAAAAACAGACCACCGAACTGAAAGGCGACCTGAAAGGGCAAGGAACTCGCTTCTACAATGCCAAGAAATTAAAGTTTCTCCGCTACTGCTGCTGCTGCTGCTGCTACTACGAATTCGTCTGTGCGATACTGCTATATATATATGACGGTTTGGTGTACACCCTAACCGAGTCGCCTCTCAGAGCAGATTCCACTCATCCCTCTCGTGAAGCAGAATCAGCAGAAGCGGTGTTATGAGTGCCCTCGCGAGTGTTCGCGATCACTGCGAAGCAAAAAGCTCGAGCGAATGAAGAAAAAATCTGCACATAAAAAGGAAGGGAGATGAGTGACAAGCTGCGATACAGTAGCTACCAATGTATGGGAAAGTATCGCTGATGGAATAAATAATAATATAGTGAATCGATCGCGATTCGAGGGTTGAAAAATAAATAGATGCTACGTGGGTAAGAAATTTTGAATAGCGTCAATTAAAGTCCTCAGGTCTGAACAAACAATTCGTTCACGTTTGGAGGGTTCTCGTTCTCTAAAAGTAAATTTTATTTTTCTTACACGCGCTTCTGCCATCCCCCTTGAACGCTGAGTATCGACTGGGAGGATACGCGAATACGGGTGAACTGTGTGAAAAGGAAAAATAGCGCTAGCTAGTGAAAGGGTGGGATGGGAGGGGTCATGGGAAAGTGGAAACGAGGAAGTACCGCTCGCTCGTTCGTTCGTTCGTACACTCCCGTTGCCGGGTAATTCGGGATGTTCGGCATGAGCAACCTTGACCGGTGACGGTTGAATCGATTATCGTTTAGATTCTACGGGGGTGGATGACCCCGCAAGCTCGCTCTGCCGCTTCCACCAGGGCGCCACCTACCCCGCCGGGGGTGACCTTACCTCGCGCACCACAACGCGCTCGGTTCGTTCCCCAAATACCTCACTCTAATTGGCCGTGGCATCGTGGCTTTCACGAACGCGTATATTATATTATAACCGATGGGATAACGTCTAGTCTACTATCGATTGATACCATACCACGGCAGTACAACAAATAATCCACAATTTATTTCAATCCTTTCATCAAACTTTCTGTCGGAATATTATGTTTTCCTTTTTAAAAAGCTGACAAAAAAAAATGCCGATAAATCGGAAGTGAAATTGTATTGGAAACACAAACTAAATACATTTAAATCTTCAAATGAACATACCTAATTGGTATGTAAGAAAGGAACAAATTTAATTTCTTGTTCATTTCACAACTTTTACTCTAAGATTCAGGTTACATCTATGAACCAAATCGATCGTGAATATTAAGATTCTCTTGATAAATAGATTCTCTACAATCTGAGTATAAATATATTTATTTGATGATCATTCGTATAAAAAAAAAAAAAATAAAAAATAAGGTGTGTAAATTAAAAATGTTCACATTGCTTCCTCGTAATTCTTGCCAACCCACAGAGGAAATAGTTATCTCAATTCTGGTTTCCTCATAGAGAAAATGGTATTAACATTTTTTTTTTAAATAAAAAAATTGGTAAAACAGCAAATTTCATACAGCTTAAACCTTTCAATCGATTGTCACAAAATCCAAGATCAAGTGTCTTTGAACCCTAACCAATTTCTATACCAAAATTCAGTTCGATCGATAAAAATTTACGAAAGTTAGAGCAATAATAGATTTTTGTTCGAATTAATCTGATTCAATAAAATCTGAACGCCTTGATCGATTTATACCAAACTCAATACCGAATAACCTTGTCCCCTGGCCTTTTTTGGTAGAATGTTTCAATTCGATAACTAAAAGTTTACGAAAGCTTGAGATCGGATCTACTTTTCTCAAAAAATTCAAACAACCATAAAATGTATAATAAACCGATATCGATTCAGCCAAAAATTGCAGCAAATTGACGGAGATTGCGACCCGACCCGTGTGCAAAGTTTCAGGATGATCGAGTAACCCGTTCTAGCGATATATCTATTGCAATTTTGCAAACTTCCTGTTTGCAAAAGCGCGCACGCGTGTCCGGATGATAAAAAAAATTATTTCTCTATGTTTTGAGACTTTTTCAGTTCTCTGACATCAAAATCTCGACAATTTTTTTTATCACGTAAACAACTTACTCTATGAAAAAGCAAAAATGAAATCTATCCACTGAAAATACCATGACAAAAACATCTATAAAAGTAGGATAAAGTGAAAATGTACGAATTCTCTTTTAGATTTTTATTATAAATCTAGCCTTATCGTAGGTCAGAGAGTAAACAACACATGAGAAACGAAAATATTATGTTCCCATTCAAGTCTACAAGCAGGGAGTTGCTGAACCTATTCTGCAAGCTTGATTATCTTTGTAAGAAAGAAAAATCGATGATTAAATTAATAAAAAATTGTTAATCCAGCGTCAGTGATACCTCATTGTTTTCCCACTCTCATAACCTGTCTTTTTAATCTTCTGTACAATCTACTTTTTACAACCATGACGTCACTTAATCTAAGCTTCGAGGAATGCATGCGTCACGATAAACAACATTTTTCAATAAATATGTATAATACAAAACAATTATAGAATTTTCATTGACAGCAGTCTTTTTTTCTTCGATCAATTCGCTCACGATCCAAAGAATCACATTGTTGCCGATAGCATTTGCCGCTGTGACAGGATTCAATAATGACTTGGATTTAAAAACTTGTCGAGTCGGTCTATAAAAGTTGTAAAAGTGGTCAGTGGTATGTGTAATCGATACACTTGACTGGGAATCTCGAATGTATACGTATACACCGGTACACGGTGTTTATGTAGCATTGTACACCGCGTGCGTCGAATATTTTTCCATGACTCGCGTTAGCTTCTCTATACACTTTAGTCCCCCTTATTTCCGGATAGAGCTACGACAAACGCCCAGAACCTTCAAAATTTCATCACGTTTACTCACGCGGATATACATCAAAGAAAAAAACAGAAAAAAAACGGTTGCATGAGAAGACAGAAAAAAAAAAATGTCGTGGTGACTCGTATATTCAGAATGAATCAATGGGGTGAGGCGGGGGAGGGGTGGGGGAGATGCATAGCACACGCGTTTTAAAAGACGCCCGAGACTGGCGTCGACTGGACGGAATCAGGAAGCATGAATCAGGAAGTGGTGTGTCACATGCGTGTACGACCAACACGTCATCGCGATAGTGAGCAACTATAACACATCTAAAGGCAGACTAAAATAGACGTCAAAAGTCCTTGCTTAGGTTTTCAACCGAGTGTACCTAACAATTCGAGAGTAATTTAAGGCTACGGCGGACATAACAAAAGTGAATCACATACCAGAAGTAAAATTGTTATTGTAACACTGTTACACGACGATCAGACATTATTGAACAATGGCGGTAAATTGATAGATTGAATCGAACGAAAATATCAAATGGTGCTCGACGATTTGAATCATAATTTTATTTAGAATACAGTAAACCCACAATATTCGACTATTCAGCAGGTGAAATCGCTGTGGCTTAACCGTGTGTCGAAAAATCGAGTGAATGAATTCTCTTAAATCTTATTCCAATGATAAGTACATCCAGTAGCATTGAACCACGGGAGTCTAATGGTGGAAGGAATAAACTAAAAAAGTCGTGCAGGGTTTTCGGGGTCGTTTACCCGCCTAAATCGGGCATTGGCCGACGACGGCGTCGTCGAGTGAGAAACAACGATCGGAAGGGCTCTACTGCACAACTACAGCTACACTTGAATCCCTCGTGGCTGCGGTGGCTAAGGGGACGAGGGGCTTGGGAATATAAGTGAGTCGAGCTGATAAACGACCTCTGGAATGTCAGATAAAGCGGGCTAGGACCGCGCACCGCGTCGAGTGAGCACAGCAGCAGAAGCAGAAGCAACAGCAGCAACAGCTGGAGTGGGGATGAGCAGAGGGAAAGAGAAAGAGGCGAGAGGTGAAGAGATCACATGGGAAGAGAAATCACGAGGAAGAAAAGGACAGAGAAAGAAAAAAAAAACAACGAGGAATAAACTAGAGAGAGAGAGATGGGAGTGAGTTCAAAGCGATAAGAGGGCTCCTCTTCATGAACGATTTGTGTCACTGGTAGAACGAGATTTGAACCTAGGATACCGTGGATGACACCTAGGACACGAAAAAACCCTTCCATGGCCTCTCAGTTATTTCCTGTCATTAATAAAATGAAAAAACGAGTCAAGACTTAAATCGTTGGGAATTGTGAATGATTTAGATGAGATCAGCAAGTGAAAACTACTAATCAGTCTAAGTTCCAAATTCGATCTGGAAAAATATAATTATTTTCGACACAAGTATTTCGAATTTTCGACCTTAAGTTTTTGCAACAAACAATGAAACGCATTCGTTATTGTAATTAATTCGAATGATAGATCCGGCAAGGTTGTTGATAAGACTGTCGAGAACGGTTTTCAACTCTCGCTCGAGGAAAATTACATCTAAACTAACGCTTCAATGTTGTAAACGATATACGTTTTGCTGCGGGTTAAGAGTTGCCCGGGTTACTTTGCCTCTCTCTTTTCCTCTCAGTTTCATCATGGCATTTCGGTCCTTATCGTTCCTGAGGAAACGATAGGCAAGGAGAGACCCTCGACCGAGCTACGAGCCGACCCCTCGCAATCGTCGCAGTAGTAATAGTCGTCGTCTTCGTCGTCGTTGTCGTCCCGTAGGGCAGATTTCCTGGAAACGCGAACGGGACACAGGCAGAGCGGCAGCAGCAGTCGGGCCCGGGGAGAGTAGAATTCGGGTAAGGTTTTGGACACCCTGAGAACCCTGTCGACTGGCTAGTCAGTCGGTCGGTCGGCCGACAGGCACCCCGAGACATTACACCAGCAGCGAACAAACCAGCACCAGAACCAACAGTCCGGTACGCCCCTAACCGACAGATGGCACTGGCAAATAGAGGATAGACCACTAAGAAAGATCAGTAACCCTGATAGGCGAAAGACCTCTCTCTGCGAACTCTCGCCGCCACTGCTGCGGCTATGGTTCTCGCTTCGTTCGTTCTCTCACGCTCTCGCTCCCCAGCTTTTCACGCTGTTTGTCTGTCCGACTATGCTTTCTTTGTCGTGTCTCAGATGACGCCACGCGACGGTACGGGACAAATCAAACGTTGCTTCTTCGTCGTTTACCAAGCTAACCTTGTCCTCCTTCTGATTTACTCATTTCTAAAAGATCTACGCCGGACATTCATTATTTTTCACTCACGTTTCACTTCAAAATATTTGTTACTCGTTTTTTTCAAGTCTGAAAAAGGACGGTAATTTACGAAGACTAGAGAAAGAAATTTTTTCGTGAATTGTGGACATGGAATCTTGATATTCATTCTTCGAGAAATTGGTCGTAGAATGAAAACAACTCGTGCGGTATCGTCTTTTCAGACCAAGTTTTAGGAAAGTTTAAACCAGGCTTAGTAATTTAAGGTTGCAATTACAACTGGTTAAGAAATAACGACGAGGGTGAGGAAAAAAAGAGAGTTGTTCGCAGCGTTTGATTTTGATTTCATTTTCGAAGAATTTCGGAGCAAAGTGGTCTACTAAAACCAGTTCATCTAAATATTTCAAATATAAAAAATATTCTGGAGTTTCTTATTACCGTCATTTAATTCTGAATGCTATTCATAATCACAGATAAAGCCTGTGCATTTCCAATCCCGTAAGTTTATGCAAGAAAAATAACTAAACAAATAAAAGAAAAATTGATGTCTTTTGAGTTTTTACTCGAAACGCTGTTTAAATTAAACCAGATATAGCAAAAGTCAACATAGACATTTTTGTAGAGAATAACATTTTCTATAAGAAAAGTTGTCAAAAATTTCAATAATTATCAAGGTAGATCCAATCATCACTATTGTACGGATAAGCATCTCCTCATTATTAGAATGAACAATTCTTTATAACAATAAAACAATGTACATCATGTAGAGTAAAAAAAATTTTTTTCAATTTTCTTTCGTCAAGTCGATGAAACACATAATTATTTTTTATAACAATTACTCATTACCAATCCGTTCAAACTCGTCTATGGATACAATTGTTTGATTATTAACAATTCACGAGTAAAGTGTTCAGTCAAATATCCTGCAAGCACATATGTTCTACGCGTATTAGCCTTAAAAACACGCACGATTAAACTTCCTGAAATTAAAAACCACCCAGAAATCCACTTTAGATATCTGTCAAAGCATACAAAATCCATGAAAATTTTCAACATATATATTCAATAACGGAATCCCGATATTGAATTAAAAAATTGACCGGGACAATCTGCCATTTAACTAAAGTCCGACATGCTCGTAGCACAACTTTCTGTTTCCCACGCCTGAAGTATTGACGATCGCTACATTTCGTAATTCACTTTTTTGTAGGAAATTTTATTCCCTACGAAAATGTATATGTAAACTATTGCCATATCTGGCTTACTTTTGGTAGGGTTTCGAGTAAAAGGTCAGCAGGCGCCAATTTTTTAATTGTCTTTAATTTGTTTTTTTTTTTACCTATGGGGTTGCAGTTGCACAAACTCGATACATTATTATGGATATCATTTATAATCGAATGGCGCTATAACTCGGGAAAAAATTTTGGGTTCAAGATCCAAAAAATGGCTTTATTGACTGACCTGTGCGAGTTCAATGCACCAATGGCCAGGGACAGACAGAGGGAGGGAGAGAGAGAGAGAAAGTGAGCGGGAGAAATGCAATATCACTTGGCTAGATTTGATGGAAGAATTCAATCAATTGCCAGTCGCTTGACACGGGTTACACGATATATATTGCCATAAGGGAGACGAATTGATGCCAGATAACTGTGTTATCGTATCGAGTGTTTTACAGTGCGATTCTTCAAAGCATATCGTAAATTAATACGCCACACCACCCAAGTGGCATTTCTTTTTCTTCGGTAGAACCAGTATCTACGTTCGATTGAACGGCAGCGCATAAATCATGTAAATAATAAAAGAAATGTGCGAGGCATGCACTACAACGACAAAGCACCAATTATAATATCTCTGGTCAATGCTAATTATCTCCAGTTCGTCGTGTGTTTTTCGCTTACTCGTCAATATTATCCATAAGCGAAAATATAATTTTTCTCATTTTCTTACAAGCCTATACGGCAAAACAGTTGAAATATCATAGGCGAACGGATGACGGTTATTCGTGGTCACTCATTGACCAATAGTAATGTAATTTTTCAATTGTTAATTGTTATTTTATACTTTTTAGACCAAATTTATTTCTGTAAGAACATTGAAATTTTGTTGCATAACCCAATCACTGTTATATGTTAAAAATTGGCAAAACATGCAACAAAACAATTTCAACGTAGCAATTTATTGCTAAATCAATATTATTGTATTGACAATTGGATTATTTATGCAATAAAAAAAGAAAAATTAAGAAAACATGCAGAAACAGATCTTTATAATAATGTTCGTTAGTCCTGATCTTTGTGATTCACAAAAAAAACCAATTTACGATAGTCCGTTAACATAAAGACATTTTTTAAACAAGAAGTTACCATTAGTACCGCGAGTGGTCGATTTCTAGACGTCTTTTCGAGGGTAATCCGATCGCCTATCTTAGCCTACGACAATAATAGTGCAATAGTGTACGAGAAACGTGGGCGAGGCGTTGGCGCGACAGTCAAAAGCGCGAGAAGAAGCATCCGAAATCTTGTCTCGTGGATTCTCATAGCGAATACTGTGTTATCGGTTAAAATTTTTTAAAAAATTTCTCTAGGTACGGAGAACGACGTAAACATCGAGTTGGCGAGTGGCGCCAGCTGGTGGTAAAAGGGATATCGTGAAAATTCGGACGACACTGGCCACGCGCGTGCCAGAAGGATCACGATGTGACACGCGTTTCGAGGACCTCATGACGTTTATGAGTATCGTACGCGTGACGTAAGAGAGAAAACGATGTGATTTTTTACGACGGACGCGCATCGACAAACGGATAATAACATAACCTGAAAAAAAAAATTTCCACGATTTCACGAACGTCGGACAGAGTTCCGCGGCTGGCGTGGCCGCTAACTTCTCGGCATGACTCTCACGCACAACCGGGTTGTCCCCCCAACCGCCCTTGTAACTGCATTACAACCCCTCACAGATAACAATAAAACGACAGACTCACGCTCATCCGTGTCTTCCATGTCTTCATTCCTGAGGAAGGATATATCTGAAACCCACAAGCACCACGGGTTAGAGGTAAATCCCTCGTGTTTTTTCGCCAGGCTCGTCCCGTACACGGGCACTCACTCACCCGCCATCTTGTAACAAACTGAGGCGCGCCCTCCCGGTCGCCACTTGAAATATCGCGTTCCCTTGCCATCGATACATCGACACGATTATCGCTGGAGATAGCGCGAAATTTCGCGGGCAAATTTAAATCATCCAAGATTTCTACCAACTCCCAGAATTCTAGAAATTGTGAAGCAACATTCAACAGGATTATGCTTTACGAACGTCAAAAAATTAACATTTTCCAATTGAAGAAATATGTTTGTAGGACATCATTTTTTTTTTTAAATCATTTTCCTAAAATTCTAACGAGATAACAAATTATTTTGTTTAATTGTTTATGGATGGAGATTTGGAATGGCAAGGCGGAATTATTGCGAATTAAAAATTTACACAATAACATAGACTGCTGATAAAATATTAGCTTTTTTTCCTCTTCTGTTTTATATACTCCCAAGAATATAATATATATTCGTTTTTTTACTCTTTAAACTTAATATTTATACATTACCATATATCGATATTTTACAATGATTCTATTAGTGAAAATGTTGTGTTTTCACTGACGGATTGTAGGACCACTCTCTTTCTCACAGATTAACAACGAGAAAAGGACAAGATTGATCGATAACGCATTAGACACGTTTGGCTACAACACGAGCGAACCTTGGCTGACCGTTGATAAACGAATGTAGACTGTAGGATTGTTTTTTAAATAAAATCCTCGAATTATTTTTATTTCGCGTGACTCGTGAATTATTACGTAGTATATAATCAGTCAAAAGAGGCAATCATACGTACTCGATTCGTATCAAGACTCATCATCTCTTCGGCGACTCTGTGCTTTCCACGCCTCACGAGCGGCTTTTAAGGGATTAAACTGTTATTACGCCTATTCCGAAGAGGAACGTTTTAGTGGCGCTTCGCCAATCATTCGCGGATTTCGAACCCAATCACTATTGTCTTTCACAACCCATTTTCATAATTTTTTTGATATCTTCTCATAAACGTCTTCTAAAGGAATACTGTTACGTACGAAGAAAGTGAGGAATGCGCGTGAGAGTGCAAACTTGTCGCCGGTTTACACGTGTGTCTATAACTGTACGGTTTGCGATTAGACTGCGAAAACTTCCGAGAACTGCGTGTGACGTAGAAAAATAGCGGAAGTAGGTGAGCGCAGTTGTAAATGCCCCGACTGGCACGACTAGTATCACACGCTATCAAGCGCAACTTCGCCAATGGTTGCCCTGCACATCGGACACTCGAACAACTGTATCGAACACGTTTGGCAAAATCCCCTGAAAAGAAAAAAAATCAATATTACGTTAATTATACAATCATAACACTACGCAACTATGAAAGGGGTGCTTTATATATTCTTTTAGGAACATGCTTTATATGTTCTTTTAGGAACATTCTCTATATGTTCTTTTAGGAACATATAGAGCAGCTCAATATAAATTCAGTTTTTAATTTCTGCAACGTTCGTTATACAAGTAACAAATAAAATAATTCTAATGATTTGTTTGCACAAATAAAAATAACAATTAAAAAAATATTTAAAGACATTGCTTACCGATGACCGCAGGGTAAAAGCCTAACGGAGGCTTTCTGATCGAAGCAGAGTGTACACGAATCTTCCCGTACACTGAGCTTCCTTAGTTGATCGAGGTAAATATGTCGGGGCAGTACAACCTTGTCCTCATCGTTCAGCGTGGCGTAGTCATTGAACTTTTGATAGTCTCGATCGGTAGGTGGATATTTAAAGGGCACATTACCGAAATTGAAAAGACACTGCTGAAACGACATAAAACTGGCGGCAGCGAAGAAGCCCGTTTTCGCGGTTTGAAATACTTGAACACACGGCTTGAGAGAAACGCCATTTATAGAAAATATGATTTCCAATTTGTTTAGGTCGAGCAGACAGCCTAATACGTCGCCGGCTTTCCAGCACCTCTGCTCGTGATACTTCTCGCTTCTCGCGCTGTGCCAGATCAACCTACGACAACCGTCGTAGGCCAGAGAGTACTCGTCGTCACCTATGCCATAACCTTCCTGTAAAAATAAATAAAAAGCCCTTTACAATAATACAATTTTCTGAAGAAACAAGACACGACAATGTAAATAGGTTCAAGTATTTCGTTCGCTGATTACTTACGTGATTCAAAAAGGTACTTTGCTTCGTCGCCCAGCCGATTTGCATCACACCAGTCGTCATTATTAAAGTCTCGTAGTACCAAATTCCGCTATCGACTTGAAACGTACATCGCACACTCTCGAACGTGTAAGCATTACAGCGTGCCTGTAAAACAAACACGACGATTTGACAACCAGAGTACATTTATTAAAACGTACTATATCGATAAGTTACGGCATACCTCTAATCCATTGGGGGAAATTTTCAGGTACTCGCTTACGTCCTTTGTATTTAACATCACATTTATACCAATCAAGTCGACTGTGTCATGGGAATATTTTCTGCCTTCCATCAAAACTGTAATTCAACGAGAAACATGAGTATTGCCCTTCGATTACTTTCTTCTTTAATGTCACAAACTTTTGAATATAAAGTAAACGGCCCAATATCATATCCGGATACATTTAAGATTCTATGACACCGATTATCCATTGAAAATTACTGCACTCGGAAATCGTCATATGCGTCGTTAACTTCCTACGGTTTCTGTAAACTCACATAAGTTATCTAAGCACCACTGAGCGGAGAAGCCAACTTGCCGTCTCACGTAATGCATCTCGTTCGCCCATTTCTCCAACAATAACAGAGGATTTTCCTTCTCCGCCATTAGTCGCCGTTTAATCGTTACTTTGTTCTCACTCGTCTGGGCGAATTTCTCTAAAGCTATTAGCGAGTATAACACTACGTATGGTTCAATATCTTCCCGCTGGAATGAATAAAAAAAATATACAAAAAAAACAATTAAATTTTGTAATGGATGCAATTATTGTATTTGGAGAATTAATTGTTATTCATACAAGATTGGAGACCAAATAATCCAGCGTTGCATCTGAAAGTATAGCTATGCTGCTAGGACCGGCTAATTTCTCAGCTATGCATCCAAGAACAAGACATATGTTTCTCTGCTGCGTTACGCTCGTTTGTACCTTACCAGATTTTTGGGATAATTGGAACATGTGTGAAAGTCTCAATACTGAGTCCTGCAAATAATAGCAAAGATATACATTGAGAATTCAGATTTATGTGTTTGGGATATTAGTAGAATCCCAAAAATACAAATGTATATTAAAAAAAATGTTGGTAATCAAGTGCAATTTTCAACTATTCATTTAGATTGTAATAATCTTCCACTGCATAAAGTAAAATTCGCACACGGTTAAGGGTGCTTTATATACATAATCCCAATCAAATGTTTCACTCAATCAGAATTTGTAAGAACAAAATCTTTACAAAATACTAAGCATATTTGATTTTTAACACCAATAATGCTAAAAAGTTATTAATAAATTCTTTTAAAATAATATTGTTCAAAAAATTTTCAGATAATTTTATGTATTGTCTTATGAAGAGAATTAGTTGATTTAAAAAATAATACATTGGAAAAAATCAACTCTCTATATGGATCTCTATATGTTTTTCTTAATAAATTTTGATTAAAAATTGTGATTTTGTAAAAATATTTCCAAAATACAAATTTCATATTTATAAAATAATAGTTTTATAGGTATATAAAATGAATAAAAGAAACTGAACAATTCAAATTCTGCATACATCAGATCCAGTTTCTATACAATTTTAGAACTTAATTTTCATGAAATTTGATAATTGGGTTGAGACTTTTTGCTCTAGTAGGCAAGTTGAATTCAAATATAGATGCTTTGGTCCCAATTACGTTTTATACTATTCCAGAGAGTTATACAAGTTTCTATTCATTAATTTCACTTTTGTACCTTTGACGGTAAAGGGCAGTCATCCAATAGCAACATAATTACAGAAGGACCCAAAGGATTGTCCATCGGTATCACGTTGACCATCGAACTAACAACTTGCAGCCATCCATCCTCCTTGTCAGCGATCGCATGCAATTTTAGCATTGCGGGAGGTGGTTCTTGCTCACTGTGTATCAAAACGATAAACAATTAATTACATATTCACGCAAACGATAATCACTCTGCATGAAAACTTCATACTTGTCTACGAGACGACCGATCATTCCTAGAGTCTCCAGAACAAGTTTGTCGACGTTAGCCGAAGCAGGAAACTTGAATCCGGAGTTGGTGGTATCACCAGCTCCGATATTGTCGTTGTTATCGTCGGGCACAGGAGAATTCTCATCGGCTTGAACATGATTATGCTCGCCGTATGTCTCACCGTCGACTGGACCATCCTTGCACAAGCAATTGCCCATTCCCACAGATTTTTCTGTTCCCCCTCTAGTTTACACTTGTAAATAACGTTTTTTACGTGGCATTTAAGCAGGTTAACCGTACCGTCACGATTCGTAAAAAATCATCGGTACTCCAATTCACAATTATAATAAAACAACGATATACGATTAGTTTAATTTACCGTAGGGAATTGCAATTTTTTAATTTATTACTTTCGACACACGATAAGAATACGCGAGATTATTCGTGAGAGCTTTAATTCGATCTTTACCAATTGTTTAACAACTGTCAATTGGTTATGTTTTAATCCGACAATGAATCTCTGTTAATGATGTACGTGTCTCTCTACGTTCCACCATGGAATATCGGCCTAAAAACCGTGTATTGTATCTCGCAGCTCAGTCACATTTGCAGTAAACCCACGTATATCCGTGACGAAAAACGGTACAACCTCGCGGTTCGCCGATCTCGGATGAGTCTCTCGAGGTTATATGCACTCTATGTTTGCCCACGTATGTCCTTATTATTTATTTTTTTAACTACTTTCCCATCTAAGAGAAGAGAAATGCAAGAATAGACCAAACTATTGTTGCGTCTTCAACGCTACATCGTTGATAGCTCACCGGACTATGACACGACGCGGAATATCTACGACTTGGTTGCCGAACTGTTTGCACTCATTCTCGACGATGTAAGTATATCTGTGTCTACTTATCGCGCGAGATCGTTCTCGACCGAGAGCACTTTTAAAGATTCTCTCGGAAGCAACCGTGTGATTCACATACTCAAAGCACAGCAGGTGCCACGTACAGACCAATTGAAAAATATTACTGACTGTAAGGAGTTTCCATCGATAGATAATCACATTCGATCGTAAACACCTTCGATGGTTCTCTTTGCCGGAATACTGCGATAAGAGACACTGAGCGATTTTTTTTAAGCCACTAATGTCTACGGGCTCTTTTCGATGGACAGTATGCTTCTCTATCTTGAAAATCATGACAATATGTCAACCCACGTGGGTGTGAGAGCGATGAGAGTACAAAGGATCATGAACAATTCTTGACAAATTAATGTTATAACTTTGGTATTTTTATAAGTAGACGAGAAAGTCCATATTTATTGTCGTTTCTCTAATTGAACCGTTTTGATAGAGAATAAAGAAAATAGAAACGAATGAAATTTTGGTAATTAATTGCAATTTTTTTTTTATTACTGTAACTACAAACACAATTCTTTTATTTTGACAATTCCTAGTTTATTATTGCGATTATGCATAGAACTGCAAGCGCTTCTGTAAATAAAAGTGATTGTCAATAAAACTTTTGTATGATCTTTGTATAAAAATGTACATTAAGTTATTTTTTCATTAATTAAATTCTTGTGGAAACACGTGAAAAGTCAGAAGAATCATACGATGGACAGTTAACACGATATTAAAGAACAGAGAGTAAATCTATGTTTTATGCCACAAATGTAGTGTATTTCTGTAAACGTGAATAACATTTGTATACAAAACTCGGCGTGATTTACCGATAAGAAAGAACTCACGCTTACGTAATTAAGAGAGATCCGTATATATATACATATATATATATGTATATACATATGGAGAAAGATGGCACAGTCGCGAAAACGTTTATATATAACTTATTCGTAATTATTATTGTGCGTTTGACTGGAATAAATGTAGCTTAATTATTCTTCAACAGACATTCTCGCAGCGGTGCTTCTGCAATCTGAATCATTGCTAATTGTTATTCACTCGAGATGAGGTTTATATTTGATGAGATCCCGCGTCTTCTCTGATCGCGGGGATCGGGGGTAGCCATTCCGCAAACTCCGCTTTGCCAATCGGCGAATCGAACTCGCGAGAGCAAAGCGGGTTGTCGGAAAAGCTGTCCGGTAATATCAAGCGAGTACATATCGCATTAGCGCTGTCTGTTGAGACTGTTGAGAGTCGAGAGGAGAGTGTCGTGTTGTGATTACACGATAGAACCGGGAAGATCGGAAACGGCTCGATCATCCGTTTTGAACCGTCGGCCGTTGATGATGACGGATGCATTCATCGAGTAATTACGAAAATACAACAGTTTCGTGTTTGTGACAGCAATAACGCGTTGAAACGCGCTGGATCGCTGCATATCGGTTCGACACGGTGCGCGTAACCCAAGAGATCACATGAAAACGACAGGCGGTCCCGAAAAACGATCAATAATATTACAAAAATGAATTGGTGAAAAGGCTCGTGCGTTGTCCGGATATCTCGTTCACCACGAGCCATGATCTCCGGCGATCACGGAAGGCTTCAACCCGAACCCGAGAACTATGTCAAATGCTTCTACGATCTTTTCAAAAGCATCGCTGAGGCCCAAAGGTATTTACTAACCATCTACGTATAACCTCTCAATTACGCTTTGTTTACTTGACCCTTGCGACTACCCAAAGTCGAGTCACTCGTCTCAACGAGCTTTCTCATTGAGGCTTTCGATCGTTCAATCGAGTACGCCTCGACTGCGTATCTTAGCATCTGTTTTTTTATCTGCAGGCTTTAAATGCTTGCGATTGTAAAAAAATAACCTCAACGCGAACTCTATGATGACTTCTCTATCCGATGACAGCTCCTACGAAAATGAAAATTCGCATGATTATTACATTATGTGACTTCTTCAATTGACAAATGCTTATTGAACTTTTATTATTTTTATTTCAACGTATTTATTGCATATTTTACGTCTCGAGGTTTATTTGCCTATTTTTTAATGGGAAATAATCTTTTTCACGTTTTCGATTCTCATCTAACCTCATCAATGAGAACTTTCAAGAAGGACGACGATCTTTTTCCGCTGCATGAATTTCATTTAGTTTTACTGTGTTGACAGTATTATTTGCAAACAGTACGAAAGGAGACTGAAGAAAATAAACCTTTTCGAATAGTCTTGTTCCATTGATTTTAATGACGATATTACAATTTGACATGTTCCTTTGTTTCCTTGTTTTCAGATCAAAGAGCGACTGGAAGAAATGTAAAAAAAGTAAAGCGGCCAAAAAGAAGGATAAGAAAAAGGTAGTTTTGCTTAAACAGTAAATAATTATTGTTTATGAATATCTGTACTAGAGTGTAATAAATTTGTTTAAATTCCCAGATTGATATAAACAGCGATTTGAACTGTTCGGGGCCACCCGAGATAGAACTCTCCAGTAATGCTTCGGCATTTGCGGTATTTGCTAGTGTCAGACATGCCGTTTTGAATAAGTACGCAAGAAGCAGTAGCGAGGCTTACAGAGCGTCGAATTGCAGTTCACCCCAACCACCAGAGCTCAGTGACACTATCGACACTGATAGCGAAGATGAGGATAGGATATCATCGACACAAAGCTTACCAAAGGTTCGAAACTGTCAATTTAAATTTATAGAAATTCTTTTGAGTTATCTAAATATGACACGTTAAATTTCATTCAGATCGTAGGCATTGGATTGAGAAGCGTTTTTACGCTTATGAGAGAAAGCAGATCGGTAGAGCCAGTTCTTTGTACCAAAGCTCTTTCCGCTTTGCTGGACGTACTGCAAGGACAGCTTCCAGAGGGCCTCAAATCGGAACCAGATGACGTCGTCGGTAAGTTGTTAATCCTAAATTTGAAAATTTATTCCTTCCACAAAATTGATTAGCCTTAGTTAATAACAACAAGTAATATAATCGACACAAGTATAAAACAAATGAACGGAAGTTGATTAGTATATTTTGGTTTAATGAGTATTAAAAAACAAAACGCTCTGTTTAGAAGTTTTACAAATCACCTATTGAATCTCTAAAACTGACATATTTGATTGTACGGCTGTAAGTTGGTTGCGAGATTTATTTCGCGTAGTTTTACGGCGATGTATGTAAATGTTCTGTACACCATATCGTTTTTGCGTAATGAAAAATGAATGTAATTAATATAACCGGCGATTATAAGACAGCTATTGTCATATTTCAGATCCTCTGTTCGATCTCCTGCTGGACCTCGCAACTTCGCATGGTCCAGAGTCAACGGTCGCGAACGATGGGAGTCACTTGACGGCTGTCGCTTGCGCCTGTTTATTAAGTCTGGTTGTGGTGAGAGGCGACACGGGTAGACTACTCGCGGCGATAGCTGCATTACTCATGTGCCCCAGAGCTCTGGCGGCTCAGAATATTCAGGTACGTGTCCGATATACCGATGAGCGAAACCATAGCAAGGGACTCAGTCACAAACCAATTTTTTTTTCTTGCAGATGCCATTTGTCCTGATATCGCTACAGCGAAGCGTCGAGGCTATCCTGCTCGGCAAGCTAGTGAGACCCGACTGGATAACATATGGAGTTCCTAAAAGTTCCAAGATTTACACATTCACGATACACTTGCCGAACGAGATGAAGAATATGGTGATGAATGGACGTAGTTTCGTTAGCGACGGAAAATATCTTTATCTTCACACGAATCGAGGATTGCTGAAGATCGGTAGTGGCTACGGTGGTACGATAGGTGGCCAGTTGTACGCTCACAAAGCGGATTTTTATCCGAACGAAACAGGCTGGCTTGGCTACGCAAACGTAAGTCAAGGAAAATGAAATGAATCAAATTAGATAAGTAGTAAAATAAATAGTAAAAACTCGTTGAGCAACATTTTTTTCTCCCTTGAATTCGCAATTAAAAGGAATGCACGCTTGAAAAATTTAGTTTAAAATTCAATTTAACGTTGCTAACAGTTTAAAACTCGTTTATATATTTTTTTATTTGGCAGAATTCCTTGTACTTTAAATGTTCGCCGAGAAAACAGTGCGAATTGTTAGAGTTAGACGCCGAAACATTGTCCGTGCGTGGAATAGCGGTGCTGGAGGGACGAGACTGGCTGTCATCGGTAATGTTTTCCGACGGCGATAATTTGGGAATGATAACAGCGGGAAAAGACGTAAGTCGATTGTAACAACAAACGCTATGCAGCAAAAAAGTCGTGCAACTTTTTCGATTTTTTTTCCCTGAAATTCTATTCAATTTCCAGGAAGGTTTCGTCGTTCGTACGATAAATACACTGAGCAATCCAGTGACGGTAACGTCGGAATTGCCGTTGAAACTAGCGCGAAAGTGCGTCGATGTTTTTGGCTGGGCGGCTTTCGACGAGGAGCAGACGGCCCACACGCTCAGCTCTGGCTTTGACGATGAGGTGGTTATGGTTACTGCTGGAAAAGAGTTTAGCTTGCTAAAAACAATGTCGGGAAAGGTACTTTACACGGGAAAAGGAAGCTGCTTAGGAATGAAGAGTAACACGAGGCCTAACAGATGGTTGGAGCTCTCGCTCGGTAAAGGCTCGAAAGTCGCGCAATTCGCAGCGGGACACGACGGTCAGCACGTTGTTGTTGTAATGGACGATGGGACAGTGCTATTCGCTGGAACGGCAAGACGAGGAGAGGACGGTGATAGCAGTGAGTGCTTTTCGTTATTACTTTTTTTTTCATACATGAATTTAATACAATTTATGGATTATTTGAATTTGTTAAAGACAAAGTACGACGGCCACCTAAACCAGTGAAACCAAAGAAAATGCTCAAAGTAGAAGGCCAGTACATAGTAGAGGCTGCTTGTAATAACGGCTCAACCGCTTTGGTAACCAAGGAGGGCACTTTGCTAATGTTTGGCAAAGATACATTGCACAGCGATCCGGCCACCGGTTTGGTTACGGATCTCAAGGAAGTGTCGGCTCAGCATGTATCATTGGGAAAAGCACACGCTGCGATTCTCACGAATAAGGGACAGTTATATACCTTTGGAATTAACAACAAGGGCCAGTGTGGAAGGGATTTCACGGCTGTCCGGCCTGTTAACAAGGAAGTTACCGTTGTGGCGATGGAAACTGGAACCGGAGAGGATGAACTAATCGTCGCTGAGGACGGTACGCTTGCCGAACTTTATTCAAAACATAGCAATTAAGAAAAAGAAAACGAAAAGGGGAAGTGCTATATTAAAAATATCATTTACTAAGTGAAGGATACATGTTCGATTAACCATTCACGCTCAGCGAACAGTCCCAGTAGCCGGGAGTTTCACGCAAAACATGTCATAGATCTGCACGCTGTTTGAGTCTCGGCCTCTAGGACAAGATAACCCCTTCATATACGATATAGATCCCGTACATGGAGGGTTAAAGATATTCAATAACAAATTCACAAATTGAATTAACCTGAAATTAGTAAAAATCAAATAATAATTTGCGCAAACGTACTTCAGACGGTGACCCCGCCGAGGAATGGGACGAAGCGCGAGGCATGTGTTCACCCGGTCAACATCAGTGGAGGCGACGTGTTTGCATGGTCTGTACGATATGCCGTGAGTGCACCGGCTACAGTATATCCTGTCTTAACAGTACGCTTCCCGATCGAAATTCCAAACGGCGTCCAGGCCAGTAAGTCTACAATCACGCTATCATCGGTCACTCAAAGTTAAACATCGTATTCGTCTATTGCTAATGATTATCTGTCTGAACAGAGAATGCGGATGCGGCGAGGGCGACAGCGGATGTGCCGAATGTGGCTGCTGCAGAATGTGCGCCCGTGAGAATTACGACAACGGCGGGGATATGGCAGTTTTCGGACCATCTGGAGGTGGAGATATAGGCATGATGAGATTGCACATGGTGTTCGAAGGTATCCAGCTACCAGCACCCCGCGCGGGCTGCCTCGGTGCTCTCCAGATTTTCTATTTTCCGTTTTTATTCTTTTATTATTCTTCGCTGCACTGATGATAACATTGAGCTATCGATTTTACGCTCGAGAACTCACGAACAGCTTGCTAGGGTCTGGTAGGTGTCTGAAGATATTTTATCAGATTTTTAATGTTGTTTTTCTTTCGAATTTAGGACGATCTGGTTCGAATCTCAGGGATTATCTGAGAAGGCGACTAGAGGAACGGAAACAACGTCAGAGAAGCAAAGCTGGACCCAGTGCCGTTAAGTGGGGAATGAAGTTGAAAGGGCCTAACAATCAACGGACCGGTGAGCTTTCATTATGCGCAGTTATTAATTACTCCAAGCGCATATGTTTTAATTTATTGTTGTACAGAAAATGGCTATCATTTAAATGTCTAACTTATAAATGTTTCACTTATAAACGAGCCGTCAAATCGTAATACAATAAAATTAACAATTACCATATATATTTCGTAATATCGTGGCTCTAAACTTCCCATTACAACAATTTACTATATTTATTTTATTTCAATTTATTAGTTTTTGCAAAAGATGTAATTTCGAAATCATTGGATATAACTTTGTAATATGCTTTCTCAGCGAGTCCAAGCGTTGTCGTGCAAAAAGGAGTACCCGGAAAAGTAACGCTAGGCCTTGGAAATAATATACTCGCGGAAGAGGTCGTCGGTGGAAGTGACGCGGAACGAGGAGACGCCACGAGAATCGCAAGCATCCCGCCTGCCAGGGTGCCGATTCCCAGCGAAAGTCCCGTCGTTCAAGTTTCTTGCGGTTTACATCATACCGGTAAGAATCCTTTGTCGAAAATCGAAAATACTTCGATATATTTAATATCTAAATGGTGTTTCAGTGATTCTGTTGCAAAACGGGGACGTCTATAGTTTCGGTAGCAACATCTACGGCCAGCTGGGCGTCGGAGATCTCGTAGCTCATGCTGGTCCCATGCAGGTGAAACTACCAAGCATAGCGACACAGGTATCCGCTGGTAGCAATCATACCGTTGTTTTGACTGCAAAAGGTGAAGTTTATACATTCGGTGCTTATCAAAAAGGGCAACTTGGCATGAAGTGGTGGAACGGTCAAAATGAATCGTCGAAAAACGCCTCGCAGGCTAATCGCCGATCGGAAAGGTCCCAACCATGGCATAGTTTTCCGAACGTTGTACCAAACGTTGGTCCAAAGTGGGGTAGACGAGCGACCTGGATCGGCGCGGCGGGAGATCAAACATATGTCAAAGTTGACGAGATCAATTCCATCAGTTTGACCAAGAGCACCGTAATGGCTAACAAAAATTGCATAATACTCATACCTCATCAAAACGAGCACGCTAATTCTTTTAAGTGCCTCGTGATAAACAAGCGCGACGGCAGTTGCAATAGTTTCAGCGGAAATGATCAGGTAGACTTTGGTCACAGCGCCGCATGTCTCGACTCTCTCTACAACGTCATCTGGACGTTCAATCCCACAACCAACGAGATTAGTCCTCACAACGTGATTTCGACCGAAGCCCGGTCGATTACCAATTTGGACGCTTCGATACTCAGCCCCGGACTTGCACTTCCAGTAGTCTCTACGTGCTTCGTTACACGCACGCAAGCAGCCATGCATCTCCTTGGCTGCCTGGACACCTTGACTCAAGCCCAAGACCAGAGACTAACTATCGTCGAGGAGAACGAGTGCGCCAATTCCGCACACGACAAAGTCTACAGTCGCGAGGATTTCGTAACTGTTAGTAGATTCGAAAATCACGGCGGTGGTTGGGGTTATTCAGGGCACTCGATCGAAGCCATAAGATTCATGGCCGACACGGATATCCTCCTCGGCGGTTACGGGCTATTTGGGGGTCGCGGAGAGTACATGGCAAAGATAAAACTTTTCGATCTCGGTTTGGCCGGTGATTATCATGAGAACGACGGCATTTTACTATCGGAAACCGAGGAAATTCCCTACGAGTGCGAGCCGCGACAGAAATACTCGATTCTCTTCGACGAGCCGGTGGCTCTGCAAGCGAATCGTTGGTACGTCGCGTGGGCAAGAGTCGGCGGCCCGTCAAGCGACTGCGGTTCTGGCGGGCAGGGAATGGTCACCGCCGAGGATCAAGTAATGTTTCACTTCAAATCTTCCAAAATGTCGAACAACGGAACCGACGTGAACGCTGGACAAATTCCGCAGCTTTTGTATCGCGTAGTAACACCGGAAAATCAGTCGCCAAATCGTCAGAGAGATCAGATCGAACCGGTCTACGTTCTTCGTCGCGAATTTAGCCGAATGGTAACAAAAGAGTGCTTTCAGTCTCTCATTTCGCTTCTCCAGTGGAGCTGGAACACATTGAAAGCAGGTTTGTCGGACACAGTGTCCAGAGTTCCCTCGACCGCGTTTCATTCGGTTCTCGAAATGGAACACTTAGTTTACATAAGTGAGGCCAGCCTTCGTTTGCTTCGCACTTACACCAACGAAATTTATCCGAATCAAGCGGGGAAAAAGACGCCCACGGAATCCGTTAGACTGGCCGAATGCGTGGGCGAGGTTCGTGCTCTTTTGCGACAAATTTTGTCCGATTCGGTGCCGACAAATATGAAGAGTAAGGGAAAGACGAAAATATTGAAAACCGATCGTAGCATAGGAAGTAAGATGATTGCAATTATTTTGGACGAGTGTCACAAGACTTTTGTCGCGTGTTATCACGCATTTTATCCAACTGCCTATCTCAAGTGGACCTCGCTCTGCGAATTGCTGTCGGAGATTGACAAGGAGCAAGGAACCTCAGCGAAGGATCGTCTACTATCCGCGGTTTTAGCTTCTCTGTGCAATTCGATGGTTCGCTTGCGTTGTACATTTCCGATTCTAAGTAACGTGATGGATAGCAGTGACGGAATAAAACGACAGTTGAGTCCTTCGGATAATTCAGGCCTACCGATAATGAACTCGAGCGAGGCTCATCATTACCCGATTCTCGTTGAGCAAATGAGTTACAAGTCGCAGATCGAAAGTATCGGCCGAGAGACTCTCAACTGGTCGTTTCGCGAAGTTTTAGACAGATTACTCGACCTTATTCTTGTTCCGGTTAAGAAAGGGCTCTGTCGAGAGAAAAGTCAGTCACTACCCAATCTCGTTCTTCACTGCTGCTACCTTCTGGCGAGAGTAATTGCTGAATTGGCAGCACAGTCCAACGGTAATGAGGACGAGCTTCAAGCTGCCTGTGGCAGGTTTATGTATACGACGCAGTCGAGATTCACGAGGACTAATCAGACCAGAACGTGGAATACGGGAAATGGTTCACCGGACGCTATTTGCTTCTCGGTCGATCGGCCCGGGATCGTCGTCGCGGGTGTTAGCATCTATGGGGGTGTAGGGGTCTACAATTATGAACTGGAGCTTTTGGACGATGTGAGTACTTCTTTTTCTTTTATTTACACTAAATAAATAACAAAAATTTTGGTTTTAACTAAAAAAAAATTGATTCCATTTAATTTGAAAATATGTTGCATATTTCATGCACTCTGAAAAGTTAACGCGCTAAAGAGATATCTCTTTCGAACTTTAAGACTCTGTATCATCTTGAATCAGATAAAATGTAAAAGTAGCATCAGTGTATATTTTTTTTTGTGTCGCATGGAAAAATAATTTTTTGTTTTACATCTACTTCAGCAAAACAACACAGGAAACGATCCCTCGCATACCCAACGTTGGAGTAGTCTCGATTTTACGCGTGGTTCCTTCGGTCCGGACGACTGTGTAAACGACATAGTCGAACTAAAATTCAGTAAGCCGGTGCCGATCAAGGAGAATGTCAAATACGCCATTAGGTTGAGAAATCATGGTGGTAGAACGAGCAACGGTGACAGTGGATTGAATAGCGTCCGCGGGCCGGACGGAACGTGCTTTACCTTTACCGTTTGTTCGTTGAGTTTCAATGGAACGACGCAGACACGGGGACAGATACCGCACATTCTCTACTATTCGAATCCTCAGGACTCCGAGAGTCCGCAAACTAGTAAAGCCGTTGCCGAATTACAAGCGAGAAAGTGCACACTCGCTATGACGACTACTATCGTTCAACGTTCCAACGAGATTCTTGCGTTGGCACGGGAACGCGCTGAGGATGTGGTGACCGCTGAAGTTCTGGGAAACGCGGCATTCGTTACGACTTTACTGCCTCTGGTCATGGCGCACATCAGTCCGTTGGCGACTTCCGATCCCAGAGTGAGTTACCAGTAGGATTCATAAAGTTTCAATTACTATAATTTGAAATTAATTTTATAGTACCATATCCAATAATCTTTTTAAGGCCACGCGACAGCCCCTTTCCCTCGCTCATCTCGGGCTCAGTCGGTATTAACAACTGTTTGTCTATTTTTTTAAGGGAGCAAGATGTTTCTCGATAAAAGCAAATTAGGTTAATGCGAATAATGAATGGACGAAGAGATGCCTAATGCACTTTTATCGAGAAACTCTCAGCACCCTTAAAAAAGTAGGTAAAAAGTTTTTGATGTAATTTCAGGTATCGAATGGTTTTCTAAATTTGCTATTGCGTTCTGATGTTAGGGGCAATCCCCTTAAGTTGGAGTGGTTGAAACATTGATCCGGGGAATAGCTCGGCTAATATGGAAGATAAGCGAAACATGCGACTGCCATCTATTCCCATATAATTTGTACTCACTTGTGTCGCCCTGTAGTTCGTTAGTATCTTAAGGCGGTTGTCGTTGCAAAGTCTATATCGAACGATTATAGGAAAAAAAAACAACAATGCATAAAATAATATTTTTCATTTAACGCACTACTCTTATTTCTATAGAGCGGTGTGCAAGTCCTTACTTTGATCCAAGAGATGCTGCCTCACGTCGCTGGTCTTAATTTACTGTCGGCGATGGGAATCTCCCAAGTATCTCAGGACAGCGAAAATCAGACGCACTTTTTACCACCGGTGACCACGAGTCATCACTACACCTGGCTCGAGAGCGAACATCCCTACAAACCGTCAACGGTCTCGCACTATCGAGTTACTTTTCCGGAAACAGTAAAGTGGCTCACAGTAGAATTTACGCCGGAGTGTGGAACCGCCCAGCCCGAAGACTATCTTCAAATTTACATTCCAAATATCGTTGCTAACGCCAATAATACGGGGTAAGAGCAATAGACAAACGTTTATCGCCAACGTTAAATAATTTTCTAACTATTGTCGAAAAAAGTAAAAATTTCCATTTGCGTCCAATTGATTGTCGAATTTATTCAAAACCATGTTTCGTTAAAAGAATTTGAAGTCAACGTGTATCAATATTATTGTATTCATTATGAATTAATTTATTACTTGAATATTATGTTATTTTTTCTACTGTTATTAATTAATATCAATTCTGAAAAGTAATTAGAGAATTATATTTCTAAATATAACTGTTTGCTTAAATTGTAACTAATTTTACCGATATGGGCTTTAGATTGTCTTTAGCCTCCTGTACGGACGAAACTTCGCTGTATTGGCCCGTGCTTCATAAAATGAGCAATGCTCCGAGTCACTGGCCTCAAAACGCGATAGTTCTACCTGGAAACGAAGTCATATTCTCATTGGAAACAGCATCGGATTACATGAAAGATGATCTGTCGAGAACTTATGGCTTCAAGTGTCTCATAATCGGCTACGACTGGATATCCTCGGGAAATGGTTTGAAAAATCTCGAAACTGAACTCTCGTTTCTCGGAGGTGCTTGCGCCGCTAGTTTGATAAAGAAAAACCTCACTTTGCCGGCGATCACTAGTAAGTAAACAAAAAAATAAAAGGGAATATAAAATTTAACCCGATTTTGACAGCGAGTGACCATTGTTTTAATAGAAAATATCACAATAGACCATTTCACAAATTTTGCAGTGGAAGAGGTTGAGGAGAACGTCGAATCCGCACAAGAAACAGCGAAGAGGATCTTCTCCGTGCATTCGGGACTTCTGGGCCGAGGTTTCGCCCTAGCAACACCACCGACCGTCACCCAGGCTCTTGATGGCGTGCTCCCGTTCAGGTAAGTCCTTTTGTAAACTTACACGCATGCCCACTGATTAAATAATGGTCGTTAACAATTTGCTCAATTTTATTAATTCAAAATGCTGGTAAAATGTTTTCCTAGTTACTGGAATTGTTACTCGGATTATAGATAAATACACATTTTCAAGGTAATTGAGCAATATGTTAGTTGTTACAGAAAATTAACATTGTTTGAATAAATTCGTTTACCGAATACCGAAATGATTCCATACAATATTAAATGATTTATTAATACTCTTATTAATATAGTAGTATGAAGAATGTTAATATAAATGATCGATTAATGAATTCTAACGAAGTGAATAATTGAGAACGCTTCTTCATTATCTGGTATTTATTTTGGTATTCGAGTACGACGGATTACGGTTCTTAAATTGATGCAGAACCCACTTACTTTTTCACCCAGCGATAACGATCATACAACCCGTAATTTCATGCACTGGTTATCAGGGTGTCCAATATCTTAAATTACACGAACTTGGCATAATCGCTAATCGCGTGACTACGCGACCCTGACAAGAGACCAACGGAAACAATAATAAAAGTTATACATAAATAGTAAAAACGCATTTTACGTACGCGTGTGACGTACACAGCGTGTAATAAAATACATTACGTATTCGCGACCGAGCGCTCGGTTGAAAGTTAGACGTTTATGCGCGTTCGTTATCTCTATCAAATTCTGCCGCGGCCGATGTCGGTCAGGGTCATTGAACCTCGGCGCAATATCTATCGGAACCTTGCGTCCCGTTGATCATCCGCTCATTAAGTTTAACCCAACCTACCAACAAGCAATTGGAGCTGGTGTTTAGACGCAAAGGTCACTCTGATTCCTGATCGTTCATGTTTCCATGTTGCAACACGAGATTTTGTGCAGCATGATTTTATTATTGTTACGTATCTGCTGTTTTATCATTCTTATTTATCGGCGAGGTTCGTTAAATTCCAGTTACTCATGTTGCTCATCTTGGCTGTCTGCTCTTACTCATAACTCCGAGATATAATATCTCCACTGCGTTTTTTTTAAATGAAAACGTAACGAGAGCTCCTTTTATCTATTAAAGTCGTGCAATTGGCAATTCAGTCTGGATTTATTCGCGATTATCTATTTTTACCTGCATCTCAACTATTAGAATTTAAACATCACCGTACTGCGATCTTTTGGACCCCAGAGAACGTTCGGAACACTCAAATCTTTCCGAAGCAATATTGATGCGTCGTTAAAAATTGATTATAATGTTATCTCGTATTTTTGAATCTGTCTTGGCCTCTAAAGAATATCCTTTAGCGAAATAGATATCTTATACAAAAAAAAAGTAATATGGTGTTTAATTCGGGTGATTTAAGGCGTTCACATTTTTTCTATCTCATCTGCTTACCTTCAGATATTTCATTTTAATGATATATTCCTGAAACGATAATTCAGTCATTCGAGTCAACCCGTTGGTTAAATATTAACTGCAACACAAAAAAATTGTATAACATTTTATTCAATTGGCTATAATAGCCGACGATCGTTGCAGTATCACTCAGCGCCATTAAGTTATCATTTTACTATCACTTACCTGCTTTATCTCTGCTATTAATCTCGATGATTTGTACAATTTATTTTGTTACTCACTTGTTTTATCGCGACTGTTTGCTATCTTAGTCATAATAATAACCGACATATACACTATCTCGAGCAATGTATCCGACATGTCCCGTTGACGACTTCACCATCTTCTATATAATTAATATTGCGATAATGAAAGATAAGCTCCCATGTATTTGTAATGCTCGGCTCTCACCGCGATTTAACTATAATTTTTGTTTATTTATTTCTCGAACGAATGCGCTCTCGATTGTTAAACAAAATTGAAACAAAATCACTGGCCTTACGTAAGTTAATTCGTCAGCGGTGACAGCAGGCAAGTTTGTCGAACACTCTCACGTGTGGCGTGATAGTAATACGAGGCTTTTCAGCAACGCTCTACGGTCCTTCTTCTTCCCGGAAGTGCAAGGCCAAAGTGTCAAGGTTTTCTCTCTGTTGTTACCTAAGCTATTGCAAATGCGAAAATTTTATATACCTCAAATACTCGCGAATCTGATGCTTAAGTCGTGCGTGCCCTCTTCAGCAAATCTGCGCACACGTTTTTACAAAGATCTTTTCACTTTTCGATTTTGGCGTCATTCGCAGGATGGAAACACCGGCGAATAATTCATTATATTAAAATGATGTTTTTTTTTCCGTGCAACACAATTTTATATCGAAATTTCGTCTACTTTTTTATTTCACTGACTCTTTGAATTTTTATTAATCTTAGAACAGGATACCGAGTAATTTATATTCGACACGTGTTCCCGTAACTAGCATGCTATAAAAAATCTGAAAATAACAATGTTTCAACGTCGTGATTTAAAAAAGAAAAATTATTCTGATATATTTTTTAGCTTATCTTTAGAGACAAAGATAATTGTGAAAACGATACGTCTGAAAAAAAATTACGCTGATGTTCTATAAGAGACGTAGTAAGTGTTTAACAATCTCACTGGCGCTCCCATTCTACATAATTTCATCTTTTGGAAAGGATGGAGAGTTATAATCTTTTTATTACTACAGAGACAAATCCATGTTTTCATTTTTTTTCTTCTCTCAGTTGATTCTCGAGTTTGAACAATCGTCGTCGTTATCGAGGTTGTTGTGACAATTATTATGCAGCAATGGCACTAGATCTTCTTAGTGTAGCAGCGTTGAGCTGTAGCGATGAAGATCGGTTACGGTATCGTGCCGTAGTCGCAACCGCAGTTTCGATGTGACGTGATCTCCTCGCGCTTCACTCTTGTTCGCTGTCTAAGATTACAATTAACTCTAAGGAACTAAAAACAATGAGGAGAACATTGGGAAGGAACTTGAAACTCGATAGACAGGCAGTTTTATGTCGACTGTCGCTATCTTAAGTTTCTTTTTATCCGTCACGTTGCTCTTCTTATTACTGATTAGCGAATGCGATACTCACTCCCGCAAACGCCTCACAACACTTCTATCGTTGAGCCTATGAGAAATCTGGCGAAGAACATAGCGAGGGATCGATTAACCCCGATTGGCCCCTAGCAAGCGACCTCGCAAATTCGTCATGAATATATTTACATCTTTGACGATTCAAACAATATTAAGAGAAAGATTAAATTGTGTCATTAAGCACTTCGTTGATCAAACAGCAATTTTCTTCAATTAAATTTCAATTGGATGAAACAATTTAAAAATAAATAAATATTTAATTAATATTAATATTAAATTAAATAATATGTTGTATAAATATTTTATTTGACCTTTCGTTGGTATATTTGCGAGATCACTGGCTCCGAAGAGATGAGGAATGTTCATTTTTACACCGAGAGAATTATATTTGAAAACATTACTACCCACTCTACATAATATTACAATGAAACATAGTAACTTTTAATTAAAGTTCTTTAACTGTAATACGTTTTTTTATATAAAATTCTCTCGACGTATCATACAATTTTTATTATCATTCTTTTTATTTGTCTTATTTTTACGAGGATAGGGGTGGGTTGATCGACGCTCGCATTATCAATGATATGTGAAATGGAAGCTTACGAGCCGTAACTTGTACCAGAGGGTAACTAAAACGCAGTCTGTGCCGTCTCTTTTCGTCTTGTGCGAGAGGCTTTTTACATATTTGTATCTCGATGTACCTAACATGTATCGTGAAGTACTCTCGCAGACATACCCACATACAATCACACAAACGTACACTCTCTCCTTAACTATTTTATTAATCCTTTATTCGGTGGGTTCGAGTGTCCCTATATCGGCACTCCAAAGCTTTCGAAGCATCTCTATTCATCACTGAATAACCGTATTCACACTTGATCAATGAGTTTCTTATTCTCGTCTCGAAATTCACCAACCACTTTGGGCTATCGTCAGTCGAAATATTAAATAAAATTCCTCTAGACGATTCTCTCGTCTTCTCAGAGTCTGTAAACACGGAATTCGCGCTGCTCCTCAGTTCCGGCGTCGTCGAGGCCAGTTCTTCGCCGACTGGACCTCCTCGAACCAGAGCCCGAGGGGCGCGAAGGCTCTCGTTACAATTCTGTCGTAAGTGGTTCAGCCTTCTCCACGATAACGTGAAATTCCGTTTCTCTGTACAATCTTCCATCGGGCACCACCATCGTTATCCTGCTGTCCACCGGAGCTGTCGAAGTTCCACCGTCTCTCCCTATTACTCCGTTCTTCTTGGACGAAACGACGTCAGGCGCGCTTGTCGGTACGCTTATCCAGCGCTTCTGATTGTTGCTCCTTCGTCTTCTGCAGCACCAGACGATCAGAAAAGTAACGAGTGCCACAAGTACAAGGAGAGCCGCGACTAGCAGCGACAGGAGCATAATTGAGCTGCCTAGGGCGCAATTTCTCGCTTCAAATTCGGTAAAACTTATGGCAGCGTTATCAGCGCCATCCTCGGCGCAGAGAAATGTGTCTGGACCTTCTTCAATCGGTTCTGGCTGGACGTTAGACGACAAAGGCCCATTTTGATAGAACCTAGAGTACAAGTTGGTGTAATTCAATACATTATTTTTCCACACGAATAGCAACGAGCATTCGCAGGAACGATTGACGAAAACGTTTTCAAGGACTGGCTTGAAGCTTTCACGGTCGAACATTACGGAGCCTTCTTCGAAATTGCCGAGACTGTTGTTCGTGAAGTTTATATCGGGAAGCGATGACCTGGAGCCAGAGGTGGGTAGACTTCGGTCTTCTCTGTCGGCTCTGATACCTAGAAAGGCCCCTGTCGCGAGGCTTCCGAAACTATTGTTCTTTATGAGAACGGCGCCTCGGGTGCTAATGTCGAATGCCTCGGCTTCGAGGCTCTCTATTACACAATTCTGTATCGCAACTGTTTTCGGCTTTTTGATAACAAAGGCGGAACTTCTGACGACTCCCATCCTTACGCCGTCGAGAACAAAGGTCATGGATACCTCTATGTCGTTCATGGTTCTGCTGGGTACCTGCGACCCAAATGTACCGCCTATGACATGCAGATAGTTGACGTCGAATTTCTTGAAAGCCTGCTCCTCGATGCTTTCGATTCGGCAGTCCTCGAGACGAAGGGTATCCGTGTCAGCGAGATTTGCGAACGCGAATGCGTTCATCTGACCTATGTGGACATTCTCGAAGCTTATCGACTCTACGTCTCCGTGAAACGTGAAACTCGGCAATACATCGATGCTTGCGCTCCTTATGGATATTCTCGCCCGAGAACTGCGAGGCGATAGTTCAAAACTTTGCGTCATCAGGCTCAGATTTCCGATATTTTTAAGGTCTACCGAACGCAAACCCGTCATCGATGAGAGACTCGAGTTTAGAAGTCTCACGGATGGACAGTTGCTCACCACTATCCTACTTGTATGCGGGCTCAGTGCTCTTTCCCCCACCGAGGTGAGAATTAATTCCTGAAATTAAGAAATAACATCATTTTAGCAACCTTTGTATAGTTACAAGATTTCGTTTATCAAGTACATGTTCTTTGTGTCTTCTTGCATTAGAGTTTTTCCGATATCGTGCATTAAACATGAAATTCACTTATTCTTTTTAATTGTTATTCAAACCTAATGCTCATTTTATACTAATTCATAAAGTTTTTGTTCATAAAAAAATGTTCTTGCATAAAAATAATGGTTTGCAACAGTCGACGATGTTTGATATCGTAAACTCTCGAGAGTGTTACATATATAAAGTAAACTTTCAAGGGCGTAGAAGACTGAGGGCTTTGCGGCAAGCGTATGCAGCATGTTTGCGTGTAATTTTCCAAGGGCCCTCAATACGCTTTGACTACGAGAATATCAACGAGTAGACTCGAGAGACTATAATAGGGGATCGTATGCTTAATAATTGGACCTCTAAGCAGCCTAACTGTTCGCCTGTTGGTGCGTGCTGCGGATCTATCCAATTAACGAGGACTAATGCAACCTGCTACTGCAGTGTTTGACGTACATTTGCGCTTTGTCGTCTAGCACTCTAATTTCTCGAACGAAGACCAATTATCGCAACTTCTGTCTTTGAATGGCTCTTCACGTCAAAGTATTCTGAACTAATCGACTAACTTTCAACGTATAAATCAATTTTTCTTATTTTAGGATCCAATATTCTTATGCGATTCAAACAGAAAATGTTGAAGAAAAATAAATTATCGGATAAAAAGACAATGGTTAACTAATTGTTACAAGCTACCAAGTATTCTCTCAATCCCAGAGACGAAGTATTTTTACGATTTTGCGTCGCGACTAAGATTCAATGTACAAATTAACTTGCAAAAGAATCCCAAACGCTCTTATCCTATTTAAATAATCGTAATGAAATGAAAGGCTTCTGTGGTTATAATAATTTAACAATTATCTTATACTCGAAGATTTTTTTCAGCCATAAGTTAATTAAGCTTTATAAATATGATAAATACAAATAAACAATAATCATAGTCAGAAGACAGAACAGATAGATCTGAATAATATTTAAGTGCAGGAAGATTGATTATAAAAGCAGTACAATTAAATCGTATTGAGAGAGTTTAGTATAAATACGTTCAAGTACCATTCTATATCCAATGGGCCGTTCACCTTGTATAAAACACTGAGAGCAACAACCCAATTAAAACTGAAATTATTCTTGCCACAATCGAAATATCGTCAGTGGGATATTTTCTCTGTCATTCTATCGATTAGAATGAATAATTTACGTGGATCAGAAATGTTCCCTGAAGATACAACCGCAGAAATGACAATTGGTAATTTGCAGTAAATACACTGTACATGGCATCTTTTTTAATCTCTAGCATTACGCTCAAAGCGCTCCGTATCTTTGTTGAAAGTCTCATCGAGAAAGATTACAGAGGGAGAGATTGAGTTTGCGATAAGGGAAAGAGAGAGAGAGAGAGAGAGAGAGACGCTCAACGTCGACAAGTCAGTCAAGTCTCGGGTTTGTTAATCGTGTGGTTCTCGAGCTATGACTCATTCGACACGAAATCTACAGAGCGTACATAAGCACCGTGCACTGCACAGCAGCAGCAGCAGCGGTATTATTACCGAGCACGTACCCTCCGGGAGGCTTTTCTAGGAATCGTTTTATCGTCCGATTGCCAGAGCAAGAAGGAAAAAGTAAAAAGCGACGGGAAAGAATGAAATAGAGCTGTGTGAATGCGATAATTTATCTCGCCCGTTGGCGCTGATCTCGCGATGAGCGGTGCTTCGCTGGAAAAAATCGATATTCAGGTGAAAAAAAAAAAACATGAGATAAAAAAGTCCACAAAGGTAGACCTTATGAGAGTTGAAACTCTTTGGGAAGCTTTGGGATATCGTTATACTCAGGGGAATAATTAATTAAGGCTGAGTACAGGGATATCCAATTAATTTGCGTGACGCCGGATCTCCCGGTGCGCCAGAAACTCTCTGGCGTCGTTCGAGTCGATTAAAAAGTTGTCGAAGATGAAAGTTTGCTCCTGGAGATAGGATCTGAGACGTGCCCGGAAGGCCGGGGATGGGCGCGCTACCCACTACGGTGGTTTACATTTTTATTAACGTTACGGTGCACGGAGAAGAAGAGGGAAAGAGACTACAGCCCGATGAAGTACAGAGTGTATACTTACTATGCCGCTCTCTGTGTCGGCGTACAGAGTACATAACATGAGATACATGTATATGTGTATAGCGCGCAGGGGAAGGCTTAGGAAAGAATACCCCGAGGACACGTACACCACCGGTACGACGCCAGGAGGGGACGGGGAGGCAGGGCTATAAATTTTCGTAGCGCTCACGTCGTGAATCTGAATATTATTGCCCGAGCCAAGTTGCGCTTCCGTGGCTGCTGAGATGGACGACGACTCGACAGACTAAAACATCTGTAATGCAACGTTATAGCGTAGACTGTGACGTACCAGTGGTGGTCTTGCTTTTTCTATTATTTCTGTATCTTTTTACTGCTATTTTATAACACTCCTAACTTCTAATACACAAATTAAATTGTTTTATCAATTTTTACGGATTTCTATTGTCTTCGGAGTATTAGTGAGCTGTCTCGTTTATGAAAAGCTTATTAATTAATCAAAAATATTGCAGTTTTGTATATGAGTTAAGTATTTTAAATCAACGATTATATTCGCAGTAAGCGTTATTCGAACATTGGTACTGTTATTCTATCTTCGTTAACAGGCGACTATAGTTAGTTTCTTATCTCCCGCAATCTTAATACTCTCCGCAACTAAATTGAGATATATTTTACGTCAAATTTAACTTGATATCTTATAAATTTCATAGTAGTATGAAATTTAGTGACGGAGGTAAGAATGTATTAATATATATACAGTCTCTCTCTTATACAGCTGAAACCAATCTCGTTTTTACTCATAAAAAATCATTGTAATTGAACTTATGTCAGCAGAGATAATAAGCTTTTCTTTTATTTTAGTTCTCATCGTAAAACAGATATAAAAAATTGTTATACTTTCTCGTATATGTAAATAATTAATGCTTTCTCGAATATATAAATAATTAATATTTTCTCGTAAATTTGAACTCGATTTGCGAATTAATCGTCGTTCAACGTCAAATACATAGTATGTGTAGTCTTGGTAGATGTTGGAGAGTTCGTCATTCCGGGTACTTGGTACATATAAAACTTGCGCCCTTCATTGACGAAGTCGGGTGTACTACGAGTCTGAATCTCACTTTGGTGCTTTTACGATCCATAAAGGATTTATGTAAAACAATTTCCCGAGGCGTCGTCGGCCCGTCGGTTTGCCAGGTGCGTTATGCTTGTCGTGAGGTACAAGGTGGCGCAAAAGGACTCTACAGAATTCGTAGCATTCGTCGTAAGGATGGGTGCTCCCCGGGCTCGATATCGCGCTCTATTATTTATGGCTTTTCATTTGAAACTTCCCTGCGAATAATTCATTTGAGAATATGCCTGTATATAAACAAAATGGCGTAGGAAAATATCGTAAACTCGCAAAACTTTTCCACGAGTCCACCTTCTTTCCAATCGCAATATCAAACAGCAAAAAGTATCCTCTGGTTCCTCAATTTTTCTTAGCTTATCAACTTTTCTCAACTGCTGGCGAACAATGTAAATAGTGTTTTCAATTAATAAGAAAGTTAACAACACTTTCTGTCTGAAGAAAGAAATTGTAAAAAACAAAATACTTTTCGTTCAAATGTGTTTCGGGGATAATTTCAAGTTGGTCAATCGCCAATTAAATTGAAATCACTCGTCCGACGGATCATGTTAAACTTGATTTTCAACGAATATTTTTTTTCAAATGTCCCTCAATTTGAATTTCATATCGACTTTTGTGTTTGTGCTTTTTTCGCGAAGGTAAAAATTCGATCAAGCCACCTCGTTCGAAGTAAGAACGGAGATAAATGTGCGCCGGGACCGTGGCTTTCGAAAGCGACGATGTATTCGAAGTCACGAGTTGTCGGGTCCGACAAATTGGCCGTGCGTGTTCGCGAAACACGGACGGAATTATGCGGAATCCGCGATCGAGCTTTACGAGCCGTATACATTAAGGGATTGAAGGGTGTGGGGTCTGAGGATTCGAGTAGAATATATCGTCTCTCTTCCACCACGGCTCGACTACTATCGTCATCCTCCATTCAAATTTCTCGTTAGCAAACTCTGCATTTTATACATGTGCCTTCAATTCCTTCGTATCCTCGCTCGTTTTTCCCATTTATTTTTCTTTAAACTGAGGGTTAACGGAACCGGGCTTTTCCCTCGGGAGCTGTTAAAATCTCGCTCGGTTCCTTCCATTCGTCGTCTCAAACGAGAAAAGACGACGAGGTGTGCCTCGGAGACTCTGAGAGACTTCATTTTTCCCGCAAAGCTTTGCACGCGGAATATAAATTCCATGAGGCGTTGGCTGTGGTGTTCAGTCTCGGAAGGTGGCCAACGCACCGCGATAAGAAAACTCTAGTCGTCGTTCATGGGAACTCTGGGAATTTAATCTAGATAAGAATTGTTCCGTTTGACGAGCCCCAGCACAGTTCGTCCGTGGCCCCCGAGAAATATCGAGGAAATAGAAGAATGAGGAATCTTTCTTTCTGTTCATCTCGTTGAGTTGTTTTATCTCAACGAGAAAAAATATATATAGTTTCATTTATTAATATATTAAATATGTAAACGATATTTGTATATTTCGAGTTTATTTTAAAAAATTTAAACATTTTTTACACATAAATATGCAGTTGCCAAGTGAAACTTTCTTTTTTTCATTTATTTTTTTATTGTTTCTACGTTTTGTAGACGAGGCTCGTAAGTGTTTTTGGAGAACAATTTAGGGCAAAAGCACGAAATTTCTTTGTTTTTATTCGTTTATCTGTTTTTATTTCAAGCTTCTCCCTCTCTCTCTCTCTCTCTCTCTGACAGTAATACAGAAAACTGGAGACATCCGATCCCCGAGAGCTCCGTTATCCAGCTTCGGATCGGCCACTTCCGTTATGCAAACACGCGACTCGTTTCTACCACCGCGGATACGAGAAATTATACGTAGGTGTGTTGGCTAGAGCGCAAGTTGCAGGTAACACACACGGTCAAGTGCTCTGTACATTGCTCGCTGGCTCGCTGTCGAGGGTTTATAACGTGCGGCTAAATGACGCTGTTGGCCAAAGAGCTCTTGAGCTCGATTTATATTTTTTTTTTAACAAACACGAAGCAGAGCAAACGAGGGACGAAAGTATGGAAGCAAAATTAAAACAAATCTGGAACATAACAGCTCGAAAGAATTTGCAATTGCGAGCAGCCACGATCGTGTTACAGCACAATAAACTTTTCTGATATTGCCATTGAGGCAAAGGCTCCAAACAGTAGTTAAACATTGAGTGAACGATAAATGAACCTTTAACTGCTTACTTATTAATTTTTCAAACTTTTTGGATTACATTTCGTCTTGAACATAATTTGAATAAATAGGAAATTATCTTTAATAAATGTATCATCTAAATTTTATTGGGACATGATCTTGCTTAAATAAAAATAGTTTTGTCATCTAAACTATAAGAGAAATTGTTTATATCTCTTCACTATCCAGAAAAACGAAATACAAAAATGGAGACATGTCAAGAATGACAAAAATCACCGGGAAAGGCGATATTTCACAGTAAGAAATGAAATTCGACAGTCGTGTCGTGTGCAGAGAGGGGTGGGTCGATAGCTAGATAAAACGAGGCAGACAACCGAAGATGTATATATATACAATGGTGGAGTTTTCTACCGCGGGAGATGTGAAATTGGCGAAGCGTTTACTCCGTGAAACCGGTAGCGCGCGCGTCGGGTTGGCTTTACCTCCAATTGGTTCCCAGGACGTATAAACGGGCAAGTAGTCACGTGTATCTGTAGTGGTAACGGTACTGGCCGACCAGGCACACAGGTACACATAGCTACACGTATAAAGTCTACATTACTGCTCGAAGTAAAGCATGGCTAAAGCTACGCAAAAAGGGGGAGGGAGGTACAGCACTTTGGGAGGGCTATGGGTCTATTCCGTCACGGTCGTGGGTTTTACGGTTGCCATTTTACGGCTTCGGGTAGCCCCGTCACGAAATCGCTGGTATGCCGTCTGGCTACCGTCGCATCGAGTTGACTTCTGTCCCTTCCGAAGAGTACAGTAGCGATCGCACTTCAGAGAACACACGGAGGGAGGTTGGTCGAAGCAAAGAGTATAGAGAGTATAACCAACAGAGTACGTATGGATATGTGCTGGCCACCCCCTATCGCTTTATCGCCAGGAGAGAACATACGACGTACGCCCCAGCGACTTTTAAAGTCGCTCTTATCTCCCGGTGATATCCTGCATAAGCGATACAGCATAAACATTTTTTTCTCTTTCTTTTAGTTTAGTTTAGCTTCTGTAGTATCAAGCGCTATGTTATATGCAGAAAGCATCGTATGAGGGTGTGCGGATATGGGTGTTACTTCAGCAAGGCTGCATATGAAAAATATTTTATCACTGACGTAAGCTCCACGATGAGATACCGGGCGCACAACGCTGCATTGATATAGGATATCATGTGGAATTGTATACGATCGTCTCCGAGGCGAATATCAACGAATACTGTGGATAACGCGATGTTATAAATTCTTATTGAATTAATCAGATATTTAGTTTTGCCAATGTCGTATTTAATCGTCTTTCTCAGACTGTCATAAGAATATTTATTAATTATGTAAGAGTTATGGAAATAATTGAATGTTTCGATTAAAAAATCTTCACTCTCAATTCAGTAGACAATTTTATTTGTCGTAAAAGAAAAAAATCCCGGAGTGGGACGTCAACAGGCGACCCCGGGAGTCGCAAAGAAAAGGAGGCAAATTAGAGTGGTGCTGGAACGTCCTTGGTCTTGCGACGGCTCCGCTAATTTCGTGAAACAGCCACTTACTTTGCGGATAATAGGGGACCGGAAGTGGCTGCGAGCGGTCACGTGAGCCGCGAGATCCCTCAGAGCTACCCTCGCAGTTCTCACACCATATCACTTTTCCCGTACCCCTCGAGTATTATTTTTTCCTTCCTTCCTCTCTTTCCTCCTTTTACCACCCCAAGTTTACGTGCCACTGCACGCAGTTCTTTCTCTCGTCGCCCAACTAACCGCGATAAATTCCGGAGCACGTCACCCCCCGTACCAACTCTACCAACCCCCGCCCTCAGAACCGAACCAGGCCATACGATTTGCGTAAACGTGCGCACACACCCTGTACTTTACGGCTGTCTCTGCGTCTTTTCTGTTCAAAAAGAATGAACGCTCGCGACTCTATGAAGCGGGCGCGTACCTGTTCTTCTTTAATACCTTTCTCCGCGCTTCACCCTCAGCCACGTCCCGTCAGGGGATGATTTATGAGACTTTAACTCACTGGCTACTTTTACCGAGATGGAGAGCGTTATTTATTTAGTTTCTCTCCCGTTTCGCTTTACAACATTACTACGTTTCTCGAGCGAGAGTTTTTTTCTTTTGTTCTTTTGGAGATGAAAGGGCTACGGCCGTTGCAAGGACCGAATGCCCGGAGATCGTTATCACTATTTTTTTTTGTAGCTGGTGCATTAGAGGCTTCACGCTTGATTTCGAAATGGTGTTGTCGGATGGTAAAGGCAAAGGCTGTTCTCGAAAACGACTGGGCACAAACATATAGCTGGTGTACCTACATAGGAACGACCGGTGTACCATATATGAGCTATAGTAATAGTTAATGGCGTATACAAAGCATATTCTCTGCAGCGGTAACTCCCAAAAGTTGTATTTTCGTTCCCGGTTTTTCACTATAATTAAACACACTCGGGGTTTGCTGTATTCTTTTTTCCTCTTCCTCTCTCTCTCTCTCTCTCTCTCTCTCTCTCTCTCTCTCTCTCTCTCTCTCTCTCTCTCTCTCTCTCTCTCTCTCTGCGCACTCTTCGTTCGTACAATTAATAAACTAGCTTAATGCCACAGTGATTGACAGTTAAGCTTGAGATTTTCAAGTTAATGGATATTTGCAGAAAGTAAACGAATTATTGATATGTAGCTTAAAATTTTGCGTTTCGAACTGTGCATTTGAATCAGAGACGGACATTTGCTTCCCTGAGCACTTTTCAAATATTCTGTTGACGATTTCGATGCAGATGACCCAATTTAAACATTACGTTCTATATCTATATAACAACCATCTCTGTCAACAACGCCGGGGTATGTTTAACTTTGTGATTAAATTCCTAAATTTGTGATTCAATTGATAATCTAATTAAAATTAAATATTTTATTGCAATTTAAATAGACAATTTTATGAAAAAAATTGTCAATATACTCGAAAGAAAAAATTATTTTGAGGTAAAGCCCCATATTATTCTCGCGCATCGCCATTCCTTTTATTTGAACATTTGAACTTTATTTGAAAGAGCTCGTACTGTTGAATTTTATCCAAAGAGTAAACCAATGACCCCATTTGAAGATATTTTTTTTCAAATTCTTTTTCCGTTCAATATGCTTGACAAGCCACCCAACGCTGCTAGTGACTGTACCATCGCTCGTTCACAGCACTCGGTAGAAGAGTCAAACAAAATGATACGAAATGAGAGAACCGAGAGAGTTCCGTAGCCTCGCTATATTATACCATGTCGAGTATATACAATCCACAGTAGAGGAGAAACGAAAAGCGTGTATAAATGCGGTACTCTCGGTTCCTGGCTATCGGTTGCCCAGAGGGCTGTTGGTCATACGTCACAGTGATGAAAAAAAATGACGCGAACCAACCAGGCTTCGAGACGAAAGTGGGTTAAAGCCTCGGCAATTTTGCACGCGTCATGGTTAACTCGGTTTACCGTACATATCCTCCATATTCCCTACGTTTGTTTTGTTTTCACTATTTTCCTCTCTATGGCTGCTGTCAGCCCGTCAGTTTATGGTCCCGTTTCTACCTTTGCACCGTATACTCGTGTATTATATGCGATGTGTCTGATGTATGTAAGTGTTTGTGTATTTCTTGTTTCCGGTCGTAAATAAAAATTACCTACCTCCCCTTCGCCCTCGCAATCACAGTTGAGCCTGCCGAAGTGATCACAGGTGCAGGGCGCCGAGTCGCACACATTAGTCGATTGGCTGTTGGTACTCGCGAGTCCGTATCTCGGCAATCCGCTCCAGAAAAGCCCTAGAATCGCGCTACCCAGCACGAGCCTCCGCGCTGCTCCCATTTTAGCAACACCCTCTGCGACTATTTCACTCTCTCTGTGTTTACTCTTCTCCTTTGCCTTTAGAATTTTATCTGTACACCTGTACAGCTTTGCGATGAAGGAGCTCTTGATTCCGCGGAAGAACTCGCTCGATGCCGTATACTCGGCATTTTCCGATCAATTTATCAGGTTTTCCTATTTCTGTTTACTTTTTTTCATCTGTGGTCTTCCTGGATTAAAATCCCTGAAGCCTGGACAAGGCTACGTTATCATCTCTGTCATATTCTTTCTTTTCTTTGCTACTTTTTTTTATCAATCAGCTTCTATGATTTTTTTTAAGATTATCATCGTATAACTTTTTGCCTCTGCTTTGTGGCTTTGTCTGTCAGGCTCGAGATCCTCGTTCATCACGAATTTTCAACAGGCAGTTTACTCGGTTTATACTCCTGTGTGCTGCAATGAGAAATATTACAGTAGATTAGCTAGGGTGAAATACTACCTCGACGATGACGATGGAACGTCCTTCGATTTAACTTCATTTTGTATTCGAACTGCGTTTATCATCGTTTCCCTCATCCACATCACGTACCAACTTATACAGCGCATATAGAGCGATATAGTTGAAACGTACATTCGTGCGAATGAATTCTAGAATCGTCACCGTCGCGAAAACTCGCTCTTGCACTTTGGCCACTCGTAACCAGAAATAGGTTGCGGTCACGAAAGTTATATTTCAATGGAGTTGGGTTTTTCGCGTGGCTCCACTCGGGACGCGAGATGGTCTAGCGTACTCTGGATGACGAGGGTGGATCGACTCTAGAGTTCACAACGATAATTGTCGCAAAAAAGTTTTTTAATGTCATAATATTATTTTTATAAATTTTGGCGTAACAAACTTTTTTATACGTTTTTTAAAAATAATCTAACTCAACGTATTGCGAATATTAAAAATATATTTTTATTCAATTTTGAAACAACGAGGCTTCTATTCTTTCATCGGATTACTTTTGTTCGTCGAGCTTGGCATAACTCGAGTTTGGTTTGTCGGTATCGATAGCGATACCCTTTTATTTTATTTTTCGTACCAAACAGCAGTTAAATAACGTTACTTGACCAGATTCTGTGATATTTGTACCTAAGCTTATTCGATTTTCATTGTTTAAATCGGTAGGAATTACTGATAACAAAAGATTCCCGAGTTTGAATCAAATTCAGTCCCGAGATTCTCGAATTTTCCAACTGGAAATTTTGTTTCGCTAAATTTTATTTTTTAAGTTTTTTTTTTTCTCCTTTCCTGGGTGGGTTAAAGATTTTCCAAAGTTATAAGCGCGAGGTGAGTCAAGATTTCCAAGATGAAGCGAACAAACTGATAGGACACACGGCCGTAGGGCTTCACAATGGAAAATGGTTTTCGCGCAGTGCGGCTGTTGAGTATAGAGGGCGAAGTTCATGGCTCACGGAGCAATCGAAACTTGGTAGCTCGTTCGCTGAATGTGCAGAGTCTAATTATTGAAATTTCCTTTCTTCTACCTATATACCAATTCGTTGGCACGCGGTGAAAACTTCCTCATTCTCAGCTAAGGCAAAAGGACGAGGAGAGCTGAGTGGAGACGAGGCAGAGTCGCACGCGCCTGCCTCTTTTAAACATTACGTAACTCTTTTCATCTATTGCCGTAGCAACTCGCCCTAGAAACTTTCTCTCCCTTGCTACTTTGCCATCTTTAATTAATAAAACCATCGATTCGAAAATGATTACGTCAATACTTTACTCCAAACAAACTTGTGCGGAGCATGGAGAAACTTTTTATGTAAAATTTTGCCTTCACAATATTTTTCTACATGAAAAATCATTACTACTTAACAATATTTCGAATCATCGTCAATAAATATTCACAAAGTTCATCCTTTAAAAGAGCAAAAATCATTATTTTTTCATCGTTGCTGTGACTCTACTAAGGCTTTGTCAAGGCGGCAAACTCAATTGTCCTTTTGCTTTATCGTCTGAATCTTTGTTTTGTTTGGTTCATTTTTTTTCTGAGGCTCACATACGTCCCTCACGAAGCTTAGAAAGCTTTCATGGATGAAGAGCGAGTGCTCGGGGAGAGAAGAAGAGAAACAGAGTTTTTTTCATGATTAACGAGAAGCAGCGAGCCACCGAGCTTTTTACTATGGAAGAATATCAAGACAGGCTATGTTGTGTGAAAATAACAACGAAGCAGAGGCCGATGGTAAAGCGAAAGATCATGAGAAAGGTGCACGCGATACCCCACAGTGTTGTCGAGACCTCGTGCGTCGTAGCACAGAAACCGTTCGTACCATCGGCTTGCGGGAGGAAACATTAATTCTGGTTTTGCTTTATCGCCAAATTGCTTTATCGTCCTATACACCAATTTCTTTTCTCTCCACTGTCAGTACGCCCCGCCTCCTGTTTATGAATATAAGAAGCTCCCGGGCTTTCGTTAATTCGTCACGCCAGAATCTTATTCTTTTCCTTTATCTCAAATCTTATCCCAATCTCAAGGGGTTTTCACGCAGAATGAGCGAATGCTCGACGGCTGAGCGAAAGGGCGGGTTTTCGCTGAGGCACGAGAACTTGATTAACTTATAACTAACCCCGAGGTTCCTTTACCCGGCAGTTTTACTCGGCTTTTCTACTCTTGCTTTTCGTTTCCATTATGCACCCTCGATAATCGTGTAATTAAGAGAGACAGAGGTACGAAGTGATATCGTTCCACCCTCTCGGCAATACCAAAAATAAAGATTAAACGTTATCAACATCTCGTGTACTCGGAAAAAATATTTCGTAAGAAATAAAAATAACTGCTCATACGTAGACACCACCCGAATGAAAATCTTGTTAATAACTATTCGGAAGAAATATAATAATTATTAACTTTTCTAAAAACAACAATAATTTTTTTATTTCGTTGCAATCAACTCAAGTATTTCCCTGGATTAATTATTCGAACGATACTCTTAAAACAAGATGAAAATCCTTTTTCATACTCTCGCGTTATCCCCATCTCGGTACATATCGTAATCACAAAAAAATAAATAAATAAATGAGATAAAATAAATGAATAAAAGAACAAGCACGCGTCTGCAAAACCTTTGTTTGCCTACTCGCGTAACCACGGTATTATTATTCAAGCCGAGAGAATTTGTACCGTGACCGGGAAAGGGAAAAAAAGTAAAAAGTCAGTTACGTAGAAGAGTAATGAAAATTTGCGAAACCAGCGCAGCGTGTGGTACAACCTTCGCTGGGGGTCCCTGATCGTCGTTAAACTTGTTATCGTTACGTTTTCATTATCTCTCGTTGCCGAGTCACTACCATCACCGCTAGTACGCGGCATACTAATTGCCCTTGACGTTTTCTTTCATCGATTTAAACTCATTAACATAGTTAAGAAAAGGGAGAAGCTGTAGTTAAAAAAATGAAAATATTAATAAGACGATGTTGGTTAGTTTAATTACAGATGGAGAGCTTAGGGAATAGGGATATAGGGGAACGAGGTGTAAATGAGGAAATTATATAGGCGAATTATTCGAAATATGAATCGTCTCGTCTCGTTCGCTTTCCCTTCGAATTCGTTGTTGCACGCACAGTCTGCGATTAAACATTTTATCTAATTTACGTTTGTTTAATAGATATTCATATATTCAAATCGCAGCTACACCGGCGTCTCGATCTCGCTGCTCCTTTATTCCTTATCGTGTTCTACTCTTCTCCACGTCTTCGCGATAATTACACGTCGAATTTATCCTCAAGTTGTACACCACTAGCCCTATGTTGTACCAAGCGTAGGAGTAGAATCGCTTCCGATCACGTTATTCCATGCACACTATACCACCATTTTCTTTCGATATTACACAACGCTTGCCACGGAAGGATTTTACATATTTATTTTTATATTGTTAAGAAGGATCCGTATTGTTATGATTAAAAAATTCAGTTTGTTACATTACTAATATTCGATTATGGCTTGAGTTGAAAGTAAATAAAAAAATTGATGTGAAATGAATTGAAAAAAATCAGTAAGTTATAGCATCAATACATTTTTAACATTTCGAAAGATATATTCGAAAATCTATCCAAATCTACCCGGTAAGCTGATTATTGCAAATCTTTCAATCGTATATCTCAACTCTTGCTCGATAGATGTGCCATCGTTCCTTGCTACGACATGTACTTTGCATATTTCGTTGATATTCTCCGTGAACTTTTTTATATCTTCGAGTATACCAAAAATGAAGACATTTTTCTAAAGTTAGCATTCTTATACCCGGATATGATTTGCACATAATATTTATTATGAAATTGACAGGATTTAAAGGATCGCGATAATATCACCAAACTTCCAAAACCTTTTACTCCATTCGTATATATATATCTCTCTCTCTCTTATCTAGAGAACCTGCCAAAGAGTTTTCTATAACGGTTCCAAAGGTGAAAGGTATATTTGCAGAGCTGTGGTTATCCTCAGTAGCATAAGACCCTTGGTCGAGCCACGATCTCAGATAGTAGATAAGGACATGATCAAGGAGACTGCCGGTGCTCCAGTCATTGGAGGAAAAAAAAGCTTAGAGATTTTCTTCAAGGCTGCCTGTCGGTTTTTATACGAAAAATCAGTCAGGACGGTTTCGATGCCCCAAGAAGTTCTCTCTCTTTCTCTCCCTCTGCCTCGCTACTTCCGCATTTCAGGATAATCGAAGTACCGCGCTTACAACTCGCACGAAGACGAAGTGTAAGATTGGATCTTTGCTGGCAGCTCGTAAGGATCGTGGAGAGCCTCGCGGGCGCGTCCACCACAGAAGTGAGATGGAATAGAGAGAGAACCGATAAGCTCGGCATTACCCCTCCACTTCCGACTAATCTCGCTCGATTTTCATCCTAGATCTCACTCTCGCACCGTCTGAGCTCGTCCCTTATCCTTGCAGCGTTCGCGATTATCGTTCCGGTTCGAACTCGACATTCACCTCGCTCCACCTCCTTCGCGATAGACATCATCCAACGGAATACTATAATTATTTATCACGAGAGATATTTGCATACTTTTCATTATTTATTTTTTTTTATTCCATAAAAGAGGATGAACATTATTTTTCATTTAAAAATATCTCATTTTTTTCGTTTGTTTATCTCACAATTTATTCAATATCTATTATTTTATAAAATTTTATCGCTTATTCTCTCATTGCTACTAACCGCATGAAAGAGAAATAAACTTTTCCTTGTTTTATACACAGAAAAACATTTTAAGTATATTTTGGATGCATCTCAAATATTTTTTTCGGTCCCACTAATATCGTATTTATTCTTAAATATATGTGACTTAGAATTTTTCAGTCAAGTATATCTGATATATCTTCCATATACTTTATTTCCGTGGGGGTAAATTGTACATTTTTTCATTGCTGGCCAAGCAAACGTGATCGAAGCATTTTTAGAAAACTTAAAACTCTTCGAATTTTATTAAACAAGATACAAAAGTAAAAACAAACATTTCAAGAAAAACTATCGATTGATAAAACAGAGCATTACGCGTTGTTACTAATATCGGAAAATTTATCCACGGGTCTGACTACGGCGGAAACTCGTGTCTGTTGATGATCTATATATGACAGAAAAATTCTCGGTTCGATTCCTCCTAATCGCATAAATTCACTGAATTTTATACAAAAACGTACAATTGCCGAACGTTCCGGTAGGTAAATATCGACCTAGGCGCGTGCTACGTTGGGAGATAGCTGCGCGAGTGCTGCCTTGAGTGGTGTAACGATAACGGGAATGGAAATAAAAATAAAACAAAAAAATTAATAAAATAGACGAAATCGAGTTTGCGAATCGTGTGACAGCTGCTACGCGGATAGTAGCGTGGGAGCGGCTCTTCCGCTCGGTGCGCTTTAATTTTCCTCTGTGCTTTACAAAGTTTCATTTATAAAATTACTCGCATCGCACACGGGTTGCTTTGTCTCTGCAGATGAAATTGTCAACCCTCTAACTATCTTTATATTTGCAATCTATTTCGCCAACATGGGCACATACGTCGTATCGTGCATGTGTTTCATTTAGTGCATTTAGCTGCCGGCGGAGTATTATAATGCTGTGGCTTGCGCGAGATGTTTCATTAAAATTTCATTAAGGTCTCGTCATGCGTGTTTCGATTTTAACTGATTAAATATTCGTCGACAGCTCGTTGTAAACACTACCCGGACTAAGCGATCCGATGTATTTCGTTTTATACACTTATTTATTTAATTCTTTTTTACGGATACCAATTTTCTCAAAGTATTCGCACTCCCCGCAGTATCCGACTGTCCTCGGTATGTACCGTGTACTGTATATCTCACGAGGTGTATATCAGTACGTGTACACGTTCACGAGAAGCGATAACGGATAAGATACTTTTTCGTCGTTGCGTACACGAGAAAAGTGTACATCTACGCACGTTAATATAGGCTTTACTCGCTTCTTCTGTAGGGATACTATCACCGATAAAGATGTATGCGACATAGTTTATATCGATGAGTGACTTAAGCCATCGTAGCTTTCCGAGACAATGTGTCACGACATACTCTTCACAGCTATGTATAATCTTAAAACAGGGGCAGGAAGATAACAGTTGTATTTCGTTCTATTGTTAGTTAGGAAGTTGAACGATTATTCAAAATAGTTTTATTTTATATTTTCAATAATACCAGTTTTTTTCTCGTTAATTTGCGATTTAAAAAATATTTTATTCCTCATCAACGTACAGTACAGTTTGATTTTATCGACTTTTGTTTCATATGCGTTGTTTTTTTTTTTTTTTCTTTTTTCAATAGAATATCGAGGTTCTGACAGAACGAGAGTAGATCAATTTGTGATGAGGAGAATTTGAATTTTGATAATATCGTTTCAAGTCCATGTTTCAAGTATTATCTCGAATTTTGTATGTAAAGGGATGAGAATGAAAACTCATCTGCGAAATATAATTTAATCCCATGACATTCGATAGCGAGCAGAATTAATGTTACAAGATTCAGATATTTGTAGAATCCCGTAATGGTGTCGAATAATTAATTAGAGCTTGGTTATAGGATAAATTTTTATGTTCTCTGTACGAGACATTATACTTGATATTTCCTGTCGGTCCACAAATACTTGGACTCCCTGACCTAAAATCTCAACCAGTACGTAGGAAACTTTCATACATTGATAACAAGGAGGATATCGAGTGTCTATGCCCGACAGCAACGATAATAATGTATATTCAATAGAAAGATAAAACCTTTTATCTTTTATTATTCATTTAAAAACAAAAAGCCTGGTCTGACCATTATTTCGAAGAATTATTGAATCCACAAATAAGACGAAGAGCGAGAGGCCAAGGCCACGAGTCTCACACGACGAAGATCATCGTGTGCTTTTCCTGGCGTGCGGCGAGAGCGCATTCCATACTATCACCGAATCACTTAACCGGCAACAGAGGCAGATGCTTATTCTCTCCCGGTCGGCGGCAGTTAGCCTCGTACCAAGAGCTATAAACTCTTCCTCGTCTCGTCATTACTTGTAAAATAACTTTCTCCCACTACCGTTTACCCGTGTACATTTCCGCACTCTTGTAATTCGCTCAATAATTACATTTTTTTTGTTTATATACAATCGTAAAGTGATTATTTATAAATCCAATGAATATTATCACACGCGATGTTTAAATTCGTGTTTCGACAAACAATGTTTTTTTTTTGTTTGTTTTATCGCTGAAATAATCGAGAGACAAAACAACGATGTCGAAACAGATAATTGATTAACGTTGTGAAACTGTCAACGTGATAACCGTTTATTAAGATCAAGTTTATAATCAATTACGATCTCTCCGAGGAAACTCTTGATATTTTTTTCGTTTCCTCAACAATCGTATTCTCTATAATTTTTTTTCATTTCTTTTGTTCTTCTTAATAAAATTGTTCATTACCTCCGAATGGTAGTACCCCGCGTTATCCCGTATCGTACGTCGGCTCGTACGTCGACGACGCGCGGTCAGAGACTGGCGGCCTTTCGAATTCGCGGCGGGTTTGCACCTCGCCGACTGTTATCGCGCGGCACGACACGAGAGCCGCCAGCCTGGCTTCCCTCTCTACTCTTCTGCTTTCGCGTGTAGCCAGTCGAGCTCTGTTCACTCTGCTCTCGCGCGTACATATCCCCCACCACAGCATCTTCGCACACCTCCACCAACCCTCGGTCCCTCATGCGTCTCTCCAAAGTGCTTCCTGGACCCCTCGAGGCTCTTTTACTCCCGCACACGGAGCAGAGAACTCGAACAACTCCTAGAGCGAAATACCTACGTTACGTTGCTTACGCATAAATATTTTACAGACAGAGCAATAATGCACAAAGCGGTGCTTGTAGCGTAGTACGAGCTTCGAGCTAATTTATAGCCATTGACTCGTCCTAAACTTGTATCGTTCGATATATCAAAATTATTAAACATATACATTTATTTTTCTTAATATTGTTATAGAATCAGATAAAAGTAGATGAATTTTTACTGCGCTGATGACGACGAATACACAAGTGGTACCAATCTGCTTTGAATTGTTCGCTAGTATAAAAACCAAGTCATTAAAGTTTCTTTTGTATTTGTAGCGACTTTGAAACAGTTTTTGCAGGGTTTATTGTCCACGTCGTCGGACTATGCATCAGTTAATTCGACTGATAATAAATGCTTTGGTTTTTTTTTTTTTTTTTTGTAAAAACAATTACAACACGACGGTAACATTATCGATTCTTGGTATGCGTATCGAAGTTTCTTTGAGTGTTGGTCTCAAAAGAAAAGATTGCATATTTAAAATGAAATATCCAAGTTCTCTTTTATGTGTTGCAGGTATTTATTAATTCTATCTAAGAAAGGTACTTGAGTTTGCCGTTTTTTTTTTAAGTACGTAACTTGCTGTATTATTTTCTATACACAGCACACGGTCTTTTACTTTATATTTTCTGCCGTACGAGGTGCACGGTAACTGTGTCTGTAACTGTAATTTCAAAGATTGTGGGCCAAGTCAATACTCAACGAACGCTTTATAGCAATTCCCTATCGGTTGGGGCCACTGAGACACATAAAAGTGCAGTACGACCCTTTGTTCCATTAAAATTGTATTAAATTATAATAAATATAGTAAAGACAGTTGTAATTAACCACAATCGAGAGAAATAATAATTGACTGGTGCATTTATTGCCCGTAAAACATTTTAGTGCTCGCCCAATAAAAAATAATCAGACTCTACTGTAACAAACCGTTGAAAACTTAGTTTCATAAATATGTTTTTGATATAGATCGTTTTATACGTATATTAGAGTTTCGTCGAGCTCGGGCGTTGTCCGCCCTCGCAATCCGTCATTGATCCTTCTCAGTCCTGATCATTGACACGTCCCCTCCCCCGGACTCTATTATTAAATTCCGTGTCCCTAGGCGTGGCGAGGTTTCGAGGAGAAGTTAGAATAATCTGGGTCTGGAAGGTTCCAACAAGGACCTAGAATAATCCAGATCTGGAGGGGAGGTCCAAGGAAACATAATAATTCGTGTCTTGTTGTGTCACTTGACACGGTGACTGCGAGATACTTTGATAATACAGAGATAATTATATAATGTATTTCACTGACGATTTATATTAACATTTCAAATTTGTCAATTTTCTTACTTTATATCGTGATTATTTTGTCAACGAAGTCTAATTTCTATTAAAAGTGCAGGTTAGATTGGTTCGTACGTTGACTCTGATGTTTTTAAGATTTTCCGGTCGAAATGTTTACTTTAATATACTTTGTGATGAAAATACGATATCCTTTTAGTTGTTACTTATAATTTGTCATTGAGGTTTGTTAGTTAAAATAGTAGCGAGCGCTGGAATCATTGATTTTTGTGAAAACCCATTATAAACGATAAGTTCTGCTTAAATGTTCATTTACCTATTTAGTCAAATAATTTCCAGGAATTTTCAGATTGATATTTCATCTTGTGGAATGAACCTGAAATCTATCTCTGAGAAACCAATTTTTATCAGAGCTCTGTGACAGCGTACGAAAATTCGTCTAAGCAATAGGAAATTGCGTAAAGTAATCAACACCGCGAGATCCGAGATTCGTTTAAGACGTGATCGCCCTGCGTGATAATTTCTCTCGTATTGTTCACTCTGCGATGAAAAAAAACAAGTGCTTTGCTCTTGCAGGGTTTAACAATCTAACAAACGTATATTTGCACATGCGTCAGAGGTGAACAGCACTCTATCTCGTATTTTCGTCTTCCTGTGATTTAACGACATTATCCAATGGCAGTGGCCGGAGGCACAGATAAGAAGTTGGAGCTGTCGCGAGATTATAAGCTGCAGGGAAACCTATATTAATGTTATACGCCATCTGTGCGTGCTCTATAGTCTCTGCAGCTTTTCTCGTGAGAGTAGGAAGTCGAGAAGAAACCCAGAAGGTATACATACAGAGCTCGAATGCGTGTCTAACGTAAGAAGTCACGCACTTCTCGAAAGGGGGAACATTGGTAAAACAAAAACCGCGGGGCTCCTGTCTCGCTTGTGTATACACAACTATACTATACCATGCGGTGCTATAGCTCTACCTACCAAAAGATTATTTATGCGTACATAAATGTATATATATATTCGTATTGTAAGACTGCGTGCTCCCCGTAGCTCTGTTTCCCAGAATTACTTTTTTACAGTGATCGTATAAAAAGACAAACTTTTCGTAATAAAAGTTTGTAAATGTTTCTTGTATTTTTTATAATAATTTTCTTGTGTCTCAAGTCTGTTTGTTTGTTTTTTTCTGATAGACAATTCATCGTTTTCGAACCGTACAAGTTTTTTTTGTATACCTGATTGCCGTTAAAAGTTTTTCGGGGGAACAGCGATAAACGCTGAATGTCGACCCTCGAAATATAACGAATTTCCACATTTGACCGATAGATGTTTCTAATTCTGGGCAAAATCCTTTGTACGATGTTGCACCGATTGGTAATGACGAGACTGACCCGGAGTCGTGCTGCCTTTTCAGGTTCAAATAATCTCTGTTAGTCAATTAGTATTGGTAGTAACAGCTACCTTTTGACAGACCCAAAGATAGCCCAACGTCTTCAGTCTGTTCTCAATATTGTAATGCGTTACAGTCACGAGACCTACATGTGAATCAAGCAGCATGAGTCAAAAATATAAATATTTAAGAGAATAATACACAGACATAGCAATGAATAATCCGTCAGTGAATGATATTCGATCGGAAAACGAAAAAAAAATTTACGTTGAATATGTCACTACATCGAAGAGGGTCAATCCTAACCTTCATCGGAGTTATCGTTTTACTCCGGGTAACCTTCCATCTAAAAGCGATGCATATCAATACGAAACAGACGAAGAGTCTGAAATTTCCAACCTCGCAATTATTAGTTTTTCAGACGAATGAAATCTTTAACGTTAACCGAATATGAAGGAACGCGTTTTAAAGTTGAATAAATTTTCTTCCATCTTCACCTTCATTTAAGACGATGTGCTAAACGTTCCGGTAATTTTTTTATGCTCAACTGCGACCACCTATGGCCTTAACATCTCACTTGCACTCACGGTGGCTCAGTCGGTATAGCACATAATTTTAACCTGTTAACCGGGCGTCACTGACACGTCCTAGCTGCGTAATTAAAAAGGGAATTCCCCGGTTAACAAGTTAAATTCTACGTCCAGGTACGATTATTCCAATGTACGCTTACAATCCAACACTAGCGTAACACTGACCCAAGCACGAGACTTCTGCTGATATCCGGGTTTAGGCTAGTTATGGGCCAACGTTGGATTGCAACTGGTATCGCGGTGTCGATGCAAGATTCATCGTCAAGATTGTTGTGGTTAATATTCCGCATCAGTAACAACGTTGTACCAAACTTAGTAATGAGTCTTGGTAGGAGGTAGAAGCCTTGGTAGCTACGTCTGACCCACAGCAACGTAACAATTATAAAATCCCACTTGCTTCTATACGCTGCATACATAACATAATTTTTTGTGGTATATATATATATATATATATATATATTCACACACATGTTGAAAAAAGCTGGCGTGATGCGCGTTACTTAATAAGGATTATAGTGAAAAAAAAAAGCTTTTCTGACATGTAGCTTTTTAGCCAGTTGACTTACGCACTCTATGTATACTGTACAGTACGAGATCTCCATACTTTCGAGGACTAAACTGCTTTTCTCTAATGGCGAAGGATGCTTTTATCGTTTCGAAAACTACAGTAGTAGCAGTGCAGCGTTTTATTTTAATCCGTACTACTCCTGACTCTTGCTTTCCAGCACTCCTGTAAAATATAAATAGGAAGTCGGATAATATAATTTCGTGTACAGAGATCTGTTGTTCAACCATTTCCTTAATAAATTAATTTTTCAACAAATAAAATGCTGAAAGTGTATTTTTTGCATAAATATTAGACGAATAAAAAAAGTAGTTTCGATAACCATTTACAGCGTCTGCTGTGTCACAAATTAGCAACAGAACAACAAAATGAAAAAGTATTCCCAACTATTTTTGATTGATTAAAATAGTGCATAATACTATTCAAATTGGTTCCTGGAACCAATTACAAATCTGTCCTCATCATAACGTAGCGTGAGGTGATACAACTAACGTCAGAACTAATTGTGACAAACATTTGGATGTACCGGCACACTCTGAGTTAGTTATAATTATCAATCGTTTCATTCTCATAACTAACCGGTTCGTTCTTGCTAATAGTAACATTTTAACAAAGGCAAACGATGCTATTGCTCGATGCAAAAGGTGCACGTGAATAGTAATGCACGCTCGAAATAACGTGGGATTATCGTCGAACTTATTGAATATATGTTACGTAAATAGTGAAATACGTGAAATACGTGTTACGTGAATAGCGAATGAATAGTGAAATAGTCGATGATCTTCAATCATCGAAATGTCGCGCGATATATTTGGTAATCCCTGCCATTGTATATACATAACCTAATTTTACATTCAAGACCTCACTGAACGGTTTGGTTGTATCAACCGACCGAAGATCTGAGATTGCAATCTCAGTTTGATACTGTAGTTAGTTCCTGTAGTCAACTTTTTCGGTTAGTTGTCGTAACCCATTTATTAGTTTTTCCAACTACTTTTTTCTTTCCGTGTGCATGTATTCGTGTCTACATATAAACTCGAAACAACAGTTAAACTGTCGGCAGGGTTGCGGGAAAATCTCTTTGGACAGGAATGCATTAATTAACCCGTGATTAATCGTTCGAGGTGACCGATAAAAAGCGCCCTTCGTCGGGCGAAAACCACTAGGACGTCAACCAGCGGCACGGCACCCTTATACGTCCATCAACGTTTTACTTTCACTCCTTTTTACCCCTTGTACTTTGTATACAATCGCTTCTCACACTTTCTGCCTAGTTATTATTCAACGCTGATACTATACTTATAACAAATTTTCTATATCGTTCACCCTGTGCATTCTCGTTCAACTTGCTTTTATTTTTTGATAAACTGTATCGAACTGTTGACTAACACCTGACAGACTGAAGTAAAATAGATTGAAAATATAAAATGTGCGGAGATAGACGGATGGAAGGCGCGGAAGCTGCCATTATTTCCAAATCTCATACCAGTCATTATTCTGAAATACAGGACGACAACTTTCCGTCAACTCCATTTTTAATTAGAGATATTTAATAAATATGAAATATTCCTAACGATTTTTTTTGGCTAAAATAAAAATTAGATTTCCAAACGGGACCTCACATTTTTTTAGCTGCCGTTACATAAACGTAGATCAATTCGGTAAAAAAAAAACCTGAGCCACGTTTAAACCGCGTTCATGGAACAGGGCCTTGGCGAAGTCAATTTTATTTATTCATTTGCAATGTTGAATTTTGATTTGCATATTAGTTTAATTTTGAAATTTTATAATCCAACAATGTTTATCAAAATTGGAGTTAAAAGACTAGTTTTCAGGTAGAAAATACAAAAGTTAATGAATTTCGTGAAGGAGGCGAGTTGATAAACGCGTGAATTCGTATGTCGCGTGCAATTGCGGCAATTCTTCGTCTCCGTGTGGACGAGCGTGTCGAGTTTCGGACGATCGTGAGATGGCGAATGAATTCGCGGCACCGAGTCGAATCTCACGCGAGTAATCGCAGCGACGGTATACTTTCCGAGCCCGCAGGTGACTCTTTAGCGTTGCTCGAGGGTCGAAAAACGTTCGTGAAACGAGGGGGTTTATTTTGCGAACATCGTGACCGACGATTTCATCCGTGTTATCGACCGAACCAAGTATGGCGTTGACACTGCACCGTAATAATTACTATCGTCCCTCTGCAGTTGCAATAACCCGAAGCTTACGTTTAATCAGCCAAAATAATTGACCAAAAATTACAAACAGCTAAAAAAAATTTAATTAATTTGGTAAATTCAACTATGCGAAGTAATTGTAATTTATTTTAAAACCATTGCAATTACTTGGAGAAAAACGAAAAAAAAACACTGAATTTTTTTACATTGAACTTGACTGAATGCGTAATCAAGAGTAAATTTCCGATTGGATAGAGTTTTAAAGAGTGTTAATGTCGAAACGGAAATAATTATTATAGTTCAGGAACCGCCCGAAGATGTGATAAAATTGATTTCCTGATTTATTGATAAGTCAGTCAGCTCTTGCGGATTCAATTGGTCAAGAGAAGATTAAATTAATTTCCGTTTGCTCAGTTCACCGAATTGCAATGGATTCTTATCAATAAAATCGTCGTAGGAGGATGGGACACACAGATCAACAAGTGCTGCAGGTTGTGCGGATCTCTCGTTGAGAGAGGCTGGAAGAAGTGAAAGTAAAAAGGTTGAATGAATGAAAAATGGGAGAATCGAGAATGACGAACTGCCGGTCGAGTTGGCAACGTTTCAGGATTCTGAGGGACCCAGAAACCACACCACGAGCTTAGTATACATAGATACAGCTATATACAATGTCTAACTATGGGGAGTCACAGGTTGAGGGGGTGCGAGGAAGTAGCTGATGGAAGTAAAAAAGTGAAAAAGCGAGGTAGAAGGGCGAGGGCCAAGAATTTTGCGTGTTACGAGGCCAGGAGAAGAGCTCGAGATAACTTTGTGTCGGTCGTAGCGGTGGTAGAGTGCACGAAGAGGACTCGCCGAGCGACTCTCTCCACGGTGCACCGTATCCCGCGAACCTTAATTAATCACAGGTCTCGTTACGCATTCCCCTGCTTGCCTCGTGCCTTCGTCAACCGTTTGCCGGTTGCCTTCGCACGTCGGATAAAACAAGGGTTCTTGTACTACCTCCGTGGGGGTCCTTTGAACCGTTCGATAGTCGCGAGAAAAAAACCAAGTGTAAAGTCTGTATCGAGAACCAAGATTAATTATTCATTTCTTAGTATTTTTTTTCCAACCAATGCAGTAAAAAATCAAACAAAAAAGACTTGAGAGATTTTGAAGTTCAATTGAGCAATGAAAGACACTTTGTTAATGTTATTTCCTCCGAAGTTTTAATCAAAAAACTAAAATTAAGGTTTAACTTTTATGACTTGAAATTGGCTCCTGTTTCATCATTTCAACGTATCAATCTCATAAGCGAATAAAAGTTTGATTATTTTATGTCAATATACGATTTTCCTTGATATACAGTTCGCTAAGAGGTTGATCGGTAACGAGGTTTGACATCGCGACGCCGGAACTGACTCGATTTCTTATCCTTCGGTTCGGTCTCATCTATCCTCTCGCTCTTTCTTTCGCCTTCTTTCGAAGCTACGACCCCTTTCTCCATCGGTGCAAACTTGATCCGTCGAATAAGCTCGCCTGGGCAACGTACACTTCCCCACCGTGGAGAGTTGTATACGCTTGATATATATCCGTAGTTCTCTTTCTATATAGAGTGTATCGACGCTGAGAATATATACATACTCCATTCCGGAAGCGTGACCCGGCAGTATCCCTGGACTTGTATTTCCGGTATCGCTCAATCCTCTCAATCCTCTTTTCTTTTCATCTTTCCACCACCTTCCACTCACCCTCTCTCTCTCTCTCTCTCTGTACATTTCGACTGGCCCTCTTTCATTCTTTTTTGTGTCCTGTCGTATTACTCTTTGATACTCTCTGTATTTTCGTCGCAATTTCCCCTTTTCCGACTCAACGAACATAATGGTACTTCGACTTATCGTTGCGAAGTGACTCACCACCTTGCACGCCGTATAATAGATAAAGTGTCGCTCTGGTAAAAAAAAATGCATCTGTCGATTAAGTATTCGATCCAAGAATAATTTTTCGCAAAGATTCTCCGAATTTGGCATTATTCGAGTATAAGGGACATTGGACTGCGTTTCGCCGTAATCATTCGATTAAGATTCTCATTTTAATCTTTTTGAAATACTTAATGCTCTTTGAAATTTTCCCTATCGCAGTTGGAAATTTTGTGGATTACCTTGCGTCGCTTTAACCATCCTGAAAACCATATTAATCTTTTAGTTGGGCAGTAAGTTAAAGAATTAACCCTTTGAGTGTCGACGTAGCGATATCGACGTATATATTTATCGATATACATACGCGTCAATGGCCATATAATGTATTGATAAAGTTACGATAAAAATGTATGCAAACAATCTCGTAAAATGATAAATTTGATCAATTCGCAAATTTCATTGGACTCATCGGTTTCCCCGATCTGACGGTACAAGATAAATGAGGTTTTTCTGTTATCTTGGGAGATTCCACGCACGTGAGGAATCCCGATGCTTATACAGGGGTCGTAATCGACGTAGCCGATCTCGAATCGTCACTAGTTTCGATGATCGGTGTTGAATTTTCAAATATATTGATGAGAGAATTTGAGGTAGTTCGATGATAAAGGGCCAAAGTCAAAGCAATGATAGAATTGTTTAACACGATTATAAAAAATGGATAACTCGTCGCAATACTTTGTAACGACGTAGAAAGATCACTGGTAGCTGATTTTTGCGCCGTAAAATAATATTTGGCATGATATAGATTTAATTAAGGTGATGGTAGCGCGTTATTCGACTAGTTTTCAACTTCTACCAACCTCTGAGTTCATATTGATTTAATTATTGCGTTGTCATGACGATGTACCGAAGTACAGTAAATTCCTATTAATATTTTCGATTAAAAAAGTCGAATATGAAGTCTCAAAGTGTATTAAATTTTTTACATTAACATTTTCGTCTTGCACGAGATCAGAATAGCGACTCGGTATCGACGTACGCGTCGTGTAGTTTGTATGTGTAGATACAAGCTGACTGTCAGTGTAGTGGCGCTGTACACGGCGGCTCAGAATCAAGTCATACTTCATCTCCAGCTACACTGGCTTTCAAAGTATGTTTCTCATTTGAGCAAAAGCTACGCAGGCTTTCAGAATAAGTTTTATATTTTGTTTCCAGCTACGTTTGGTTTCAAAGCACATATTTTGCTTTGTCACAATGTATCCAGGCTTTCAAAGGATACCTTTTGCCTCGGAACGAACTACGCTGGCTTTCAAAACAAATTTAATATTCTACTCTAATTGATATCATACACGGAGAAAGGACTTCTTTGGGACAAACAAGCGCTTGGTCGAGTATGCGCCAGACGATTGATTGATTAGACCAATCAAGTTATCGGTTGATACAACCAAGTACTTGATTTTATCGCAGTATACTGGTGTGTGGTGAGCAATGTTGAAACTTTTAAATTAAATATCTTGATCACGGGATGACGAATTATCTTTTTTCTGGGCCAAATTCATTCAGGGGAATTCGAACTTTCGATATAAAAAATTTTTAAATATACTTCTTGCCACGTTCATTACCACTGAACTACCTTAAGGTTACCTTGCTAATGAGATATATTTGATTAATTCTACCGTACCGAGTTCTTCCCCTACTACGAGGCGCACCTCGTTCTTGATTGCATCTGCAATCGACTTACGCCCGTATTGCATTCCTATAGGGAATCACCAATCTCCGGAAAAATTATCTTCTGGTCCATGATGCGCTCATGAGCAGCCCTCGATGTTTTTGCCGCGTTTTGTATGCTAACGTTGGCTTGATGCGATTTTCCAGAATCCTTTGACAGTTTCAATTTAATTACTCGTCAATGATGCTAAGAACTTGAGTGACCTTGTGCATACAAATTATTATGAACTTGTTTCTATCATTGTCACGAGTGATTATACGCGTGATGGTTCACTTGAAATTCGCGTGCGACCATAAGTTCGCGTCTATAAAGCGTTATTTTCTAAACATTTATTTTTTCGATAACAGCACGAATGAATGATCTTCCTCAGCTTTTGTATAGAGGTTTCGGGGTTACTCCTAAACACACTATAAAACTTTCCAGGCACTGGCATCACTTTAAGACAACATAAGATCTTCCTTAAAGTAAATCGTTAATCACGATGACTTAGTCTTTGAATAGGACGTTAAATATGCGAAGCCTGCTTTTTTAGAAATTGACAAGAAAGTCTCGTAATCTTGGTAACGAGTATCCCGTTTCCGGTCTATGCCAACGAGGGTGGTGGACGATAGAAGGTGCAATACGCGCGAGGTCTCTCGTGTACAGCAGGAGAGTCATGAAGCTGCGGGCTGATTCAACTGCTGGTTAGCTCCGGCTGGCTTTCCTTTTACATTTAAGCCGGAACTCGCTCGTTCGTTCTCGCTCGGAATTGAAATACTGTACGTAAAGTAGTTGGGTGGTCGGTGGGCGAAGGTACCGGGTTTCAAGTGTGAGAGACGGCACAGAGTGAGATATAAAACACGAACGAGCTGCCGAGGGAGCGGAGTTCAGAGGAAGAAGAAAGTATGCAAGAGAAAACGTACGTGTATATATAACCAGAGCTCAGGGTATATAACACATTCACCAGGGTTCTACGGAGTAATTAAAACTCCGAAAGTCTCTAAGTCGCTCTGCGTAATTTGCAATCGCGTATGTGTTGTGTTGCATATAGAGTATGCACCAGGCCGACATGAACGAGAGGGAGAGAGAGAGAAGGAAAAGGAAAACAGAACACAGTGCAAACAGTGAAGAGAACGCGAAAGAAAAGGAGATTCGAAGAATGTAGGAAAATAAAAGAAGAAGAGTGTTCTTTGACGGCTGCATTCTATATCTGTAGGAGGTTTTGCACTCGAATTTTTTACTCCTTTCTCCATATTTCTCCTTCGTCTCAACCCTCCAGCCGCATTCTCTCTGACCGAGCGCACTCAATTTTTCTTTCCCTCTCTTTCACTCCCACCCCTTCGAAGAAACGGCACGAGATGGGGGTGCGTTGTTGTTGTTTATAAACTACCCTCTCACTTTCTCTCCTCGAGCATCCCTCGACTAGTCTCTATCCTCTTATTCTTTGCTCTTGTCTCTTTTTTTTTCTTTCACTCGCGTTATGCTCTTTCGTTCTCCACGCAGTGGTACTCTCCGTTCCAATGCATTTCTATCTGCGATGCTCTGCATCGTGTTTACTGCTATTCCTCGTCTACCCAAAGTTCATAGACTGTTTGATGTTTTAACGTTTCGAAGGCTCGAGTAGACCTAAATATGAGCAATAGAACGCAGGCTTTGGTCGTGTTCTTGACGAGGAAAAAAATGTTAAACGTGGCGAAGGAATAGCGAATAGACAGGGCAGAAGTTTTTTCTTTTTTTTTTTTTTTTTCAAATTTCCGAGGACGAAGCATTAAGGTATTCGAGGGGTAAGAGGAAAAACAGCTTTGATACTGGAAGCATACAACGTCATAGAGGTGTGGCATACCGTCATAGAGGTACATGCCAAAAAGTGAGTAAGAGAGGAGCGAAAGGAAATTGGAAGCCTGGTTACGAAATTGATTGGGTGAAGACGAGATAGAGGGTCGAAGCCGTATTTCTGTCGATGTGGACCGGTTGATTAGGAGCATGGGAGTCGAGGGGCGAGAGGGCGGGGGGCAGGGGAAGTTTGGCTGAACTATCGTAAACGAGAGATGCATCACACGGGTTCGTCGGTTTGCCGGACCGTAAAAAACAAAAGCAGAGACGAATGAAAAGAGCGTTCAATTTGTCGAACGTTGGTGTAGTGTGAGCGAGTGTCATGAGTGGGAGACGAACAAGGGTAGCTCTGCGAGCGAAGGTTCGAAATGTAGGTTCGAATCATTCCCGAGTTTTTTTTCTCAGGCAATGGAGAAAAGAAAAATCGAACCAAGAGAGAATGTAAATGTGCATTGCAGCTCGTAGCTTCATTCGAATTTCGTTGAGTTTTAGCATAACCGAATAAATTTGTATGCGACATAGTGGAAGGAGACTGTGGTTAAGGGGAGAATATCGTGATCGAAGATTGAATTACAGCGAGATAGCCAAGTATATTAATAAATAAAAAATAATAATGAAGTAAACTCGGAATTTATTATTGAGATGGAAGTGCTTTCCGAGATAATTTAGCTGGAAAAAAATCGAGTTGGATATGCTGGAAGGAAAAAGAGGCGAGAGGGAAAGGAAACCTCTGCTGCGATTACACAGCTCTTGCGTTGAGAACGAGCACGAGAGTCGTCGATGAGTCTGGACTAATTAAAGTTTGTTGCTGCGGGCTTTGCTCGCAATAAACGCGCCTAGGAAGGCTCCTGGTAACGGGACGAGGAGCGGGACAGTTTCGTCCCGTAATCCCGATGAGGGAGAGACAAGAGCGAGTGGGACAGGAGGCGGACGAAGGGTGAAGGGGAGAAGGAGGTGGAGGTTGAAAGCTGAGCTTCAGCAGCAGCAATAGCAGCGTTGATAGTTGAAAAGAGCTAGATAAAGGGGTGAAAATCAAAATATACTACGTGAAAACGGCACCAGGTGGTACATGCAGCTGCAGTTATATATAGTGTAGAGACGAGTGAAAACGAGCGGACGCGTTTACGGTTCGATTCGAATCGGCTCAAAGCCAACTTCTCTTTTCTTCGTCCTCTTCGCTCTTTCTCTCGCTCTTTTTCTCTCACATTCTCTTTCTCTCACATTCTCTTTATCGGTTTTTGCTTTTTTCATTCCACCACACACGCTTTTTTTATCACCGACACACGCTGCAGGTTATCGAATCCGACCGCACGGAACCCCGCAAATGAAAGAGCATCAAGCCCCACCCCTGGCTGAAAAAATTGTGCATTCTCTATAGGCGTTGCACGGTTGAGGACTCCCTCTCCTCTTTATTTCTACACCCTGACAATTTAAAACTAAACCCGGCTCTTCATAGACTTCTGCTGTCAAAAATGAGCGGTTGATAGAGGCAGAGAGTTGTGCAGATAGTATAACAAACGTGGTTGAAAACAGGAATTAACAAAAGTTTCCACTACCGTGAGTCCGTTCTTTCATAAAATATTTATAATTATTTCATCCATATCAATCATAAAATATAATTAAGTAATCCAATTTTTTCATATTTTATTTATAATACTCATTACATTAATAATTTTGTTGGAATTACGCTTTTCCATAATATTATTTCATTCTTTGGTAATCCGATTGAGTTCGTAAAGATAAATCGATTTAAAAAATATGGAATGAACAATAAGCGAATAACAAAGATATCATACTGGTTTGCGTCGCAAAAAGGCAAAGAATAAAAGCTCCCTTTGAAATATCAACCGCAAAAAGTAGTCACATTGCCGTCAAAGTGGTAACAGAAACGAAAGATTCGAAAAATTACGGTAGTGTAACAAATTGTATATCTGGGTCGTTAAAGAGTAGAATGCCGCGAGCACTTTTTTTTTTTTGTTGTAGATTCATGTTTAATTCCAGTAATAACCGGGACAATTAAATGTTCTCACGACAAACAAGTCGGCTCCGAGGTTACGATATCGTAAAGTAAAGAAGAAAAGATACGCATACGGGTGTGTACTCTTTTCTTGTATTTACCCGACGAACGTTTGCGAGAGTTACCAGCATAGGCGAGCGGTGTCTCGTTAAATACACTTCCGTTACTTTCCTTGCATTCTTCTTTTTCTATCTCATCGCTACCACATTCTATCCGTCGTGTTTTGCTGTCTTTATCCATCTTTATATATTCTACACGCGTAGATATCCATTTGGAAAATTGAATAGTTTTCTTCGGTACTGGTACTGCAGCTTAACTGCCGGAGCTTTACTCTTTCTGTACTCGATTCGCATTGCGGAAAACTCACCCACTTGTATTCTAAAGGCGCGCCTCCGAACATCCATTGTGCTGCACTCGTGCATTCCACTGAAGACTTGAAGTGCTTCGTATCATATTCTCCGTTATAACGGCCAGAGCCCACGGTTATAAATACAAGAGAACGAAAATAATTCTCAACATCGGTTGAGTGTCTTGTTAACTCGAGAATCATCTTGATTTCTGGGAATGCAATAAGCCTTTGATTACGAAGAAAAATATATTCATTCAAGAGTCAGTATACTTCGGTTCATAAATGTATGCGTTTATGTGAATTTTAATCGTCGAAATAACTGCAGTCGTCATTGCGAAGTGCATATTTCAATATCTCAAGTCAGCACCACGAATTTTTAAGCAAAAAAAAATGAATCAATTTCAATTTTAAAAAGCAACGGGCAGTTGAAACCCGATTTTTACTATTCCCAAATAAATCTGAATATATGGATCACGGATCTCCGTCATATAAACTGGATCTGATAAATATTTCTTCATCTTTTCACGAATTCTACCCTAAGTTTCGATATTTTCGTAAAAATGAAGCTGAGAAACTAGGAGCCAAGAATGAGGGCTCCCTCCGTGGAGAGATTCCAATATCATGTGCACGAAAAAGAACACAGAGCAAGAGAGAGAGAGAGAGAGAGAGAGAGAGAGAGAGAGAGAGAGAGAGAGAGAGAGAGAGAGAGAGAGAGAGAGAGAGAGAGAGAGAGAGGCAAGCGTGCGAGGACCATTAATGCTGTCTCGGCGGAAGGTGCAACCACCTCACGAACTAACACTGATCTCGTTTCGCCCCGATCCTCTTTGGCTATACAGAGAATTCTAAATTTTTCGACGAACATTTTTCTTGCTCTCTCTAAAGACGTTTCTCGTGTCCTCTTCTCTCGTTTGGATGCCCGTTCACCGTTTCTTCTAAGGGTATTTGGAACTGGTACAAGGATGTTAGTCTCCTTCCTCTTTTTTACATTCTCTTTTGCTTCGGGTACCGGTGGATAGCGTGTATAAGCGCCGGAGTTTATACATATATTCGTCGGTACTTCCGCTCGAGGGGGTGGATGATTATAATAGCAATGATAACAATGGTGAAAGGGGGCTCTTTCTCTCTTGGCTACGCGATAACGTCGTCAAGGGCTACGATAAAGCGACAAAGGGGGCTTCCTTTTCGTTGCAATTCGTTAATAATACTACCGGGCAAAAAGACAATGGCCCGAAGCAAGGGTTTCCAGTGTTCGTGGCCTTACGTTCTACTTCGAACGATGACTGCGAATGGATCTGTTACTAGATCGTGTAGTAATATACTTTGCAGAAGATTCAGATAATATCTTCAAAGTACACAAAGAAATTTGTATCAGGAGTACAAATTGAAAATGCGGGATTTTTTTCTATTTTTGAACGTTTATTCTGAAAAAATGGTAACAAATGAATTATTCAAAGTATTGTCCATCGCTAGCCACAACTTTTTCCCATCTTTCTGGCAATTTACGGATACCGTCGCGAAAAAATTCGGCCGGCTTGGCTGCTATCCAGTCATCGACCCATTTTTGGGCTTCTTCGTAAGAATGGAAGCGCTGGTCAGCTAGGCCATGTGTCATCGATCGGAAAAGGTGGTAATCGGAAGGAGCAATATCTGGGCTATACGGCGGGTGGGGTAAGACTTCCCATTTCAGCGTTTGTAGGTATGTTTTGACCGGCGCTGCAACATGTGGCCGAGCGTTGTCATGTTGCAAAATTACTTTGTCGTGTCTTTGCTCGTATTGTGGCCGTTTTTCTTTGAGTGCGCGGCTCAAACGCATCAATTGAGTTCGGTATAGTGCTCCTGTGATGGTTTCGTTCGATTTCAATAGCTCATAATACACCACACCCAGCTGGTCCCACCAAATACAGAGCATGAGCTTGGCGCCGTGAATATTTGGTTTGGCCGTCGATGATGATGCATGGCCGGGGTAACCATATGATTTTTTGCGCTTCGGGTTATCGTAATGGATCCACTTTTCATCACCAGTGACAATGCGATGCAAAAAACCCTTCCGTTTTTGCCGTTCGAGCAGCAGTTCGCATGCAAAAAAACGGCGCTCGACGTCTCTCGGCTTCAGCTCATACGGCACCCAATGTCCTTGCTTTTGGATCATACCGAGGGCTTTTATACGATGGGAAATGGCTTGTTGTGTCACTCCCAATGAATCTGCGAGCTCTTGTTGAGTTTGACACGAGTCTTCATTGAGTATTGCCTCCAATTCAGCATTCTCAAACTTTTTCACTTGGCCCGGCCGCTCTTTGTCCTCAACGTCAAAATCACCACTTCTAAACCGCACAAACCATCTCTCGCACGTTGAAACCGATGGAACATGACTCGGATAAGCCTCGGAGACCAATCGATGTGCTTCAGCAGCACTTTTCTTCAAATTAAAGAAGTAAATTAAAACTTCCCGCAAATGCTGTTTTGTTGGCACGAAACTCGGCATATTGAGAGCTCAAAAAAACTATGAATTTGACACTGCGACAAATTGACACATACTGAAAATTAAAGCTATAAGACGTAGCTTTGACATGAACATAGTCACAGTACTGCCTGATGCGTATAGCGTTAGTAACGCCATCTGTTATCAAACCCGCATTTTCAATTTGTACCCCTGATATATAATTACCATGTGATATTAGATAAAGCATCACGTAATTAAGGCAGATCGTGGCTGGTTAATATAATTTTTAACAAATTCCTCAATACGTTCATCAAACACACGGGGGTTTTTAAACTCTTTCGCGATCTCTGGAAAGTATATATAACCCCCTTCGCCCTTTCCCTCTGTATTTTATAATATTTCAAGTTTGAAGTTAGCAATTTGGATCCATCTCCTTTTTTGATATAAATAGAGATAACATATGAACACCAGTGCTTGTTAGGCGCTAATACCAAACACGGAAAAATAATCATCTTGCCGCCGATAATGCAGGAAAGCGGTCTGTTACAACATTTTCTGTGTGAATGAAAACATCGGAATATGTGTTGAATTGAAGTAATTAATTTCAGATAAATTATGAATATAAATGCACCTATTCACCATTTCAATAAATTATATGAAATAAATTAACAATTAAGATCACAAGAAATGTCCAAATTCTCTTACTCCTGAGCTGATTTGATCAAATTTACCTCTTACATCCGTAAAGCCTTGATCTTCTACACTTATACAGCTAGTTTTCCGCTATAACAGTCATTAGCATCGAGAACAGCAATGGAAAAGGTAGAAAAACAAACATTTATCTTAAATCTATGATCCCGGATAGCATATCGACAAGAGAAATAACCGCTGTTGTCCTCGATGTCACGCGATAGCCGCACATTTGCCGTTTGTTTGTGTACCAGAAAAATGCATCGGATATCGCGAAGCACGTATGCTCAGCTATAGATACAGAATTGATCCAGCGGTAGAAGCGTAGTTAATTCAGAATACAAACGGTCACGTTCATCAACATTTATTTTTTATATTCGTTTCGCTGTCGATCGCTTTCCCGGCGTGGTTGTCGTGTTTTTTTTTCTCGCAAACTATTTTCGTTGCGGACGATGATGCAGTGACGGTAGAGGAGTGGACACGGGTGGTACAGTCCAGCACGCTGTACAATCGGAGCGCGTTAGTCGTTCACACTCGAAACAGTCACGTCCAGCAGAATTCTCATTGTTATTGGGGCAGCGCGTTAACACACTGATGCAGCGGCAACAGCAGTTCGTTGATTGTCCATTAAGCGAATCGATTCTAACGAGTTGTTCTGTGGATGCAGAGATCTCTATATATTTTATTTTTTTGGCACACTCGTTTCGTTTAATTCTTTCTTCGTTCGTAACCCACGATCGTTATCGCTAGGCTTGGATGCCTCGCAGACTGTACACCCTCCGGACCAAATGAGAGTTATCGAATTTCCATATAAATTTAACGCTGATTGCTGCTCGTCGTATCGCGAAGAGACTGTCCCAGCTATCAAGTATAGTATCGACGACAGAGCGAGTCACGATCACGCGAGTCAGATCAGCGACACCGACAACCACGGGTCGTACGTCGTTAGCTTTACACCCCCTTTTCGATCGACATCTTTTTATCATCTTCCGGTGTCGTTAAGGGAACTTTGGTGATGTAGAAAAAAAATGAAGTAGATAGCGAGACTTGAAATATCTCGGGGGAGTTTTCAAATGTCCACGGGGAGAAAAACGAATAAGAATCTGACTCTACAAATGAGCGGGACGTACACGGAAATTGCCCAGGTTTTCAGTTTTTAGTCGTTAAATTCGACGATTCAGCGTTTTTTTTATGTACGCACTTATTCAAAAATGAAGAATATAATTTTTTAAAATGTTAGTACACACTCATAGTACTCGTCTGTACTGATAATTAAATTGTTTGAGATTGTTTAAATACACGGATAAGGAGAGTCAAATAAATATTAAGGGTACGAAACAATATTTATTTTCAAACTAATAGTATGATATTCAGTCACTATAATAAAGTTCAGATTTTATTGATTCACCTCCAAATCCGTTCTCCAAAATTATTAATACAATCGATTCCTCACTGTACGTCCAGTTCGTTCGAGCGGTCATTTTTTCATCGTGCCTTAAAAATAAAAATAAATTTCTAAATTTTAATTTGTCCTCAGACAAAGGATATCGCATATTATTCACATTCACACACTTAAAAAAAAATCATCATTCATTGCACGTGTACCTGAACGTTTACGGTGTCCGAAAAAAAAAAAAATCTTGATTAATCTTCATATAAAAAATCGCATAGATAAGGTAACTTTGCGGAGTTTCGACAATTTGCATGCAAAAAACGGAATGTGAATCTGGCCCTCGAAGTGCACTGCGAAAACTTTGTGAAATCTCGGTCAAACTTCGGACATAATCCACGAAAAATTATTCCATCGACATATCTGCTCAAGTGTGCAAGTGGCAGAATATGTACATGTATACATTATATATAGTGTCAGAATACATACATAGCATCAGAATATATATATATATATATATATATAATATCTACCTACGTTTCTCCAAGTACATAGTCCCTACAACATGCGGTGTACTCGGGTTGTGCAGAGGACAGCTGGAGGACGAAAAAAGCTCTCGATCGGAGATTCGATTCCCGCGGATCTATACCTTCCGGGTTTGTCGGTGGCAGGCGGCACCTCGAGCCTCTTCTGCTGCAGGGAATCGCTTACGATATTCTCGTGGAGAAAAGCAAACCAATTTTCTGTTTTTTTTTTGTCCGCCCGGAGCACGCAGCTTCCTCTTTATCGAAGTTAAGGGAAAACTTTGAAGGAGAAGGTTGGGAGGGAGAAGAAGGAGAAAGAGGGTGGCAGAGCGTCAGTCTGTATTCTTGGATAGCGAAGATTCCGTGTAAGTTCCGGCGCGACCGGCGATGCGACGAGGACGACGATCGAGTAACTAATAACGCCGGTCTCCGCGTGGCAAAACTTCTTTAAAACCCCATTCGTTCTCTCAGCTTCTTTTTTAACTTCCTCTTTTCTCCACCCCTCGTTGTTCCTCATTCCACCAGGAGTTCCTCTTTATTACAGTGTTCCTATCTTTTTTATTTTATTTAAATTTTTTATATCGTCCCCGGGCCCGTCACCCTGGCTAGAGCTCCTTCTCGTAGTTGCTGTAATTTTGGGCTCATCACGGAAGCGAGAAAGGTAAAATTATTATTACAAGCTTAGGTGCCTTGCGAAAGAACGTCCGACCGCGGTCCGGTACGCCCACTTTAAAGCGAACGCGACTTTTTGAAACCTCTCGCTGGACCCTCTTAACTCCCTTGGGATCGATACCTAGACTTCCGTTTTACAATTAAGCTCCGAAGGGGCGTGAACTTCTCTCTCTATCCTCTTATATACAGTGTAGTACATACCGATTTTTATATAAAAAAAGATCCTGCCTGATTCGCCTATATTTTTTATCTATGCAATGCAGTGCAAGTAGATAGAATTCGCGAACGAATTGGCCGATGAAAATCGGCGATGTTTCGTCGATTTCCTATTCCTATAACAAGCACTCTGTAGTTCAATGTACTTTGGATGATCGAGCCATTTCCCCAGTGAATATATATGCTGCTGTATGCACGGAATTAAAATAGAAACATCGAGGTAACTCCTCCCCTTCCCTTCCGCCACACTCGATCATATTTCGAGTGGGCTCTGTTGGCATTCGATTCGATGAGATCATTCGGTCTATCCTCTACTGTTCACTATATATGAGCAGGACAACGATTTTAGCGATCTATCTCTGTATACAATAAACCGTTAACCAATCGTATGTGCTGCGGGTATCGTGAATATAATTTACTGGCTGGGGTTCAAGTATAGAGCGTCGATGGAAATTGACGTGACGAGGAGTCAAGCATCTGTGTATTCAAAGTTTGATTGGAATTATTTGATTCTTCGTGTCGGTACATCAGACGAATTGTACCAGCTAAATTGCATAGACAATTTTGTAATTCTTTTCTACGCTTGATACCAAAATGGAAATGGTGAAACATTGGAGTAAAATTCAATTTCCTTTCTCGTATGAAAAAAAATTACATTCCCGATTTAACTTATGCTTCAAAAGTTATTGTATTTTTTGTCATAGCAGACAGACAGTTGGAAACGAGCGACTACATTTTTTTGCATCAGAATATAAAAATCTGTATTTCTACCGGTGGTTCGTCTCATTCGATTTTTATCCACGCAACAATGCCTTTACATTTTTTTACATTTGTCGTATCGTGACGAGAAAGCAAAAAGGCAGACTTAACAAAATTCTACAATCGATAAATCCTCTTCGACATCTGGATATATCGTTGAATGATTAAACGCACGAATCCTCGCCTCGAGCCTTTCGTCCTTCTTCGTCTTTTTCGCTCTGCGTTCAGACAGGAAATAAAACCAAAGAGTGTAATATCCACTGTGTCATTGCTACTGTTGGCAACGAGATAGGAAGGTGGAGGGCCTATGCTGGCAATGGAGCATGCGAGGAAAATAACATTTCGAATTCGAGCGTTGAGATGAGCGGGGGCAAGAGTCTTTCTCGCGAGTCCTTTCTTCCCCTCCACGAGGGAAGCTAGTCAACCAAGGGTCTCGATAAAGAATCCATGTTGGCCGATCGGATCGTCGCGACGACGTATCCACGCGAGCGACTTGTGAACACCAGACATGGACCTGGTATACACACATGGGGCATTCCATGACGGATGAGTTCTAGAAAAAGTTACTTAATCTCGAAGCATAGAAAAAGAAATTTGATTTTAACAACAAATTTGTCAATATTCAAACTCCAATATTCGATTTTATATGTCAAAATTTAGTGGATGTAATTGAAAATTTAATTTTTAAATTCCTTTAATCTTCAAACCGTTTGAAATTTCACCATCTGGACATGGACATTACTAGTTTCTTGCAGAATATTCGGAATATATTTATAAGCTCGATGATTTGAAAATGAAAAGTTTTCCGTTACTGTGTTTCAAAAACTGAATAAAAATTATTGAAATAAATCTAATCGTCTATTTTCGTATCCGTACGTAATAAAAAGAAAACAGCTTTGTTGCATTCATATAATTTAATTATATTCAATCTTAAGAAATACTAATTTTTTTAATCTCTCATCGAATGCCCCATGCACAACATACACTTGTATATAGATATATGTATATCTATAGGGCAGGTCGGAAAGAGTGGCGCGCCCGGCCGGCGGATTATGCACCGCGATGCATAAAGTGCATGCGGAACGAGGTTCGCGCCTCGTCGCCCACGAATGCACGAAATTGCATTCTCGGGACGACGTGACACGGCTTACATGAGCGGGCGGGTACGCGAGTACGTATACACTCGAAGATACGTTCCGTTCTCTCAAGAGGGCCCTCTGCTGAATCTCCTCTGGAATACTTTGTGTCTTTTTCTCGAGTTCTTCGCATCTCAACACCAATGGAACCCTTCGTCCTTTTCTTTTTTCATTTTTTTGTTCTGTCGCCCTCTCTATCGTTGAGTCTTTATAGGTTAGCTGCTTTTTCGCGAGGTTGTCGAGCGACACGAACGTGTTACGGTATTTCACGGTTGTATCTCCACTTGATTGTGTATAGCTTACCAGGCGAAAGGGAAACGAGTAACACAGACCGTCCTTTCCCTTTGAAATGTATCATAAATTGCGTGTTCCGAACGACTCTCTTGTGGGACTAATTCCTGACTTTGCATTTATAATGTCTTCGCACCCAAGAAAAGATATCGGTATTACAAAAAAAAAAAAGCACTATTATTTTCATTCAATAGTTCAACTGTTGATTACTATGATTAATAAATTCGTAACCTTCTTTAATTTTTCTGTTACAGGTAAGTTCGCAAAATGATTTTTCTACTTTAACGATGTTATTGGAAACAACACGAGTGAGTACAATAATTAATTACTAACTATATTCTTAGATCTTGGAAGAGTGATTTTAAAATGTAACATTTCATCGAATTTATACCAAGGGTCATATTTAACTTGAAATGTTGCAATACTGAAACTGTTATTACGTGATCCGCGACTTTGAAAGCTTCCGGACATGAATTTTCATACAAATTGCACGAATAAAAGGTGTGCGCTTAAATCGGTGAAACCGTGAGAATCCTGTGAAGGTTTTTCCTATAATTAACTCGAGGAGAATCTCAGTAATTTACTTGTAGCTACAGAACTTCTGTATACTACGATTCTCACCGAGGAGCGTTATTCCCACAACTTTTCGTCACTTTACGAAACTCACTTCAAAGCGTCCATTTCTGAAGTGCACTAAAACTAGTGACCTAGTTTTCAACGAAATATTTATCTTCTCCAGTTTCGAGGAAGCTGCATCTGAGAAACAGGAGCGAGTGAAAGACTGGGTGACTGTCAGGTACGGAAGTAGTAGTAGTAGTAGTAGTAGTAGTAGTAGTAGTAGTAGTAGTAGTAGTAGCAGCATCAGGAATATACTCGAGTGAATGTACCGAATGCAGAGGAAAACGGTTCGCGGTGTGTGCTCGCGAAGCTTAACGCTAATGTGCTTTCCCAGGTGGCCCCGAAACCCTTCCCTCCACCCATCCTGACAGAGCTCTCTACCCTCGAAGCTTTCAGGCCTTCCTGTACTTGAATTCTCGGTGGTTGCCCCACGAGGACCCAGAGGGAGAGCCAGGCCAGCATATCTCTACACACATAGCTATAGATAGAACACGACGAGCGTAACCAGCGTCGAGTCAGGCGGCAGCCTGAGTATTGCATTAAATTTGCAACGTGCCCTACGGCGATAATGCTTCGTCGATAGACAACACAACGCCGAGGTAGGAATGTGTGCTGGGGCCCCTGTGACATGGCCTGGTTAACGTGAGAGTATGCGCAGATTGCCCCAAGACGGACACCAGGGATTCGTTACATAGCATATGGTTGCCTTACATACGGGGTAACGCGTATTACGCGTTTATTTTAGATGCAAATCACTAGATACGTATCGCGTGTTTATTTGATATGCAAATCGCTTCGGTTATTGGCCTTTGAAGCCTGTGGTTATTTTGTTCGTAGAAGCTAGGATATTGGCTATTTACTCTGGTAGGTAAACGAAAGTATATCGCGAGGAAACCTATTCTCGTTTAATAGCCTTTCAAAATCATCAATTTCACTTTTTGAAATAAATAAAGAAATAAATACAAATAAAACGCAATCGTATTCGTGGACCTTTCTGCGCTGGCTCTATTACAGTTGTCACAACTTGTTGTGGACAGAAATGGGAAAAATCTAATTTTCTCCCTTTTAAAAACTATGATTGCCTTCTGTGTGTTTGTCTATTATAAAATTGCAGTGTTGTAATTGCAATTGCAAGCTTGAGAGGAATGTAACTGGAATTTTTTATTGGAACAGAAAGTAACATAATATTTTTTTTTTTAACATTTACCCGTATAACAAATTTCGTATAAATGTTTTCCCTGTATGTAGATACATATTTCCACTTAAAATTATTTTCCATATGACCAAGCAATTCGCAATTGTAATAATAATTTTCTTGTTAGGTTAACGATGAAATTATCATTAGTATTACCAATAGTAATATCATTATCAATGGGACTGTTTACTTTCGATCGAGGTATGGATTGGCCAATCGTGGCTGACCGCAATAACTGTACCGCTGGTCCTATGGTGCGTATATTTGTGTTTCATAGGGTTGGACCATACGCGGCTTTCAAGCGATAGAGAGTGGGTGGTGATAGACCGCCCGGGGGATATCAACATATCGTTATATCGTTATAGTACGATGTTGGTTCAGCACCGTGATGTGCTTGGTCCACGTTGGGTACGCGGTATAACGGTAACCTGGATGTCGTGGCGAGCCACCCGTACCAGGTCCGCAACCCCGTACTCCTTGGGGATCGTGGGAGAGGGAGAAGGAAAGAGGTCTACCAGCGTTGCGGGTGCAGGTTCGCTTGTTACAGCTCTATCCAGAACGTACACAACCCGGCGAACAATGCGTGTATTGTAATTACGCACGTCGACATGGTCGGATGGAAGGTGGTCCAGGGAGGGAGGAAAGGCTAAAGGTCCCAAAGGTCTCAATCACCCTCCCTGGTACATCGTACCCGCGATGTAGCGTCACGTGCTTCACCCTTTTGAAAAGCGATTGAGATACGCGACGGCTCTGTAATCGTAAACGTACACCCCTATCGTCTCGTCGATCTGCATCCAGGCGCAACGAGATTTCCAATCATTTTGGGGCGTTATCCACCCGGGCCAGACGATTTCTGATGCCTTTTCAAGCCTCTACCTCCAGAAATTCCTTCTGATTACATAAAATTTACAATATATATAAATTTTTTAGTTATTGTACTCATCACGTTCAAAAGATCGTGTTTAATACAAGAACTTTGACAAAAAGTTCGTCTTCGACCTTTGTCGATAATACATCGTTATTCAGAGATGAACACTGAAAACGAGTGAACTAAGTTTCGCCCAAAGTCGTATGTGTATTTTCATATTAAACTTGAATAAAATAAAACGACAGAAATGACCCAATATTTATGAATCAATAAATCTTATATTAATTATGATACATTATCTATTGAATCATGAATTAATCATTAGTTTTATAGTTTTTTATTTTATATGTGTGTTTTTAAATGAATCTATCTGCTATTCAGAGGCTTCCTCTTCCGATCTCTTTTATAATCAAACTAAATTCTTGGTACAATTGGCAAGCCCTCAGCTTTCTATTTATATCGTTCGATAGATTCTGATAGTCACTTTAGAACGGCACTCATTGGAAAACAAATTTTCATTGCGATAATTTTAGCTGCTGTGTTATACCGCAACAACGTACCCAACTTCCACTTATCACATATATGTATACGAACGTTGTAGCGTGGAACTGGCGCCTCTTTAACCAGCCCATTTCGTACTTCCGGCGAGGTAACCCGCCTCTCTATAACTTTACCCAATTCTCTCGGCTCTTCATACAGCTCAAGACGTTGGAGCAGTAGCTCGGACCAGGAAGACGTTATACTCTACACTGTACTCCGATAGTATAGAATATATGCCAGGACGAAGAACTTTCTGAATTATCTTGTAACGCCTCAGACCATCCTCCCAATCCTCCTCGCTGTTCCTCTACGTGCAATTACCGATGCCGTAACCCCCGAAGCTTTGTGTTATTACCACCGAGAGTATAACACACGTATAGCTATGTGTATCAGTACATACACCGTGCACATTGCACACGTGCGCCTGTCTGTGTTTATATTCTGCTCAACTCTCTGTGTATGATATCTTTGTGTGTGCCACTGTATATGTACATTCGTGTACACTGTAACGGGGTTAGGTGTAAGCGGGTCGATAAAACGGAAGCGTAGTGTGAACGGAAGTATAGTGGCGACGATAGTTAACCAACTTGGGCCACGATACGAGACCTGTGTAGAATGACCGGAACGAGGATGAGAGTGAAGTAACGCGACTCGCCAACGATATGTCTACTTCTGGCACACCATTTTTCGAAATAGCCTCGCAACCAGTTTATATATCTCCTGATACACTTGGCCAAAATTGCTATGGTTCCTCGGACGAAGTACTTTTCTTTTTTTTTGTTTGTTTGTTTGGTCGGCTAGGTATCCCATGATGAACATTAATGGAGATGAGGGTTGACAGTTGGGAATGAAATTGGGATCATTGGCGAGGAAAATGTTATTCGGAAATATACTGACACAACAATTCTTTATACAAATATAATTAACGTATTAAAAAAAAAAATTAATTTTCTGATAAATGAAGTAATATTGATATTGCTTGTTTGTAGAATATATAAATGTCGCTAAAATGCGACTTTGTTAGTCAAGATGTGGGAGTTTTGATGCTGAAAACTTGTGGTAGACGAACGATTAATTTCATTGATAAATTTTCATCTTGTCAAACACATTAAGGTATGAAAGGTGATGATTGCTCGTTCCCTAAGGTGGTTGGAATATGTTGAACGTTCGTGGACATTGCCATCAGTGTATTGCATCTCTATACATGTATGTACAACGAGCGATATAATCTCTGTTTGTACGTGGCAAACATGTGATATATACAGTCTATGGTTTCAACGATGTAACGGCGTATGTTGGTAATTCGAAGTGATCCATAATTTCGAAATATGGGAACACGACGATCCCTCAAATGATTCATTAACGCGTTCGAAAATCAGTTTGAAGTGAATGTAAAATTGACAAGTATCTTTATATTCGCCGAAAATTTACTTTGATAGTAGAAAAATTTACTTTGACAATTTTTTGACAATCAATATTACTCAAAATAATGATTTACACCAATCTAGAAAGATACATTTTTTGAAATTGTAATATTACAAAAAAATTTTCTTCTTTGTATAAATCTTTTCAAGTGTTTTGTAAAAGTACCTTCCAGCGTCATGAAGTAGAAAAAGACGTTTGTTTAAAAATAGAGATTAGATCGAGGATTAGCTTGGAGAATTTGTAAACCGTTGTTCAATGGAGAATCGATAAAGGTTGTTTCTGCAGCCCTGGCAGGATTGGCACTCGGGTTTGACCGCTCGATGTTTGCTTCTGGACAGAAGCCACGCGATACAGTTCCTCTTGAAGCGAACAAGAAAAGGAAACCTAAAAGCAGTGGAAATCGTTGAGTAAGAAAGGCAAGAGGACTCCGCAGTGAGGCCTTGATCTCGGGTACACCGCATATTGACTTCCGGCGTGGAAAATTGTCGAAAGTCTTCTCTTCGTCTCTGTATATGTGGACTGTATACCGTATATCCTACTGCTATCTACTTCTCGCCTGGAAAGCACCCTTATCCGGGAAATGAGGCGTTTAATCTGCGAAGCGTTTGAAGTTTTCTTCGTTTCACCGGTTCTCCCGCGTTCATCTACTCGTAAATCCCTTGTGGCGATCGGTGAAGGGAAGTGAAATCGTCGGTGAGATTCGTTGGCGAGGGGAGATCGCGCCTCCAGGGCTGGCCTACCATGGCGTATATTGGTCTGGGATTAAACAATGGAGATTCACGATCTCTCTCTCTCTCGTACGCACACGCGCGCGCTCTCTGTGCAACCGTCCAGTTTTCGGCCTTTGAATAAATAGTGGTACCCACATCACTGAAACATTGCTAGTGACTCCAATATACGAAAATACTCCGCTAACCATTACTACCTTGATGAAATAGCTTGTATCGAAGTTGAGGAGCTTTAATTGCGGCTTCCAAAGGAGGATTATCCTCTTTCATAAGCATTTGGTAGTATCGCTTCGGGCTATAGAATTCGGTCTCAACAGAGTTCGCACAAGATCTAACATCCTCCTAATGCATCGTAGCCCTCCACTATCAGGCATCAAACGCTGTAGAATTCTCAAAGATAAATGCAATGGATGGTATGGTACGGTATGATATAGATAGATACCCGTGGATGGTATAGAAGCAACAATATTAGGTCGTTCCAGTAGGCGCTTACCACCCATCAATAATAGTTTGATAATACCAGATTACTTTGATGATATTAAAGTGTTCGAAAGTTTAATTATGATTATAATAGTTTTCATGAGTGATGAACGTACAAAAGTGAAAGAACTCGAACCTTTTCGACTGTAGGATAATAAAATCAGTAGAGAGTGCACACGTGTGCGAATCAGAGTTAGAATTGAAAATAGCTGGAAAGTGTCGAGGCGCTAAATGTTCCACAAGTACACGAAGACTTCGCTTCGTTCGGGCTTCTGCATTTTGCAGTGTCCACGGAATGGAAACGGCTTTTGAGTGGAGTTCATTGAGAGCGTCCAGTGGAATGAAAGCTCTGAGAAATAAAAAAAAGTAACGGAGGGAATGAACGGGCGAGTAAAAGAGCGGAAGGACGATAATGCTGACCCGAGTTCGCGTAAGAAACTCGACGTGAATTGCACACAGAGAGTTGAATAAAGACAAGGCGAATAAAGAGGAATAAACAGGAAGAGTGCGAATAAGTATGACGCGATGACAGAACGACTGTAGCGGCACGAGCCATTGTATGACTTTATGCACGTTTAGTCTTGAAGCACTGACGACGTACTCGTAATACTTAAATCCATAAGAGCTACATTACAGTCGTACTCCGTTGCTCATAACGAGCATGAAAAATGGAAAGCTACTGCCGCTCTCCTTCAACCAGTTCAAGAAAAGTGGAGTGCGGTCATAATATTCAATAATAAAACACGGTTTACATTGGCAACTATTTAATACACGAAGAGAAGGACGTAATAAAAATTACCATATAACCTGAGATAAACAGCTAACAGTCAGTTAGTAGTTATTATAATGGTATGACCTGTCAACAAGTGTGACATTTTCCAATATTTTTGATCATATTCGCAGAAACTGTTTCTATAAAACTGATTAGTTATTCTCAGATATATCGGTAATTTAAGTGGATACTTCTCTCTATGTACAGTCGACACGATAACGCAATTTACCTATCACTTCGCCGTGGTTATTAGTAAGACAATAAAAAATGTAGCAGTATTTGTCTCAGTGAATTACTTTTAATGGGGTTTAAAGGATATTCCAAAATCGGTAAACCCGATTAGAAGTTCTCGATATATTAAAGAAATATTCTCGGACGCGTCAAATTCGGGTTGGGTTGCCTACTGCGATAATGAAGGTACGCACGGGTTTTGGAATAATAGCGAACGGAAATTACATATTAATAAGCTGGAACTTATCGCCGCATTGATGGGCCTCAAATGCTTTGCAAAAAATTTGCGTAACTGCGAAGTGTTATTACGGATCGATAATACTACGGCTATCGCCTATATTAATCGTATGGGAGGTGTACAGTACGCGGGACTCCATAGGATAGCGAAAGATATTTGGCAATGGTGCGAACAGAGAAAAATTTGGATTTTTGCCGCATACATTGCGTCAAAAGAGAATGTACAAGCCGATAAGGAATCGAGAGTAAAGAACATAGATACAGAATGGGAACTGGCCAGTTCAGCGTTTGAAACTATCGTTTTGAAGTTCGGTCAACCAAATCTGGATTTATTCGCGTCTAGAATCAACGCAAAATGTAAAGCTTACTGTTCCTGGCACAGAGACCCCGACGCGTATGCTATTGATGCGTTCACGCTGGATTGGGGCATTGAATTCTTCTATGCGTTCCCGCCGTTTGCGCTAGTGCTAAAATTTCTGAGAAAAGTCATAGCGGATTGCGCTACTGGTATTGCGGTGGTTCCAAATCGGCCATCGCAACCATGGTATCCGATGTTTATGGATTTGTTAGTAGGACAACCTATCGTCTTCAGTCCCGCTAAATGGCTTTTACTGTCTCCTTGTAGGTCCCTTCGTCACCCACTGGAGAAATCACTGGGGATGATTGCCGGGAGATTGTCCGCGAAGCATATCGTAGGAAGATGCTGGCGGACTCAGTAATCGAAATATTGATGGCTTCTCTCGCTAATAGCACTTGGAAGCAATACATAGGGCCCATAAAGAAATGGTCGTTATTTTGTAAGGAGACAAAAACGGATATGTATGGAGCAGGAGCGAATCGTATTCTCGAATTTTTACAAAAGCGATTTGAAGTGGGAGCGTCTTATGGCACGTTAAACTCGATGCGATCGGCCATTTCTCTAATCTCGGGAAATGAAGCCACTAATGACCCTGTTATCAGTAGATTTTTTAAGGGCATTTTTCGGCTTAAACCAATTAAGCCTAAATATGACTTAACGTGGGATGTAAGTCCAGTTCTGGCGTTCATTTCGACTTTGTATCCTCTCGAATCGTTGAATCTTCAACAATTATCGGAAAGATTGGTTATATTATTAGCTTTGGGTACAGCGCATAGGGTACAAACTTTTTCGCTTATGAAACTCAGTAACATCTCTCGGTCAAGAGAGGGGTTCGAGGTAAAAATCTCAGACAATATAAAAACATCTCGGCCAGGGGCTTCACAGCCACTATTATTACTACCATATTTTCGCGAAAACCCTAAACTTTGCATTGCAAGTACATTAGACAAATATTTAGAGTTAACAAAAACAATTCGAGAAAATTGCAAAAATGTGCTCATCACATCGAGGAAACCGTATAAACCGGCGAGTACACAAACGATAAGTCGATGGATCAGGGCTATGTTGGCGAAAAGTGGCGTCGGCCCCGAGTTTACCGCGCATAGTACCAGACATGCATCTACGTCAGCTGCGTTGGCTAAGGGAATGAATATTAAAGCAATAAAAGATACCGCAGGGTGGTCTAAGGACTCACACGTGTTCGCTCGATATTATAATCGACCGATCAAGCCTAATAGAAAAGATTTCGCGTCGATTGTATTTAAAAAATCATAATTATTATAACTTTTGATTCCTTATTAATTAAGTCTATGTTGCATTGAGGTCCGTGATAAATAATAAAACATTGGTGCCTTGTATAATGGGTTGTGAATATCTCTGAACATCTACGATGTGATCTCGAGAACGAGACTCGTAATATAATTAATCGATCAAATGAACTTACCTAAGTGAAGTTCGATCGTAATTATATGTAGAGTCTCGTTCGAGATGATTACATCCCACCCTAGGAACGATAAAAATCGTTGCACTGTTCCCACCCTAGTTTAGTTTCGTATGCTACGGGTTATTATTATTTTTATTCTGCTTTAGGAGATACTTTAAACAATATGACTTGGTATAGAGGAAACAAACGCAGCGCCAGACTTCCGGGGCGGCTCTTGTTTTTGAATTAAGCTCTGAATTTTCGTGACACCAACGTGTGAAAGTAGACGGTACTACGATGTAATCATCTCGAACGAGACTCTACATATAATTACGATCGAACTTCACTTAGGTAAGTTCATTTGATCGATTAATTCAACGGCTTTCTTTCGTGTCCTCTTTAATTTTTTATGACTTTAAACTCAGAGTTGTAGAAAATATGGAATAAAATATTCATGAACTTTTCCTTCCATTGTAAAAAAATATTCCAAAGTAGAACCTTCCACATTATTTTATCATTTTTCTCAACCACATTACACAAAGCTTTCTTTATAAGAAAGCTAAAACTGGGCGACCTTCTTTTTTTGTAAAGAACACTGTGTGTACCGCAAATCAAATAAGTGAAGAAGCAATGTGTAAGATTACAATTTGTAACTTTTGTTAGAGTTTAAATTCAGCTTCTCAATTAAAATTTCACTGAACGACTGAGTATGTAACTTTCGCTGTCGAAAATTGGGTCAATACTCACCGAGAAATTATGTATTTCTTTATAAAAATTGTTGGGAATGCTAATATAGCCAGAGGTTTGAATCAAGATCCATCCATGAATGCAATGCTTGTAGTCGATGGAAACCACTTTAATGAAAGAACCATCCACTTTTTATCTTAAAAAAATGCTAACAGGCTGAGCTGTCGCTAAATGCTCTCGTCCAAACTGCTCCGTCCATTAACCGCAAATGACGTCAGCGTTATATACACCGTCTCAGAACAAGCATTATTATACACTGTATGTACATACAGTGTATACGAGTTCACGTACGCTTTTCCTCAAGTTCCCGTTACTCGTTTTCGCATCTCTTCCGCAGCCTCGGAGGCAATCGCGGCCACGCGACTAATTGATCATTTACCATCACCCAACTCCGCGTTGCGATAAACGCCCTGGCTAATATATTCATAGCATCTCTCAGGCTAAAAGATTTAAAAAAACGCGATCACTTTGCCGTTACAAGGCGCAGCCATAATTTGATAGGAAACAAGACGAAGGAAAAAATGGCATCGGGAAAGAAGTGCAAGTACAGCAAAAATTTTTGGATGAGTTTTTCAGGCATGGCAATAACGCCGGCCGCACGACCTTAATCTCTTGCTACTTTTAATGCGTATATCTGTATTTAAGCTTTCTCTCTCTCTCTCTCTATCTCATTTTTCTCTGTCGCACATCCATTACTTGTCGTCGGACGGGCGTCGCGCGCCTTCTCGCCAAGGTATTTCAGCCACGTTCGCTGCCGTGCTGCCGCAACGGGACCATTATCGCGTGATACATGCCACGCTCCTGAGTTTTCCGTCCGACGCTCCAAAAGTCGCTTACGGAGTGTGCGGTTCGCGACGCGTTCTCTACCTGTTACCCCATTATCGCTCATATTCTAGTATTCCACGTATATACCTCCTCGATTCTTCTTCGCTTCTCTCGACCTGTATTCCATCCTCCTATTCTACCTTGCACTATGCATTTTACGTCGTATTTTCGTGGACAAAACTGCCTCGTTGCAGAAGTTGCAGTGCATGGCTTAACTTGTACTCGGTGCGAAGGAGAGAACACAAGACCGGAAGTTTGGTCGTCTAGACGTAGTCCGAGGGGAGAGTGGGTACTCGTGATAGCCCCGAAAAACGTATATTGCAGCTCATTTAATCATATGCATGCTCCGCATTATGAAGCGTACCCGTAAAAATGATATCAAGTAAAAATATAAATAAAAATTACGTTTTATTGTTCTTAAGTAACCACGCAATGATAATTTCAAACGTACCTTGTATCAAATGAATTTACATCGTAAAAGCAACATTTTTTATTTCAATAATTTGTGCTTTGCATTGTAAAAAACTATATCGCAAATTCGATATTCTTGTAAAAAAAAAAATTTATTATATACTATAAGTGATCGAATCATTTTCCTGTAATCTCTGTTGGATTAAAAGTTTTTTATAAAATATTTGCAAGCGGTTATGTGAGAGAAACTCCGTTGTAAACTGCCATTAAGCTTCACCGTGCATTGCGCTCTGGTATACGGACAATGAGACGCGAAAAGCGGATGGTTGAGTCATGTTGAAATTATTAAATCCAAGATAGGGTTCTGAGACTTTTATAGAGCGCGACGAGCCGACCCGATCTCCACTTGGCGTGCATTAAAGTTCTTCTCTCTTCGTAGTCAAGGAGACTACGCGAGGAAAGGGTTCGTTGAGATAGTATCTCAACGTGGCAAGGAAGCCAGTCAAAAGTTCAACAAGTCTGTTCTCGCCAGTTCCAAAAAGCATTACACGTGCTACACGCTGCTCACGCTTCTCGGTAAAAAATAAACTTTAAAAACTTTTGTTACTTTCTTCTTATTTCCGTGTACCGTGCTTCTGTTTTTTTTTCATGAAACACATTACTCGTGTACAGTCGGTAATGTATATGCGCAGTGAAAAAATAATGGATAAAGGGAAACGAGCGTTGTCTCTGAACCACCGGTACACTATCAACGGCTAGGATTGCTTCACACCTTGCTTAACTCGGGGACACCGGAGTGCCTGTCAAGCTGTTTGCTTCTGATGTGTGCTGCTGCAACTACCGACAAGGTATAGTGTTCCCGTTCACGGACACACAACTGCGCACAATGAAGCCAGGCGATACAACGAGCTCGTAGTATATCGCATCGTTGTGCTACTGCCTGGTGCATGTAGACGTTAGTTAGCCAAAGACGAAGACCATAGTGTATGGTTGCGCAGTTCGCGCGTACGTAACCCGTGACCAGTAGCGTCGTCGAGGAGAATAGTCCAACAGTCTAATAAGAGCGCAGTAACCATATCCTCTTTACTTTGTTCACAGCTTCGTGATAATCTGGTACAGGTTAAACAGTATGTTTATTTGCACTCTACGATCGATTGACTTACAACCAGTGGTATATGAGTGATCAATTATATCAATTTCACTTCCAAACGGAGAGAACGTTTTATTTCTTTCTTCAAGATATACAGTAATTTTCATTAAATTCTTTTCTACGTAAATTGTTCTATTTACTAATTATCGACAAATTTTCTAATGTTATCGGGGGCTATTTAAACCTCATTATTTTGTGGTCGAGAAGTCCTTGTAGGCTGACACGAAAAAAACATTAAATTATTACCTAAAATGTACAGCAAATCCTGTACCATGAAAGTCATTCTATTTGTTCAATTTTATATCATTATCAACGAATAAAAATGATGAATCGATAACTACTGCATTATTGAATTGTTCAGAAACTGGTAACCGCAAGATGTTTATAATCTGCCAATAACTGTGTTCTCTGTCAGGCAATGTTAACTGCATCAACTCGATTTCGTACGCCCACGCGTTCGTTTAAACACCGTTCTCTCGCATCTAATCCTCGCCAGCTGTATCCACTGCACCATTTTAACGATGCAGTAGGTACAGCAACTGCACACGAAAGCACGTGACTATGACCGTGCAATGAGAAATACGAAAGCGAGAACACCGGGACAAATCTGGGATCGACTTTACACACGATCCGAAGCAATTCACACCGCGTACGTTTCTCCTGCGTTATTGCTACATGTCGGTCCAACAATACATAGATATATCTATATGTATATTGTATGCAGTGCAGTAGATATATACTACGTGTATGATCGAAAGGGTCGATAAGCCCGAGGCGTATATCCTCGGGGGCATCCTATCTCTGTGCATGTGTGTAGAGGTCCTGGGGCTTTATAATACCTAGTTGCCACCGGCATCGTGTTTCTCCGGTCGTTTCCTTCCTCATAAATTCGATGACAACAAGCTCTATGCAATGTGTCTCTCCGCGTGGCCATGCGACGACGCGTTCACCGGCACGATCTTCCAACATTTTCTTGTCTCGTATTCTATTTTAAATCAGTTTTGGCAATGGTCCAGTGGGACATGGGATTGCTATTATAGGGCACTTTAGTCAACGATGCACGATCGGACAATAGCGCTGGACAATAAGTAGAAGGGGGTAGAAAAATAATAAGAGAAACCGACTAACTTGACATTTCATAGTTCCAATATATTACGCACTTGCATGATGCAGTTTTAGGAATAGATAATCGATCTACGCGCAATAGTGATATCCTGGAAATTATATATATTCAAAAAAATCTTTTTTTAATATATTTTTCAGGATATATCTGCCAGATATATCTCAAAATATATGCAATATAAACAATTTTTCGTTAAAAATATATTCGATATACGCAAGAATGATATTTTACATACTTTTTTCCATTGGATTGAGGGGTTCGGTTTGTGAGATTTGGAAAAATGTAGCGATTTGGTAAATACCGGTGACGAAGCGAGTAACGTTGCACCTCATTCGACATTTAATTACTTCGTACTTTACACATCAGATATAGATAGCGATAGTAATGAACACTGTCAAACGAGTGCGGACGGATGATGTGACTGCTCGTGACAAAGACGAACCAAACTTGATCGTTAGGCACGATCACAGTGAATCGAATGTTTTACAATAAAAAAAATTTTTTTTGTGTGTCAGTGTCTTGCGAATGGTGTTACTGGCTCAGTGTCGTCGTGTTGCGCTTTGCAAAATAACTGTAAATCTCTGTTCAGAACAGAATAAGCATTTTGTTGATGATTTTTCATTTAGTTGAATTAATATATTTATAACTTGATCAGTTGATATTTTTCATTGAATTGATAAAAAGAATTACTGTTTAAACCAAGTTTTTTTTCCAGTGGGGGCTCAAATAGCTGTACCAGTAAACACCTGTATTTGATTAATAACTTTTATTTCCAGATAATAATAATTATTGGTATTGTTCAGACAGAACAATAGAGCTAGGTACGAAATAGGAAACAGCGCGAATCATTTATGACGTTACAGAGTGACTCCAATCCCTTGTCGGGCATCTTATACGTCTTGGTTCTTTTTTCCCTACTTCGCTTTATGGATACACCGAGGATTCACGCAGGAGCATCAGCTTCCAACGAGATTCGGGATTTACCTGACGAAGCCTCGCATCCTGGTGGATCTTGCAGTCGGTTGTATTCTCCAGGGAAGAAACGCGTGTTCTCTTTGGGTTGGATACGGAGTTACATGACGGGTACGCTAGAAAGGAAAGGGAAACGGTGCAGGTAGATTCGCTATAGCGCGAGGGTTACTGGAAATGCTGTTGCTCGCTCTTTCCGCCCTTGGGAATCACCGACTTAACGCCGGAAACGAGGGATGTAATATTAAGGGAGCTACAAGAGAGCGTGCGAGCCGGTTCTCCTTCGCAGCTCTCTTCTCTATCTTCACGCAACGCAAGATCCTCTCTCGACAGCCTTGCCATCTTCTTAAAGCCAAAGCTTACCGCAGAGTATTACGTCGAGCTTCGAGACTGAAAATAAAATTTCTTGAAAAACATCAGTGGCACCAAGATTTCAAAATATACTTTTAAGACGAAAACGAAGAATTTAGCGCGTAATTCTGTCGAACCGCTGATTCAACAACAACAGGAATAGTGATGTCAAATTATACTGAAATCATTGGTCATAGTAATTTATACGCCGTTTTCAATTTGTATAGCTTAGCTCAATACAAGGTTAGATCAACAAGGTTTCGTGCAACATTCTGATCGAGAACCAACCACAGAATACAATTAATTTCAGTATAATTCTATGTATCTCGATATATATCTGTATGGTCGATGCAGGAAAGGAGTCGATGCTAGTCTTTCACACTCGTGTCTATCGAATTTCTCATCAAAATCATCAACCGCATCAGATAATTTTCATCTCATCATCAGTATTATCAAATAACTTATTGTAAGCAATCATTATTCGATCGAGAAACTCTGTGACACAGTACCCACTAATAGGATTTCTCTTTCGGTCATCGAATCTTACGAGGCGTTTAGAAACTGATTGAAAGAATTCAAAGAAGAGAAACAACATCGGCAAGTTTTGTCGTAATATTTGTAGGACACGAATAAATGATTCAGTATGAGGAAGTTTTACGGAACATCAAAGCTCTACAAGAGAAATAAAGGCGTTCAAGCGTCTACTAATAACGTAATGCGGAGACTTTACATAAATATGACATTCAAGGGTACTCTCACTGGCAGGTATCTAACCCGTTACGCTCTACGAGGCAGGCAATTTAAATGCTACGCATAATAAAAGCCCTTTAATTAAAAGACTTTAATTCGCATTGCCACCTAACGCCTCTAGGTCGGTTTCGCAAAGGGATGAAGAGAAGTCGTTTACAACCATTGGCCACCGTCTCGGGATCGACTATTTCATAGAGAAATGCTTATAAAAGTAAGTTAACCAAAGAATAGTCGTCTGGCTGCGTCTTAAAGTGCCCATCACTGAACTGGTAGCTCGGACGCCTTTACAGATGAAATAGAAACTCGTGTGGAATAGATCTTGAAGCTCGTACGTTTATTTATTCATACTAACGACCGCCGGGTAGCTTGGTATAATTAAAACGGACTTAAGAGCTTAAATTACGATACCAACAACTATTTCAGTAAACCACCCTCTTAATATTTTTCTGGTTTTCTTCTCGCAGCTTTGAGAGTGGAAAAGAAAAGATGGTCTATATAGATACCGTTTTGAAAGAAAGGGCTGGGGATGAGATCGCGAGGGATACAGAGTAGCTTGAGAATCCCTCTGAAGCTTAATCGCTTACTCGTTTCAAAATCGATTGTTTTCCTTTACAAGGGCCACGGAGCATGAGGAAACAAGAAACGGTGCAAGGAGTCTCGAAGAAAACAGTTGGCTGATGGTAGTGGTGGTGGTGGTGGTGGTGGTGGTGGTGGTGGTGGATGCCACTGCTTCTACTGGTGTCAAATCCGAAGGTAACAAAGCAATTTGGAAGAGGCAAGATACAGCTCTAGTCCACCCCTTTCGTAATCCGCTCGTAAAGCTCGAGACAACCGTCCTAGGACGTTCGCGAGTCACCTACCTTCTGTGCTCTCTGCTTCCGGCTGTATCTCTCGTTCTCTTCAACCTCCGGCCATCCTTTTCTCCCGCATCCTTCGATTTTCCATCCAAATGCTATTTCACTCTTGCCCACTCCCTTTGACTTTACCCTGATTTCAAGCTCACGGACTCTATAAAGCTATCTCACCTTCTCTGCTGCCTCCATCCATTTTGATATTTCGGTTCCACTCGGTCGACGTTCGCATTGGCTTTCCGTTTTCTCGCTAATTGGATCAGGGACTCCCGTGCCATACACCTCTCTACTCTGCCCCTATAATTAGTTTAAATCCTTTAATTAATATCCCATGTTTTACTTTCTCGTTACCTCTGTATCTCTTTCTATCTCTGCTTCATTGATGTACCAATGGAATATGTCTCTATACGTTTACCTCAGTGCGTTACATCTGGTGCGTTCCAATTCTTTATATTTCGCTCTATCCACTACCATTTGTCCTGCGGAATAAGCGAATGATGGATGTGCGATGGATGAACGATGATAAAAATCAGTAGCTAGACTGGAAATTACATTAATTAAAAGTTACTGGTTGATAGTTGGAATGAAGGATCTCTCGTCGACGTAATGCGATGCACCTTAATAGATTTACCGGCGAAAACTTTTACATTCTACCATACTAAATCAATATCCATATGTCAATAAATAAGCGTTAACGACGCCTCGTACGGTCTCTCTTTTCATCTGTTTTACCACATTCTTACTTACCTCCACCTGCACTGTGCGGGTATTTCCTATCCGTTGCAGAAATTAGTGAAGCTAAATTACCGGGTAATTCAATTTTAAATGTCATTCGTTTGAGAATTTACATAATTTCACCATTCATAAGCCGACTTGGTTTAGAATTTATTCGTTTAAAAATTTACATAATTTCACCTTTCATAAGCCAACTTGGTTTAAGATATCGAAATTCGTTCGAAAATTATATAAGACAGCACCCTCTATGATGGTATTTCCGTTGTACTTACTCATCACATACGATGTGTGTGAAGAGAGGAAGTAAAAAAAATATATCTACTCTTAAATTTTAGTGTGAATGTATGTTTTCAGTGTCACAGCGCCGAAGAGCATTCATTCATTTTTGTCTGTTTGTCGGTCTGTCTGTACAGTCTGAAAATACAATAACTTTTAAAGAAGATTGCGGATCATTACTAAATTTGGCATGCACGCTCTACTAACAAAACTTAGTTTTGATATTGCTTAGCATTACACTTGCGCGACTCCTTCTGGTACTTAACGTGACACAGTTTTAATACAAATTCAGTTAAAATTAGTAAAAAAAAAAAATTACTTCCATACGGATAATTAGAACGGAGCGATTGTCAGCAATATACTCATTCCGTTATTCATTCACTCATATAGCATTATATTAATAATAATAATAAATTGTTCAGCAGAGTTGGAGATATTTAAACAAACGTAAGATTCACTCTGATTAACGCAATCAGAGAGAGAGAGAGATAGCGACTCCTCTTTTCTTCCATATACTTAAAACTATTTGCTAGTTGCATATTTCTGATATAAGAACTTCGGTCGACCACCATTTCACTTATCACTTTATGGCAGTGACAAACGAGATACTAATACGCCATTGGCATGTTTTTGATCCTCCGTTCTCTTTTTTCTCTTATTGATGAATGCAGCTTGTCCCTAAACCTCGACTCGCAATCTCATCGAGCCGATTCTCTCTTGTGTGACAAGCTGCAGAGTCGTCGAGATGTGTGTATGTTACGGACTGCCAAAGCGAGAGAACGATGGCTTTCGCGGGATTGGGAACGATCGTAGGTGCTGCTGTGGCTTGGCCCAGTGGTCGATTGGATTGCACGAATTAGTTCGTTACATCGGTTTCTGGACTCTCGCCTGTATCCTTGGGTTTCTCACCCAGAGGGTGAATTGTGTACACCTTCGGTGCTCCAACCCACAACGTTCAAGTTTTTCTCTCTTCTCATTCCATTTGATTCTCTTCGTTAATTCGCTCCTTCGCTCAGCACACTTTTTTTTCTTTCTTTTTCTGTTACTTTCCTCTCCGGGCTCTTCGCTCGAGTTCCAAGCGGCGGAGAGAAAAAAGGCTGTGTGAGAGTAAGTAACTTGGAAGATAAGAGCTGTGGCCAAGGTACATAAGACTGAAGGGAGAATTGAGCGCGTGAGACACTGTGGAAAAACTTTCGAAAATAAGCTGCGAGAGCAGCAGGTAAATCGGATAAATGCACTTCTTTCACTGCTGCTTCCACCGCTAGTACCACACGGCAGTGGAAAAGAGTGAAAACCCTTTCCTTTTCACTACGAGCTCGTGCTCTTTCATCTCGCACAGTTAGTTCATGTGGCCAAGGGGCGAGTGAGAGAGAAAGATTCAAAGTTAAAATGTTTGCCAGCAACCGAGATTGAATTCTTAACCTCGAGAGTACAGACGGGAACCTCGTCGTGCTGCCGGATTCTCGAGCACTTCGGGGAGCTCCTAAGACTCGAGCCTGCCACCTATCTGCTATACGTATCTGCTCTCCCGATATTCGCCCTTTCTCCCGTTTCTCTCGACCTCGTGGAAACGCTCTCTTCTCATCCTCCACCACCCATTTCTCGTCTTCCACTCGTTCTCACACCTCGCGAAACTCCTCTCTTCCACCACCAACCCTTCCACTTTACAGAGTGCCTTCGTTCTTTCGTTCGTAGCTTCTCTCGTCGATTTCGAATCTTTAGTCAGTGCATGATATACGACTGTACGGGAATATCTCGGTTGTTTTATTTGAAAAGTTTATTTCCCTTTGTTTCATCCAATAAAATTTTTAATATAATTTAGTAATAAACAATAACAATAATTGTTGTTTTATACCCCGAACTGTATCTCACAATTCTACAGTTTACCGTTGTTTATCTTGTAGTTGAAAAATCAATCGTAGTGAAGAAATTTCGTAATGGGAACATTTTGTAATCTCTGTCGCACGTATGGCGATCTGAATGAGACGGATGACATGTAGCTCGCTTTACCTTAACCTATGGTTTCTTCATAGACAAATTAATTAATTGAAAACGCAATTTCATCGAAATACTATTTAAAAATAATGCAGAAACGGTAACGATTGGTGATAAAATGAAGGAAATATAATCGCGGTTTAATTAATCCTTTTTCAACAAGCAAATTCAAATGTTTATTATCGTATAATATGAAATGTTGTATTAAATATGATAACTTTTCGATTTATATGAATTCGGAATCGCACAGATGACATGTAATTTCATAAGCGTACCGTAAAACGTTTTATCCCGAATGCGCGCTCGATGTATAATAGTAATTCGTCTTTCGAGGATATAAAGCGGACTTTAATTCAATTGTTGACATGCATAGTATAATTATTCGGTTTCAAAATATTTGTTATTTATTCGTTAATTAAAATTTTTTTTAATGTTTATTAATTGATGACCGACACGTTTGTTTGATGGATTCAAAAATAATTTCAACATTTACTTCATGGTCCTTGGTTTAATTATTTCTCTGAATTATCAACGCAAGTCTGTTCATTGGACGTTCCATTTTTGTATGTAAGAGTCGATGTATATGATCGCCTGTACGATACACGAGTTATTAAATAAAAAGAAATATTGCTGTTCGATTCCTCAATTAAAATCAAATTAAACAATAGTATAGTCGCACAAAGGTTAAAGCTCTCCAACAAACCAAGTCCGTTGGCCTAATTAAAAACTTTCGAATCGAGGCTCCTTCGGAATATGGGTCAGTGGGATATACCATTATACATCCTGCAGTATGCCACTACTCCCATTGCCGGTTTTCTACAATTTTCGTCGCTGGTGCACCTCTGAATACGTACATACATGTGCAATCCGTTAAAACGATTAGTAGCACGAAAAGCGGTGGATTCCCGTGGTGTATCCAGCGTAACCAGTAGCGAGTGCAGTGAAATAGTCAGACTGGAAGTCTGTACCATTTTCACTTCCCTGCAGTCTGCAACACTCGGAACTGGACCAAGAGAGGTGCATAGTGTCGCTCGTGTTGGTCGAGTCCGTTAAAACGTCGACTCTCACTTGTGCTTCGTTCTCTACTCTCCCCTTTCTCGCCGTTGTCGACGCTTTCGCTGGACGAAGGACGCGGAGATTGCATTTTCGTGGCGACGGAGTGGTGTTTCCGTGTACCAACCGAGTGGTCAGCCCCGCATACTCGTCCCACCTACCTTTTCTCTGCACTGCACGACTGCCTGGATCTCTGGAAAGGGGTAACCGAATTACAGGAATGAGGCGAAGAGGAATGGAAGGAAAGGACACTCGGGAACGAAGGAGCTTCCGGCCACGCGCGGCTTCCAACGTGTCGGAAGGAAACTTCTGCCTGTGAAAACTTTACGAGCAGGTGGAGACGAAATAGCCGAGAATTCTAGCATATATCTCACGGACAGAGGGTCTTGCCGACCATTATATATATATATATATATATATATTTATGTTACGCGTTTTCTCTTGCTACCGTTCAATCTTACGCATGACTGCAGTTATGACGCATAGTGGGGTTTACCTTTTTGCCACTGGTGAAGCGAAACTAATACGTACAGGATTGTGGAAAATATTTCTCTAACCATTCTGTTCAATTTTTCGTACAATATCCATTATCAAGGAAAAGTAATTAAATCTGTTTAGTTTAATAAAGCTACTCCGCGAGATAACTATATTTGTACTAAATATTTTTTCATTAAAGAGTTAAAAAAAAAACACAATTATTCGAAAAATACATTTATCAAATGTATTTTAATAATATTACTCTGACATAGATCATACTGAAAGATTGAATGTGATTTGCATTAATGTCATCTTAAGTTTAGCGTATTTCTCTTCATCAGCGGAGTATTCTAGACCTGTATGCGAGATTGCATCTCCAAACAGCACATACATCTAGGCGGTCCTGACATCTTGCAAATTAAATTTCTACTGATTATTATAGCTCCTCCGCGTGATTTATCATTCTCATGGTGACACAATGTTCGCTATAGTTGAGCAGTTTTTCCGGAAAATATATGTCTCTCGGTAAAACGTGTAAATTGCCTCTTGGTACTTTTGAAATCTTGACACTCGACGGATTGAAATTCCTCTACTTTTGACAGTTTTATTGGCGACTATGACGCATCAGTATTCTTACGTATTTTACTCTTATTACTACATTTACATATTAAGTCTTTCATTAATTCGTTCCACCTGTACCTTTATATCTATCGAAAAGTGAATATAACGACTGTGTATATTTATCATTGAAGCAAAGATTACATTGATATTTAACAAATTAAACTTTCGATAGAATCATTAACTCCTTCGTCGTTGGTTCTTCTTCTTCTTTTTTTTTTACTGCAACGATGCATTTGATATAAAAAGTAGGAGATGTTGTTGTGTAAATCTATAATCTTTGAATTGCTATTTGTGCAATATGTACTGTTCGTACTGGATGTTGGTGAGCTTTGTCATTATTTTGTAACTGTTTACTAGAATGTTACATCAGTCGTACTATATATCAGCTTCTTGAATGACCGAATGCTAAACAAACTGGAAAACGAAATACAGTTTTCGCATCTAACCTCTCATCCGTTAAATCAGCTTGATAAAGTGGTTAAACAGTGGATTTTTTCCCGTATTGTCGACTATATACCGGCTGTCGTAAAGAGCAAAGAGTTCCTGGCACTTGAACATACCTAAGAGAGTGGAGAGCCAGAGCTTAGTCGGACGCTCTGTACTCTGGTGAGCCCGAGCGGTCCGCACGTGTGCATTTAACTTCTGCAATGTATATAACGTACCTCATACGTATATACACTCTGGTGCTCGTTGCTCACGCCGTTTATACCCCAAGGGTAGTTGCTTTCGCTCGGTTTCTCGGTGCGAGAATCGAGCTCGCGAAGCGTAAGTCGAACCTTTACTTTGACTGCACAGCGTCTGCCAGAGAGAGAGAGGGGGGGGGGGTAGAGCATATCGCAGTGCAACTGAGCTCATAACCACAGAAACAGGAGCAACATGCCTCTCTACACCGGAAACGCTCGTACCAGCGAGTTTTAATATATTTACGTCGGGTATCGTTTTGCTGGATTACGAGAGAGGTGCCGTGGCGCGAACCGCTTCGAAACGATTTTACCGTCGTGCGGACCAACACAGCATCACCCAACGCCCGTTTCGGGATCTGCAGCAGCAGCAGCAGGAGCAATAACAACCTCTTCCTCGCTCTCCGTTGCCGAGGAACTAATATACGAGACCATTTTCCTCCGCCACAAAATGCTCGTTCTCTCTTCGAACATTTTTTTTTTTCGCTAGTGCTGATGCAGCTTGTGATCTCTGCTGTCGTTTTTTCTTTCTCTATTATCTTTTATTTTATTTTTTTATATTCTCTTCCCACTTTTCTCACGTATCTGAAAAACCTGTTTCGCAGCATCGGAAATGACGAAGCTATACGATATCGCTGCAGAGTGCTACTGCATTTTTTATTCCTCTCCTCTCGTCCGTCCTCTACCGAATTGTTCGGGTGGTTTTTTATTAAATCGTAACACGTTCTTCTCATACCTTTATTCATATTAATTTTTAGTGTCTACATACGGAGAATAGCAAAAAATGAGTTGGGGAGACAATTTCGCATTAATTAATTCGTTTCGAATTTATTTATAGCGCACGAGTTACGGATGAATTTATGAGACCATCGCTTCTCATTCCTCCAGTTTACAGTGTACATTTTACAATAGCTTTTATTTCTACCGCTCCAATAACTTGCAATCTCAGTTTATTGTGTTAGTGTGTGTGTGTGTGCGCGCGTTTATTTTTAACTATCCAATTGTCTTCGTTTCAACCTTGCTAGGACAAGAATGAAAGGACGTTTGCTTCGCCAAAAGTCAATAAATTGACTAGACCTACTTACGAGTTCCTTGTATTATTGATTATAAATATTTGCATTTTTCCATGATAATCTCAAGAGTAGTTTGAATCGATACTTTCTTTTTCTTTCATAACTATGTACTTCATTCGGTCGTTTAAAAAAAAAAAAACCAACAATACATGGTCGATATCTGCCGAAGGTATTGTCAATGATATTTTATTAATATTCAGTATCAAAATACTTTTATCGTTTATCGAGTGACGAGTAAGGCAATTTTTATCTCATTTTTTCAATTCCTGAAGTATCTTATCGAAGAATATTTTCAAGGTAGAGTCACTGCGCCGTTAAAGTAAATGAAATGTTCGAATTATCGACGATTTCCTCTTTATCAGCAATTCTAGGAATCCGCGAAGGAATGATAAAGTCGATATTCTTTGTAAAGTCGCTATGATTCATTGCATTTTTTAAATATTAACATATTGATTCTCCGATTTATCGTTGTAAAAGATCCGGGAGTTATCGATCGTGTTTCTTGTTTCTCTGACTTTTTTCTTTCCTTTTGGTTTATTCCGTCAACGGGCGGGGGGGGGGGGGGGGGTAAACGAGGATAAAAGAATATTCTCGAGAGAAAAAATCCTCCAAGATTTCATGCTGCTCGTATCCTTTGGTCGACATCGTTCGCAGCGATTTTCTATAGGAAATTAGATGAGACTGTATATATACATATAGAGTACCCCGTAATTTCACATAATACACGTATTTATACCTATTTACATGCAACGAAAAAGTGGTGAATATGCATCAGCTATGTTAGTGTGCGCCAGTACGAAATATTCCCCATGATAATTCATTTTTTCAGTGTAGATAAAGTTGATCATCAATGGCTACTTTCAAACAGAAATTTTTCGTTCATCTATGCCGTCATGTATTTGACATTAATTAATCCGTTAACCATGTCATAGATAATTGTGTACTTGATTTTTTCACAGTTATTTATTAACCAGTTCACTGGTGGAGCCGAGACAAACATTTTGTGCAAAAACTGGTAAAGCCAACAATTCAATATTCTAAATGTAAGCTTATCTATAATAAGTTTTCTCGGTCGTTGGTGACGAATCCGGGGTCGAAATTTGTAAATTCAAAATGGCGAATCCAATATAACGGACGAAAATGTATAATTCACTCGATTTAGATGAAACACGATATACGACGGTTTTCGCGGTTGCTGATTACAAATATAAATCGAATGTTAAGAAATTTAAGATCGCAGATCTAATATGGTCGACCAAAATTCAAAAAGATACTTAGTACGAATAAAACTCGGTACTCGATAGTTTCCGAAGTCGATGATTACGAATCTGAACTTGAAATTGAGAAATTGAGAATAGCAGGTTCAATATAAATGCTTCGAGTGACTAACGGTTTAGCTCCATTATAGCTACTGTTACCACCGTTATTAGGTGGTAAAAAAAAATCACGACGCCAGAGTGCGCCACTGGGAGGCTGCAGTATAATTTTACACTCAATTTTTATACAATGAATTTTTTTTCATTTTTAATTTTTCAAATGTTGTTGGCTTTTAATTTTTAAATTTTCTTTGCCTTCATTTTATCGACTTTTTAAATGTTTCAAAGTTTTTAATATTTTTTTTTTCGATTATATTTGTTTTTTATTCTTTGTATATATTACTAATTTTTTGTTTTTGTTTTAATAGCATTTTTAATAAGAACTTCATGGCTAAGTATAATAATTAATTGAACAAGATATCGCTGGCGAATCAGTATGACGTCATCTTTCGTCACTATTCGTCGTCACGGAAAATATGATTTACATAACCCAAAAAATTCAAAATACAAAAAATTAAACCGAAATAAAAACCAAAAAAATGCAGTTAGAACAAAATTAAAAACAAAACAGTAAAAATTAGAGAAACAACAAAATTGAAGTCTAAAACTACTTTTTTTTTTAAGTTAAAAACAATTGTTTTTTCAATGGCGTGTAAAACTTTATCATAACCTCCCCGTATTGAACTTTCGGGTTGTGATAAAATTTCACGAGCTAATAACATAGATAGCGGTGGCCATATAAGAAAGTCGTTAGTCACCCGAAGCTGCCATATGGATTGGAATTTTTTTATTTTAAAATTCCGACCCTGAACTCATCAATAGTGACCAAAAAACACGCACATACCTAGTTTGATACGTATTCACAACGGAATATCAGACTTTACCACTAGAAGCCCCTATATTGGATTCGTCATTCTGAATTCCTCAATTTTAAATTCAGATTCTTAAATAAGCGACCTCGGACCCCCCCCCCCCCCCCCCAATACCGAGTTTAATCCAAATCCAGTGATTTTTATCATTTTGGTCCATCATGTTGGATCTGACATTTTGGGTTGTATAATTTCGAGTTAAGATTCATAACCGACGACCTCGTGAACCCTTTAGTACCGAGTTTCATCCAAAGCGAGTGGCTTTCTTGCATTTTGGTCCGTCATATTGGATCCGGCATTTAAAATGAAAAAATTTCGAGTTCCCATTCGTAATCATCGACCTCAAAAACATAGGGATACCAAGTTTGATGCAAATTCATCAGAAATTGACACAGATATTTATTGTGCACGTGTATCGACTATTACCAGTCGTGGCACTTTTTTTGCCATATATGTGCTATATTACCAGTGAACTAGTTAGATAGGCAACAAAAAATTGTCCGAAATAAAAAATCACCACGAAAATATTAAACATATAGAAATTGTATATTAATTTAATTATTTTATCAATTTTTGGGCTGGATTTAATTGATAAAAAAGTGAATAAAAAATTAATGAAACGAGCGAATAAATCTTCTTGTTCTCCGTTTCTCACTACATTTATTTCTCATAATTTTTTAATAATCGTTGTTATCAGAATAATAGATAATACAAATTGCGCATAATATAATAATAGAATAAATAATGTCGACAGTGACATAACGAATATTAAATTTATTTAATATTTATTTCTATAATAACATGATGATTTATTAATCGTGGGACAAATAAAAAAAGAATTTATATTTTAATATCGTCAGAGGTACTCAGTTATATGGGTGATGGTGGTTTTACGTATAAATTGCACATCTGCAAAACGCGATTTCAACTATAAAGGTGAATTTTATGAACGAAAATACTTTGGTGAGGCATATTCACCACTCTCATCCTATACATCTGTCATCTTGTTCACATAATGTAATATATTATGTGAAATGGAGATATCTCGTGAATGCATAACTGCATATTGGTATAGCTATATACATAGGTGTAATGTACTTTCGCGACAGGTATATAGATATCGAAGGAGGCTCGAAAGAAGCTTTATGCCATCGCGCTTTCGTCCTCGTGTGTGCCGTGGGCTAGGCACAAATCATTCCTGGACGAACTTTGGGCCAAGTTTGCGGGAGCGCCGCGAAAGTGTGCCCGTTCTTCTATAACATTGAAATGATAAAGCGTGTGCCTCGAGATTGCTGCATACACGTGCGCTCGCTCAAATATCGTTCGACGTGTAGACCGCATATGCATCCTGTACGTGTTTCGGGACTTTCGCCTTGTATGCAAGCATTTCCATCGGATCTTTGTTTTTCCTTGACTCATACACCAATGAAAGCATTTGACTTTCTGTTTTACCCAATACTGAATTAGTTCTTTAACGACAGACGCTCCATCGCATTTTATTCGTGTAATGTTAAATACTTTAGTTAATGTATAAAGTTGGAAACATTTAAACAATAAGATGGAAAATAATATTTGTTGAGCTCTAAGGAATACAGAATAGGATACAATTTTATACATTATAGCTCAACTAAACAATTTTGTGAAGCTCGTTGTTTTTTAATTAGTAACACGGCCGTATTGTTCGCCCCTAAAAGTTTTAAGTCAATGTTTGCCAAAGTTTTATTACCGTCTGTTACACCAGAGCGACAATACGTAGAGTAGCTGCAAAACTTTTCTCTTCTGATGCACAATTTTGGATGTGGTGTAACATTCACGAGGATACTTGAAGCGGAAGCTCCAAAGCTCCGACCCTCGCCCCCGCCGGTTCGTTAAAATGACTTCGCTCGGAGTGCAGTAATTGCGCGATTTTTTTTTACTCTCCTTCCTTTCTGTCTTTCTCGTGTTCTTTATTCATTTTGTAGCGAACTTCACGCGTGGAATCTCCGATGTTTGTATTACCTTCTCGCAGTCCGACGCCCTCGCTGTGAACGCTCGACGAACTTTACCAAAACTTGCCACTGGCGTTCGCGAACCCGGAGGTTCGAGGGTGAAACAACTGTGCGCGCGAGACACTCGAGTGTCGAATCGTTCTACGTAGTACGTGTCACGAGGCCAGATTTTCCATGAAAATGGAACTAAGGGAACATTGGGAGTCAGCACATCGAGAGGAAAACGGATGCGCGACGTTCAGTAGCGATCAAAGTTCGTACTAGCTCGTTCGTAGCAAGCAGAACGGACCGCACGCGATTTATGGTCATAGTCCTCTCTCGCTCTCTCTCGCTCTCTCTCTCTCTCTCTCTCTCTCTCTCTCTCTCTCTCTCTCTCTCTCTCTCTCTCTCTCTCTCTCTCTCTCTCTCTTTTGCAAGAGTTTCTCATGGCATGGGCATAACGAAAACCCTTGCTCTGGTTTGAATTGACAGGCATACCCAGGTATACACAAGTAAATCTGTCTCCGCCTTTATCTCTTGACTAAGCGATGCTGTTATTCGCTTTAAATGCAGTAATGGATCATTCTAAGATAAATGGCCTATAGAAATGTCATAGTAAAAATAATTAGAGAATAATGATTTATTGACTTATATTAATCAATTTAAATTGTGTGATTTTTTGGAATGAAATAGACGTTAATGTCCCGCAAAAATTAACAAATAAAAACCGTAACTCCAATCCTTCCGTATCAGTAGATCGGTAGGTCGTTTGTAGCTGATTAGCAATTAGTGAGCCTGAATCGGTCGTTCTATAATTCTGTAATAATCTTTTTTGTAGGTTTTAGTGGTTTTTTTATCATAGTTTATTGAGAGTCCATAAAAGTTCTGCCAGATACGTAATCAGTGAAAAATGTGTGAGATAATATCATAACAATCACTAAAGGTCGTAGAAAAAAAAAACTATTTGACTGCCGTAACGCTCAAAGGTTAAAAGTTATAATAATTCTATGTTTTTAGTATCTTAAAAAATGATTATTCCACTTACTAATAGGCGACGTGATTCAATACCTTTAATAGGCATATTCGTGTATCGTTTACTCCCCAGTAAGTTGATATTCGGCGACAAATATTCACAGATGAGTTCCGTCCGTACACTGTAGCACACCGTGTATGACGCTTGTATGACTGTGGCCTTGCGGACGCTCGGACAACATACCACTGCATACATTGATACAACTCTTCCTCTCACACATACCATACACGCAAAGTACCGTGGTACCGACTCTGTACCCAGACTTGCAACATTTGCTCGGCTCGTTCGTTGGCTTAATCTTGCATTTCGACGGACCTGCATTCGTAGGACGTTAAGCTCGCACACACGAATCTGTAAAGGAAGGGAGAAGAGTTGACGCATTTCGACGCTGAGGCAGGAAAGGAGATCCAGTCTGCTTCGATAATTCGTGGCCGGCTGTCGGATACGGAGGTGCGGTTCTAAATTAGCTGCAGGCTTTGCTGCCTATACACTCTGTACACTGCATGTACGCGAGAGGAAGCATTGCGATCTCGCTGCTAGACGAGTATACCGCTTCCTGTAACTTTGTACCGGTGGTGGTTGGCTCGTGTCCTGGTTCGTTGCCCTTGCAGTTTCAACCCCGTGCACCCTAAAGTTGCCTTGACGCTGCATGCCCGTGGACTCTCTTGTCGCATTCGCCACGAATCCTCGACGGTCCGAGTGGTTAAGAATTCGCAAACAGACCGACGACCACGAGACGACGAGAGTATGTGTAACGAGACTCGCTTGTTGAGGCGGAAAAGCACGGCAGAGTAAACGAGGAGAACAAGTTACAGAGGTACATAGGTCACTCGAAGAGAGATACTCGAGGATCGACCAGCCACGCTTTATTTGTCGCTAGTAGTTACTGATTCTGCACCACCAATTTGCTTCCAGTCACGAACTCAAAGTATCGAGGTTGATAGATAGCTTGCGCAGGAGATATAAGTGGAGAATGATTTTCGAAATTAGATATCAAATAACGACTACCCTTCTGTCGATAGATTCAAAAGTTACTTTGGTAAAATGACACCTTATCAACCTTATCGATCACTGGAAAGAGCTTGCTGGATTATAATTTATAGATACATGTCCTGGTAATAAATTAATTTTACGATTATTACCTCGAAATATCGAATAATTCGAAACCCCTTGTTACCAGTATATTCGTTCTCTAATTGATTGGCGGGAAAGTCGTTGTAAACAAGTTCAAATCAGTGTCGAATATGACACAGCATTGTGTTATCGGTGAAAAAAAAGAGAATGCCAAGCTCCGCTGTATAATGGAACTTTAATTTTCCGGTAATACAATGTTTAACGAAAATAAATTTGTTTAGGAACCTCCGTAAAATATTGAAAAATGGTTTATAGAAGAAATATATATATCTGTTGCCTTTATATTATTTGACTTGTTTGTCTTTTATCTTTATGAATATCGAAAAAAAATAGTTTCTTCCATACACGATAAAAGTATAGAAACACACAGTTATAGCGATGGAAGTGGCAGAGCTCGATATAGCTCCGTCACATTTCACTTGTCCCACGGTCGAGAGCCGTCGTTCTATACTCGAGTACACAATTCTCGTTTTCTATACTGCACTCGTGGTGCATATAGTATACTACATAGTCACATACAATATAGCAGATATAGATATATATATATATATATTGTTTATATCGCTGTGCGAGCGTCTTGCTGCAGAATGTCAAAAGCCACGGTACACTTATCTCGCACAGGAATATGTCGTGACCCTTACCCCCGTGACTCGTACCGCCCCCCTTTTCCCATCGAAGGGCAACTCGTGCGCGGTGCACGAGAGATTCTCGACCCAAATACCTTGCTCGATATCGATGGTTCGAAGAAAAAGAAAAATAATATAAAAAAGAATTACGATTGATGAAAAGACACAGCAGCAGCAGCTATGTGATATTGTGTCGGCGCCTTTTCCGATATGCGACAATTTCTTTATATCATTCTTCCTTGAAATTGAATTTCCGAGATAACTGTAAAAATCCTTCATCGTTTCTTTCCTTCCCTTATCGGGCACTCGCGTATAGACACAAGAAAAAAATATATCAAAATTTTCTTTAAAACGCCTGACTGCAAAAATCAATGTAATAAAATGAATTTTCGTTTCAAAAAGCTTTCATTTATAAAAGAAGCTGCGAATCGAAACTTGCAAATTGCTTTCTCGAGAGAAAGATATTGTATAGATTAACATCTGTGCGAAACGGAAGGGCTGCAGTTCGAACCGTTCTCGATTTATAGACGTTTCAATTTTAGTGCCAGATATTTTTTCTAAATATGATTTTTCGCAGTTTTGGGACATTTTAACCGCGTTGACATGTAAAATTGTAAAAGAATTTTTTACACTGTCACAAAGGTTACAAAAAATGTAAAAGAATTAAATAATTATCGAAATCATTGGCATTATTCACTTAAACGTGTTTAAAGTAAGAAATCAATTGATATTTCACGGTAGAGCGAATAACGCAAATTTCTATTTTTAATCCACTCAAATCAACAATTTCCTACTGAGAGAAACTGAGATTTTGACTTTTGAGAAATCTCAGTTGTGCAGATAACACTATTCTTTAAACTTTTAACCCGCATAACAGAGAAATTACAATTTTGAGGAAAACCGATATTTATATTTTCAAGAAATCTCAATTTAGCGAACAACAATTTTTATTTTATTCTTACCTCGAAGTTTTTCTTATATTCATTTTATGGCTATTCATCCCTCTGTATTTTCTTACATCACTGATACTGATTTTGCTGCTGTACGTCATATCTGTCTTTTGTTTTTCTTGCTCTACTCATAGAATGTAATTTCCCGAGAGTCGGAATCGTGGAATTTGGTACAGCGGGAGGTTCGTGCTATACGAAAGGTGGCAGGTTCGGCACCGATTCAATTCACCCGCACTTAAACTGCGGTATTCCATTTCTTTAGATCTCTTTTCTTCTTTTCCTTCTTACTTTTTTCTTTGTTTTTACTTTTTCTTTCTTTCCATATATCCCTTATTTCATTCCTTTCGTTGCCTAGAGCTTTTTCTCGTTTTCCCTCCAGCCACTGGATCTCTACGTCTATATATTGAACTCCTTGATCCACTCTTTAGTCCGGCAGCGCTTCTTCTACTCGATCTCCCTCATCGCCCGCGTTCTCGGGTTTTCTCACTCGCTCGAGTAAATCTTACGAGTCTCTGGCCCGTCTTTCAGACCGGGAATAATACCCAGGATTCCACGTCCGTGGCCTTGTTCTTTCTCGCTTTCTATTCGGAATAAGTACAGCCCTATCCGCTGTATTTCTCGCCCTTATATACTTATTGTTTTTTGCCTTTTTCGACGAATAAATGCGCTCTACTTAGAGTTTCAGAAAGCCGATCGTGCATGCCGGGAATTCACATTTTGGACACTTTGGCATCCAAAAATTACGCTTATCTCAAGAGATTATTGACAAAGTCTTGAAACTTTATTTATTATTTAACCAACACATAAAAATCTCTCATTCGTTCGTATTGATACGTAGATACAGTGGAATTAAATTTAAGGCAAGACAAGTGATGGTTTCAGTTCTAGAAACCGTTGTATCATTTATTTAAAAAATGATGTTTTCCTATTTAGTTTATCTTCTATGAGGAAAATCAATATAAGTTCAAAGGTAAATTGAATTCTGCACTTCTTATACTGTGGACGATTCAGTACTGAAAGGGCCCATCGAAGAAGACGACCCTCTAAACATGGTTTATAGGAAATCCTTGAAAATTATGGGCTATAAAATTGCTTACCAAATATCAAGATAATAATAGGAAAGCCTAAGGGATGAAATGATAGTAGTACGGAAAAGCCACCGAGTTATCCCGTCCAGCAGCGATTTTGCTAGGTGCTCCATCGATTCTATTTCCGTTGAGCTGGACACACGAATGAGTAGAAGAGGGACTCCAAGAGCAAATACGAAGACGGTTGTGCTTGACTCTCAACCGTAAAATCCTTGCTAAACCATCTAACCTCTATACCCGCCCGGATCTTCTTTCTTCCTGTTTCCCTTGCCGAACAACCCCCGTGTTCTTCAACTCTCCGTCTAGTCTCTGCTGCCCCAACGTTTTCTCTCGTTTTGTAATTTCAAGACAGCGACAGCAAGAGAGACGGAAGAAGACTACCTTTTTCCAGTTGGTCCGCGCGAGTTTCGAGTAAATCCAAAGAAGAAGAAGAAGAAGAAGAAGAAGAAGAAGAAGTTTTGAACCAAGTTCATGTTGGCCGACTGTTACGCAATTGAGCCTGCACGACGAAAACGCTAGAGACGAGTTCTCGCGCTTATTGGTATCGATAAACCGTTATAGGAAGCGAATAGATGGTCTTGGACACGCTCCCCGTCGTCCATTTCGGCCGAACTCTCTTCGTTGCTTGCCAATATTCGACTTTGGTCCACCACTGTCCAGTTCTACGCTAGATACGCGTACACAGAGAAAAATTTGTACTTTTACTTTTGTTGGTTGAAAATGGAAATGGAATAAAGTAAGAAACCAACCGAGCGTATATCTATCGAAATTCATTCACTTATATCGCCACTTTAGCATTCTGGAAACTTTTCCGTATTTTATCCCCTCGGATAAAAAGAATTGTGTGCTTGTTTGGTCGACTGAAATACTGTATAAAAGGTGAATTCAGATATAGCAGACTCCATAGTTTCTACGGTTTCCATTAATAAATATTTGTAAGAATAAATGTTTTATTGCATTTTTATGCTTTTGCATTTTCTTAAAACTCAGAAATGCAGAAATACGAGTGCTTTTATTATTATTGTTTCATCGTTTGTTGATATTTTTGGGTAGAATGATTGGTACATATCGAATTTAGTATTACGTCAATTGGCTATAACAGAAGAAAGTAACCGGTGTACTAATGTGGTCCAATTAAAATATTGTTTATTACATAAAAGAAATGTTACGGAACTACCCTTGAAAAACACAAAATAATTGACTAAATGTTCAAACATCGACCCTTTAATTCTGAACAATTGCATTGCCATGACATAATTGTGTAATAGGTAGTCAAATAAAATTGATTCAGATAAAATAGATCGGATCAACGTTGCTCTTTCATTTGACTGTCCACTCCTCTTGATTTCTCTTCTCTTACTTTAAAAAGTTGGTAATGTCACGATGTTATCTCCAAACATAAAAAATATCAAAGCTTGTTGTTATCCATTTGTTCGTGTCCTGATTGGTTGTCAGAAAAATTGTTAGAATCAAATTGATCTCAAGGAAAAAATAATGCGCGCGCCGGTTCTCGCTACTTATTCTTAAAAAGGTCGTTGACGTCAGTAACGGCAGAAGATATGTCCCTGGCCTGAATATACGCAGGGGAATGGTTAGAGAGAGTGAGAGAGAGAGAGAGCATCGACTTGCATTTGAATAGTAAATTATATCCCTTAAAAACTGAACGTCACATCAGCAGAGCAGAAGCAGTCGTACTCGGTGAATCCCTCGCGGGGAATCACGAGTGTTATAAATTATTCAACGAAGAAAAGAGACGGTAAAGCCCGTCGAGGGTTCTCGTTTCTTCGATTCATTCGCGCTTCGACACTTTTTTACCTCGACCCATAGTCTGCTTACGTTCACCCTATGATGTCTTTATCTTCCGATGTTCTTTTCTTCTCTATTTTGTTATCGTCGCACCTCCACACTCTCGTACTCGTTGTTGTGGTCTCGTCCATTTGTTTCAATGATTCTCGTAAACTACTCGTCGGTCTTGAATAGTTTATGAAACTCAATTGTTTACGATTGATTTTCATAACCTTATATTCCACGTACAACATGCGATATCAACAGCAACTACATATTGGTTATTCATTCTTTCTATTGGTTTCTGCATTAAAAATAATTTTAACGGTAACGAGGGAAAGAGAAATAGATGGATTCGTAACTGGAAAGAGATTTTAATCGAGCATCCTGCGAGACGTCGCTTAGATTTATGGATGCCCGATTAGCCTTGGGGTAAAATATCCCCGGTGGACGATCTTGCTCCGTATAAATCGATACATTATACAGATATCGCTCCGCGAGAGTAATCCAACACTCTGACTGTGCCGGGATAGAATCGAACTTGCGATGGTATTAGTGTGTTGGTTTGCGTGTGATAAAGCAGGGTGGGGATGACTGAGAGAGGGTAATTTAATTGCGCTGGAAGCACAACCGAGGAGACGAGAAATTCACGGTAAAACGTGGCACATCTGCTACGGGCGAACACAAATAGAGATCTATTGTATACCTAAACTGTATATATCACTGAACTTGTGTTACATACAGTTCGAGCCTACGTATAAGACCCGCGAGAAACGGCGAGTTTGCTGACGTTCGCTGACGTTCGCTGGCTGTTGCTGAAGCGTGTTAGCCAGCGTGTCTTTATTGCAAGTGTAAACGCTAGAGCGGGGGCCTCCTCTGATTCTGTGAGTTCGCTGGAGGCTGTTTTACGAGGCATCGCAAGTCGTCGAAGAAAACGCGGGGGCGTAGGTGAGAGTCGGGCGGGTCGCTATATACGACGAGGTTGCCCTCCGACGCCTCGGCGAACTCGCTGACGTTTAGATCCCGAAGGCGGAGAGCGTCGTCTTTGTCATTTCCTCCTTCTTGCGTCAACGAGGCGCAACTGTGATGGATTGAACGACGAAGAGGAGAAACAGGCACAGCCGAATCTTTGGGACTGTTCTGTCAACGAACTTGCCACAAATTTCCGGCACCGTGAGGTACAAGCTACACTACCAGAGAATATAATATGCAGTGTACATGCGCACTGATTCGAGTTGTTGTTACCGTTGCTGCTGCTCTTCCACGTAAGACATTAGAAACCTTACCCTGGATGAGTCAATTGCTGCTTCAAACTGTGACATCTTGTCGCTTGACTATATCACCACAGTTTGTGCTCTACTGATGTTTGTTTTCACTGCATATGTCATTATGGCTAACAGTGATGACTATTTGCTTTTCATAATTAGTTCCACAAATCGAAATTAGGGTGACGAGTATTTTTTTTTCCTGCTGTGATCATTCGTGACGACACGCTTTTCCAAATTAATAGAACGATGTACTATGATCATTTGATTTAAAAAACTTCAGTATTTCGAATGTTAACTAGATAAGAAAAAGTAAAAAGATGATATAAAATTTTAATTATGAATTTACGCGACAATTCCGACCAGTTGTTTGATTCTAAAATGGAATTTTTGGCAAATCGCAACTCGGGGTTTAGTCAGCGCCGCTGGGATTCCTGCGTTATCGATCTTTTGATAGAAAGGTCTCTAACGATCGAATCATACATTTTTGTCAGCTCTGATTATCTCACTTACTTATTTTTTATTGTTTTTTTATTGTTTAAAGAAATCGTGAAAAATAATCGTACAACGTGATTAGTTTATTTGAGCCCTATCTGTTGAATAAAATAATATTATATTTAGTATCAGTTTTATTATTTATACCTGAAAAGACTACAATAAAAAATAGTAGAAATTAGAAGGACCCGATATCAGTAATTTTTTAATTAAACATTCAGTCTTTTTTGTAAATAGATTAAGTTGTTTTATGTACGGTTTGTGACGATTTGTCACGATTTATGGGTAATTCACTCAAGTTCTTGTATCGATAGCTTGAGTGCTACTCATTGAGTGTGCTATTCGGAAGGCACTTACTTTATACCGGTGTTACCAATGCTGAAAACATAAAATATTTACAAAACTGCTTCCAGTGGCACGTGCGTCTCCTCCACGGATGCAAGATTAACTTCCTACACGCCCCTCGTTCCACTGTCTTGTCTTCGTATTAATGTCTCAATTAAGCAGTGACCCAGAATGTCCCGGTTATATCTCTTCTCCGTGTCTGCTTTTCTCGGGAGTAAAACGACAAGTTGGTATACGGCTTACAATATTTAGCAGGATAGTGCAGTGCAGCGGCATGAAAATTATTCTTGGTAAGTCAGCCATTCCTGAATTGTCTCTTCTTATCTTAATTTTCCTCACTGTCCTTTTCACTTGCTATTTGTTTCTTTACTCTTCGAAGCTCTCCCTGTCCAAAATATTTCTCCTAATAGCTTTACTCGACTGACGTTATAGGAATTTGTCATTTTTTAACATCCATTCTCTGCGCACCCCGTGCCATCGTTCAAAGCTCTTGTAACTTTAGTTAATAAAATTCCATTTTTGAGTATAAGATCCGTTAACAAACAGAGACTCGAATGTTCCAAAGATTTCTTGCGTTTTACTCAACTAAAGTGAACGGTACGATCCTCAATGGTTGTGTCTATATCACGGCAGCTTTTAATGCAATGAAAATACTTAAAAACCAATGAAATTGGTACTCCATGATATGAAATCTTCTCAACTTTACAATAATGTACGTTTGAGGAACTTTATACCTCGGCCACTTAGCAAGAATATAATTTAATCGCATGACAACGTGAATTACAGATATTGTCATACAGTTAACAGTATTAGTGATTAGTCAATTAATTAAAATGCTGCATTTTTTTTCGATTTCAAGCTATAATAACGTTTTAAATATTTTAACACGTACGCATTAAAACTCTTAGTAAAATTTAATTTAACATGTAGCTCGGTCTACGCAGTTTGGCATCTACAGTGTACATAATCCAGTTATTGATCGTAGTAACATGATAGTTATTGACGCAATGCCAGAACTGATAACGACGATTTGCACAAGAAAATTTATCCAAAGTAAAGAAAAAAAAACTTTTTTATCTCTATAGAAATCGTTAAAACTAATTTATATCTCAAATTACAGTTATTTTTTACGCCTGCCAATAGCTAATTTATCGAATTCTATCCGATCGTTTTAATAAGAGTGCAAACCGAAACAGAGCAGTTGCGTTAGCGAAAAATGCAAGTTTGCGGATCAAGTCTCCACGTTGGCACGGTGCAAACTCCATCTATACCGGTTGTACGATATGTTGGCCAAACTGCAAGAGGTACTTCGGTGCACCATAGTAGCTTTTGACCGTAAGCCCCGAGACCGGAAGCCTTAACTTTTCGGTGTATGGGGATTTCAGTCGTACCAAGTGGGTACAGAGGGCATCCGAGAAAGCTCGTTGTGCTGATTCCCGGTCACACGAGCGAGAATCCTCTGCACACCGAGTGGGCCATTGGCCCGCACGGCTTCTAGAGAACCGGCGTGTTTAAATATTTACACGAGGCAAACGGAAAACTTGGATGGGTATCGACCAGAGTCGCGACGTAGTGACTTCAGAGGTCTCTCTGGGACACTTGTAAAGAGAGAACTCCGCTTAGCGGTAAGTTTACTGTATTTATGATACGTTAAAGCTAGGTCCATTATCTAGAGATAATTTTGTTCTGAAATTAATTATAATCTAAAATACTCAATAAGGTGGATCGGATAAAATTTTAACGGGCTGTTTCCTTTTCATCATTTTAAAATCAATCAATGTATATTATATAAAGATTAAGTATTCCAAATGAGATAAAAAAAGCGCGAACGGAACTCGTGAAAATATTGAACATAAATGTCTAACTTACGTAAATCGTTATCGCTGCGATTAAATTATTAACTTAGACACTTGGGGGTAAACTTCAAAGTTAAGTTCATTAAAAATTTTAAAAAAGTATGATTTGAAGAAAAAGTTAAAGATGGTTAAAAGGCATAGGTGAGCGAGCGAGTAGGGCTTACGATAGTCATGAAGTGGCACAAAACCGACGAGTGCACGCGGCACGCGCGGCTTATAAACTGCAGAAATATGAAAATGGAAAGAGGTAGAAATATACTGAAGATTCGTGGCTATTCGCGAACGGATATGAATCGACAGAAAAATGAGAACCGTCCGGAATAAGCGTGTAGAAGTATTCCTTTTGGTGTCGGAGTTAAGTTGGTACGTGGGAATGAGAAGTTTTGACGATGCATTATGAGAGTTTCAGGGTACAATTCGTTGTAACGAGAAAAATGGCACAACGTTACACGGACGATATCGTTATAACGAATAGAGAAGGCTATTAAACTATTTGTTCACGCAGTGGCCGTGAATAAATAGTTTTAACGAGTTTCGTGGAAGTTGATATAATTGTGAACACGTCGACATCGAACTGTCAGGAATCGACGGGTCTCTGTCGAGGCGAGAGATCGGGTTGACACCACCCGACGAGCTTGTCCCATCAACGATAATGAATTAATAGATAAACGAGAGGGACCGATGTGAATGAAGAGGGTGTAGAAAGCGTAGGGAAGCGGCGACGCGAATACGGTGGATTCGCGTGGTAGGGACGAGCGGAAATTTCGTCCCAGCCGGAGTATGGAATCAATGACTAAAATTTTCTCTCTCGCCCTGTTCATTACGAAACGGAGATAGCTCGGTGCGTTCACCGTTACGTATTTCTCGAATTATTTTGAAAATTGCGATTTCAACATGATGTGACCGGAGAAAAATGGAAGGGGAAGGAAATATTTAGAGATTTATGGTTAACAAAAATGTGAACTCATTGCAAATATCCACATGCGCCATTCTATTCGATTCTTTTGTCCGGCATCAGCGATGCGACAAAAGTTGTCAGTTGTAGGAGCGTAGCGTTTTATCTCCCTCAGTTTTGCTCCGGGTATCGAGCACGTAGCCCCTATACATTTAAGCTCTTTTAATTAATGATTCGTGTCGAGCGTAGTGAAGCGCAAATATTTGATCGGATATAGACGGACGAGCATCACGTGTAGTCCCCGCTTTTCCATTCTGATGCACAAAGTATGGGGAATGTCGGCACGCTGCTCTTGCGGAAACGCAGAACCGTAGTTAAAGAGTTTCTGTTATTCTGTATTTATCGATGGCTTATAAAGAAAAAAAGGTCAAAGTTATAAAAAATTTAATATAATTTTCTGTTGTCTAAAAAAATTATTATTTTTCTTTTTACAAATTTCATATTTTCAATGGCTCTTTTTTAAAGCTATCGTTCGATGGAATATTTGGCGACGGTTACTTCGTTCCTGTGATATGATCACCACATGGTGTGCGAATTGAATAACCAAATGCATAAAGGATGCCACGAAAATTCCTTTTATAATTAAATTGCAACGAATACATACTATTTCTCTTTCAACGTATTAATTGACGGCCCTTTGCAATTATGATTTTCCGTGATTAAATTGCAATTACGACAAAGGAAAAGAGATAGATCCAGATTACAGCTGCTGTATACCTGCTGGTTGGAAATCTTCTGTAGTCCCGTGCCATTGGCGTCTGCCCTAATTACGGTTAACTAACCACAGTGGCTGGTATAGGGAAACAGTCGGAGAGTATCTCCAGCAAGATTTTCGTGCGGTTTCTGCTTCTGCATACTGAATGTGCCTTTCCATTTGTCCGTGTTCCCATGAAATCGAAGATTGTGGATGGTTTCGCGTGAGTAGTGAAGTATCTATCTCGCGGCTTACTTGCGCTCGCAGACATCGCAGAATTTCATTCTCCTTGTATACCGTAGGAGGGGCGCAAAGCTCCCTTCATCCCTATGCACGATTCTCTCGTACTTTTCATTCCCCTTCATCGTGCGACTTTCCTGTTTGTCGGTTTGGTCCATATTTCACTGAAATCCTCCTAGACAACTCTACCCAGTCTTGCGATCCTCTAAAAAGCGGAAGTAGGTTTCGTCGTTCGATAGAATTTGCAATGCCAGCTTTTGTTCTCCTGTATGATCATCGAGTATATTATTATTATTATTATTATTATTATTATTATTATTATTGTTGTTGTTGTTGTTGTTGTTGTTGTTGTTGTTGTTGTTGTTGTTGTTGTTGGAGACAGTGATGAATCGGGTCAATTGTCGATGATGGTCATAGTTGTTGCAAAAATATACAAATAAAACTTAATTTATTACTTTATTTCAAATAAATTACGAAATTTTGTAGTCATCGCAAGTTTTTTTTTTAAATTCCGTTTTATTGTTACTCCTTTCCATACTGTGTCTCCTGTTACGGACCAAAAAGGCCTAAATTGATTTTCGTAACTCTAATCAGCAGTATTAAGATGATGTGACATATCCACGAAACTCCGTCGGTGCACTGTTAAAAATCCAGGGTGTTAAAGGCGATTGGTGTGGACTTTTGACGAGTGTTGACTCATTTGGTGTTAATTTTAACAATTTTTACAGTGTTTGATTCACATAAGCGATTGTGTTATAATCATTCGGCCCCACCGCAAAATTTATAAGATATTTATGTTCGGAATGAGTAGGTGGAAATGAATAAATTATCAGCAATCGATAAAGAATAATGCCACGAATTTAATCCAAAAATGTAATTGAATTTTATTCACCTATTTCCAAGTAAAACGCATTGAAAGTTTCGAGGTTGTAATGCAAATCAACACCAGCTATTGAACACCGGCCGTTGACACCAGTCGTCAGTGTTGAGTCGTATAAACACCGCGTGAGGGTTAATTTTAACACCGTATTTTTTATTTGCTTATTTACTTTTGTCTGAAATATTAAACATCTCTGAGAAAATAGAGAATCTCCAATTTTTCTTACTAAGTAACCGTGCCACATTGTCTTGAGAGAAAATAAAAACCAACAGATGTTTTTTTCACGTACGAGATGCACATTTTTTCTGCTATCGAGCAGCGTTGTAATCATTCCTCGTGACCCAAATCTAACTAAGTGAGTTGCATACAAATCAGTGTGCAAACTGCAACCACATCACAGGATTTAATACCTTCTCGCTTTCGACACCTACTGTCGGATTTTCTACAGCTGGGTTACCTCCAGCTGTACGTATACACCGGGAAGGTAATACACGGGAGTTTTCAGACTTTACGGAGTGAATACTGTGCAAAACATCCCTTTAGCTCCGACTCGTCACCCTACAATCTCGCGTTCGCGTATTTCTCAGCACGGACGATCTTGCCTAGCGTGGAACTCTCTCAAGCGAGCTTGTCACTACTCTACTCATGCGTACCGATTCAAGTCAGTAACGAAGGCAGCTCTAGTGAAATTTTTTATTTATATTTTTTTTGCACCTGAGTGAAAACCACGCGTTTGCGTGAGAATTTTTCTGGTGCGGTAGGAACATCCGTTGAGCTAGTGAAAGAGCTCGTTGCTTTTCTTCTCGCAAGGCGAAAGGGTTGACAGAGCACCGACGAGAAAAATCGTGGTGTAAATGAGCGCCGGGAAACGCTGGAGAGCTTCGAGCAAAAATGAAAAACGACGAAAGTCATATCTTTCGTACGTGCTGCGCTACGGGTGGCGTAACGGGTATATACCCTGACTTAATTACCGGACTGTGTGAGCATAATGCAAGCGAGTTTTCGTTATAACGCAGAGTAACACACAACCACACGGAAAACCTTCGTGGCTCTGTGGACCGCGCCCCTTCCCTCTAGTCCCTCCTTAGTAGTTAAGCCGCATCTTATTAATTGCCAAGTTTCCTCATCACCTCTTTCGCACGACGCCAAAGCGAGTACTTCCGGCCGACTGATTTAGAAACGAGAATGCAGACACCGCACGACTTTCTTCGCACGTCGGCACCGCGCACTTTATGTATAATAAACCTGAATTCATTTACTCATTCGCATAATACTTTCTTTTTTTCCCAAATTTACTCAAAGGAATTATGTTTTCTCTTTATTTTGCCCTCCTTCTTCTCAAGCCATTTTTCGACCTAGAAACTAATGTTTTTTCTTCTTTACAGTATTCATTTCGTATTGAATAAAATGTATGATAAATATTTTCCATCGAATACCGTACTACTGTCAATTTTACGATATAATACGTAAAATTGAATTTTATAAAATAACTTGTTTATGAAAACCTTAAAGATGTTTAAATAAAAAAAAAAAAAATTTATATATTTATATATATATATTAATTTTTTAATATAAATTTAATAATTTTATTTGCAGAACTTTAAAAAAGTTTTTTACACGAAAATACAATGCAGCGCACATAATCTTTAACTCATTTACCACTACGCTTTTTTACACTTCGTACTATTTAACATTTCTCTTTTTCTCTTAATTTATTCCTCCATTTCTTTTTCATTCCTCCTTCCTCCATAACCTTTTTTTTTTTTTTGCTAACTTCCTTAATTTCCCTATAGTATTCCCATATCCCTCTTTGTATTTTCCCACTCAACATATTTATCATTTTCCCTTCATTGCCCATTCATCTTTTCCTTCTATCCACTTTTCTGCTTCTTTTCTTGCTTTCTCTGTTACTAACTCTCTAACTCTTTTACAGATTGACTGATGCTTCATCGTCTCATCCTGTTGTTTACATATCCTGCACTTCTATTCTTTTTCTCCTTTCTTTCCCGCCCTTCCCACGTTGGCACATCTTAACTTTGTCCACATTTCCTTGTCCCTTCCATCCACTCCCTCTTCCGACCAGTATTTCCATGGCCTATCATCATTCTCTAAAATGTATTTTTACTTGTCATTATATGTCGATTTTTGTATTTTTCCCTTTTCCTTTCTTAAAATTTTCTTTTTCAAGTTTTCTAGTCCCTCTTTTATCCTTTCGTCTATTCTTTCCACTTCTTTTCTTTTCGTTATCATCGTTATGATATCTTCTATTTCCATATCTCTTAATACTTTCATTAAATTCTTCTTCCATTTTGACGGCCCTCCGTTTGTTATCGCTCTCAGTTCTTCCAACAAGCATTTTTTGGCCATCTTATCTCCTCCGTTCTTATTACCTCTCGAATATGCCTTAATGCTCTTTCTCTTATCACATATTGCAGAATAGGCACACCCAGTTCTCTTCTCTATACATAATTTAATGTTGTTCTATCCACACCTAATGCCTACTTTCTGGGTCCTTTAATATACTTTTTAAATCTTCCGCCGTCTCCGCTATTGTCGCAACTTCGTCTGCATATTTTATCGCAAACATTTTTTCCTTTCCTATTACAGCTCCTCCCTCATTTTTCTGTTCCCACTTGTCCTCTAAATCATTTATAGATAAATCGAACTATACCGCACTTAGTGCACATTCTTGTCTTACATCTTGTCTTATTTAAAAACTTTGTGTGATTTTCCGTTGCGCCTGAACCTTTACTTTTTTTCCTTGAAAATGTCTTTTATTGTTATCACCATTCTTCCTTTGATTCCTTTCTTTTTTAATTTAATGATAATTCTTTTCCTGCATACATTATCAAACGTGACCTTAAAATCTACAAACGCTCCGTATAGCTTCCCTCCTCTTAGCTTCAATTTGTTAAGATTGCAGTAATTGTTAGTGAAGACAATGACGAAGAGATCAACGAAGTCCCTTGGGATAATTTTATTACCTATGAATTGAACGGAATTGGTCTCTGAAACGATTCGCACAGTATTCTTATAGCCCAAAGTTTTCGTAGCATAGATTTTTTTTGCGTGAAAAATGTTTCTGCTGCAGTGCTACATAATCCGAGTACTCGTGACTCCGGCATTTCTCTCGTGATCGTGTAACAAAGAATAAAAGGAGTCAGAAAAGGAATATGCGAAAAAGGGTCGTAAGTACAAAGTGGTTCGTGTGTTCACGTGGCGTAAATGGGTATAGGATGGTGAGGAGGTACAGCGGTGAGGAGAAGGGAGGCATTTATGAGATTTAAATCGCCTAAGCGGTCCATTTCCCCGGATATGCATTATTCACAGACGTTCCGTGGGCTCTGAATGTTTTACGCGCTTCACCTGATCTCCCTTTCTCTCAAGGAATATAGAAATACTGTCGTATACCAAGCCAACTTTGTCTCCCTTTCTGTTGCATTTCCGTCCAAGGAATCGCCCTGCTGGTCACCACAAGCTCGTACCTTACATCCTTCGGCTTTTCCACGTTTCTGACTGGTCAGAGAGTGATGCCGAAGCTCGGTAAAAAGAAAAGCACCAACGGCGTATATTCTGAAACTAAAGAAGGGAAAGCATTTTCCTTTTTCTCTCCCCTTTCCTTTCTTCACCCTCAAAACGATTCTCGCAAGACTGAGGTAGAGAAAACCGCGTCGTCAAGACCCTTCTCTCTTTCGCTTCAATGATTCCACCTCCAGCATTCGTGCAGGTCTCCACTAAATGTAAATTTTTTGGCAACCACAAGCTCCATGACTGAGGTAGAGACAAAGAAAGAGAGGGAGAGAAAGTGATAGAGGGGGGTGGGGGGAGTGAAAGAATGCTACAGCTATAGTTGCACTTTCCTCCATTTTTCCGGCATCGTCCTGCTGCCCAATGGACTACACCAGCAGATCGATTCCCCTCGTCGTCCTCTTTCACCATCTTTTGGACTTTCTATTTTATTTTTCCTTTTCTCACAAGTACCACAAAAAACTGGTCTACGTGGATTCTTAGCATTCTCTGAACGGTACGCGAGTGCCATACGTCTCCAAGAATTTCTACTTTTCCTTTTCTTGTACGTAACGGTGAAAAAATTTCGAGACCAAGATCCACGTGCAATCTAGCTTCTGTATAGATTTCGCTCTCCGTCGGGTATGGCTTCTGTCCAGTTTCATGCTTCGCTTGCCATCTTTAATTACACACCCTCAGCATCCTCGCAAAAGAGGCAAGCGATGGCACGTGCTCCAAAGCTGCTGGACACGATGAAACGTGATGTGGCTCTCTCACTCTCGTGTGTCTCTTTTCGCCGCTGAACGGCGAATTCGAGCCGATGAACGGCGAGTTCGAGCCGATGGCTCGAGACTATTACGGAAACAGGATATACGAAGGAACGGTAAGTACGAGAAACACAGTGGAGAGTTCAGAGAGACTCGACGAACGTTCTGAGAGTGACTGACTGCCAGGACTGGAAAATTTAGTAGGGTACATCATTCTCCTTTTCGACTGGCAGATTCGAGCTCCAGGGTGGCTTAACGACCTCGTAAATTACGACCGTTTCGCGCACACCGTAAACCTATATAGTTCACTTTTTTTTTTTCTTTTTTTCTCGACCATCCATTTTATTTGTCTTTATTTTAAGAGACAGTAGGCTAACGCCTGCCCTCTGTCGTTCTTGTTTAGTGCCTGGAATTCGTCAACCCGCAGACTAATTAATTGCGTGAAAAGCTATGAGACGAAAAAACCTCACTGAACTTCTCAGAATACTAGCGATGACTCTTTTCATTCGTCTCGCCTATTCTATTCGCTTAACTTATTTATTTATTTATTTTTTTTGCATTAATAATATTGGAGCTATCAAATATTGCACGAACGACAGTGACACTATTTAAGCTTAATCTAAGTCGACTTATTATTATTGAAGTCAAGTTGTACTTGAATTAAAGTTGTTAAAGTTGAATTATTAAACTAAATTCGATAACTTTCGAAATGAATGTCTCGTTGACTCATAACTCATGTATTTACCAAGTTACGTTATACGAGTCTTTATCATATTTTTTTAGACAAAAAAATATTAGAAGCGGTTCAACGTTAATTAACTTTTTTTCTTTTTACTTTATGCTCAGGGTTAATAGTTTGTAGTTTGATTAATGGAATAAAAATCCAAACTGCTCTCGCTACGTTGCATTTGAAATAGCTCTATCTCCTGAGACTATTTGCAAAGATTTGATGTAAAATGTTCACTGGTCACACGTGTGTCCTGGCTCTCTTCGTCCTTGGCAATTCGCATTGCTGCGCTCTGCGATTGTGCGAGCCGTGAGACTACGACGTCGATAAAAACCTCGAATAAAACCGAATAAGATTGCTCATCGCAGCCACGAAGCGTTCTCAGTCTAGTATAAGAGTCACAGAGTCCCTGTCCCTTTCCCTTGCCTCACGAATAAAATGTATTTTACGTTTATTTTTTTTGTCCTCCACTAGAATTCTCTCGTTCGACTACTCGATATCGAGTGACCGGGCGCGTGAGAGGGTACGTACGCTTGAGTACGTCCAAAGCGAGACGCGAGTCTCTACCAAGAGGAATGAAGGCGGCAGTAGTAGCAACGACGAAGAAGCAAAAGAAGGGTAAAGGTGCCTCACCCTAGGGTAGGAAATCTTGTCCACGTTCACGCTTTACCGTAACCATAAGAGTGAATTGCCCTCTGACGATGAGGACGAGTGGAAAGGGCGCGGGTACTAGAACGAGGAGCCGATAAAAATCGGCAATGAAACGTAAGAAGTTTGTTCTTGTGCCTCTCGTCGTTTTGCGTGATTCTACTATTCTCGTCTTCTCTCCTCATATCATTTTATTCCTTCGCGACTTCTGTCATACCTTACTTCTGTTTTTTATATCTCTACTCGCTTTGAACTCTTTTAGTGGAACGACTTACGTTCATCCTCGCTCGCTCGTTCATCCAATTGCGTTTCAGTTGCCACATCTTTATAATATTTTTTCGTTATATTCTTGTTGATATAAGCTCGCGTGTTACTTACAACGTAGTCAATCATCATGGAAGTACGTCATAGCCCAATTTACGAATGATAAGTCTGATAGTAATGACATCTGGAACGACCAGTTTTCAAGATATGTATTTATTATTTATTATTTGTGCCTTCAGGGCGAAAAAACGAGTCACATAGACAATTTTTTTCCGTTATAAAATTGATTTCTTTAAAACTATTTATCGCAAGTGTCATGACTATTGAACATATTTGATGTAAAATTGTCCAAAGCTTGCAAAAAAAATGTTTTCAATGAGTTTGAACAAAAATAATTGTGAATAAAAAATGTCTATACCGTTCACCTGATTAATTGTTTAAAAATAACGTATAATCATCATTTACGACACAAAATCTAAGATTTCAAATGAAACGTAGCTTCGAAAAGGCATTTGGTCAAGTGCCTCGATTTATTTTCGACGTCTTCGGGAGGTAATTCGTCTATTTTTTTTATCTTATCCTCAGACTCGCGTGTCAGGATATCCGGCGGTACCGGCAAAGCCATATATGGAGGTAACGATCCGGGCCGCGTTGAAACCCTTAATCCATTTCCGTCACTTTCTTTCTCTTACCTCTTCTTCCTCTGGTTCGTCGCCGTCGACGAGTTACGCCGCAGTGCTGAGAAGATTGAGCGAGAATGTTCGAACTGCGACGGAAACGACGAGAGAAGAAGGCAACGAACGCATCAGCTCGGTATGTAGCTGAAGCTTTTGAAAAGCTCGCGTGAAACTATCTGCCGAATCTTGTACCCGGTATATAGCATTGCGGAGAAGTTGCCGATGCCACGGAGGAACGTGAACGGAGATGTTTGCCGCGGTGTAGCCCGAAAGGACAAGGGGGCGAGTGAACGCGGGCGGAAGCGAACGATTAACGAGAGTTTCCGCAGACCGATCGATCATTTGAGATGATGTGTATGGGTGTAAGATAGATAGAACTAATGGTGTTCACCAAGGAGTGAGAGAGAAATACTGAGAATATGTTTCACATCGTCTTAAGTCGGGACGGTTGAAATAACTCGCTCTGTCGTCTACACTACCGGGTTTCAGTTGCCAGTAAACCGACATTGTGTAGCGCCAGTGCTCTCTTGTGCACTGCGGGAAACATTAATGCTCGAGTTGGAAATCCGGCGATTATTCTACTGCTACCATGCCGGCGCCGCTTTTGTATAGCTTGCTTTCGCGTTCTCGAAAGTCCTTAGCAATTTAGGACAACAAGAAAGATGTGCAGAGATATCGAATTCATGTTTTCCCTCTAAATTCGATTATTTCGTATTTCTGTGTGTACGTCGATATACTCGTAAATACAGTCAATTGGCAATAGAACTGTATTGTATTGTATCGTCGAATATTTGAGTCATTCTAAATTGATGGTATGCAAGTGAATAAAGATGCTCATAGTCCATAAATAAAACGACTCTGATAAATGGAAGCGGTTTATCACAGTTCGGACTAATAGATTTCCTTTGAGCTTTAACATTGTACATTTTTGTTATTCAGTCCATCTTAAAACTTTGGCGAAGTATTCTCACGCGGAAATAAAAATATGCGTAAATTATTGATGACATTGTCGCAAAAATATATTAAATATAAATATTTGTCTCAAGTTTAATTGCACCCTTTAAATATATCAGGGGTACAAATTGAAAATGCGGGTTTGATAACAGATGGCGTTACTAACGCTATACGCATCAGGCAGTACTGTGACTATGTTCATGTCAAAGCTACGTCTTATAGCTTTAATTTTCAGTATGTGTCAATTTGTCGCAGTGTCAAATTCATAGTTTTTTTGAGCTCTCAATATGTCGAGTTTCGTGCCAACAAAACAGCATTTGCGGGAAGTTTTAATTTACTTCTTTAATTTGAAGAAAAGTGCTGCTGAAGCACATCGATTGGTCTCCGAGGCTTATCCGAGTCATGTTCCATCGGTTTCAACGTGCGAGAGATGGTTTGTGCGGTTTAGAAGTGGTGATTTTGACGTTGAGGACAAAGAGCGGCCGGGCCAAGTGAAAAAGTTTGAGAATGCTGAATTGGAGGCAATACTCAATGAAGACTCGTGTCAAACTCAACAAGAGCTCGCAGATTCATTGGGAGTGACACAACAAGCCATTTCCCATCGTATAAAAGCCCTCGGAATGATCCAAAAGCAAGGACATTGGGTGCCGTATGAGCTGAAGCCGAGAGACGTCGAGCGCCGTTTTTTTGCATGCGAACTGCTGCTCGAACGGCAAAAACGGAAGGGTTTTTTGCATCGCATTGTCACTGGTGATGAAAAGTGGATCCATTACGATAACCCGAAGCGCAAAAAATCATATGGTTACCCCGGCCATGCATCATCATCGACGGCCAAACGAAATATTCACGGCGCCAAGCTCATGCTCTGTATTTGGTGGGACCAGCTGGGTGTGGTGTATTATGAGCTATTGAAATCGAACGAAACCATCACAGGAGCACTATACCGAACTCAATTGATGCGTTTGAGCCGCGCACTCAAAGAAAAACGGCCACAATACGAGCAAAGACACGACAAAGTAATTTTGCAACATGACAACGCTCGGCCACATGTTGCAGCGCCGGTCAAAACATACCTACAAACGCTGAAATGGGAAGTCTTACCCCACCCGCCGTATAGCCCAGATATTGCTCCTTCCGATTACCACCTTTTCCGATCGATGACACATGGCCTAGCTGACCAGCGCTTCCATTCTTACGAAGAAGCCCAAAAATGGGTCGATGACTGGATAGCAGCCAAGCCGGCCGAATTTTTTCGCGACGGTATCCGTAAATTGCCAGAAAGATGGGAAAAAGTTGTGGCTAGCGATGGACAATACTTTGAATAATTCATTTGTTACCATTTTTTCAGAATAAACGTTCAAAAATAGAAAAAAATCCCGCATTTTTAATTTGTACTCCTGATACATGTAACTTAGGTTCGTCAGTGCTCGTCCGTTTTCGTGTTTCGTTTCCGATTAATTCTGGCGATTAATTTGGTTTTCGATTAATTCTGTCAGAGAATGTAGAGAAAGACAAATAACCTTGGAGTGCGCGCGTTTTTCCTGGTATGAATAAATATAGATAAAAATACGTCAAAAAAGTGATATAGAAACGGGAACGGATTTCAATCAATCACCGTAAATATGCCACATAAATGAAATACTCTTAAACGCTTTAGCATCAATCCTACTAAAACTGCAGTAAAAAATAATGAAAGGGAATCGTCGTGAAATGTTTAACTTTGAGCTACTTTACTCAGAAACTCAGGTTTCGATTGTTCTGAACTTTACTAACTTTATTACTATTACATTCTCTCCAGCAAACGGAACTTTCATCCAAGTGGTCACGGAGAGTTTAGGACAATCGGGACATTTTTCACAAGGTCGGTACCAGCAGTCGAAGCTGTCCGTGGCTCTATCGAACGATCCAAATGTTATTAAAGTTACATACCGTGCGCTCAGTCTCGCTTCTCGATCGGCTAATCGACAAGCACGCAAAATATCGACGAGTTTTCTACTGTTATATAGGTCTCTATACCTATTAGAGTTCCTCACCGTCTCCTCTACCGCTACATTTGTGCGCTTCATACCGCAGCCCGTATTATTCCAGTCGATCGAAGACTCGTTGCAAACGGCAGCTACTCGATCCCAGCCCACTTTAATCGATGCCACAGAGCTCGCTCGTTCAATTATTTTCCTTGGGTGTGCTTGCTGCGTTGCACTATACGGAGTTTCTCTCGTGCATAGCAGGCCCTCGACCTCACGATGCATTTTCCCCTTTCCCGTGCTCTCGCGGATTCCAACTCGCTAGCGACCTTTCGCTGCTTCGACTTGTTTTCTCCTTATCCTTAGTTTCTATCCCTTGCTCGTTCGTTAGCCATTCTTGTCGCAGCTCAAGTATATAAGAGGTCAATACAAACGATTTCGTAGGCGTGGCCGGGGTTGGATACGCCAGCGATTTTTCGTTATTTTTCCAATTTGTGCATTTATCATTATTAAACAAAAAGAACGTCCGATGTAGCGTATCAATACAAACCGGAAAACACGGTTTTTTTTCTTCAAATACAATCGTAATTATTTCCAAAGTTATGAGAAAAATTCCGAAAAAAATGTTACCTACTATTATCATCTCTGTAGTCTGTGAGCATCGATTGGACAAATGAACAAACAATCAACTTTCTGAAATGTATCTAATAGTAGTTTTATTAAATGTAGCAACAGGGACCACTGTCTGCCAGCCCTGTGTTCGAGGATCGGCATCGTGCATTTACTGCCGTTAACTGCAAGTCAACATTAAGTTAACTTAATGAAAACTAATAAATGCACCCCAATTTATTTTTCAATCTCCATGCTTTTTCACAACAGTTGTTATTTCGCTACAGAGGGGCAGCGAGCCTGTACAGAGCACCTGGATTTTACAGAGTACGCGCGCGCACACACATCCGAGAAAACTCAATACTAGATGTAATTACAGTTACGCTCGTGCAATCGCAATTGTTCCCTGGCCCTTAATTTCTTCCAATCGAATTTCAAAACGTTGGATAAAGACGAAAGTGGATGGAGGTAGAATCGATTTCCATTTCCGATTTCTGTAGACCATCGTCTGCCCTAGAGTGAATCTCGTATTTCTATCGACTCTCTACTATATATCAATCACTTTACTCACCTCGTTTAAGTCGTACTAGAAATTCGAATCAGTCGCTGGCGAGAATTCCAGAGCTGACGCACCCGTTTAAGTCTTCCGCGAGAAGGACGAAAACCCCTCGAGCTTCGATCTCCATAGAATTTCCATGCATTTCAACCCCAGGCTCTTCGCGGTCGTCCTTTCCTATGTAAACTCCTTGGTAGATCTTAGTTGCCAGGCTTTTTTTCTAGCTGACTTAGGTGTTCACTATCATGGAAAACATTTCAATCCAGTCGCTTTTGTGACTCGAATACACGACCGATCAATTAATCATTGTCATTTCAGTTATGCGGAAAAGAAAAAAATTGTATTCAATCACTACAGAACAAATTTTTTAAAAGTTATAATTTATACAATTGTTGTCACAAAAAAAATCCTGTTTCAACTATTAAAATGCTTACACAAGATATATATTTTATATCTTGTGTAAGCTTATATTTTCACAAGATTCACCACGGGAAACAGTTATGAGCCCAGATATAGTATTCATTCCGTTACTTTCAATTAGATGGCAAATAAAATATATTTAATCGTACATTTAAGAAAAAGTTTTTAATGGTTTTTCTTTTTTTGTAATTCAGGCACATCCCATTCCATCACAGTATATCCTTGATTTTATTGTTGCCGTCTGTCTACGACATAGTATCTTACAGTTCTGATTCTAGAGAAATATTGAATCCAGTCGATCACAAAGTCACTGAAATTTTAAATTATAATCGTCGCGCTGTCCATGACAGTAGCACTCGATAGATTCGTGTGTTACACGAGATCTATGGCGCAGGCGTCTTCGGTGAACGCGTCGCCGTCACTGAGATGCGCAGCCGCGCTTCTGCTCGATCTTATGTTCCGTTTGGCCTGTATGAACGCTGCCTGGTTAAGAGGACAGGATCGCAGCACTTGGTTACTCGGTTTCCCCCGCCACTTGAGACTTCATTCTTCTTCTCTTCGCGCTATCTCTTTCGCTCCCGCTCTATGGAGAAAACGGATCGTCACTTGCTCTCACAGAGACCACAGCCACTCAAGAAACTTATTCTACGTTATTCGATGCCAAGTACCTTTTTTTATATTTTCCGATGATGAAAGTTTGGTGATTAGCAACCACTCCGTAGCTCTTGACACTCTGAAGACTTCTATGATATTTTGTCAAAGTTTGCCAGAGGTAAGTTGAAGTAAACATGAAAGTTTGAAATAAGGAGACAATTTTGTTTCACGGTTGAATTGATAATTATTATTTTTCTTAATAATTTATATTTTATGCAACACGTATATCTTATTAATCTATTAATTTATAATACTAATAAATTAATGTTTTACATTTGTTAGATAATTTTAAATACCAATTAAGTTTATCCGATATTTATGCATCACTTTACTCGATTCAGACTAATCCGGGACTTCTTTCGGAGATATATTTTTTTCGCTAAGGTACACATTATAAAATAGATTTGTGCGCTTATCCGTATGGGTAGTGATCACAATATCTTTTTATTATTCCGTCGAATTCAAGTAATGCTCGTCTTGCGATAATCGGAGACGGTCCGCAAGTTCCCAAGGCGAAATAGGAGTCGCTCATGGGGCTGTCGACCCGCCGCGCAGAACGATATCGTGAAGCCAGCGGCAAAGAACAAGAACGAGGGGAATTGCGTGGTTGCGAACAAGCGCTTACCACGAGAGTAAGAGGGAAGAGAAGAGAAAACTAGACACGAAGATGAACGAGCTGTAAGGAGAAAGAAAAAATGACCGAGTATACCGAGACTGGAGGCTGGAGGCCAGACAGCGGAAAGAAAACGTGTCAGAGCTGAGGATGGAGCAAAAGAAAGAACGAAAGGAGAACAGAACATAAAAGCATAAGAGTCGACAATAGGAAAAATGATTTTGTGCTACGCGCGCGCGCGCGCGTGTGTGTGTGTGTGTGTGTGTGTGTGTGAGTGAGTGTGAGTGTGAGTGAGTGAGTGAGTGAGTGAGTGAGTGAGTGAGTGTGTGAGTATGTGAGTGAGGAAGAGCTACTTGTAGTATGCGTTAAGCTTTTACCCTTGTTCATGTTGAATTCGTGGCGACTGAAGGTGCGAAAAAGCTTCTGAGGGTCTTCAGACGATGCAGTTAAGAGGGTGAGCAGTGTCGACAAGCAAGAGACCGAGAATTTCTTCGTTTTGCAAAACGAAAAGCGAATGAACGACCAAGGCTTTCAAGTGTGCCTTTGCGAAGACCGTAATTACTTGAATCGAAGAATGATCGGCGCCACTACAACGGGGGCAATAGGTGCATGCGCGTTTTTCTCGTAACCCAACCAGTGATTTCTGTGATTGAACAGAGAGATACGAAGGCTCCAGCGATTTCTACAAAGAGCTAACATCGAGATCGACTTCGATGATGACTAGTCGACGATATAGCCAAAGAGTTGCGCCACGAGTTTCGGTTAATTGCACCTCGGCACTCGAGATCTTGTATGTTGCTACGCTCTTACTTCTGTACTACAACTACTCACGCTGTCGACTACCGACAAGAAAAGAGCACGCCAACTTTTTGTTCGCTTTTTTACACTAGCCCTGTCCCTACAGTGTGGAATTATCGTCATCGAGATGGGCTACACTTTCGACGATCGGCCATGCGGCTATGTTTTCACGGTTTTTTTTTAGTATAGTTTTTGATTTTAATTCATCTTTTGCGTATGATGATACTTTTTTCACATTAATGAGGTTTGATGCAACTGTTGCAGTATCATTCCTACGAATAATATAGACGGCAAAACTTTCTGCACTGTCCAATATATCCTGATAAAATTCTATTTCGATAATAATATTGCAATAAACCGTATTCCAGATATTTTTTCACTATTATTTCCACCCACACTGGATCAGATCAGAGCACTCTCATTTATTCAATCCCCTGTAGTACGGGTATAAAGGCGAAGTAATTCACGTTCAACCTCATTTACCGTTCTACTTTCACTCTTTACGAATTTTTTCGTAATTAAAAAAATTCTATTGTGGCTAAATAAAGTGATTTGTTAAAATCGCTGCGATTTTTCTCATCGATGAAGTTGCACCTTGTACTCAGCGTTTAAAGTTGACGTAATCGATGAAGCATCAAATAACTCGTTGTTGAAATGGACTACGATTTTTTTTTTTTTTTGTAAGTCATGATACGTTTTTAAAAACGCTAATTATATACTTAAGCAATAAATATGTAACGTTACAACTGGCGTAAATCAGGCACATTCAAGGTCCTGTTAGGATAGATATGACTCGTAACAAATGTCCCCGCGTTGAAGAGTTTGATGAAAAGTCTACAAACCAATTCATGATGCTCGCGTCCTGGCAAATGAACTATAAGTCAACCATAAGTAAACCATAAGCCTAGATTCTTGTAAGTGGACTTACTTAATAGATTGATGAACTATTAATCAACCGTATACTTTTTTTTCTCGTGAACCTTAGCTGTGTTTGATTCGCGCCGTATGTAACGCCACAGATTTTCGACTCGGGTAGATGTTGATCCTTCTTTACGGCTACATGCACTTCATGAGATCGATAATCATTTTGCTGATATCAAAGTGTACTTGGAGCAACAAAAATATAGCTCGGTATTATTTTTCTCGATTTTTTTTGCCCGAGAAAGAATGATACAATTATATGCCCGACAAACTCCTATAAAAAGGGAATAGATAAGCGAATTAAAAGATGAATCGGTTTTTGTCGTTTATCTATGCAGCACGCGTTAGCCACAATCGTGTTATCGCTTTATCGTGGTGGCGTGAGGGTCAAAAACAAAAATACGTCATCGTCGTCGTCGTCGTGAAACACGAGGTTGGAACGTAGAGGCTGCGTTAACGTAGTTTCAGGCGTATCGAGGCTGTCGTCCTCTGGGAACGTAGTAGAGGGTGTGTTCTCTGCTGTCCAGTGCCATTGTTGCTGCAGAGAGTGCAGTGAGAGAGAGAGAGAGAGAGAAGAAGAAGATAACCACACCACCATCGGTCTCGACAATCCCCGGGTGTCCGATGTAAAATCCTGTCACTACCACCATCACCGGTAGCAGTAGCGTCGAAGCTTGCGACGAGCGTGGGCCACCACCGTATTACCCTGCACTCCGGGAACACATATACCATCACCGTTCATCCTTTTCCATTGGAATTCTCTCGCTTTACCTCACTATAGCCTCAGCTTCCCTTCATCGCTCGCTCCCCTCTCTCTCTCTCTCTCTCTCTCTCTCTCTCTCTGTTCCCGCGAAATCGAATTACTCGATGCTCGACGCGCCAACGGGGAAACGTCGTTAACCGTGTAGTTATATATCGACATTGCGTGTCGCGCTCGCGTTCGTTATAAATCGAGTTTGTACCTTTTCGAGGACTGAGAACAACACGGGCTAGATGGAACCTCATGCAGGATGTGGATACAAAGAATAACGAGAGGAAAAGAGATAGCGATAGAGACAGCGAAAGGGGACGAGGGAGGAAGAAGTGGAGCAGGGATGAGGATACAGAGGTGACAATTGCCCTGAACCGGCTGGACACGTTTTTCCATTGCCACCCTCGTACAACCGTTTTCCCACACTCTCTTTCACTGCTCCTGTGTACGCCATACAATAATTCGTCATGCGAGTCTCGTTGAATGTTTCCACGCAGCAAACTCCATCGTGTACCACTCATTTTTATGTTCTGCGAGGATTCCCTGTTTTATTCGTTTATCGAGATATACTGCCCGATGATGGAGTTAGTAGCGATCGTTCGAACCGTCAGGCACCATTAAAAAATTGTTTTCTGCACAATAATTTAATTGCCAGTTTTCGAACAGTGGAGATCAGATTTTTTTACTAACTTTATGCGCTCGAGGCTTTCGAAAATTTAATAGTCGAATATTTCGAGCAGTAGCGATTACTATTAACACGGTTTCAATGTTGCATGGATATTTCAACAATATCGATTCATTTTCTGCGTAAGCCATTATAAAAAAAGACAATATTCGAGCATTCCGAAGAGTCGAAAGATGTAATATGAATATTTATCGGTGTTGCTTAGTTGATAATAATTAAGAATTAGAATTAAAAATAGTTAGATCGTATGCTACAATTTAAAAATATCAAAACACTAGTTTGGACGTCACCTCTTACACGTTTAGCGAAGAGGAAAAAAATTATTCCAAGGTATTTGGATGATTCACGGATGCCAACATTACGGCGATCGATCTGTCGCCAGTAGGTGGCACATAGAAAGCTCTCAGCACCCTGGACTTTGCTCTCCAGTCTCCCTTTCACTCAACCTCTAAGCCGCTGATATTGCCGAGCTCGGAACAGTTTACACGCGCTGGTATGCGTTTTATGAGAGATGGATAGCGCGCCCATCGAGACTGCTGGGTCGACTGGATGTGGGGTTAGACGTAGCTTGGTTCGTGAGAGGAAGAGTACGAGTGCAGTCGAAAGTGTGAGGGACGCCTGGTCGTCAGAAAAGCCTGCACTCTCATTCAACCTCTCTGCTCATTCCTCTCCAACCTACTTCGCCACAAGAGTGGCAATAAAGCTCGCGATGATGACGAACGCTCGATGAGTTATCCTCCATCCGCACAGCGCCTATCACCATCGCGAAACACACCAACTATTCCACCAGCCGTTTTCCAAACTTTATGCAACGGCTTCTCGTACTTTACCACTCGGTACGAGAGCGCTCGGTTTCTTCGGGAACCGAGTAACGAAGTACCTGCCCTTAGACATCCTTCAAAGAACTTTTCGTCTTGTTATGCATCACCATCGCACATAACTTTCAAATTTAACTTATGAAAAAATATTGATTTTAAATTGATCAACGGCTAGTTGAGACACCATTATAACTTGGAAGTTATTTTCTAGAAAACATTCGAATCGTATATCAATGAAATTGACTTTTTCAGATTTGATTTATATTCTTGCTATTGAATTGATATTTTGGTTGATCCGGAGGAAAATTTCTTTACTCGATCACCGTCTTCGCAATCCAAGCGAATTCTGCTTACTCATTCACACAGCAAACTTTTGACTTTACTAACACTATTTATGTCGACTTGCCTGGTTGTTTCGTCTCTTGAGATGTTCTTTGGCAAAGAGACTCGAAACCGGGGTTGCGGTCGATGATATTAAAACTCAGAGTCTCAAACGAAGGTCGGAGCTTCTTTAGCTGAAATCAACTTCGAAAGTTAAACCCGGTTGCCATCAGGGGGTTGAGAATAAGGACGAAGAGGAAGAGTGTAGGTCGAGAACGGAGTGGTACACAGGATATAGGAAAGGGGTCGGCAACGCTTTATCAACGTTGTAACGAGCTGTCGGCATTATTGCCGAGTTGTCTCCGGTCGGGATACGCCTATAACCGCCTCGTGGCTAGAAGCTGACGTAGCGTTTCTAATAAAACGATCCGTGGTGATCGTGGCCTGCATTGTCAGGACTCCTGTGGCGTCGACGATAGTGCACAGAGGCTACGGCAACAGAGGAAAGAATAGCAGCACCGTCGAGCAGCCAAGCTTTTTGGGATGGTGTGCTGGTGCGCGTTGATGCACCGAGAGGGTCTTGCAAGTTCTACCGTCGCTCGCGTGCATCTTAACGACCCCCCGCGGCCAGGAAGGAGGCTTGCACGAGCCCCGTTACCAGACGCACATAGATATAGATACACATAAAGAATAGCTGCTTTCACGAAAGGGAGAAAGAACTGAATACTTTCAATGCACCTTTCTCCACATTGGAATAAGCTTTTCCTCGATTACGAAGGCTCATTGTGCACATCTTTGAAAAGGATGCTTCTACTGTTCAGCTATCAGGTCGTTGTCAGGCATAAAGGAAGAAAATCAAGCAAAGATATGTTGAAATAAGTCTCCTTAGAATATTATATCGCATAATGTGGGACAAAAAGCATAAAGAATATTGCGGAAATTCTTAACGATTTGTAGACTATGTATTGTCAGTATTTTCATGAAAAACATAAGCCTTGTATGACATCCGGATAAAAAGAACATATGTGAAGCGAATGACATAAAGTTTGAATCTTTATTTCATCGAATCAAAAATTGAATCGTTAATGCATCATAAGAAGTCATTGACTCTAACTTGATAACTTGAAGTTGTCTTATTCATAACGCGATTGGTTTTTGATGAGACTGAAGCTGCAGCTCTTTGCAGAGGAACGTCCATCGTAAATTTCGTGAAAAAATCTAAGAATAAAAAGTTATGACCCTTATGATCCGTTTAAACGGATTATTTCATTAAACACATATTTCATTTTAGAATCGTTCTATTTCTCCCCACATAATTCAACCAATCTATTTTTGCTCTCATTTATGATTTATTATCATCAAGCTTGAATAAGCTAGCAATTAACTTCAAATCTGCCGATAATACATTCTTCTACACCTGTAGTTGATTTACAAAGTTGTGTGGCTATACTCAGTTGTCAATAAAGAAATACCACAAAGCCTCACAATGTTTAATCGCATACACAATCAATATGCGTAATTAATCACCGCATCTACAATGAACCTGTGTATTTCCTTACTCAATTGCAGCTTATTATCAGTCTTGAATATAATTAATCAATCGCTAGAGGTTGGGAGAAAGGGCGTTTCTGGTTGTTGGCAATATTAGTCTGGCTTAGTTTGCTCGGTGTGTGGCATAGCGAGTGAAGCAAGGTGTACGCGTACATGTTGGGAACGCTGAGGCTGTTGGCACAACCTCGTTAGCATACATATTTGCGTACACACCCCCTGTAGTGGCTCGGCTCTTCGTCTCTCCCACCGTTACCACCTCTTGTATGCTTCCGTGCACGAATATGTTCAGCGCGTCACATCGCACACGCGAAACAAGCCACGGACAAGAGCCACGTCGGCATTAGCCTTTCCAGGGTGCCCCCAAATACATAGAGCTGTGTAGCTTTGCCAGGGTAGATTGTACACACACATATATCGTAGGACACCGAGCCTTTAACGTGGAAGAATGGCAACGTTCGAAGTCTATCTCCTTTACTCGGTGTGTCTGCCCGCACACAACTCTGACTACTGAGAAGCCCTTACGCCGTCAAGCCACGAAAATCCGTCGGACCGTACGTCCGCTCGTTCTCCATCCTCTGTCTTCCGGGTCTGTGCATGACGGGTTAAAACTACTGACGGAGAAAATTCGACATCTGGGTAGCCTGGATTAAAAACCTTATTTAATTGAATTAAATTCTGAAAATCGTTGAATAAATGCATTAATTGCCGAAACACCATCGCTACCATCGTTGAATAAAAATTACCAGAAACATTTCATGTCAATTTTTTTATTCTAGTACACGTAAAGAAGAAATTATTATAAATGACTAAGCAATCTGCGTAGTATAAAACTGTATCGTTACCTGTCAATAAGTGCAAGATTTAATAAAACTTGTACCATGTCTCTCTGCATAATAAAAATATTTCGCTGTCGCTGCTGTCATGTACAAATATCGAGAAGAATTCGAAGAAGCTAATTTTCTAACTTTCTTTATTGCTTTATATTCATCATGCACAAATTTTTCCAGATAATTTTCTCCGTAGTGTCGAATGAACAGAAGATACTCTGATTAATTTTTCAGTGAATATTATACAACGAAGTATTCGTCAACCAGTTTTCCTACATTGTTCCCATTTATGATATTCGGATTGATGCATAAACGTAATGAAATTTCGCGATAACCGTATCACGATACAGTTATCCCATAGTGCATACGGTTACCACCGTGTAAACTCTAAAGTATAATCGATTTCAACCCGTGGTCCGTATCGTTCTTCCATACTGCACACTATATTATGTTGTAAAGTTCCAGGAGTTGGCTTTGCACACATCCACCGTGAAAATCACGTGCATGCGCAAGCCTTTAGATTGTGTTTAACCACATTTTAGTTATGCAATATACTCTCCGTATTCGCAGCGGTAACGGTGAGCAACCATGCTGCGGAGACCATGATGTCGAGTAAGTCCTCGAGGTATTTTGGCACGTTCCACCGCAAGAAAATTTCAGTTCGTTCACTCGGCCATTCCCTGCCGAGGCGTTTCTCCCATTCCCTTTTTGCCCTCTGGCAAAGGCCTCGGTTACCTATTGTCGTGGTCGCCCAGCATGCAGTCATTGTATTCCCCTCTTTGTTTCGTCTAGCGAAATTGGTGGGGAAGCAAACGAGCGCGCTATTTCGACGAAAACGATGAGCGAGTTTCGCTTGTTAGCAGCTTCTGGCATCTTTAGTGGTCGTTCTTCCCTCCTTTTCTTATACTCATCGCGATCAAATTACTTTGCCGTATTCTCGAAGCGATCATTTTCACGATTCCGAACATTAAATACTTCAGGAACAAATTACAATCGTCAATGACCACTTTGTAATCGTCGAAGTTTCATGTCTATTCGAATCACTGACTTCCAACAGCATGCCTTGTTCGCGTACTCCTACTCCATCTGACAGAATTGCGTGAAAGCTAACAATGTCGACGAAGATTCGCGCGATTTTCCGACTCGTTTCTCACTGACAGGTAATCCGTTCATCTGTGCGCGAGCTCCGGCCAGGTTAGCTATGGTGCTGGTAGCACTCCTCGTAGATAGATGGATGGATCGATCTAAGAAAGAAGCCCTTTCCCAACGTCGACAATAAGAAAGAAATGAAGAGAGAGGGAGAGAGAGAGATAGCTATTTCTCTCGCTTTCGCACTCGAGCATATCTCGATCGCTCCTTTTTCACTTCGAGCCTCACGTTCTACCCGGCTCGTTCAAGATCCTACTCTCCTACCTTTCGCTATGCCAAGGGATGATAAATTGCTGTCGCGTTTCACGTCCCTCGTCTTTTTCTTCGCTATCTGTTCCCATTCTTTTTCATCTTCGGATCAGTATGGGAAGTCAGACCTGTACGATAATGTCTTTGACACTGTGTGAGGGACCAGAGGGGGGCGACGTTCACTTATCAAGGAACGCACATATTTCTGTGAAAATAAAAAATCGTTTGTAAGAAAAAGGTACACGAAAACCTCTGCATATCGTTAGTAAGTGATCTATTTTTAGATCAGTTACGTAATTTCGATAACGATTTTTTAGAAAAAAGCTGAACTCGTGTGATAAAACCAAATAGATCGCAATAAGCTACTTTTCCAAAGTATTTCATAGCAATGACTGTACCTATTATGCGTTCAGTTTTTACAGCACTTACAACGTACCTCGTTACTTTATTTCTATTTCTTTATGTAACTATTGCAGTTGGAGAACCTTCCTTAAATCATACACCTGAAACTAACTGAAAATTAACCAAAAAACGAGACCACCGCTAATTGATCGTAAATGGAGGAAGAACATCAGAATCGTTCTTCCTCCATTTACGACCAATTAGCGATGTTCTCGTTTATCGGTACACCACTCCGTGGCTATTGGATTTCGCGAGAGGGTTTTGTTGGTAAAGTGGTTGAAACTCAAAATTGATTTGAAAAATAATAATAACAGTTTATAATACCAAAATCGTGTTTTTTGGATGGTCCAAGGTCAAATAATATTGGAAACACAGACAGAGGGAAAGTCGATCAAGATAAAAGTATTCTTATTCTCTTGATTTGTCTTTTTACTGTTAAAGTTAAATCACGAACATCCAAAAATGATCAAAGTTTAGACGGTTTATAGCTATTACACCATGTTGTTTAAAAATTAAGGTATCACTGGTGATTTCGCCTGTTTTCCAAAGACTGACGGAAAATGTACAAACTGAAAATTCAACCAACATCAAACTGAGTGATAACACGAGTTTAAGAAAAAATTGCATCGATAAAACGATAAACCATAGCAGAAATCGTTCGAACAACGACAGCGACCACCTCATCGTACGATTCTAACGTTCTTCCTCCATTTACGACCAATTAGCGGTGATCTCGTTCATCGGTACACCACCCCGTGGCTATTGGATTTCGCGATAGGGTTTTGTCGGTGAAGTGGTTGCGTTCCCGACGATAGTCTATGCAGCATACAGTCGTTGTAAGAGCAACTGGACGTACACCTCGTGGTTTCGCCATTCGTTCGATTCGCTCCATCGTGTCCCCCTCGCTGCTGCCCGCCTATTTGTTATTGCCCGATCTAATTGCTGGCTCGAAATGACGTTCAGAGCCCGAATTACGGGATATATCCTGGTAACGCTCCGCCGGTCGAACCTTTTGGCCAGCGCGTAAATCCCGTTGTGATTGCTTTATGTGCCCGCGGTATGTTCGTCCGACCAGAGGATTCGACGGGATCCACGCGCTGACCCCAAAAGGATAACCCTGCAAGGGATATGACGAAGGGAGACTCGCTTTTGCGACACTGGGCACTGACGGCCCGGCAGGACTCTCGGGAAGGCAAACGCGACCTCAAAAACAGTATGCAAATTTCAAGAATAATTATTCCGAGTGTCCGTCACGCCCGAGAGGATCCCTGAGGCCATCCAACCAGTACCAGTAGTCCTCTTGCATGAGCTTTCGCCAGGCCAACTGCAAATCTCCATGATTTAGATGGCACATCCGTTTCTATCGGAAACACTTGTGTGTATCCTGTCTTCCGATGAACCATATTTGCATTTCAATTCTAGGTTGCGATGTATCGATTAACATTGACACACTTAAATTTGTACCGCATTGCGAAATATGATTTTACATCGAATTATATCGTCATGCTGTACTTTTATATAACACCAGCTGTTATGATCTGTCTGTGTTGATTCTGGGTTGCCATTTGTCGATTCAGATTGTTGTAGTGTCAGCTAACAGGCTATACTTTCGTCATGTCAAGTTTCTCCCTTTGATATAAGAAATATATGAAAGTGGAGCATCGAATGGGACCGAGTCTCTGGAAATTTCAATCTTTTGGAATACGTCTTCTCTTCATTCCTTACAAAGTCACAAGTCAATCCTTCCGGAGTAGTCGCGATTGTACTACTTTCTTGCTGTCCTCCATCGTCAAAACTTTTTCCTCGATCACCTTCGTCTGTTCGTGATCACTCGTTACCCACGATCGTGGCCGTTTGATTCTGCCCTGCCCTGACTGAGTGATACAGATCGGAGAAGTCAACTTCTACACACAGACGTACGAGCGAACTATATTTCCAAGCGAACGCTCGACTTTCTTCTACCAACCGTCCTGGAATATGACAAACGACACTCGGTTCCAACGTTTTCCGCTCTCCAGCTCCGTCGTCTCGTCTCCGCTCTTCACCTGCACTCGTTTCTTCAATATTTCGTTTTATACTTATTTTCCTGGACTGTACTTGGAGTGAAACGAAACGGATGAAAAGGGATGGAGATTTTTCCTGCTCTTTTTCCGACGCAGTTTTTCCTGGATCTTTTCCTGCCAAGCCCGCAGCACACGAGAAGAAAAGAGGACGCTGGACTTAACAGGTAAATTTATTTCCTTGCCGGAAGTCTCATCCCCCGAAGGCTCTTCCGTCCTCTCCTGGATACTTGAGTTTTCTTGTTTACGGCAAACGAGGCATAGAGAGCTCGGGAAACCCTGGAGAAGTGACCATATGGAAGGGAATGAACGAGCGTGCACATATATATGTATTATGTACATCTCTACTATATTGTAGCATGATGCAGAAGGGTGGCCGGAGGGGTTGGCTTTTCTCGAGAACCAAGGGATCTCCTGACCAACCTCTATTTCCTAGTGCTTCTGGTGCTACTGCGAGCTCGACCGGACTCGACCTGGTTTTCTTGAGATCTTCGCGAGAGACCACCGGCTCTCGTCTACTCCTTCTACTCCTCGTTGCACCCGTTCACCCGGCCCAACATACACGGAATCCCTTCGTTCGAGCATCTCTCGTGTTGGACGGGGCAGTAACACACGACGCGCTGACCTACCACGGTTTTCTCCTCACCCTCGCTACTCTAACACCGTATCTCGTACTCGTCCAATCCTTATACTCGCGATTTGCCCAGAAATTTTTCATCTTTCATAGAGGATGAGCGAGGAACCGGAAGACTTTACGTGCAAATTTCTCGCCAATCTTTTCCCCTCGCTTGCTTCCTTTTCCTTCGTCTTTATTTTTCTTTCGGACTGTTGGACCGGATTTTTCTACTATAAATCTTTCCGCTGAGCGGACGACTTACGATTCATTTCTTTTTCATTGCGATATGAGACAAAGTGAGTTTTCTACGATTCTTCTTTCGTATCGTCGTTACCTTGACTCTATTTGATGTTTTTTTTTTTTTCATCTTCTCGTGCGTTCTGCATGTATCACGGAACTGTTTTCTTCTAGCCAGAATGAGATAGCGATGAAGAGTCGTAAAATGAGATGGCTTTCGAGAGCAACGCTCGTATCGTCATCTCTTCTTTAAGCCTTGGCACGTAGTAAGCTCATACCCCGATTACACAGCAGCAGTCCAGAGAGACCGACCAGAGGCAGTCAGGCAGTTGAGATGAGAATAAGAGAGACGGAAAAAACAACTCGGCGTTCCTGCACCCTCGGACAACAATAGCCTGGGGCTAGTCGACCGAGAAAAATTTCTTGTTCGCGTCTCTCTTTCACGAGCTCTGCCCTTTCTTCCTTCATTCAACTTGCTGGAAAGCCTCCTCTACGTGCGGGATCCACGACGCCTCGTGAGAATACGAAGTAAAAAAAAACAAACCCAAGCTTCGGATAGTTTTACCTATAACGACTCTCCCGACACGTGAGGGGTGTAAAAAATCCCCAAGCTATCTTACCGTCTCTCGTGTCCAACCGCTCCTTCATGTGCTATTTTGTTTTTTCTTCTGCCGAGAAAGAAGATCAACGTTGTTTTCTAGAAATGAGTTTCAGAGTTTCCTGCTAGTGAACTGTCTAACAATGACAGAGATCACGACAGGCGTTGATTCAAAGTGTGGCTAGTGAGACTTGGCTGTACAGTGATCATCATTTATTTATCTGTATAATTTGAGAATCTTTGCTTTCAAAAGATCTTGTATCGACCTCATCCATCCTTTCATTTTCTTATAAAATTTCAGCTGTATCACTGCGTCTTGTAACCCTGCAGTAGAATTAATATTTACACGGATTCAAAATTCCGCTTACAGAATCCAAATTCTAACAGAGAAATGTGATTTCTGGTGGTCTCCTCATATGCACTCGGACATCGAGATGAGAGGCCTTTAACCCAGAATAGATTCACAGGTGAATCCGATCACGCGAGAGTAACCACCAATATGTGACCACTCGAATCGTTTAGCATGGGTATTCACCGGTTAACTTAATACCCGAGCCCGGCAACATGGACTTCTCCCCATACATGTCCACTCGCTGTTGGGGGAAGCATCCCTCTGGTAACCATGCCATCCCACCTTTGTCGATTCCAATTACCCCGCTTCCCCTCCTCCCATATCTCCCTCTCTCACCCTCGCGCTCTCTCGCTCTCAAAACCATACATCTATATGGCTTTCTCTGTTAAACTCACTATCCTGTATGTACAACCGTCCTGCCTCCTCGTTCATTCCACTTCCTCATCGCATTCCCTCTCGCGGAAACCCATGCTTACATTACGAAACTCTCAGGCTATCTCACTCCTGCCGACCTAGCCCGCATGCCAATCGTAGCCATGTTAATTGGCTATGGCCAATAAAGCGCTGATTACCAGACTGGCGAATAGGACGCTCACTCACCTCTGGATGCTCTCTGGGTTCGCGCTGCTTTCCTACCCTCCTTCATCGCGGTCTACCTGCACCCGGGCAGTCCTCGTCGAGGTATTACATTGAATTGCTGGACGATTCGCGCTAAAATCGAACTAATTTTATTCTACCCTTTAGATGTTTGATAATAGTTTAGCTATTTTTTAGTAATTCATGCACGAAACAAACATTAATTCGCAAAAATATATTTGTATTCCTTTATTAAAAACGATTATTTTCTATTTATACTTTAAGCGCTGGCTTTCTTTGTGTTTTTGAGATTTAGAAATATCTAAAAAGATGTACTGAAAGCAAAAATTTCTTTATAGTAAAGTATGCATCGCTTTTTAACGACTTGTAACGATGCCTGCCTTGGATATAAATAGACAATTCGAATGAGAGGAATATGTAGGTGACATCAGCGTTGGGGTTAACACTCTTACTCAGTACCTGAACAATCTGGGTTCTCCCACATTATGAAACCACCGTATGATGAAAAGAAAAAGAATCAGAAAATCGTCGAGAAAAAATGCACTTTGCGAATACATACATAATTCAGACTCACGCTCGTCGGTTCTGCGGGGCGAATAAGTTCGACTCTGTACGTATCATCGTATATAGGTATCGCAGGTATGCCATACACATATTTCGAAAGCTTCGGCTTCAACGAGACAGAGGCGACTACGTGACCACCATGAAAATGGTATCGAAGCTTCTTACCGGTAGTACGAGGATAGTTTGACCTTACCAACCCCTTGTGCTCAGCACTCGATGAACAGAAAGCAACCTAAGACGACCAACGAACCATGCTCGACGTAAAAAATTCAAGTGCATTTGTAGGCGACGTAGGTAACAGCGATCTTACTCTTTTCTATCGTATTTTTCTTCCCTTTTTGATAGACAAAAAGGGCTTATCAGCCCTTAACCCTCAGGTACGCATGACGCACTGATGCGTCGTACGGATCTTGTCGAACCGGCTGAGTGAAGCGTTAAGAGTCGTCAAATAATCCTCAAAAATCCCGAAAATATTTCCAGAGGCTGCCTTTGAGTGTGTTGTTTTTCATTGTATAAAAGGAATTTTTTTATACACAGGCGTTTCGTTTTTACAAACAAAACCGATCATATTGTTCGTTTAAAACAAAATGTCTCTGGAGGGTTAAAAGCTCTCGATCGGTGCATTACGGTATAATAAATACAAAAAATTCAAAATTGTTTATTAATATAAGAGAACCATTGCTTCTTCGTATCATTTTGTTATCGTTATTATCTCTTTAAAATGATCACTACAGGTTCTGAATTCTAACTGACGCTCTACAAACATCGATTCGTTTTTGAAAGAATTTTTTTTCTTCATTCTCATACTTTTAATTTACAGACTTTTTCTCTTCTGCTCAATAAATAACTGTTTTCAATGCTACAGATGTACCCTAGTTTTCGGCTCATTCGAGACGGTGTCACGAAAGCACCAAGGACTCGCGAGTAATTTTGCCGAAGAAAACTTTAAGACGAAACTTCCTTCCGTTTTCACGAAGTGAAGTAGAGCAAGGAAGTTACACTGACTCTTGAGAACGAAAAAAAAAAAATGACTACGACATAATTCACGAAACTTGCCAAATTTATCGTACTTGTTTGAATTCTCTCGCAATCCCAGCACTTTTATAGTCGTTCGCTAAGCTGCTTGTGGTCAGGAAAGGTTTTTTTTAATATTCTCCAAAATGGGAAGAGAGTACGAGTAAATGGTACGCAGTTTGGTAGAAGCCATGAAAGACGACCGAGGAAGAGCAGAAATATTATTATATAATAAGAAGGTTTACGAAGGTTTCAATGTACTTACGATTTTTTTATTTCTTTTCTGTTTCAGGTAAGAGGCAAAGTATAATAAGGGCTCTAGTCACGCATAGTCTAGAAGCGAGATAGCCCACGGCCTTCGGCGTTATTACGTGCGCTCTCGCACCGTGGCGTATAATGACTTTCGGTAAGTCGTCTTTCCGGACGATCCTCCTGATGGTGCTGCTGGTGCTCTGGTATCTTATTCCTCCCTTCGTAATTATTTAGCCGTTAATTTCCTACAACGGTACACGTGCTGTTACAGCAAGGTATGTAATAAGGCCGCATCCCTAACTCAACGCTTCTAGCTTATATTCGCGAGATCTTTTTTTCTCAGTCTCGTTTTCGATCCCCCGAGAGCACGGGTACTCCTTAGGAGCGATGAAATCAGGAAAAAAACAAGAATATACTGCCCATAATGGAGACCGGGGCAAAATGAGATGGAGGTTAATGCATTAAAGGGCGTTCGAACGAATCCAAAGACGTACGAAACATTTCTGGCTCGTATGATTTCTAAAATCAATTATCACATTTTTCTGAAACCATTTTAATCAGAAATTAATCCGACTTACCCCACGGCAGCGTCTTTATGAAATCGTATACAGTAAGTTCTTTCTTAAAATCCAAACTTTTACCAACTCTGCGAAGGTGCTGAGACTTGATTCTTCAGTTTAGATGCTACGAGAAAATGAATATGTAGCTAACTTTATTCGGAGATCTCTTGCTCTGTTGAAATTAGATGTATTTTCCTCTACTATGAATTCTGAAGATTGTTATTAATTTTAGGAGCATCCCTTATTGTATCCTGGATAGCCCATCTAGCCCCAGTCTCCAGTGATGTCTATGGAAACAGAGCGAAATTGAAAAGCTGATGCCATGGTATTACACTTTAAACGACGATGAACGATATTTCCACAATTACGTTCACCAGCTTGGGAAATCACCCATTTTCCGGCGGATCTCACTTGCCTGGATTCCCGAGCGTTTTTCCTCGTGACGAAGTATACTACCGCGATACCGTAGAAGTCTTTAAATGCCGCATTCGGGACCGGCGTCTATATACTGTCGTTGTAAGAGAGAATTTCTACTTGCACAGCATTCTGTTCATTCAGTGCCAACACACTATACCACGGTCGCGTTGTATCGCCCTCGTAAATGCACGCTTACGAGCTCATTGAGGTGCTACCAAGCCTGGCAGTACGCTACCGAAGAGAATTAATGTTGAAAATCGGTACGGGAACGCGGCTGCTGCCTCGCCTCGCTCTACGATGATAGGAACAGAGCGAGAGATTCGTGATGACGCGTGGAGGCAGGGGCAGGGGAGCTTTACGATCGAAATCGTCCTCTAAATCGACACGTCAGACGATATTACGGTATATTCGGCTCTCTCGCTCCTCGGTCTCTCCGGCTCATTCCAACTTCCTCTTGCTGTAATGCATACCGTTCATCTCCCTCGACCAAAGTACTATTGGTCACGATATATTCCGTGTGCTTGGTCCACCGAGTAAAATAGCTTGGATTTCACGATCCGGTGTACGAGGTATGAAGGAAATAGGTTATAGGTAACTGCGATGAGATTTTTGTGAAATGAAATGAAATTTACTGAATGACATTGGACTCGGGGAGTAATGCGTTGTTGGCAGAACGAATTTATTAGTCGAGATCAATTTGAGTTAATTCATTTAACCAATCAACTCATTATCTGGCTCACTTAATTAGACTAAAAAGAAGTATTTTTTTTACATATAAACAGGTTTTTTTTTTAATTAATAATTTTTTAATCTAATAAATTGCTTTTTTTCGTACAATTCGTTGCACCAGTTGATTAGTTTACTGGGAAAAATCTGTAACTGTCAAATTAAATTATACGCGATAGAAGCATAGACTTTATTTATACAGGAATATATAATCGGGTATGTATTGTAACGTTCAAACACCACACTTTACATTGCATCGGTGTATTAAGATCGTTGATTACACTCCTCGTAAGATCTTCCTCGTATCTTGTTCTCGTAGGAAATTGTCGTTGATTGTGGTTGTGCTCTCAGGTTGTGTCTCTCGGTTCTGTGGCAAAGAGTCGTAGGGGTGGTTTTCGTGAACAAGGATGCAAGGGGAAAGAGAAAGGGATGGCTTATCAGCCATGTATCTCGTGAACTGTGCACCACGAGCACAGCACGACCCGACGCGCTGTTATTTGCGTTATTTATACGTCCCCGGAGCATCGGATTCCCCGACTACGGGTTATAATCGACCGCACCCGCTCGACGACCGTGATTACACATCGTTATCCCGGTTAAGCTACCGGAAATGACGAGAACTGACGAGCGTCGCTGGTATACTGCAGTATCCGCCTCCCGGTAGAACGTCGTAGTATGTGTTGTTCTCTTAGCTTATGCCCTCGGGAATTTTGGCGTACTTCCCCCTTTTCCCTGCGTTCAACGTCTTTAGAACTCACTATCTATCGGGAGAGACAATCGTATATACGATATATCTTCAAATTCTACGCATTATACTTTAACAGAGATTTTTAACCGTCATTATTTGGCAATCGATAATTATTGATTGATTCTTTGATTCATTTAAAAATAATCTCATTAATATTAATTTATTTCTTAGAGAGGACTGCTAGTCCATAGTTTATATGTAAACGTTTTATTCAGGAGGTTCAGTCGGTATAAAAGCAACATACCGGTACTATACTTTAGACAGTTATTGGCACAATCTTCCAAAGAGTGATTGATATTCATGAAAGTGAGTGATTTTGATGAATATGTTCTCTACTGTTTAAATTCGTGCAATTTTATAAATGATATCGGTATAGACATATCGCTGAATTTCTTCTGCATATATGTATAATATATAAAAATAAATTATTCTGCATAAAAAATATATAAAAAATTCGTCGACGATTATTTGAATCTTAGAAGCAAAGATAGGAAACATAGAGAAACGAGAATTGAAGCATAATGGGACAGCATGGACAAAAAGGGAAGAGCACAGAGAGGTACCAGCGTCGTGACCAGCCGGGGTTGGACGATTAATAATCATAATTTTTCCGACCTACCATTTCTTCTCGAGGTTTTTTTGCTTGGTCCTCCACAATTTCCCCTTTTGCCTCGTTCCCTTTTCCCTGGTTGGCCGCATGCATAGCCGGCACGATTTTCGCCATCTGGACCGCTGCGAACTCCGTCCGGAGCTTTCCACGATATAATTAATTCGAGCGATAAATCCGCTTGCGCGAAAAAATATCCTGTCCCGTTGCCGGAGGCGAGGAGTATCAACGCAAGTGGAACAAACCTGTAACGGTCAGACAGCCAGTCGAATATAAACGAACAACGAGTTATAATCGAAAAACAAGTTGAAAACGAATATCGTCGAACACATAAACCCCGTTGGTCGGGTGGGACTCGTGATTCGCAGGTGTGCAAAGGCTGTGCAGTCGTTATTGCGGCGCATAATAAATACAAACGTACGCGTTAGTAAGAGGGGGTATGTGTTAGCGCACGGCACAATGTGCATTGCAAACAAACAGCGGAGTTCTGGGCACAGGTGACGCTGTTGGGATTGGCGTGGTGTGTATAACACACGGGCAATTGCAGGCTGCGTGAGTTCAATGGAGAACACGGTAGTGTCGAGTGCGCAGATATAGTAATGTCAAAGATCGGGGCAAAATGGGATGGTTATGGGCATAAAAGGCATTAGAATAATTCCAATACCATATTCACATTATTCAGTTTAACATTGGAATAGTTATTTAAAAAAAAAAAAAAAAAAACAGAAAATGTGGTATTAAGAATAAAATGGAGAATCTTTCGAGTGTAAGTTCAAGTGTGTTCGTCGCTCCGATCTTCTAAAGTAAAAGTCGATATATTTCCTATTTGTCACATGCGACTAGTTACGAATAAAATCTCAAAATCATCATAAATATATTATATTAATACTTGAATACAGATACATAGAATATACATTATTAACGAAATATTATGCAATTTTCAACAGTTTAATCAACTTAAGGGATATTATTTTTGGCCCCGGTGTCCTGTAGCATATATTTGTAGAGATATGCACGCACCCGGTATATTTAATTTGTAGGTTAATCACCCTAATTAATATTCCGCTTCCAACGGAGTGCAGGGGGCGTTCCAACTCGCCACTGCATTTTCCATAATGCGTGGCGATAAATAGCGTGGGTGGGTTCTATCTCTCCTGTACCCGAGGCTGCACGCGAATATGCGACGAAGCATAAAGAAAGGGAATTCGAGGGGAGCCAGCAGCGTCTAGTTCTGGCCTCCACGTAGTACTCGTTAGCCATTGTCGCACGGCAGCAGGTACATTATTTTATGCGGAGAAGCGAAACGCCACGGCCCGAAGCCCAGGGTGACTCGGGCACGCCAGAGAAGTGCCGGCTGACCCGGAACTTCCTTAACTACTGTGAAACGTCGCCCTCGCTCTTTCGCTTGCTCGAGAGCTGTACAGGCCATCACCCTCTCCCTTACATTGCAATCCACGACGAGTCGCAGCCGCAGCATCGGCCGATGACTACAACGGGTCGTGGGACGACTGTTACGGGTCGTGGGTCAACTGCGACCAACACTCGACGACACTTCCAGCACTCAAATTACTTTGCTGCTGGTATTTCGAACTTCAGACGCTCCGAGGTGGCTCAAATTGTTCTTTGTCCTCTCTGACTGGTTCATCGTTCTGTATACTAAGAAAACGAAGAGCAGATTAAAAATTAGTAAAACAGTAAAGACATTTCCCTAAATAAAAACTAATGATTTTTTTTTATTAAAACGAAGCTCAATTTTAGGCGGAAAAATGGGATACTTACCCAACAAATAAATTGGTTCATCCAATTATTATTAGTTCAACAACCAGCTTTCACCGTGCAAGAAGATAGAACTAATCTTTGTATCCAAAAATTTTGCACTACGTATTATCTGTTTCTTTTTTATCGATCGAGTAGTATCACATTATGATACTACTCGGTCTCTCACAGAGCGCTATACGTGCGAGAGAGATAGCAGAATTTTTCCATCGCAAATTTCTCTGCCACAATTGTACTTGCGAATAAAAGACAAACTGGTAAACTGTAAAATTACTGTGAGACGCAGTTTTAATCTTGTATCTGAAAGATCAATGGTCACGGAGAAACTTATATTACAGTTTTGTTACCCATCGAGGGGTAGACTGGAGATGAGCTGTAATGCAAATATCTCTGCCACAATTGGTCATTCGAATGAAACATGAGAACGGTGGACTACGTCTGACAACTCTACAGTTCCTTGCTCTCATTTCTCATCCTAAAAATCAATCTTGGCGAAGAAATTCACGATGGGCAAATTCTGGTATATTTCTCGCAAGCATTGTAATCGGAAAAAGAAAGACGACACACCATCTTAAGGTGTGAATGATGCACAGATCCGCCGGTAAAACAGTTAAATTCGTTTTTCTTTTCTGGACTGTGCAGATTACGAGGAAAAGCAAGGTGTCATTCACTGAGTCTATTAATTCCGCGTCGGATTACACTTTTCTTTTGTACTCATAATTTTAACCGTATTGGAGAAAATATGGTTCGAAAAACGTAAAATATCCAATTTGATATTAATAACAAGTTTGTTATTAAAGTCTGTTTTTTTTTTTTTTTTTCAACAGAATTGAGATTTCCTTTGATTAATGTTTTTACAACTTTTTAGTTTGTCAGTCAGTCATTTCATTTATTTCTTTATATGTTACTTGATAGTTGAGATACATTGTAATTTATTTATTTATATTACTTATATTAAATTATAGTGACTGTCACCTTTATCTATTTATCAGATAGCAATCTCTCAATTGTAAAAAATTCAATATTTTTGATAATTATAATATCTCAATACAATAATCTTAAAGTTGCAATAAATGAAATCTATTTCAGAATATATTATATCAGTCTATATTTTCTTTGTACTTATTAGTTGTTGTGAAAAGGACATCTTCAGTAAAAATCTGAGGCCCAAGAGGAGAATATTGAACGGAACTGTGTAGAAACTTTGACTGGCGTTATTGTAATTTATTGTTTTATAAATATCACCACTAACCAGTGGATTTTTAGATATCCCAACATCATTCAAATTGTACAAATCATCCATGAAATCATAATGTATTATGCATTACTTGAAAAACACATCACACGATAGTTGACATACGAATTCAATTAGAGAATATAACATAATGATCACAAATCCTAAACACGAGACAAATCGATAATATTCATCATCACAGTACATATATATCTATATATATATCACGATCGATACGACTTTATACCGTAGCATTAAATCTTTAGCTATTTCTAGGTAGCTACCCAACAACACATAAACTCCATATAGAAATTAACCGAGTGCCACGTCGGTTTAATTCAGAGTGAAACAGAGAGCATTCCAAGACAATTCGTAACAGGATTCAATTGCAAAATAATCTATATTCGCCTAAATGATATTCAGCCTTTTCATACGCGAAGGATTGAACGCGACAAGTATAATTATTCTATAAGAACGTTGAGACATAGCTTATTCATTCGGCGCAATGTTAACGTTCGCCGTGGTCTCGTCGACTGTGTGGGTGGTGCGCTGGAGCTTCGGTTGTAGCTTCGTCTGTAGCAACGGTCGACCGTTTGCTAGCCACGTATCTCCAACGACCCGGTACATACCGGTGGCCAATGATTGTCTGGGGCGTCTCGTTCACCTATGGCCCGGTATGCTTTAGCGCCCATTACTGTCTGACTCTTCGCTTCGTTTGGACTTTGCTCGTACTCATACCCTGACAATTTTCTTCTTGAATTATCGGTATTCCACCTCTTTTGAATGTTCTTATAGATTACCATATGAATTCAATTGCAATAGATGCATCAAGTCAAATTGCATCGTGGAAAATACATATTCGTTTCCAGGACATAGATTCCATGACTTACCAGTCAATAAAATTACGGATATATATATACATATAACAAAAACCTTATATATATATATATATATATATATGCATATAACAATAAATATATATCGACGTATAACAAAAAAAAAAGTATATGCGTATACCAAGAAGGCCTAGCCACTGAATCCATGTAGCGGCTTAAATCACTATAAATACCTGATATTCAATTGAAGTATTCCTTGTTACCGTTTATAATGTCGAGAGCACCCATAACTCGGAAAGAAATACTGACAATATATTATAGTTTAAAAATGCGTCTTCGAATTACAATATATAATAATATACTCAAAGATCGAGACCAGTGGAAGCCTTGTAAAAATGCAAGTGACACTGACTATGATTTGGCAGTGACTGGGGAGAGTCGTGCGCGGCACGGCAGTCCCTCGCCTCGCAAACCATGACTATTATACGCGCAGAGCGCAATTGTCTGAGTATAGCGCAATTATTTCTAACGCTAATTGTAACGGTTTGGTACGAACGCGGTACGGTGAACCTACGTGGGTCACACTCTAGTAACGGTACGGATTGAGTATAGCGAGACGATTATTCATACTATACAACGCGCTAGTTGCCGCCTAACCGATTCGCGTACAACATCAACAGCGATCAATTGCAAAATGTGTAGCGATCACTAACGACTGTCGAGCATCGGAAGTAGGTTATCCGAGAAGTTTCCATCCCGTTCATAACCAAAGTCACTTATCCCTCAAATCAAATTATCCCTAGAGAATTGGAAGGTAGGCTATGCTTCGTTGCTCGCCAAAGCTGAGTCGGTGGAACGACCGGAATATTCCGGTACTGCTAGCGAACCGATTTCGAGTAAGAGCATCAGCACACCGAAGTAGTTGCAGAGCTTCGCATTGCGCTTTTTACATAGTCCGATGGCATTAAATCCATGCAGCGAAATCGATGCCCTTTCCCTCGCTTACTCCAATTAGCTCATTCTCTCTTCGTCACTTCCTCTCGCGTCCCTGCATTCCTTCCTTCAGTGCAGTTACGACGTGGCCGAGGAATTCCCCGATTGGAATAGCCGGAATTCCCGTGGAAATCGAGCCTACACTAGACTCTGAGCCACTGTGTTCGGCGAAATCGCATCCCCGAGCACTCGATGAAAGATTTTTATTTTACCGAATATAAGTACAATCCTCTGATGTTCATTTCTCATTTATTTCCTCTTTGACATTTTTTTTAAAGGTTATTAATCCAATTACTTTACCTCGTATCCATGAAATGTTCTCGTCGATCATAGATTGTTTGGGGCTTCTTGTCGTAACGCGGAACGAGTGCTTGTTTCCGGATAGATTATTCGTAGCACGTCGCATGTAAAGCGATCTGTTCTCGTACTTTCTTCTTCGTCGGTATTTTATTCGTCCGTGTCTTCTTAGACCTTCGTATCCTCTTTTTAGTCTCTTTATCGAAACCACCGACGTACCCGGATTGGAAATTCGATCGCAAAAAATAATATCGATTGAACGATTTCATTGTAAAGTCACGAATAACTAAGAATACATTTTTTTTTAATCTGCTATGAATAAATCTTGCTCATTGCTTCTTTATTATTGCACACAATTTTGTGGTCATATTTCCTAGAATAGTCGAACATTATTATAACGCAATGAATATTTATTTCAATAATTGTATTCGATAAATAAATAAAAAACGGAATAAAACTATCAACTATGGCAATACCGCATCCTTCAAACTTTTAACATGAATGAGTGATCACATGTTTTCTCATTACAGTACGTGAAAGCTTCGACTCGATTGAGAGCGATTCCCTGCGAGAATTTCCAATCGAATCGTGAACGAATTTTCGTGTACATCGCTTATTCACGTGAGACACACACTTCCATTTATCGTTAACTTAGCACATGTCACGCTAATGCACGTCGTTCCAGGTTCCGTGATATCAGCCTTAGTATTGCGACCAGTGATGCGAAATAACTGTCACAACTGGCGTCTATATAGTTGTAAGTGACGATCACGTGACGATCATTCGCATCACTGACTGAAAGTTAAACGGTGTGAAAGAAGATGTCATCTACTCGACTGATTTTCCTCGACTCTACCCTCGTCTCCTGTTCTTACGTAATTATAGTAATCCCTACAGATTGTTAAGAATCCCAGGGTCTCTCCGGGCCACCGACCTTATTTCCAATCCATCGAAGCATCGCAACGGTTAGAGGTCTTTCTGATCAAACAATAGCAACGATAGTTCAGTTTAACTCTGTTTCTTGAATAATCAGACTCTCGTTGCTCGTTTGCGAGCTCGATTCCTGTTGGACGTGGCCACGGCACTTTATCTACGAATACACGAATACACAAGTACAGAGTGTTACCAGAGAGAAGATAGGAGACAGTTAAAAGCGACAGATGGTATATAACTGTTGCAAAGCGAGATAGAAACAACTAACAGCATCCCAGCGAATAGCAAGGTGATTACACCAACTCGAATTCAACTCGGAAGCGAATCGTCCCGTTCAACAGCAACAAACAAGTACATCGGCAATAACGGCAACAGGAACTAAAACAACTGGAGAGAACAACAACGAGTGAGTTCAGGACATTCCATGACCGAGTGCATTCGCGTGCTATTGCAAATATTGAATGCCGAATACATTGATTCGTTTTGGCAAACGGTACATGCGAGGCACAGTGGAAAAATACCGCTTCATGTTGGTTCATTCGGTCGTTTAATTGATTTTTTTAATTGGACAATCTACAGCGCTTTGAGTTGATTAATTTTAATCTGGTATTATTGGAGGCCTACTTAATTTTGTATTCATCGACCAGAATAATTTTTCTTAAATTCTAATTATCGAACGCTACCTTTGGCAAAAGTGATTTCGATTCAACGATTGGTAAAGATTTAATTAGTTCCAATTAGACGTATTCATCTAATAGAGATAGCAGTTCTAGACAACTCTCTTCGTTTATCGAATCATTTTTAATGTTGTCAAGGTCGATACAATGCGGTTAATAATTAGTGAATTAAAAAAAAAAATTCGAAAATATTGCATACAAAATTTGGATTTTTTTTACAGTTGAAGTGGATTCTATGTAACTTTTGTGTTCGCAGGTCTGAGAGCATAGAGGAGTTTATGAAGTTGAGTTTCAGAGAAGTTGTTAACATCATATGTATCGAGACTGCGGACTCGGGTCGTAAAAGAACTTCGCACTGACGAGTTTAGCGAAGATTTCTCTTCGCTTGTCCCCGACTTCACTTTCTCCCTTCAGCCCTTTCGTTCGTTCCATCCTGAAAGCAACTTTCGATCCGATAAGGATTTCATTTCTCACAAGGGGTTTTCGTTAAACGGTAATCGAGTTGGTCCTCTCGGTTCGACGAACAGGTTTCTTAGGTCGAGGATTGCCGACAGGAAAGCTTCTCGACCTTGCAAGCTCTCCCTCTCACCGAGTCTCGCCGTTAAAAAGTGATGCGACTCCGATGAATGCTTTCTTTCTCTAGTCTCGTTTTTACTCACTCCGGCACATCGGTCTTTCGTACTTTCGTACTAACCGTTCAGGGCAAAACAAGATTCGTCTCTGAAGTTGGTGAACCCTGTTAACCGGAAATTTTCGCAAAGAAAGGCAGAGAAGTCCTATTTATCCTCTAAAGTTAAAAATATTTTTTAAAGTTTTTTTTTTTTCAATAAAAAATCAAATTTAACATTTCTTTATTCTTCTTAAGTAATAAGAATTTCCCTTACCAACGTAAGGGTACGTAAACAACTAACATTTTTTTTAACAACTCTTGTACATCCAGTTCCAACCGTGTAACTTTTAATTAATGACTTATTACGTGATAAATTAAATCAACTATGCAGAAGTGAGATTCCCTTTCCGTTGTTTATCACCAGCACTTCAAAATCCATAGCGAGATACTACGCGGTATAGTACCAGAGGCCAGTACGATGACACTGAGTACCAGGGGTTGCTCCACCGATGCCCCGACACCGTCGTCGAGTGGAGGGTTCCGACCACTGCTTCCGCTCCGCTGACAGTTGTTCCCGCTAGTAATTGGCTCAAAGGGTGGTTCACTCGCACACCCTCGGTGACAGAATGCTAATTTCAGTCCACCGAGACTCGACTACTGCTTCTGCTGCTCTGCATGTCCATTTACTTTTTCCTCTTCTCAAAGAATTCCCAGTTATTTAATTATAGCATAACGGATATACACAAGAGTGTGAGTGGAATTGGGAATGTTTTTATTTCTTCTTTATTAACTTGGATGTTACGATGTGACAATTTTATTATTTATAACTAAAGTATGTTTGGCACGAGAGCCCAGAGACAGATAGACTTAGATTTGTCAATTTTAATACGGATTCTAGTAATAAATAGATTTCAATTAATTACTGAATTTCACTCCCTGAGGAATGAGAAGAAATTATTTCAAGACGTGAAATGCCTCTCGAGATATTTAAGTTCGTTTCTTCTCATAATTCTCAATCTACTTTTTGAGTGTCTTTGATATAATGTAGAGATACGAAAATAGAGGTGACAATTGCATCCGTTGAAATTCCATTAAGAGTAAACTAAAGAAGAGTTAAGAAATGCTATAGGATCCAGATGAGACCCAGGAGAATTTATGCTGGAGACACATTCAGATTCCTATGGAGGTTTCCTGTAGGAGTTAAAATGGCCGACTGGAGGGTAACTCTCGACGCGGATAATGGGGATCTTTAATAAACTATTAAGACACCGAGAACGATGACGATGGAGGATGAGTGGACCCAACGGTTTCAACCTTGGAGAGTGACCCCTTCACATTTTCTGTTCCACTCGTTCTTTCCTCCTCTAACTTAGCGCCTGGATTTTCTATCTCAGGTAGAATTCCAACGAGCGTTCTTTAACTTCTATCTGGCTTTTACATTTTCCGTCTCGCTCAACCCTCTCGATTCTTTTTCTCGCTAGACAGGACCAAATGGCTAATAACTTTGTGGCTCTCGAGAATCTCCACCAGGGTCTCGGATCTTCCCCTTTCTCTCTTTTTCTCCCCTTTTACATCCCCTCTTCTCCCTCCCCCGCGTTTTTTCCTGAGTCTCGGCATTCTTATATGAGACGAGACTCTTTTATATCGTAATTACCATTTTTGTCCTCACCGACGCACCATCACAACTGCAAACTTTCACTGCTGAAATATCCACGCTCCGACAGAGTCGTCTTTTGCGCTTGTACTAATACAGATAACGAGCCAGCCGCTCCACGCTCGTTTCGTCCATCCGAATTCATTAAGTTCCCAGTAAATTATCACTAGAAAGGGAGAACAACGGCCATCATCCTCCAGTAAAGACTGAGAGAGGGAGAGAGAGGAGTAAATCATTCCTTCAATTATTCACCCGTATCTCTCTTCAACTTTCGAAGCTTGGTCGCGCTGTAACGAGAAACGTAATATAAAAAAATATATTTAGCTTAGCGAACGAGCACAACGGATGATAACGTCGATTTAGCAATAAGAACCACTGAGCACAGATCAGCGAGTACTGCTTACTTTTCAAAGGAATATATAGTAGGCACAGAAGAATTCGAGTACTGTTCTTGGAATATAAATTGAAATGTAAATGAATAAGGAGAGCTGCTTGATTATTACTGCTATGAAATTGAATGTATACAGAGAGACTTTTATAAGGAATCATATCATGATGGATAACAAAATTGTCAAGTAGTAGTGCAAATTGACGTAAACATAAAAACGGTAGAGCTTTTTTTCATACAGCACAGTAATTACCGAAATGGTCGAGCATAATCAAATATAATTACCTTTTTAACTAAATTTACTTAAATTTCAGTGTTTCGCTTTATCATAGAAGAAGCTTTGTATTCAGATTACTCGAAACAGTCGAAAATGTCGATAAAAGCAATGTTGAAAAAAAAATCTGGATGAACGTATGTGTATATTTGTGATTTTCGTTGTTATGACTCTGACTCTCGCAGTTTTTAAGATATCCGGCTCAAATTTGATTCACAAGTGTGTTAAACAACGTTTGGAATTTCAGTTGACAAAAATCGATTCAGAGGTTCAAATTTCATGGCATTTTACAGCATTTTTTAAGAAATGTCTCCTCAAGTTTTATTTCGTTGAATTTCACGAGTATCGATCAAGTGGTTCAAATTCAATGACACAAATTTCTTGAAATGTTGAGAACAAAGTCGCTAAGTAGAACTTTTCAAATTGGTTCTTCATTATTTTACACCGAGTATCATACTTATTCATGAAAGTCGCACTGTGTAAGGTTGACAATAATGAGGAAGCAATTTACAAAGATCTACCATGCCGGTTTGTTTTATATAATATTTTAACTAAAATGATGTTTACATTGCATATGAATTTGATATCATATTCATCGAACAAACGTTTAGTATCGCAAAAAGTGTTTAACATTTATAATATTTCAATATGCTAATAGCAACATTGTTGACAATTTTTATTAATCATTTATTGTTTCGTACAATTTTATTTAAGCGAGCAAATCCTGAGATATCTCGATGGGGATGGAGCATCTCCCAGAAAGTCGCTTTGGCCTTATCTTCGTCCGGAAGATATTCCAAGATGTATGGATGGAATCGAGAGCTGGTCAAATCAATTTGTTCACTTGTCCTCTTCTTAAGTCCATCCTATATGTCCTCGAGGTTTTAAGAGCTCGGGACACTAACCGGTTCGTCTGCTTCCTTAGTACCCGGTAATGGAATTAACGGATAACGAGGCACTTTCGTAGCAGCGGTGAACGGCGCGTTAACCGATAAGACGCGGTGAGTTATACGAATAGGGTATGTATGTTGGTCGGTGGTTGCCGAGCTACCCGTGGATCTCCTTTTCGCTCCTACGATGCCACCGTGAATTTATCTAGCGCTGTCCTACAAGCGACGCACCAACACCAGCAGCTGAGCAACTTAATGCTAATCATCCTTGAAACTCAGGTTCCTCCGCCCCACTCTTTACTCGTTTTAGGTATACTCGCATTAATAAGGTGTGTGTTTACTTTGACAGCGAAGAACCAAAAGCCCTTCGCTATTATGCGCTCCGGTGAAGGTGAAAATTCCTTTATAAATAACTTTGCCGAAATCCTGCTACTTTTCATAGGGTAAAGTCTTTTATGCGTTAGGTAGATCTTTTCGTCATTAAGGAAGAAACATTAATTTAAATTAAATCTCGTACCTCATGATATGTTAAACTGTCAATGCTGGAAATAATGTTCAACTCTTCAAAGCGTACATTCGTATCTGTAAGACGAATGCAATTATTGCAAATTAAACAAACAAACTAAAGTGTAAGCGGCCGGTAATGAATATGAAAATGAAGGAAAGCGGCTACGAGTCGTGATGGTATTTATTCATCCTTGGTTGTTGTGATTTTTGTTTATGGGTATCGAATACAAATGCTGAAATATGATTCATTTTAAGTTAAGCTTGTCAATTTCAAGATTCAGTATGGATCTATATGAGTTTCGTAAAATGTTTTTGAATTAAAATTTACAATTTTTTTCAAATAAGATGTTTCATGAACTAGAGAATTAAATATATTTCGGAATCAAACTTTTCTAGCGACTTGTAGCCACTTTCCTTCACTTTCATATTGCCATATTAGACGGAAAATAATAATAATAATAATAATAATAATAATAATAATAATAATAATAATAATAATAAATAAAGACGAGTGCTTTGCGTCACCCTTTCACCAATTCTTGAAGCTTAGAAAGTAAGCACACCCAACTGCGCAATAGACCCTATCGGTAAGAGGTTGCAAAAGTTCTGAGAAAGAGGAAGAGAGGAGTAAAGCTTTCGGGTTTGCGATACGAGAGTATTCACTCGTCTCGAGTATTCGTTCGTTCTCTCCCTCTCTGGTTCGCTTGCCCCGTCAAGCACGCTGTGAGAAATATTTCTTCCTCTGATGGCGCGCACCGCAAGGAACGTTCCGACTCGCCCTTCGAGCTCGAAAACGAGTGTGAGAAAGTGGATATATAGCAGGAAAACAGCGATATATCTCTTGCACGTAGCGTTCTATACTGATGTATACTACACGAAGGAGTGCACGTTATCGCGCCTCTTGTGTCGAGCGTGTGCAAGTACCACGCGAGGGTGCACCGACGTTCGCCGAACCATCCTACTTTACAACCGCCCCTATACCTCATCCCTTACTCGTTTTCCTGTCTGCCTCTCTCCTCGAACTCGTTTAGCGAGAATCCCAACGCCGAATTCACCCCCGCTGAAAAGATAGAACGAGAGATAGAAAAAAGATCGTCCACGAAATGAAACGCGAGATTTTTCCTCGCGCTTTTCAAGACTCATACTCTCAGATCCTGTTCTACGGTCAATCATCGCTGTTACTCGATTTCCTGTACTCTCGGCAATCTTTTGTGTAGTGAAAATCTCAAATATTTCATCAGCGATGGATATTCCTCGCTATATCAAATTTATTCCTCATTAATTATTTAACCGAAGTTATGTAATCATAAGTGTTCGTTCAAAAAAAAAAATGTTAATTCAATCTACTGAATATTATGAAGAAAAAAAAATACAAATAATTTATCGATCAATGTAACCTGAGTAACTTTCATTAATTCTATTTATTTATAATCAATCATACAAATTAATTAATTAATTAATTTTTGTATATGTATGAATCTTAAATTTAACATTTATAATTTATATTTAAATATTAAAAAGTTTTAAAACTCCTAACTGCAAAAAAGTATAATAAACAGGACTTTAGCATTAAAAACTTTTCTTATGGAAATAAATCTAAAAAGGATGAAATAACTTCCGATGTCATTTTTGTTAATTTCATATTTTAATTAATTAATTAATCAATGAACGATCAGGTATGTTTATTAGAATTATGAATCTATGCAATAATCCCGACCAATTGTTAAGATTAAATTTTTTGGCGAATCGCAATTCGGGCTGTGGCGATATTTTTTCACGATTTCTTTAGAAATTAAAAATCGTCAGGTCTGGTTGCCTCATTTATTCTTAATGAATGACACAATTCTTCGGGATTGTCGCATAGATTCATAATTTTCCATATTCTAATTACAATACTTCATTTACCGCTGTCATTACAGTCGGGAGAAGTCTTCTTTTGCGTTAGAAAACGTCCATATCGTGTTTTTTCCTTCTTTCTTTCTTTCTTTCTTCCAAATTAGATTCCAGACGTCAGCATGTTTCTTGATATGTAAAAGACGGTTGCAGTGTTCAGGAGACGTCTCCCGACTGTAATGACATTGGTAAATGGATTATTGTCATTTAAATATGAAGTTAACTAAAATGATATCGGAAATTATTTCATCCTTTTTAAATTTATTTTCATAAGAAAACTTTTTAAAGCTAAAGTCCTGTTTATTATACTTTTTTGCAATCGGGAGATTTTTTAATTATTAATTTTTTTTATTTCATACTTTTTAAAGCTAGTTCAATGTGAGTTTCGTGTGGTGAATTTTCGGCAACGAACGAAGCTTCACCACACCAATCAAACACGCGGTCAAAGCAACACATCATCAATGTGAGTTTCTACAGAATTTTTATAATTGCTATATTTTTTAAATAATTATTATATTTATGAAAACTAAAACAGCTGAATAATTTATAACTCTATTGTATTTAATCGGTCAATCATTTTTGCACTCATGTATTTAGAATTCAAGCAACAAAGATAAATGGAAAAGTATCAAGTGATCATCATTTTAAATAAATTATCTTTATTTTATCAATCAATCATTTTTGCACTCGTGTATTTAGAATAAAATCAACAAACGTGATTAGAATATTACGTTGTGTTTTTATTAATTTCTAGTTGTTAAAGATATCTCTGATGTGCAACAAACTTATTAAAATTTACATGCTGTTGAATAAAATATCCATAGAAAATCCATAGAAATATTAATTAACCGGCCCACGTGCTCTTTCTCTCACTCCACCGTGAGCGCTCCGAAGTTAGGTACGGATTAACAATTATAGCAGAAATGACAGCCATCTTGTGGCATTTCTTGTGCACATAATACGTGTACCCTGTTCTGTTAAGACATCTTTAGCCGATTCGGAGAACATCGCACGTATAGAAACTGGCATATTCGCGTCATGTCAGTCAAACGCATACTTCCGTCGGGAGTACAAAAACAAATTTTCAAAACTACTATTCAGCTAAGTAGCTTGAGATGTTCAGGGCATCTCTGAGTTACATCAAAATTGGGGCCTCCCTAGATTAATCATCGAGATTTTAATATCGCGGTTGGAAGCAACGACGAAGAGATGATAATTACGAAGTCTGACTAGAGTATAAATTTAGGGATTGGATGGAGAAGGGCGGGACGAGGGCACGATAAATCAATCGCGGATGTGCGAAAGAGGAGGCACGAATGAGGATGGAGTAAGATGGCGAGGAAGATTTCGTAAGACCGGAATAGATAAAGATGTCTCTCGACCCTTTCAGCGTAGGAGACAGCAAGGGCCGGAATCGAAGCGTATGGCAAAACTACGAGAACTGTATATCAGGACAAGGACGGGGGAGGGGATGATAAGAATGGGAGAGATGAGGACGTGAACCTGGATAAGAAAGACGAGGAAGATGGGGTACGAGAGGTAGATAGACGCTTGAAATTCGTAGCGCGCACTGCACCCTCTTGCATCGTGATTCACAATGACTTCGTTGTGTGCGGACGTCGAGCAGGAGGATCTGGCGAGAAGATAAGAGATGAGACGTTGCACGAAGTGAGCGTTGACAGAGATGCAAAGGTATAGCTTCTGATGGTACGTAGTTGACGTAGACGAGTCCGCGTGCGAGTCTAGAATGCAGAGCGAACGAATGAACCTGCATAAACTCGATTCCTAAAGCACCGTAGTGTGTACACACATATGCATTGGGATGATTGCAGAAATTGTGCTCTGTAGTGCGCCATCGCACTTGGTCTGGTTAACATTCGTTAGATCGTAACTCGACGTATAAAGTTCTCGACAATTTCTTCAAGAAGACAAAGTTTATATTGTATGGTAGACGGATGTACGCTAATCACTGTAGATCTAATATTTATTAGTTAATTAATATTAAACAATCATAATATTCTCAGACAGTCATAGCCGTTACATTATCAGTATTATTAACCCAACGCGCCTATCATCGCTCTTTTTCTACAAGATGAAAATCTATAAATCACAGATCGGATTTGACCTCGCTAGATTCACATATGAACGAGCATGTGGGACGAGAAACCCCAGACCCGAATCAAACTTTTGTACTGAATGGCAAGTACTGTGGCTTTCTCCCTTTCAGAGATAATGTTCACAGATGAAAATGCGAATGTTCCTCTTCCTCGGAAGAAAAATACACTTGTGCCTCTGTTTTGAACGAAATACAAAAGAGAAAATAGTGCAAATAAGTAACTGCGAGTGAAATGCTGCGACGTTGTTTCACCTGCAGTTAAATTATCTCTACAATGGTCTGCAGTGCGGAAATGGCGATGATAACATTGACACGCTCTCGGTTCTGAAACTCTCACAGTGGTATCTTCTCTAGCTTTCCCACAGCGTATTCTCAACGTCACAAATAGTGTTGGAGTCTTCTTCATGAAACCGGCAGTAGCTGCTCACCCCTGCCAAGGTTTGGGACGATAGTTGTCGCGACAAAGTTCTCTCCCCCATCACTTAGCGAAGTGGGTATAAGGCGGACGGCGTCGCGCGAACGTGGAAGGGTTCCGGGGGTAGTTCTCGTGTCCCGGTACGACGTAGTCGAGTCGACGGAGCCGCGAAGTGCCACTTTCCCGAAACGCTTGGCCCTGCTACCGTTACCATACCCCTTTGCTTCTATCTACCCTTTCGAGCCCTCATTTCTGTACCGGCGTATGAAAGTCGGTGGTGCCGGTGCGACAGAGATGAAACGAGTGGGACGAACTCGCGGCGAGATGACTGCCAGCCGAGTGACTTCCTCAAGTATAGAAGGAAACTTGGAAGCTGTGGGAAGTAACGCGACTTTGAATGTTTCCGGCGACCGCGTGTCTTCTACAGGCACAGCCTGATACACGGTGATACACAATTGTACATTTCACACGAGAAAACTCAGTTATTTTTTTAGAAATGTTGTTTACCATGAAAATTTTTATCTTTACCGAAAGCGTATTCTTATCTGGTCGAACAGGAGTAAATTAATGGCTATTTGAAGTAAAAAATGTCGTTATTTTTAGACTTAGCGAATGATTAAATAAGATAATCGATTAATTCTGAAAGCCTAAAAATGATAATTTTGTCAACTTGGAGCGACCGTAACTTTGCTAAGGTTTAACCGATAACATTTTTTATGATATCAATACGCCGAGACTAGACTCAGAGAATTGGTTTGGTTCAAGAAGACATGTGGAATGAAAAAAAATTGATAACCGAGAATAAGTGAATCACCCGGTACATTCGTGCAGTTACGTTGGATTTTCTTTCTATGTATCTTTGGTCTTGCAGGAAGATTTGCACGAGGAATTCTCGATGTCTAGCAAGGGGATTTATGGTGTGGTAGAAGGGTATCCACTTCGATCGGTGAATTTGGTTTACCTTGGGTAAAGGGTCGCCAGTGCGAGAGGTATATGCGCGGGGTTAAGATCGAGAGCGTTACAGAAAAGATAAAGTATTGAGAGGGTTAAAGCGAACGCTATAACAGAGGTGTAGAAACCAGAACGAGTATTACACTGGAAAGTTGAAAAGCTTTTGCCTGCTCTCTGTACCAGCTTGAATCGAAGTTTGAACCTTGATAGAAGGGCAGAGATCGTACGTGCTATTCGTCGTTGCACTATCGGGAGTAATAGGTTAAAAAGTGTACCACTGCGGAATGATCCTTCTAATCCGTTTTAAATGGTGCTTTTGTCTGCTTTTCCCTAGTTAAAATTTTAAATGAAGGGTCAAATTAAACATTACCGAGAGTCTTAATACCCTAGAGCGCAAATTGCGATTCGTTGACCCTCAAAATCCTACTATCACTTGTACTCAATCCACATGCTCTATAGCATTTCAATCACTTTATCGAAGCGTTGAGAGATCGTACTGTGGAATAAAAATTCACAAACACCGAGACGTCAAGTGAATACCTTTCCGATACCAGGAGAGTATACGTATTTCTAGCATTTGTAGCATTTTTTCTGTGAAACCTGAAGAAAAAGTACGATCCTCCAAGGAAGTCAGTGTTTCAATTAAAAAATTATCGACTAATCTGATGCAATTTATATCGCGAGACGCATCATAACCTCTAAACGTTTAACGATCTCCAACGAACTCTCGTGATGATAATAATTATTTTTACGTACATAAACATTTTACACATTAATAACTCGATAATTACATACAGATTTACATGCTATAACATAATATCACTGCCATTATCGCTGGTAAATAATGTTGAAGTAACCGATAATACGTAACACGCACAGCTTGACAAGGAGAAGCGGGACAACAACCTATAGAACCTAAAGTAGGTTTGAGGCGAGGTATAACACGTATAGGTGCAATAGAGATCGAACTAACGATACTCACGTCGGGTGCGATAGAAAGACAGAGATATGTGCATCACCTCGTCTTAAGAGGATAAAATTAACAACATCTAGGAAGAGTGTAGAGAGTATAAGAATTTTGTGTTATAAAGTTATGTAGGTAAAAATCTAGTTCCGCATAGCGGCTGCAGGTTATGGTAACGTGAAAATCAAAAGTTAGAAAGTCATGTTTGTTAAATTCGAGGCTATCGATGGAGGGGAGGATCATTCTATCGATCAGGGTCTAAGCAAGGCTTAAATTTCATCTCGGGAATAGTGGCTTGGTCGCACGTGACTTTCACCATTTGATCGAAGTCGCTCGCTCTGACGAGCTCCGTCAATATTTCATCCCTCGTAATGGACAAGCGTAGAGGTTAGGGGTAGAATCACTCTCCCACTCTACGCAACCTTCATCCCTTTCTCTGAAGCGACCAGCGTCAAAGAGTATTGCTATATCACGTATATAGCGACCCGCACCGAACCGAACGGGTGGGGTGCTTGGTGGTGGCCTAATGGAACCCACCCTTCGCCAATAGAAACACGCGTCCTTCTTTTACGCGCACGCGCGTGTTCGTGTGGGTGTGTGTGTGTGTGTGTGTGTGTGTATCTGTGTGTGTATCTTTGTGTCTGTGTCTATATGTCTGTGTCTGTGCATAATAATATAGAACTTGTACGTATAGAGACACTTTTGCCATCCGTTTATCCAACGCTGCGTTAAAGTTGATCAAAATTTCGACAGGTGACGCAAGCGACGTTCCACACCTGCTTCAGGATTTATGACAGTCTCTCCGCAGAATCATTATATCATGTGGCTCGATAGTCGGTGTTACTCTGAATGAAAACTTCCGTAAAAATGTCAAAAAGTCACTGAAATCAATGGGAAATCTGTCTTAATTTCGGTTGCAAAATACCACATTATAAACTGCACAATGAACGAAAGAAGTTCATTGAAATATAATGTTTTATTGAAAAAAAAATTTTTTTATAATTGTAATGCAATTACGAACATTAAGGGTTGTTATAAAAATTTGATAGCAATACGGTGTGAAATTCATCAAATCATGACGTACATAAAAAAGATTTTATGGAAACTAATTAGCATTATATTAAAAAACGTAAACGGGATTTATAAGGTCACGGAGTAGAAGTTTTGGATAAAGTTTTTAGACGAATGCTGTTACGAAGGGAGCAAAGTGTTTCGAAAGAGGTCTGTATCCTCGGGACGGAAACAGCGGTATCAAACTGTACGAAAGGTGGCTGAGAAGAAACCTTGAATAGTACAGCTTGTAGCGCAAAGAGAATATGCAGCTTATCACGGGAATCGTCATTTCTCGGGGGTTCCATTAGGGTACCCGTTTGTCGTTTCGATAAGCGGGAGAAAGGTCTTTGAGTATCCCAATCCTTCCGAGTGGCTACTGCAGCGAAAGTGAGAAGAGACGAAGGAATAACTTGAAGCGTCTAGTGTACCTCGAACAAAGAACGAGCTATCGGTTTCGTTCTATCTCCGCTTGGCCTTCGATTATAATGTCCTCTTTCTCAGCATTTGCTTTACTTCACCCTCGTCAGCTAGTTAATTTGGAGTATATTACACTACAGAGAATTACATTGACGAGGTGGAAAGCCTACGTAAGGCAAAAATTATTGGAATAATACTTGACTTTTTCTCTCTATTTCACAAACTGTCAATTCTTTCAACCATTGCCCACACGAAATAGGAGTTTGATGAAAAATTCATGTCGTTTCATGGTAAATATATTGATCATATGTTCACATATTTGAATTAATTTTTGTGGGTGTATCTCTCGACTGAAATTTAATGATTTATGACAGATATAGATGCGTCGGTGTATAAAAAGCGAAGTTACAGAGTTTTGGTATTCGAGTATTTATCCAAGGGAAGATTGCAATTCCTAGCCAACGAATTAGGTCAGTTCAAAGAAAAACTCGTGATTTCCATCCTTTCTCTTCCACCTCCCCCCCATTCTATTGGTCAACTCGCTCGTGCATTTCGTTTGAATTAATCCAAGTTCATCGTAAAACCGAGATCCTAGTGTATTCACTTCCCTGGCGAGTCGGTAGTAATTAAACCAGTAATTAATACGGTTTTTAGTCGACGGGTACGTACGAGTTACCGCACACGCTAAGCCCTCCCCCCTTCTCCGAACTGTCTGGTAGAGTGCCACTGCCGCCATGACACGTGCAATTCCCGTCACAAAATGAGCGACTTTATCACTCTCTACTCGAATATATATATCGAAATGAACATTGCAGATAGTCAGAGCCACATAGCTATCCGTCGGTGATGATTATGATAACGGTAAACACGTAAGTGATACAAAATTTGTTATAAAAATAAATAAATAAACAACGAATCTGTATCGCGTTAGCCGCCTCTCCCATTTTTGCCACTCAAATTTCATCCAAACTCCCCGTAACAGCCTATCGAGTTATATCAGACCTATATTGCTTTATGCACGGCTCACAGTTCCTCGTATCTCCATTTCCCTTTCCATCTCGTTTTAGTACAAAACGTGATAACAGATAACTCGCGCGCGTCGCGTATATGAATAAATTGCCGGACGGTAAACGTTGTATATCTTTGATTGATACTGTTTTCGAGTGTTATGCGATTTAGCTACCCCTGCACCATTTCACTGCTCCCGGGAGTCAGTGCTCTCTGTGGCGTATATGGTTGTACATTCTATATGCATCTCGCGTTCGATCAATCGGCGCTAATTAGCATCCTTGTATCGTCGAGATACACCCTGCACTCAAATAGCCGAACCTCCGAGAGATATACACTCTCACTAATGCGTGTATTTTCGTTTGTGTGTGTAGTGACTGGAAAAAATGGAATGGAGATAAACAAAATGAAATGCATAATAATAATAAAAAGCTGCCGTGGGGTTAGTCGGATTAATTTTTTATTACAGATTTGTTTCGTGCACGTGCAAATCCGCGGATTTTCGAATTCGGTACTTCGCAAAATTCCCATTTAATATAATGAATATCGTTTCTTCTCATTTGATTATTGTAAAAACATGTAAATCTATCTATCGACTATGAGATATTATAAAAAAACCCGGAAATGTCAACTAATGCGTATAGGGACCTTATAGGTGCCCTGACTATTAAACTATGAAAACGATTTCCACACAGTATTGTAAACTCGGTGTATGAGAAATATTGCCATTCAGTGAAATCAACTATCAACGTTATGAAGATACCTAAAACACTTTGTTGATATTATTGAAAACAATACTTTTTGGTATGTATAATACTTTATGGGAAATATTGCTATGCTCGTTTGATACCCACTGAGGGACACATTTATAACTCTATTAATCCATTAATTTCTCTACCAGAAAGAATTTCTACTACGATTTAGTTCCGCAAACCATCTTTACCATTATTAAGAGCCCCTGAATTACAAATCTAACCGTTGACATCTCTAACACGGAACAACTCTCCAGCGTTCCAAAACTGATGGTGAGTGTTTCCGAATAAAACAGAAATCATGAATTGATATAGTGCTATTAGAGGGAGAGAGAACAACAGCAAGTTTGACCCTAGAACACTTACCATTAGTCTTGGACTGCCACAGAGTTATTCCGTGGTAGACATATAATCTGGTTACCTGACTTGTAATATGCTAGACATGCTTTCTAGAAATAAATCGTTGTAGACATGTTTTTAGGTTTGAGAAATTAATGATTGAGTGATAAATGTACCCACTGCTGTCTACAAAATACTTCAAATATTCAGTAGAATTATTGGAAATTAATTATTAATTTGGAAAAGTATCTTCTACGATAGATCGTCGTACAGTCTAATACCAATAATATTATTTTCTTAATATTGGAAGAAAGAAATTTTTCTCAGATACAATTTTTACGTAACGTTCTCTGTTATGTTTGCGGGATTCGAAAGACCTGCATGATTTATCTGACTATAGTTAACTATGTGACGACGAGCGCGCTAACCACTAAACCAAGAGACGGCGTAGTAACGTGATAAACGCGTATGCTGGAAATGTATGCCACCGTACCACAATAAACCGAGTTTACTATACTAAGTGTGGTAAGAATTACAAGATCCATCTCTCCGTGTGCTTGTCGAAAAGTAGCTCGACTATCATTTTAAAACCACGCTTGGTAAACCAAGCCCCAGTTTTCTCTACAAGCTTGGATCTATCCTTAAGCAAGGAGATTATCCATCGCCCTCTTTCGCTCGCTTACGTCTCGTTTCTGTTTTTAATTTTTGAAATATATTTGATGTGTCCGTCTATGCATCTCCCGTTTCTACCTTTCTTTCCGTCTCTCTTCTGCTTTAAATTTATTTGCCACCGATGTTTCTGCCGCACTTTTAGTTTTTAAATACGCACCGTCGGATAACGTTAATGCACGCCTGGCACATTCCGTACTCCCTTGGTCACCCCGTTACGCCCGAAATATTTCGACGAATTTCCGTGTGCCGTGGCAGCCTGCTGCTGCATAACGCTCGTGCTTTTAATCCGTTTGTGGGGGTGTCTGTTGCATATAACCATACATTCATATACAACTACGGAAAACCGGACGACGTCGAAGCTCCGAGGATTCGCTAGGGACCTTCGCGTTTTAACGATCAACCCCCGACACATGAGGGAGGAGGAATCCTCTTTCGTAGAACAGCAGGGATGCTGCAGCAAGAACGGAACAGGTGGACGGTTCGTCTAACCGGAAATAACAAACGCGCGCCTAGCACGAAAATTTTTCACAGTAACGCAGTAGCGGCACAAGTAATTTAATATACGCTGGAGGTGGTTGTTTCTCGTTGAATAATTAAAGGCTAAAAATGAACGAAACAAGTATTCTGAGAAACATACAAACCTGGAAGTAACGTTGTAAATAACAGTGGTTTTCAAAAATTATATATTTAACATTCAACCAAACCGTAGCCAAAAAATGATTATTTTGTTAGTTCTATTTACAGAAAATGATTTATTATTATTTTTTCACTTATTTAAAAGCCTTTAATGAAAAAATGTTGAAGTCATAAAATACAAGAAGCAAAATGTTTTGAACTGAAAAATATTAAAATATCTTTCAAGTACGAAATAGATTTTTGAAATCTTTAAAGCTTTGATACAAGCCATGTGCAAGTGTTAGTAACTTTTTAAGTGGGGCTATCATTTTATTTTGCCTCACTTAAGCTGGCGTGTGAAAAAAGTAAAAACGGAGGCAATAAAAAGAAAATGAGCGGATGAAAAAAATAAATAAGTATCCTTGTATCTCGAATAATTTACCCCAGGGATTAATTTTCATCCCCAAAATGTTCGTACACCGAACCCTCAAAAAAGCACCGGCTATTTTCGGTAGTTTTAATTACCACAGTTCATACACGTATACCACTAGTTATCTGCAGTTGCCTTCCAATTTTTTTTCTCAATTTTTTTTTTTTGTGTTTTAATATCACCCCTCTTAACGACGCGCCGATAATTTATTTTTATAACGACCGATTATCGGACATCGATGAGGTCCCCTAACTCACGCGTGTTATTAAAGAATGATAAACCATATTCTCGCACTAATGTCTGCCTGTTATTCCTGGCGAAATAAAGGGAGGGATAATGAAACGAAAACACAGGATGCACGGAATACGGAGTGCGAGAAAGAATGCGCTCGAATTCTACTGGGAAAAATGATGGTAGTTGGCCGGGGCTATAAAATATTCTCTCTTTGAGAGGGTGCGTAAGAACCGGGTAACCCCCGGGATTGATTATGTTTATCTTTCATTAGGAACAACGACGTGCTCAACTGTGTTACGAGAAAACCGCACGCTCTAAGTACGTGAATTATAAATCGCCACGATTCCCCTATTCTTTGGCTCAGTCGAACAAGGGCAAAGAACGTTGTTATATAGTTTGAAGCCCTCGGGAACTTTCGAGTACTTTGGCGGTTTGTTCGCGAGATCGCTTCGCCAATAATCTCTCTCGAACACCATACACCTCGGACCTCAATATAAAGCTAAACAGTACCACGTCGTGTTATTATTTCTTAATTAAATAATGTTAATTGTAGGGAATAGCAAATTTAGCCAGAGGTGTTACGAACAAGGTAGAGAGACGACGGTAGATGGGTTTAGGGGGGAAGGAGGATAAATTACAAAAGTACTTTTAGCCGGCCGAGTTCTCGAATAAAGTACAACGTGGTGCCATCGGTACACCGCGTGTGGCGATTACGAACCGACCGAGCTGTCCCTACGAGATGGCGCTGAGATGTTCTTTTTGAAGCATAAAGTCCCATTTATAAATCATTTTATATTCGAGATCACGGCCAATTTTTGTATATTACAATGATCTTTTATTTATCTTTATTTAATAACATTTTTAAATTTATTTTAGACTTTTTTACCACCAAATTAAATATTCTCGAAGTATCAGGTATAACATTTGCTGAAAAAATAATAGTGAAACGACTTTAAGGTGAATGCGTTTCAAAATATTTGTACATTTTACTTTTATTTTTTAGTAGCAAAATACTGAAATCACAACTTACGAAATAATAATCGCGTACATTTTTATAGTTATTTACTGGCATCAATCCTTGTTACTTTTTTTTTTTTTTTTTTCATTCTTACAAATTACAAAAATTATTAATTTCGTAACTACATGACTATAGGAAAAACAAAAACATTACTTTTTTTTCGTGATAAGAGTTGGCCAATGATAGAGGTAGGGAGACGATGCCAGACAAATTAAGTCCTCAATTCGAATCAAAGATTGCTTCCGGCGAGATGAGGTCATAACGCGAGTCGCCCATTCCCGTCGCCCACGAGCCATTACGTGCATTCAGAACTACGAGAGGGCTACGAGAAATTCACTCTCTCTTGTTCCTTCTTCACATTCTACTATCCCCCTCGACCGAAGATGAAGTGATAATCGTGACAAACGTTCCGAACTGATTTTTATTAACTCTCCGCCCTTCTGTACCAGCATCGCTTCCATAACAATGTTCTATTGAGTAATCAGAGCGATTACAATAGATAATAAAATCAAATATAACAAAGCACCATAAGAAGTTTCGAAAGGGTGACTTTCTTAAGTAACAAAAGAGATATGACAATTTGTATTCATTAGCTTTACTACTATACAAAGAGAAGAATATAGGAAAAATTACCATATATCTGATAAAAACTGCTACAGTCATCAGGTAGGTATGCGACTATGTCGCAACCTGTCAGGAAGTGCGGGATTTAACGATAATTTTTTTATTTCTTATTACATACGAAGTAAAGAGAAAAAGTATTAAAATCTAACACGAAATTTGACACTCAGATTACAATATGATAACATATGTCGAGTATTTAATTCCAAATAAGCATTCATTCGCTTGTGTCTATCCGTCTATCTGCTCGTACCGTCCAAAATCGCAATAACTTTTGAAGAAAAACATTTCAAATCATGATACGATTTGGCATGCGTACTCTACTAATAAAACTTAATGTTAGTATAACATTTCAGTATAATTGCGCGATTCCTTCTGATACTTAACCTCAAATATTTTCTCTTAAGTTGCAGTTAAAATTATTTTCAAAGCTTATTTAAATCCGCAGACTTTTATATAGGTAACTATATCTGAGTGATCGGCACTGTACTCAATCCATTATCCGTCTACTCGTATAAGATTATTATCATAAATGAACTATTTTAGTTAATTAATTATTAAGTAAAACATTGTATGTAGCTCCCAAGAGCTGGGTATAACCATGCACCATGCACTTTTCATTGACAGGACCTTTTTATTCCCTAAAAAGAACAGGCTATATAATATTTAATTTAATTAATGTAAATAATGGTCAACGAACAAGCTATACTACATTTTATCTTCAGATCTTTGGGATTTATATTTTTTGTTGACCTATTTGAGGTTAAACGCACGTAAAACGACATAACGATAGTAATTCTTATTCTCAGATAACCAAACATCATCGCATATTATCATCCACTGACAATTTTTCCTTTGAATGCATTATTTGCTGTCACTTGTACTATAATCAAGTCGTGTCATTGCTCATCATTGGTTGTGCATGTAGTCAAGCTGTAGTAAATAGTTCATGTTCGAGTCACTACAGTTCAAACGAGAAGAGACGAGATGCGTCTTCTCTGACTGAACGTCCCATATGCTCACAATGATTTCAACATGGCCCAGTCTTACGTCACACTCTCTTTTTCTATCAAGGTGCCAAGCAACGCAGCCGAGGTTTAGTCGAATATCAGCAGTTTCTTTGGGGTTTTCATAGTATTTTTTATTACATTTCTCTCTCAATTTAGTATATATTGGAAAAATTATTTACAATTAATTTTGTTTAATTATGTATTGCCATAAACTGAATGTGTGTGACACCAATAAAACTCTTGTTTAGGTGTTCTAATTTGTTTGAAGCTGTACAGCTTTAAGGTTATATATTACTGCTAATTGTGGTTACTCGCACTATTGATCTGCTCATTATTCGACTCTGAGAAGTTGCCGGTTACTTACGTTAATCACCTGCTTTTGTAAAACGATTTCAAACAAGCTGTCCATCGTTCATTGTCGTGAGATTATTATTCAGTGAGCGAGGGCCAGCTTTCAAGACCAAATAGAATAGCAGCAAGTGAATTCCGAAACGCAAGGGCCACTGATTTCGATTATTCTTGATAAGTTCCGCCCCGTTTCCGGCAGGCAAAGGAACGCAGGTTTAAACAACAGGAAACGCGAGGGGCGCGAGCGGATCTACCCCGGAAATCTCTCGGTGTCTTTCAAAGCAACGTGTTTTTCTATTTGCTACGCCATTATACAATACGATAGTAAAATATTAAGTACAGCGTGAAAAGAGGCGTTGAAAGGTTGCCTAAAAAAGGAAAGGGAAGGGAAAGAGAGAAGGACCTCGAGAGCACTTTGGCATTTCTCTCTACCCGCATGGAATCTCTAGAATAGTTAAGTGAGTTTCGTTCACACGGAGGTTCACGAGAGATCGAAGGGTGGGGAAGGCGTGAGAATCGTTTGACGAGATTTGCTTAAGGACATTCGCAATTCTGGCAGTTACACGAAATTACCAAGTCCTTGATGTAGCTGATGCATCCTCGGACGGGCGGACCAAATATTGGGACATGCGTGGCTAGTGATTTACATAACAAATTAATAATTAAATATTTCACAGGAAAACATAAAACTTATTTTGCTTCCTCACAGAATGAGTTTTCGTGAAATAAAATAATATCGTGATTTTAATGTTAGGCTGCTCAGCATACCCTAAAATATACAGTTCGGAAAAATATCTTAGTGCGTGCGCGCGCGCGCGCGTGTGTGTGTGTGTTAGCGGCAGGCTTGCAAAATCAAAACCTCTATAACTCACCCCACGCTACCACGCAAATACAGTAGTTACGATTCTGCGTTAGTTATGATTAACGCAATAAGTGAAACACTATTTCTGATTCAGCTCTAGCTCACATAAATTTAAAGTTATCGAGCTAACATTTTCGGTGCAAATTGAACAAACATTAAGAAGTATTGCATTTTTTATTTAATGAGATTCGGAGAATTTAGAATTATATAATTAAAATTAATGTCGAGATAGTTGATATTAATACATATCTCTACATAGCTTCTTAAAGCGACGTTAAATCTACTCAGTCGGTAACAAACCTTTGCAAGACAAGTTTTTTAGGGTAATTCCAGAAAAAAAATCGAATTTTACATGATATTCTGATGTGTTGTGCATCGTGTAAAGCTTCGCTTTTATCTGTAAACTTTCGACCACCCTATCAAAAAATTCAACGGAAAGGTTTGTTACTAACTTAGTTGACGTTTACGAGATCGCGAAGGAGCGAGAGATAGAGGGTTTTCGCATCCCCTTTAAAATTTGGACTAAAGTTTGTCGACAATACGAAAAAACCATCCTTTGAAATGTAAAAAAGAAGAGTGCACATTAGAACCTTGCACATTGTCTTCTCGTTTGTTTGGTCTATTGTGTACAAAGCTTCCTCCACAAGGAAGTAAAAATTAATCATACTTTCCCATAGAGGCGACTGTGTTAACATTATAAACATTTTCTTTATGGAAATAAATATACTTGTATAGAACGTTTTTATGTATAAGCTGGTAATATAAATTTAGTATACAAGTATGGTGCTAAATGCATATACGATATCAATTTACAATACTCAGTTTTACATCTTCTACATTAAATTTATAATACTAGTTCATGCATAAAAACTTTTTATGCAAGTATATTATTCGAGACATTATTAATAGTTTACCGTAAATAAAAGAAACGACAGTGCAATGTGTAATGTTTTACATTATTACATAATGATATAGTGAATGTAAATACATTTCTACGTAGGATTGAGTACTTAGCCTTTATCAAATTTATTTCTGACATTACGTAGAAATTTTTATTTTATTCACGAAAATTGTGCATTAGAAAAATATTGTTATTCAGATTAAAAAAAATTAATTATTGTTTTCGGGATGTTAAATAATATTTATACATTTTTAAATGCAGAGCTTTGAACTCGATGTAACAATTATGCGATCATTCGATAACTTCAACTAATAATTTCGATTATCATCAATTATATCAGCCGATTATCGAATTACGTAGATTTTGGAATGCAGTATTTGTTAAAGCACAGCTTGTCGCGGGCGTGCATTCTGTACGCATCCAAGCCCTTCATCGAGCACGCTGCAGTACACAGAGTAGTCCCCTAGCTATTAATATCCGAGGATATATTTAGCGTTCAATGGAGACAGAGAAACTGGCTAACCATCTCCGTTTCTCCGGACTGTGTATCCTGTCACGGGTTGTAACAAAACCGAATGCAATGATAACGCACCACTGTACATGTTACTTCACTTCTTCCTTTTTAGTATTTCATGCATCAATTCAAACCTGAAAAAGTTTTTCATTCATATTATTCGATTCGCTGTCAATTCAATGCTTTTACATAAATTTTTGACACTTGGCAAACGTAGGAGAGTCGTTCATCGTCACGAATTTCATTTAACACCTTTCATTCATTATTTCATTCGTTATTTCATTCATTCCAAGTTTACGTGATAATTTATTCGTCTGTTTGTTTCTTCAGATCTACGCCACGAGTCAGGGAACTCTCTGCTCGGTTCTACTTTTCTTCACGTGCATATTTTTTGTTTGTTTATTTGCGTTTTCTTAGTTGCTTTTCTTGCAAGATCCTCTCCTACGCGCGGTTCTGTTCTGCTTCGCCGTCGACGTCGCGACATCCTGTTTCGCGCTCGTGGCCTCTTTGCAACCGTACCACCCACCACATTCTCGCTTTTCACTTTTTCTTTGACAACACATGACTACCAAGCACGGTTCGATGTATCTCGAGCACGAGACGGACGTGACGTTCGGTTCCCCAATCCTTACGTCGTTTTACTTGACTGTCTCGTTAATTACGATCTATATCTATTCCCGTTTCTCTATTTCAAATAGAAAAACATCCTTAAATACTTCCTGCGATCAAACAAAATACTCAAATGTCGATACAAATTAATTTAATGTGCTCTGCACATGTAATTTTTAAAAGCAAACATTTTTTTTGTTTAACCAAATTATTATCACACTGAGAAGACGATTCTTCAATAATTTATTATAAATTAAGAAATGTTCAGTCATAATTACCGAATTTAATAAAACCCATAGAATTTTGTATCATTCAACATTTTAACTGTTCAATATTGGTGCCAAATTTAAATTCAGACTTCCTTGCTGATACTTTTTGTACTCGCTCGCAAAACTTTTGTGGCACCTACCTCCGACCATGTCTAATACCACGACTGCAATATGCAAGCTTTAATCCCAGGGAGCACAGAAGCTCGTAAGGAACACCCGGCATATATTAAAAACTCGGCGAGCCCCGTTGGGAATCGCGCGGTAGTACACAGCGGTTATATTTATATGCGTAGACATTTCGCGCGACGAGAAAATGAAGACCAGAGCCCTATAGCGTATACCACTGGTAAGGTACCTTGGAACGCAGACGGTTTGAAAACCGCGACGGAAACGATCTCTCAACTCCCTGTATGCGCCTTCCCTTTCCTCCAAAGAGCATTTTATTCGGTGATGCTAATACGAACTCTCTGGCTATCGAATCGTCCTGAATCGTGCTACAGGTATATATGTTCTGATCTTCTGATCATTGAGCGAATAGTTGGATCGATAACTGTAATGATTGAAGCAGTTTGATCTGTATCGAGAAACTGATGACATCAACTCGAATTATTTGGCTCGTCGGGCCGTACACTCTGCTACATTGCTCGCGGAATTGCTGAATGTTGCATGCTGCTTCTGATGGCTACGATGTCCACTCGCTCGTCCGTATATGATGGGATGATTGGCTCGCTGATCAAACCTGATAGAACCCTGTGTGCTCACTCAGCTCATGACATATATATGTCTGTGTATATATGAGCGATGATTCTGTCAGGAGTGATACGACAATTATGATTGTCGTCAAGCCGGGTGTGACCTTATCCGCTTCCGGTCTACAACTCTTTCGCGACATTATTATAGCAATTCTATGAATTTCTCACATGTTCCTTTCAATTCTTAAGATAGCGGCTTGCTACTTCATACGAATAAGATTACCGTAGATTCACTAAAGACCCGCACTTCGAAAAGTGTTAACTTTTGAAAAATATATGAATATATTTTTTAAACTATACAAAATATATTTTAGATTCTATATATTTACCGTCGGCTGAGAATATATATCCACGTATGCTTCTTCTCTGTAGAGTAGAGAGGCCTGTAACACGATATATTCAATCGCTATATACTGCGACGACTTATCGTTTCCTTCTCTTCTTCAAGTACAACGAAATGAAATGTGAGTGCTCGTGTAATCGGACTCTCGGAGAATACGACTAAAGTGCATCTAGAGAGGAGAGACTGGTTTGAAATAAAAATAACCGATTGTATTAATTAAAGTTGTTGAGTTAGCCTGCCAACTAAAAATGTTATTTAAATAATATGGTGCGTCAAGAACGAAGAAATTATACAGCTCAGATCTAATACCCAACCTGACAGTTTGATAAAAAAAAAAAAATAATTTTTGAAAACAATTTTCTTTCAACTGTGCAAACATCTAATTTTTGGAAATACTCGACATTAAGCTTGATGCACAGTATCCAGAATGTGACTAAAGTTAGATACAATTAATGAAATGACGCGGAAAACATTTAGGAAATTATCTTATCAATAAACGTTACCCGACGTGACGAAGTTTCTGTGAAAGATAAAGCGGAGACCGGAGATTCCTCTGGTCTTAAGTTCTGGTAAAAAGCATCGGTGAAGGCAACGAGAGGGCGACAGCTGTGAGGCAGACCGTGTCGACTCCTCTTCGTTGGCTAGCCGTATCAGCTCTCTGTTTGGTCGTATCGCATTCTTCATGGAATAGTTTTCGTCCCCGCGACTTGCGGTTACTTCGTCGTCTCACAGTCCTCCTCCTTCTTCTTCTTCATCTTCGTCGTCGGCAACGCCCCGCCACGAGATCAAGAATATCTTTCGGCGTGTTGAGGTTTACTTCTATCCCGAATGTAGTTTATGTACCGCACTACACTCTTCGAAAATGATGCTCCAATGCATCTATTCTTTCACTCATTCGACGCTTTCAACATACTTTGTGTTGACAAAAGAAACGATAACTATTTCAGAAGCAATTTATTTTTAGTCGAAGGGGTAAATAAATTTTATGAATAAATATGCTAGAGTGGTTTGAGGAAGAGAAGGATAGATAAGAATCTCGAAAATTCTGTCGAGTGCGAAGATAGACAAGGGCAAAGCACCGTAAAAAGCTATTTTTGTCAGCCCTTTCGCTGGAAATAAAGGTGCTTGAATTATGCTTACAGTCTGTGTATATACACAGGGTGCACTTAGATGTAGAGGAGAAGCTTGTAACCGTATCCAAGTTAAACATCCGTCGTCGGAAAATAGGAAAGCGGCCAAAAGTCGAGGTCACCGGGACGATTCAATAAGAATTACATCCTTGCGAATTTTTCGATTCTTACAAGCGACATTTCGCCGTGATACTTTAATTATGCCAGACGTAGCAGATATATATATATATAAAGGGTGATTTTTTAAGAGCTTGAGAACTTTTTTTTAAAAAAAAACGCATAAAATTTGCAAAATCTCATCGGTTCTTTATTTGAAACGTTAGATTGGTCCATGACATTTACTTTTTGAAGATAATTTCATTTAAATGTTGACCGCGAATGGGCCCTAGAAAAGTTGGCAGAAAATCCGCTTTTTTATCGACAAATTTTGTTCAGCGATGAGGCTCATTTCTGGTTGAATGGCTACGTAAATAGGCAAAATTGCCGCATTTGGAGTGAAGAGCAACCAGAAGCCGTTCAAGAACTGCCCATGCATCCCGAAAAATGCACTGTTTGGTGTGGTTTGTACGCTGGTGGAATCATTGGACCGTATTTTTTCAAAGATGCTGTTGGACGCAACGTTACGGTGAATGGCGATCGCTATCGTTCGATGCTAACAAACTTTTTGTTGCCAAAAATGGAAGAACTGAACTTAGTTGACATGTGGTTTCAACAAGATGGCGCTACATGCCACACAGCTCGCGATTCTATGGCCATTTTGAGCGAAAACTTCGGAGAACAATTCATCTCAAGAAATGGCCCGGTAAGTTGGCCACCAAGATCATGCGATTTGACGCCTTTAGACTATTTTTTGTGGGGCTACGTCAAGTCTAAAGTCTACAGAAATAAGCCAGCAACTATTCCAGTTTTGGAAGACAACATTTCCGAAGAAATTCGGGCTATTCCGGCCGAAATGCTCGAAAAAGTTGCCCAAAATTGGACTTTCCGAATGGACCACCTAAGACGCAGCCGCGGTCAACATTTAAATGAAATTATCTTCAAAAAGTAAATGTCATGGACCAATCTAACGTTTCAAATAAAGAACCGATGAGATTTTGCAAATTTTATGCGTTTTTTTTTAAAAAAAAGTTCTCAAGCTCTTAAAAAATCACCCTTTATATATATAATTATATACAATATACATAATAGATAGATATTTATTTATATCTTAATATTTCGTTTCATAGTAACAAAGAATACGGATAGGTCCGATGGCTGTGTGCAGAGAACTGAAAACGAGGAGCGCATGGATCAGTCACCTGTCGCTCTCGTAACTCTGTCTGACTCACGCGCAACTCACACTTCAACTTTTTATACACTCGTGATTGAGGGCTTTTTTTTTTATTCGCTTTAGAAAAAAAGCTGTGTTCACGCACTCGCAACTATTCACAACAGTGGCTTTAAACGAATTCAGGAAGAACGTCCCAAGTCACGATAATAATGTCCTCTGAATGGTACTCGATCATTTCACACTCGAGGCTTCGAGGGGAATGACGAGAGTTTCGCATTCTGGTTAGAATATTTGAAAAATAGTTTTAATCAAACTCTCTTCATTTTTCTCGTTTCCTTTTAAATTGTATCACAGACAAGTGGCTGGAGGGCCTGAATTTAGCTTCATGCTCTCGCCGTATTGACATCCTGGACGGTGCTTCGATCCTGATCAGGTTTAGTCGGTAGCGGTCGATTTGCCATTTTGCTGATCTGACACGATGTCTGAGGCTCCGGGAGTTCTGAGTACAGATGCGTCGTCATATCTGTAGGATCTGTGTACTCGCAAAGCAACGACGAGTTCACTGGCCTCTTGTTCGAGATCTTAGTGGCTCCCAGAATACTCTCGCCCAGCGCTTTTAGAAAGCTCAAAGGTCTGCCCTGGCCCTTGTTGTTGAGATTAGCTGATTCGTCCCTGAGACCGCAGGGAGTCGACGTCGGAAGTAGACCATCGTCGAGCTTAAGGTCCGCGTATTCGCTTGTATTCTTAGGATCAGCGTACTTTCGGTCGAGGAGGTTTTCAGTGTTGATCAGATGGTCGTTGACGACGTCTGGAGGCAGAGGCTGAGGAGCTCTTCCGGCTAGACTCGCGAGGATAGGTTGGGAGAGCCTGCTGGTGCTTGGAACTGTCTCGTCACCGGGTAGCTCAGCATACAAGTGATTCTGATCGTTCGTTCTCAAATCCCGGGGCTCCGTGTATTCTGCTATTGGTGGTCTCGCCCTCACATCCGTAGGCAAAAGCCTCTCCAGAGAAGGGACTCTGGTACCGACATTGACAGAAGGCTTTGGGTTTCGAGCCCTCCTAGTTCTAGGTCCAATCACGTCATACGCATTTTCATCCTCTTGATGCGACGTTGGCCGTCGGTCATTATTATTGTTACAACTTTCCTCAACTTTTATCAGATCGTAAAGATGCTCTATCATATCCCTAGCCTGACTGTAGTTGTCAGGATCATTGAGTCTCTCTCTCAGGTCCCTCAGATACTCCTCGGTTAGTTCCTCCGGCAATGTTTGAGTCGCCTTGTTCTCCGTATAAGCGTAACCCTCCGGCTCCAATGCGTCCTCCTCCTGACCTTCCCTTTCCGGAGCTTCTACGTTCAAAACTCGCGTCTCCGGACGCAAACCCGCGTACTCGTGAACGCTCAGTCTGGAGATTGACCTTGCTGAAGTTGCCGCCGTCATTCCACTGCTGGGAGATAACCACGAACTCGCGAGATTCATGAGTGGTCCGGATGTCAGCTTCGGACACACTCCGCGTCGCCTCATGTAGATCACACCGGACGTAAGGATTATCGCAACTATCGCGAATACCGCTGCCACACATATCACCACTATTATTCTCTTCTCTCGTTCCAATTGTTCTGGATCACTCATCTCAACATCGAAGTAACTGTTCTGTCGCGGGTAGATGTGAGGCCCGACGCTCGGAGGACTGATACTCGGCGGAGGTTTCGCTGAGGGGTCTTTGCACGTTATATTGCCGTCGGGTGTGCAAATTACTCTCGTGTAATTCCGCATTGCCAGGTATCCCTGAGGGATCTTGAAACATCTCTCGAGCCATTCTCCAGCCATGCAGTAACTCGAGTCCATCATCCATGATGCTGAGGTGTTGCTTCCGGTGATTTCTCGCATCCAATCATCCATCAGACAGCTGCATTCCTTCTCGAAGTAGTTGTTTCCTACTCTGGCTGTGTTGACCCGTTGACTCACCGAAGCGAATTTTAGCGAACCTGCACCAGCTTTCTTGACGCGGTTGCCAGTGAACGAAAACTCTAAATTCGGCGCCGCTGTCGCCACGACTCCTGCTGATATCGCATCCGGTTCCAGAACTACGAATAGATTATGATCTATTGCAATTCTATTCCACTGCCTCAAGACTATGGAGTTTGTCTTTAGATTGTGAAACTCATTGTTATTAAAGGTGACAGTTGCCACCGAGATATCTATAGCTTCGGCTTCTACCTCGTTTATCCTGATAAAAATAAATAAATAATCTTTGAGTATTTAAAAATCAATTGAATATCAAAATGAAATAGCACAAGAGGATATTTTTTTGCCAACCTTGAATACTGTATCGTAAGATTGTCGAAAGCCGCTTGAAAGGCTCCGCTCCTCATCGTCTTAACTTTAACGTCCACTAACTCGAGGTTCGGAATGAGGGTTCTGTCGCTAAACGCACCGCCTTCTATCTCGAATATGGAGGCGTTGCTTATCGTCACGCTGAGTATCGACATCGCGCTGAATGCGTCCTTTCGGATGACTCTTATAAAAACGTCATCCATACGAACCTCCGCTGCTGCTGATGGAAATACCGAGCTCGGCAACTCCGAGATCTTAACGCTTTGGAACATAATCTATTGACAGAAAAACAAGCACAAAATAGTTTTTAATTGTCGTACACGAATTTTAGATCGATTTCAATAATTTCAACATGGACGAGAGTGCTTATACGTCAGTCACAAATTTACGAATTACCTTGGTCGCTGGTCCATGTCGTCCGTGCGGAGGTGCATCGAACTTGAAGGCATTGCTAGACAGTTCGAGTGTGGGTACATCCTTGACTGAGATCTTCAGCAACCACGAGAAGGCATTGGGCTTGATTTCGACATGTTTGCAACGCGATATCGAGACACTCAGTGTACCCCGAGCATTCTTGAAAGCGTGCGACTCTAAAAGGACTCTGTTGCACTCGGATACTTCGAGAAGAGGATTAGGGCCGCTTATGTTGTGAAAAGCTTGACGTTTCGCAACCACACTGTGAATGCCCGTGACGTGGACGCGCTTTAACTGAGCACCACCCGTAAAGGCGCCTGAATGGATTCTCAATTCGCGGCAATGGGAGACCTCTACTTCCAAGGCGTCTGCTGGAACGGCTCCTTCATGGAGTTCCACATCCTGAAACAAATTTTAAGAATTTGGTAAAACAAAATTGTCATTTGAATCGTTTAAGTCAATCGATGCAATCGTATTGCCATAATGAGAGACGAGCTTCATTTATTTATCTTGTATAACTACTATTTCACAGTTCTGCGCCTTCGTGGGCACGCCTTGGTTGCGTAATCTTGTGTGCCAGAGCTATCGAGAACGTGGTTTCCAGCGGCAACCGCAGCCCATAGCTTAGCTGCTCGTTTGAGTCACGCTTCCAAGACGTAACTATTATCTCTTGTATAATCCTCTCTCTCTCTCTATCTCTATCTCTATCTCGTGGAAGAGACGAGATGAAGAGATTTCGATACACTGTAACTCGAAAATGGGATGTGGATCCGTAAAGGTATGCGGGTCTCGATTTTTCTACGATATTTCAGTGATTACAAAGTTATAGGAATTCGAAATTGCGTTTATTATGGATGGAATAAATTGCTACCAGAAGAAATCTTGGCACAGTAAAGCCTGTGTTTATATTGACACGAGCGCGTATATATGCCGCGTGTAGCTCGCTATTCTATTACAGTTGGCTTCTAGCATTCGCGAAGCAGATCTTCGTGCTCAGATAATCTGGTTGGCCCCGAGCGTCAGTTACCTTTCCAGGCACTTCCGGTTATGGATACGGTGCATAATCTCTCTTAGTTTATTTATACACTTTTGCGCCAGTTGTGCAGCTAATTGTTGACTGCATACGTTCGTTTCTTCAACGAAAAATGAATATATTCCATGAATCATCGTTGAGTCCTCGTCGACAGACGTATCAATTATTATTCTCGGCCTGCAAGAAGAAAACCTTTGCGTTTGTCTTCCAAACGGAAAACAAATATTCGGGAGAAAAGAATAGAACGAGGGCGATGCAATTCTTCGTTCTCAGCAAAGTTTCCCCTCAGGAAAAAATAAATACTAGCGTGGGGAACCACGGGGACGCCACTCGTAGCGTCTCAAGTGTGTTTGACACATCGGAGCCCTAGAAAAAATTGTTTCGACGTTGATGTAAACGAGTGCAAAATAATGTGACCGCGCCCCTACTTATTGGAAATACGAGGATAAAAAAATCGTACGGCAAACCGCGCGGTCTACACGTGCCAGGTGTTGCACGCCCGGATATTTCTCACTTGTCAGGTGTAACCGGATTTGTGTTCCTGCAAGGATTCGTACTGAGAATGTGGGTCAATTTTCTTGTTCACGAAGTTTTTATTTGATTCTACGTTTCTGGTTGCGGTTGCTTGCTATACGCGTCTCTACACCTGCGACAAGGAACACCAGTAATTTGAATCTCCTCTACCACTCTCAACTAGGCTGGCAAGCGTATCTATTTCTTCTCGTTTATCACTGAAAGGCTCTGACTACTCAGGACTGAACATAGCGCTCTACGGCTCGATTTACACCGAGACCAGGTTCACCTTGAACAAATTTTACATATACAAATCTGTATGCTGAATTTTAGCAGATTCGCGTAATTCGTTTGAATCTAATTTTCTTGTTTTTCCAATTCCAAAAATTCTACGACGTTTATTTAAAAAATTGTCATTTCGTTTCTCTATATTTTGATGCCATTCGTTTATCACGAAAGATAAATTTTCGAGTGTTGCGACTAACCGATGAATGACTAAGAGCAGAGAAAATGCGAGGGACTCGAAATCTCTTTCTCACCGCGTGCGTCCGCCGCGCGTCTGGTATCGTCTTCGTCTTCTGCTCGAGTTCTCAGAGACTCCCAGCAATTCCGCGTGCACTCTCGATCTCTTTCACCGCAGCGAGCGTACAGAGTGAGTCAGGGGTGTTGGGGTGGCCCAAAGTGGGATAACGCGATGCACCCGTTCTATTTTTACGCGCTCTCGTCGCCCCAGCACAAAGAGGATCTCTCTCACGGGCGCTAAGATTTTCAGGCGTGCGAATGTCTAACTTCATCGTCGAGCGAGCGTTAAGGGCCATCACGAAATGGCAACTGTAATATGCGCGCGAACGTTCACGCGTTCACTGGTCTCGAATCAATTTTGTCAAGTAAAAATTAATTCTATACTGACCAGAGTTCATTCAACCGAGACCGAATGCATTCCCGCTTTTTAGACCACGTACCCATGGATCAGCTGTGTGTAGTCAAATATATGTATACAGATAGTCGACAATGGACAAAGATTAGATAAAGCAGATGCAGCTTGAACTTTGGGGCTCTTCTTCATGAACCAAAAAAAAAAAAAATTACTAAATACTCTTTCAGTCAATCTTTCGTTTCTATTCCAAAAATGATTGACGAATTAACAAAACTTGGTCTATTGTTGATATATCGTTAATCCAACCACAATTTTAGCGAATTAATTTCATCGATCAATAATAAAATTCATTAATATTTCATTAAAAATTGTTTCTCATCAATGGAATTACTTTTGACATTGTACTGGGAGTCTCTTTCAGATAAATTTTTATTCGATCAATCAACCATAGACCGGTTTTTCTTTGTTTGGCTGAAAGAAGAATTATCGATGCATGCTTTTTTTTTTTAGTAAATTAGAAACATCTCAGGGATGTAATAGACTCGGTTATACGACGCCAAAGTATCAGAGGGACCTCTGAAGCGAACAAGAAGAAAGGCCAAGGAGATATAATGTTACAGGGGGACACAGTACATATTCGAGGGAGGATTTCCGCACCCCATCGGGGTTTCTTCACGGTGCATCGCCATGGGGGCGAGGCATATTATATGCTGCAGCTCTCTCGGGTTCTTTCACGGATGGCTTGAGTGTCACGAACTCTGGAGCCCCTCTACGAGGGCTGTAGTCTCGAAGACGCATAAAACTAGAAGGAACTCCTTCCAAACACGAAAAAAAAAAGAAACGGAAGGTATTAGACTACACGTGTTTATGGTTATACGTCACGGATTTGAGGACTCCATTTCCCACGCCACTTGTGCACTGTTTAATAGACTTTTTTATCGTAGAATATTATCTGCAAAGTCATTAATTCATTAAAACATTTAAATAAAATCTATATACAGCAAATTCATCAATAAACCGATAGCTAATATCAACACTGATAAATTAACAAAATCTGATCTAGTTAGTGAAAAAAATTATATAATTACATATTGTTTATAATTATTTATAGTTTATCATTATTTATAATTATAAACAATATATAATTAATTATTATGTAATTACGATGATTTGATAGCATTTATATATTATGTAAATTTTTTTCTTCATTTAAACTTCACTATAAATTTTGAAAAAATAATAATATGAATGAGTTTTGTTCGAGCTCTGCGTTTCGTGGCAGAGCGTTTCGTTAACGACTGTGTTCGACGCGGAGATAGCGAGTTACGACCGCGACGTTATCTGGATGATTCAGTCCCTTCAGCAGCGTCGTGCCAGAGTAAACCCAGGCAAGAAATACTAAAGAGTGCTTGAAGTGAGAGAAACGAAGAGTCAGAAAGACCTCCGACTCCGATATGCCTGCTTCTAATGTGTCTGTACAGTCGCATCAACAACTCGGTGTTTCTTTCCGCGACTACGAGAAACCGCGAGCTATTACGAGCTCGAGTTGCGAGGACAAAGACCGAACGAGGCTGAAGCTCGCAAAATAGTTTCAGGCCAGTTTCACGGCCAAGCTGTTTTCTCCTTTGGCTTCTCTAAATTCCTTGAGGAAAGCCCGACCCCGTCAAACCGAGAAGCGAAGAAAAGAAGGAAAAAACGTAAGATGAAGGAAAGACACTCAGGGGCCATAACCCCTGTACTTTCATGCTCCAGGGAAATAATAGAAGCGAACTCGCGTTCTCGAAAGACAATCAACAGAAACTTATTCTTTCCTCTGACAATCTTGCAGCTAACGGCAATCCAAGTTTCCATAATCATCAACTTCGTACTTCAGTCCCACGGTACAACTTTACTTTGCATACCTTGCATTCGTTTGAGTCATACCCTCGACTACCCCTATTCTTCATAAATGTTAATGTTCAATTTCGAAGAATGAACGCAATAAAAGATATTTTTAAATTTGATAAACTAATTTATAAATTGGATGTAACATTTTATATATTATTTCTTGTGTAACGTTCTGAGAAAACCTTTTTTTTTTTTTTTAACATCTCGAAACATTTCGATTTTAGATAAAGAAAATGAATCAGCAGAGATGAGTTCTTCTCATTTCTCAACTTTGCACGATTCCCTGGAGGATGAAAAACGACGAATGAGTTCGCAGAGTTCATCACCTCGCGACGACACAGCCAGGACTCCGGAAGTACGGGCCACGCGACTCTGTTGAGTCCCTGCGGTTTTGTTTTAATGCGAGAAATAGCGTGTGCGCTTCGGTTGCACGCAACCCGCAGACCGCTCCTCTTCATTCCTCTTGGCGTGTCGTCGTTTCGATGAAAATTACTCTTCTACACCATTGCCTTGATGGTCTCCTCTCGTGCGGGCGTCAAATTGTGGAAAGACGAGTGAGGATATGTCGGAGAGCACGCGCGTGAACCTCGAGTCGTCGGGTCTCGACCGGAATACGCACCGGTCGCGCGATAATTCGGTTAATTGGAATACAGAGGCAGAGAGAGAATGAATGGGAGAGAAATAGGATCCCCTGGTGTGCTCGACTTTTTATCCTCCGTGTAACTAATGCTGGTTGCGACTGTAGATTGCAATTTTCTAAGTGCACTCAGCTGAATAGTGGAGCAACGAATTTACGCTGGGACGTAGCCCAAAGGGTGGTTGAACCAGTGCCATGATGTTTTTATCTTTAGTAATTGTATTATGTAATGAGGCAGGTCGTTGAGCACTTTATTTCATCTCTATCTTTTATAATACTATATCCTATGCGGATATAGATGAGAAAAAATTATTGATTTTGATTTGATGTAAGTTTAAATTGACGTGAGTGTTAAATATAAAGAAGCGCTCTGACTTACTGACACTGGATCTATCAAGTAAGAGCAGTCGAAGCGCCATAATACAAAATGTAGTAAGAAAAAATCTCAGCTCGTTAAGTTTTCCAAGGAATTTTTTATCTCCAGAACGAAAAGACTGTCTGGAAGACCTCCTCAAAGAGTCGAAAGGCCAGCTCGCTGCCATAAATCCATATGATCCAACGATCTTGAATCGTCCAAGGCCACATAGTCCCATGCTCTGATCGTCTTTAGTCTCGAAGACGAATGGACGAGTGGGTGTACAAATGAGAAGCTTCATTGGCCCCACCGCAACAGTCGTCATGCTCGTGAAAAAAGTATTATAAAAAAATAGAAAAGATCGAGACTCATCGCTTTAGAGATCTCAGAAAGAAGTTTGGTCCGAAGCAAAGGTTTTCATTCTGAATATTTTAGCCTAACGCTATCCTGTACCGAGAAGAGTGTATTTCAACCGCGTACGTGACTAACGCGCAGGGATGTTACGTAGGCCCCGAGAACTATATTCACATACAGAAACGGTGCCGGTATTTAACGCCGCGGGAATGCTCGCGTATATCGCGTAGACGATCTATGCTCTCCCAGACCCCGACCATGTGTATGCGCTACGATCGTTCGCACGAGTAGCCTCGAATCGTTTGAGCTCTTGCATATATGTACATACAGTTTGTCATCGAGGATACAAGACACGAGGCCTATACAATCAACCACTCGATATACTCGCGAGTACATGCGTTCGATACTCGAGATGTTGCGACATTTCCTCTGCAAGAAACGCACACGATCGATTTGCAATTTGCATATGCCTGTCCCTTTTTTTTTTTCTTTTTTGAATTACAACTGGTATCAAGGCTCTTACGCATTTCGCAGTTCACGAGTTACACCTTTCGTAAACATCTTTTAAAATTATTAATGTATCGGTAAATGGAAAATACGTCGAGTGAAGTTTCCTAAATTTATATATTGGTAAAATAATTAGAATAAATAATTGAAACGTAAAAAACCTTAACGAATCCAACAGAATTGCGCGCAGTCTATAGAAATATTACTTTTCTTAAATATTTCGCTCGGTGTATTGTAAAATACTTTTTCCTTACTTCAAGTAGACTTTTGGTAGACCTCACTCGCTATACGTAAATCTTGTTCCAAAAAAAAAGAATCATCCAATGACCTTTTCGGTAATTTACAAACGATGAAACAAATATATCAAGTAGTCAGGTTGCACTTGGATACCGTTGAACGAAATGCAATACGACGTTGCCTCCAAATCCAAAAATACTTCCACCCAATTCGACGCCTCGTTACTTCGAGCATCTACTCCATTCGTCCCGAGGAAAGCACGAGTTATCGGAGGAATTGTATAGAGAGATACCTGATAACTCGAGTGCAAGCTGCAGTATCGTGGGTTATCGTTGTGGCGTGCCTGGCAGGATATGGTTTTGTATCTTACGCCCCCATTGGGGATTTCATAGCTTGCTACAACGAGTCTCGAGGTCTAAGTGCAAACCTAATGTTCTGTACGTATATAGGGCGATACAAAATAAATATTCAAGGTTTTACTTACTCATAAGCTTAAGATTCTCTGAGTAAAACTTCTTAACCACTTCCTTTTTTGTTCGAATAATTAAGAAACAAACATTTTTAATTCATGAGTTTCGTTTTTTTTTTAATTTTAATCTATCGAATATAAAATCGAAGGGAATGTCAAAGATATGGCCATAGCTGTACCGAGCCCTTCAAAATAACGCAAAGAATAAAGAACCTAAAGATAAAATGACAGTAAGTAAACTGAAGATAGTTAAAAAAATTTGACAATTGGGGAACTATCACGTTCACTAAATTGATGCAATAAATAAATGTCAATTCCCCCCTCGGATTCGTCGGTCTAAGTAATTTTTTTACTGAATTGAATTGACGATGGGAATTCCTCTGTCTATCGGTATGTGCGATCATTGTCTATACCAGTTACGTATATCGCACTACATCGTCGAGTAACCCGCATGCCAAGAGTACGGTCAGCAACGATCAAGCTCTGAATACGAGAGGAAGGATGATATTCGTCGAGAGCTATCTACCTCGCGTTGAAAGGGTCTATTGTGAATAGATTGAGTCGAAAGACTGTTATGGCGGTACGATGTGGCTCCTGCTGTTGCCTCATCGAGCTCAAAGTCTAAAGAAATTTAAAAGTTGTGCTAAGTTGTGCCTCGTGTTCACACTAAACACAGCCTTCGAGGTTTATAGTAACATATATCTACCGAAGCAGTTTATTTTATTCTATCCGTTAAACTTAGTATCATCCGGGTTCACTGTCGAAAAATTGATTGATTGACAGATCTATTAAAGAGACAATTAATCGTCACCTCTTCATTCAATTTTTCAATCTATCGTGACGTAGATTTTTTTTTAAATTCATATAATGCTTCGAAACATTCAAATTGAGGATTGTTTGGATAAAAAAAATATTTTATCGAATTGAAAATGAATTTAAGAAACACATATTCGTGATGTACTTTTAATATTTCTTTCAAACATATCAAGTTCAAGCAATTTTTCTTTGTAGCTTCAATTAAACTATCATAATCAAATAGATAGATAATAGATTTTTTAATTGTAGTATGTTCAACGCGCTTAACCGAGGATTAAAAGTTGAACTTACTTGACTCGATGTTTCTCAAGGAAATGCCAAAATGTATTGAAATGTATTTTTTTGTATCATTAGTAAAGTTAGCATTAAAAAAAAAAACAATGTAAGAAACTATCAGATCAAGCTTATTTTATTAATTTTTTTTATTAAAAGAATATCATTAAGTTTATTGTTATGATAAATTCAATACGAAGGTCAACTTATGAATTAATGTTATATCATCAATGGCCCCTTGAGATATTACAAGATCAAGTACAGTATCAAGATAAATGTCTTAATTGTGGTATCAGGTGTACTCCTTGTCGGTTTATCGTATTATCTCGCTTATCTTCAACAAGACACCGAGCGAGCATCGAGCTGAGGTTGATGACACGTGAACGAGTAGAGACGTAGAAACAAACGTGTCGTAACACATATAGTGAATCGAATCGACTCAATCGTGATCGAAGAACTCTCACTAACTTTCTATCACTTCGCTACTCGATCGAATCGTGAATTCCAGAAGTATCGAGGAAGGAGACCCAGAGACGGGCTGGATGATAAATATCGAGAACGCTGGCGTGCTCAGCGTAACAATGCAGCAGCAATAACGACTACGGCACGTTGGATCTCGCTTCTCGTAATATCGTTCTAGCTCGTTTTCCTCAACAGAAACCCTCGGGTATATAGAGTCCCTCGGTCTAGTGGTGCCCCTTCGACCGGAAGTCGTGTTCGCCGGAAGCTCCCGTCTAGCTTCTCCAGACCGAATACCCATGTATGAAAACGAATTTTCGTGGCACTACTACTGATTAATTCCCACATTGACTACCGGATTTTACAAGCATGTCGGCGACACTATTTTACAAAGGGAAAGACAATACCTGTTAAGAAATTTAATTGTAAAGAATAACTGCTTTATTGACACCGAAAATGTTATGTCGAATCAAGTGGTGAGACTCCTACAGAGATCTACAAATGGGAACCAGTGGTACAATGAGAAGAAACATCGAATAAAATGTTATTGTGCATTTCTAAAAAAAAAGATGTCACAAAATCTCAAAGCGGGATCCATTAATCACGCTGCTTACTCGTCGTTCAGATTAGTTTTCAATATCGTGCTCGGAGTTTACTATGCGTTAACTTCAGATCTTACACGAGTAATCGAAACCTAACTAGAGAACACAACACTACGCAATACTAAATAGAAACTATGTAATATAATACTAATAATATTATAGAAATGTATCGATGAAGCACGCGTGTTACACGTTCGTTCGTACCAGTGCCAGCAAATATTTTATGTATTCCATAAAAATACATAAAATACAAATTGTATTAATTCAATGAAACTTTATTTAAATGTATAAAATTCTTATTGTCACAACAAAAATGTTCTCTCGGCTTACGTTCGATATTGTGTGCATCGCAGATTCACGAAAGGAATTCGAGTCATTATTATTAATGCAGTGAATCGGTTGAATTTATATTAGTACAAGAAATTATGACAATTACTATTTTTATAACTGATTTGAGAAAAAGCCAGAAATTCTCACTGCGATTATTTAGCTGGAACATTTTTATTAATATGTTATTATTATATTTTTTTCGCCACCGGGTACCGATAGCTGTGATCGTCGCACGAAAATAATTCTCGAAGAATTAACTCAGAGCATTATATGGAACTCGATTTAAAGTCTCACTCGGTGGGCATGCACGTAGTTGAAATAATATGATGTAGCGTTACCGTGGTGTTGGTTAGGGTTCAAATGGAATCAACGATGCCGGAATGATGAGTGAGACTATAACGATTGTAGCTCGCTAGCATCGTGAATCTGATTTGATTAGGAAGGATATTTTTGTCTCCGTATCAGCAGCATCAATAAAGTCGATCGCATAAACGATAACAGTTACCATCGTAGCGATAGATTTTTTTTCACTAAATATTCAAAGCGAACCATTTGAAATGACAAACGTAGGGCTGCCGAGGTACTCATAATCCTCAAAGATTTTCAGATTAGTCGTAAATACCCAAGACCGATAGAACTCGGATCTATGGGGTGTCTCTACTAAAAATTTTGTTTCAAGTAGATAAACCGATCCTAAGAGTCATCCTTCTCGAGTTTCGACCACAAGAAATTCAGAAACTCGAGCACCGATGAGTCTAAAAGGTTCGTGACGTGGCCTACGAGTGTGATTCACGTTTGTCGCCTGTCATATGGATATATTCTTTTGGTGAATTCATGAATTTAGACGAGAAAAGGCCAAAGGTCGATCAGGTTAGTTGTAAACAACACCGATAGAATATTTAATACGCAGTAACCAGATCCGAATGGATATCGAAGGTAACGGTGAACGAACTATGCACAAATAATATTTCTATTCATGCTGTTGCTTGTACTGTTGCTGCACGTTATCCATCGGAGCGAAGAGAGCAGAGAGTGCAGCAAGTGGAACGGTGCTGTTATAATACCTGGGTGGTTTGTTCGAGCGACTCGTTGAGAAGGAAGTTACCAACCTGTCTCATGAACGGCCTCGTGAACCACGAATATATGGTGCTGCATTAATGGACCAGTAATTTCATATTCTAATGTCCATCGATGTATTAATATACAGAGAGAATTATCTAGCTAAATGTGATATAACCTTAAAAGAGTATGCTTACAATCAGCTGGTATTGTTTTAGTGGCGCCCCCTGTCGACAAGTGTGACTTTTTTTTTGTTATTTATAACATTTTTATGAGAATTATTTCTATAATGGTAACAATTTTCGTTAAATTTCACACGTGTTGACAGGTAATGATATAGCTCAACATTATCACATGACTGTTACAGTTTTTATCAGATATATTATCATTTTTACTAAATTCTTCTCGCCGCGTAGTTAAATTGCGCCTTAAACATCGACTTTCGGTGATGATTTTGACTCAAGACAATGAATAACATCAACGTTTTGCCTGTGATTAGAAATTGTTTGCATTTTATAGCGGATATCAGTGCATGGTATCTAAATAAAAATATATTTATATTTATTAGCTTTAGAGAAATACCAATTTTGTAAACAAACAGATCTGGCGATAAATTGGCCATAATCATAATTATGCAGTTAATTTTAGTTTTTTTTTTCATGAATTAGCGTACGGAATTAAATTACACGCTTAAATGCCTTACACGATGGGAAACGAAGAATTAAGTTGCCAAGCCGAGTTCGTGAGAGTTCCGAACCGTGACTATAATCGATCTACCATGAAGCGAAAGAAAAGAAAATAAAAAGTGTTGTGCTGATCGACGAACCCTCCCAGAGGGATCAAAACATCGATGGTGCAGGTGCACTAGCAGACAGTGTAACACCCATAAGTGGGGCGATCTGAGTCAGAAAGAGGGAAGGGCTACATGGAAGATTGCCTTTTTAGTTATCGTTATTTGGGTACCTTCGCACCACGCGTTCGTCGCGGCAAGATCTTTTATTCCTTTTGTGTATCGACCTGAGCCTTTTCTCACCGAGACCTGCGCTTCTTCTTCAGCTTTGGCTCTCCGGTATAACCAGTTTTCCAATGTCGAAGCTGAGACGAAACCAGCAGGCAAAGTCCCCGAGATCGTTTGCTGTTGTAACTTATAACTCAAGCAATTTCTATGCCAGACTGTACTTTTCGTGGCTCGAATGTGAGACCGAGATTACTGGGCACACCCCACGCAGTCCTATAATACGCGATAATAAACTTTGTAGATTCTCTAGAGAATCTACATCGATCTATACAGGAAATATACGTTTTTTATCATGAAAATTCCCATTACTCCTGAAAGCGAATTGTCATTTTGTCAACGTTGTAGAAACAAACGTTTATTATTTTTTTTTCTGCCAACGTGTAAGTTAACATTTGAAGATGAAGAAAATTATATGTCGCGATTATTATGGTTTTAAGTGATGCAAACTCGTAACAGGCTTACGCGTTTTTAATATCATTTACAATCGATCTCTTGTAACGATAAGCATTGATAAAAAATGTGTCGTTATGTTAAGTGAAAAAATAATCTACGATCTGAAATAAAATCTAGAGCCGATACAAAATTCAAATAGATGTCAATAATTACGTCTTGATACTATCGATAATAAGCGTTATTTAAATTTCACTTGAGGATTTTTTTTTAACAACGGTGACTTTCATTGCCATGTGACCCACATTGTCCCTGATGAACCAGACTTTGAATTTAAAGTTTAAACCTTATTTAAGTTTGGTGGGGAAAAATTTTCTCGACATAATTATCGTGACGATCCTGGCATTCACCTGATAATCGGCGAAGACGCACTTGACGTTAATCCAGTGGTGGGCGATGATGGAACAGTTGCAACCGAGCATAGCGCAAATCCCAACAGGCTCGGCAGCAGCGGCAGCAACGGTCTCGCCAGCAGCAGCTTCTACGTGACTCGGGCATCCGATGAGGCACATTATTAACACAGTTGAACAACCGAAAATCACACAACCAAACGCATCCAGGCCACTCGACACTCGCAGACGTCCCGAAGACATTTTTATGGCGTTATTATTATTCTAATTATTATTATTCGTAGCTGTATCCTCGTGTTTCTTTGAATTTTCCATCGTTTGACGATATTCCAAGGGTGTTGGTGGATATTGTAGAAGTGGCCCTGAGTTACTGACGCAGCGACGCCTCGAGAGAGGTTAAATATCGATTGGAACACTACGAGATCTATAGATCTCCACACTTGCATCGATTTTATAGAAACACATGATTATTATTATAATTACAACAACTTGTAATCTTCAATGACAATTGGGGAATCGAATTTTCAACATCTACAATGATCTATAATGATCTATATCGATTCAAATGATCTGTATGGCTTTTTTAGCTCTGAAAATTAATTTTTGAAGCCCGATTCGCCACTAAATCTACTTTTATTCTATCTTTCATCACTCCTCAGGATCTCTGTCGCTGGTATTCAACGATTTCACTCGTAGTCTCGCGGTGGAGATCGGTATCTTCGCCTCCTCGACATCGTGGCAGTATTTCGTGATATTAAAGCGTGGTGGTGTGCAATTTTTTCTTGTTACAACTGTTAATCCTCGGTACGACACGAATAACTCGTGTTTTCCGCGTGATGTCTAAGTCGAGGACGAAGATACTGGAGGCTCCTGTCGGTGCAGCTGCTTTGCTGCTACTCGTGCTAGCTGTTGCCGCTGCTGGCTGACGCGATCATGACGGAGGTTGCTTTCGAACTGGCGAGAGTGGCATACGATCAGAAGGCTCACCCCCACCGTTCTACGGTTATCCATGTGTATACCCGTTTCGTCTCGGTCGCTCCCTCCGAGCCAGCCTTCTTTCGGTTTCAAAAAGATAAAAGAAACTCTCTCGCGCGACCGAGAGACGCGCGCGAAGCTTCAGGATCTTAGAGAAACGAGTGTAGCGGGCACCAGCAGCAGGTCTCTTAGCCTGGGGCCTTTACCGGCTTCCTCGAGACTTATAACGACACGCGAAAAGGCCAGGAATGAGAACTCTATGAGGGTTCGATCTGAAGACATGAAACGAGCGCATAAGTTGCGTTGCTTCTGGTCCCCGATGGAATCGGCCTTGACCGAATTCTCCAGTCAAATCGAACGGCCGTACTTGAATTCTGTAAGATATTTTATTATACGATTATTTAATCAATTTAATCTGGTGGTTACTTTCGAGATTATTAAATTGAGTACAGGACATCACTGAAATACTTTTTCATTTTTTAAATATGACAAATCTGTAGATGTTTTTATGATAATAATATTCATCGCTCTTAAATGGGACATGTTTTCATCAAATAATAATTGCGAGAGTTTTAATTGTTCTGCCGATACATTAGTATAAAAATCATTATTTGATGTAGCTTTTTATCACTAAAAAATATTGTAATTAATGCGGGAAAATGATTGGACAAAGTTTAAAATCTTGAGCGAACATATTGCGTAGTTTTCATCTTCAAAGTTCAACTTGGCAGTTGTGTTACAGTTTGCTGAATATAATGGAGAAAAGCCAACATATCCGGAATAGAATAGAGCTCGAGTAATGAGATAGCTATGTGTTGGCTGTACAGCGTGTACGAGCGAAGGGAAATTTCTGTGACTTCTGGGTACTGTTCATAATATTCTATGTACGTGCAGAGGAACGTACAGTGGATTCTGAGGCTAGATCCCTACTGGCCAGTCGAGTTCCGTAGGCGATGGAGTGACTACGTTTAGCTGGGATCAGTCCCGTTGGACTGACCGCCGTAACGTTTTCCTCGACCAGTGGGAAAGCCGGGCAACGTTGTCCGAATTTCCCACGGGACGCAGAGATGCGCCTGTACGCTCTCACCGTACGTGTTTATTTGCCGTTATGGTGAAGCAGCTATATCTAGATTTAGTACTGTGGCAAGGTAGTCTGCCTTGAGCAAGTTGCCGTAACGTCTGCTCCACACGGAGTTTCAGTGTCGACCATTCGCAACGTGTCTTCCCCTCTGTCAGAAATCCTTTCTTTCTTTCTGTCTCGAACCTCAAACATACCTGACAACTTCGAAACGGCTACAAATAACCAAGAAACAAACGCTTGTTTTAAAAATGTCTTTCTTCATTCTGAAAAATTGCCGATTAACATTCACAGTTGTTACCTGCTATGCATCGAAGCCGTTAACACGTATTGGCAATCTTGCCAACTCCCTCTACACCCATGCAATACTCTGTTATGAAAAAGAATAGGCATCGCGCCAGTAAGATGTCAAATAACGCATGACTGTCAAAACAAGCTAAACTCAGGCTCAAAGACTTCGGTCGATAGTATATTATAGCATTATAATGATAAATATACTAGAGTTTCCTACCCTCGCAACTTATCATTGGACCTTCTGTGTCCCTATAATTGATACCCCCCGATCCTATAATTAAACTCGCTGTCCCTACGCCTGCAGGAGGCTCCATGGGGGACCTAGAATAATCTAGGCCTGGGGAGGAGGAACCTCCTGCATGACCCCCCAAATGTGAGAGGTCATATACAGGGTCTCTGTATGATAACTTGTCCAGAGAGTCTTCAAGTTCTTTAGATTCTTTAGATTCTCCTCAACTTTCTTACACGGTAATGGTTGCCGTGGGGGCGAGATCTTTTTACAATATAGAAATATTATTGTCCATTTAATATAAGTGCGTCACACTTACCGAACGAAATAGTGGACGATATAAACGGCAACGAAAGATGAGAAAATAAATTTCGTTCGTTGATATCCTCTGAGAAAGATTTTATCCGAGTAGATTTATATCACTGGCCTATAAAGTGCTCGTACATGGTCAACTACTAGACTGCGAACCTTAGTGCAGTATATAAAGTGGCGGAGGTTGCTCCGCAATCCCGGTAGCGATGTGATTGCTCCTTATTAGGAACGAGTTCACGATATGCTACCGAGCCCGATCATCGGAAAGACAAGAGGGGACGAAAAACTCACCGCGGCACCGAGTACCGACTCGATTGTCTGGATCGCGAGTCTCTCGGTGCATCGGTGCATCGTCCTCTAGCGTGATGTTGCTCTCGGGTGATCTACCCGGATCACACGATACAAGATCCCCGCGTCGAGTACCAATTAGGGGCATCGAAGAGGCAGGGAAAAACTCGTTTTGCAACGATACCACAGACAAACTACTTATTCCTTTATCTATAGCTGCCTGTTCACTTGTAAAATACTAAGAACTGAACATTCTAGATGTTTAGGGAACGAGTATAATTTTAGTTGGCCCAAAATATAATGCAAATAACACCTTTCTGTATTATCAATCCATTTACTTGAGATATGTGATTTAGGTAACGAAGTTAGTCAATAAAAAAATGTCAACGTAACTAGAAATTCCACGAATGGAGAAAAATAAATTAATTAGTCCACTAAATTTTCTCTGCATATTTTTTGTTATACTTTTATACTGCATTTATCTACTTTTGTAATAGACTTGTAAATATTTTTTACAATACGCTTTTTTCACTCTTGTTTCAGTTGTCATTCGAACGAGCGTTTATTTCTTCGCGATTTCGTATCGTGTTCTGCGGGCACGAGTGGAGGAAGATTAGCCAGATGGTTGCAGCCCGACAGTTTTGTCGATCCATCGAAATGCGAGGCGCTATATTCCAGAGAAGATATGAAGTGTGGATGGCCCGCTGTCGTTACTGTACTTACCAGGGATCAGTACGGAGAACTAGTTCACGTGCCTGGACTAAGGGTAATTGGAAAATACAATTTATTTGTACTATTCTTGATTTGTTCCATATTTAATAAAGCTAATTGTATATAAATACTTTAAAAGATCGAGGTGAAAGCCGTGCCCATTGACAAAAAAGATATCTCGGATTCGGATCAGGGAAGAAAAATACGCAGGGTTTCGCAACCCGACCCAATGACGTTCGGTGGTCATCCACAACCTACCTTGGACGTACCTTACGAAGTTACCGTTAACAATAAAATGAGCTTCTACGCCATAACTATTATGAAAGCATATCAAAATTATTCGTTCGAAGAGTTAAGATTCACGTCGCCAGCATTAAAAAGATCCAGTGAGAGTATGCTTGTGAGACCAAACGGCGATGGGAGTTACAGTGCTACTTGGACACCTTCTTCTGTAGGATGGTACTCGCTCATGATGACTGTCGATGGATATATAATGGATGACGTGAGATACTTTCAATTTTATTTTTTCGAGAAAAACAATATATCAACGGTGAATTTTATATACAATATTTTTTTTAATACTAGAATTACAAAGTGGAGGTGAGAGATCCCCCTCAAGGAATGCAACCACCTACTCAAAATATCGTTAAAAAGACTCAGCATCAACCGAGCAAGCTAAGGAAATTTGTAGCGAAAAATAGTGCAGGTTTGAGGATCAGGGCACATCCGTCATTGCAGAGCGAACAAATTGGCATCGTTGCTATAAATGGCACCATCACGTTCATTGATAAGGTACGAAACGCTCCAAAAGCTAAATTAACTAAAATGAACAAAACAATTATGTTGATTATTTTTTTCACACGAATCTCGACCAATAGGAGCGTGGTATTTAACATCGTCCAGCAGGACGAAATTATATCGGTAATTTTTCGATAATTTCCCTGTTGTTGCTAGGATATGAATTACAAAATTTCAATACCGTGAATGTCAGAAACGTCAAATACATTTAATTATGAAATTTTCAATAAAGCTAATTCTCCGACGAAAATGTTAAATACCAAACTCTTATCGGTTCAAATTCAGGTGAAAAAAATAATCCGTCGAATACCCCTCGAGTTTAGAAATTAATCAGATATTTCCAAGCTCTCTGTGTATTATAATTGAAAATAGAAACTTTAAACAGACCACATGTATTAATAATTTCACATCAAATGATCGAGTTTCTTTGTTTCTACAAAGTACCGATTGTATTTTTTAACCAATTAAATACATAATTTATATTTAATACCCGTAATAACATTGCGACTCAGTGTCAAACTATAATTATAGAATTGAAATGAATGGATTAACTTTGTATTTTAAATATTATTAATTAAGATTGACAACGACGACGGTGTCTGGTTAAGACTGAATTCTGAGACAATCAAAAAGTACTGTAACAGCAGTCACCCCGAGGCATGGTGCTTAGGATACAATCAGCATTTGGGAAAAACGTTGCTGCTACCAGTGGCAGAGCCAAAACCAATCGCGGATCCAGTGACAAAGGAAACGAGCTTGAGAAAGAGGTCCGAGGCTACCGAAGAGTAAGTGCGGATTCTACGGTTAGCTTGAACGTAGAAACTTTTAGAATCTTGTATACGGATTTATTTCAGCTTATGTCCTCGTTCCAGTAAGAGGAAGACCGTGACGGTGGATGGTGGTAGAACGATGGTTGTCATTAAATCCGGAGCTTCTGGTCACAACATTAGAAGCAGACCGAGTCTGAAAGCTGTTGCTGTAGGAATGCTTGCTCTCGGCGATACTGTCAATGTTCAAGAATACGTAAGAAAATTGAAAAGAAATAAAAGTGTTATTGCTACGTTGTTTCTTAATGTATGAATGGAAAACAGTAGAGTAAAAGTTCTTTATTAATCGCTTGATTTGTGTAGCTGGTGAACAATGAGGGAACGTGGGTCCGTATCGATGAAGAATCCACGGGAAAATTCTGCTTTGATACCGAGGGTGAAGCCTGGTCACTGGCGAACAACAAGCATGGGGTAGCCTACATGAAGGTCGATCAAGCCGAAACGCTCGAGGGTGATTCAGGTCCGGAGAAACGAGCAACAATGGGCGAGCCGCCATTCACACCTGGTAACAACAAGGGTTTCGACTTTTCAACCCCGTCCGGGAGTCACGAAGGTTTCAACTTTACAGCCCCGAACTTCACGCCCGGTACCGGTGGCTCGGCCGAAGGAGGCAACAACGCGAATCCCTTCGTGTTCGGTTCCTACAGTCAACACGATTCGCCAGGTACGATTGCCGGGAACCCAACAGGAAGAAAAAATCTCGTGAGACAGGTGACTATAAAATTACTGAGAGAATTCTTTTTAGGAAGCGACAAATTTACTCCGGAGAAAAATGATGTTTCACCGAAATTCACGAAACCACATTCCAAGGAGAGAGTAGCGAAAGAGAGGGAACGCGAAGGGGGTGGAAAGTTCAGTGTCTTGCAGAAGTGGCTCAGAGGCGATGACAAAGGCGAGAAGAGAAGTTCGCCCGGCAGGTAAAAACAATCGAATAGAATATTGATTTTTTTTTCTTTCTAATCAAAAGATGATTGTCAATTGTCGATGATCGAATAAGCTCTACGCTATATGTTTATTTTTTACAGAGATTTTTCGGAATTCGTCGGTGTATCGGTAAAAGAATTGGTAAAAGCAATGGGCGAGAGTCGAGCAAACGGAAACGGCGCGACACCGCCTGAGACACCGCGAAGAATGTCGAGAAGTTCCTCGCCAAAGAATCCCCAAGGTGGGTCGCCAAGATTTCTAAGCCGTTCGTCCAGTCCAGTTCCTATACCCGGTACGTATTCTCTCGATTATATGTGTATCTCATTCCCATAGAAAATATAGTCTCTTCTCACTGGTCATTTTTCGCATTTGCTCTTCTACTCCTTTTTAAGTATAACAATTACAACTCCTAATACTACTAGTGTGACAACTCTCGCTTATTTTACAATCTCGTATCACCTATGCGAAAGGGATCAAGGGTTGTAGATAAATCATTGAGTAATTAAAAAAAAAGAACAAGAGAAACATTTTATCGTGTGTTGGCATCTTTTGAATAACGTGAAAGTGGTGTTGGTCGTAGCTGGGTCCAGTCGGCAGCCCGTTGGTTCCGGTAATTGCCTCTTTCCTCCCGCCGCTAACGCTCAAGCAGGTACTCGTTGCTTCCATACTGACAAAACAATACAATTCGATCTCTCGAGACGACATGAGAAATTATTTTCTTAACTCTTTCTCGAAATAAATAAGAATAGTGAATGACAAAGAAATTATATTAATTGATTGGCTTATGTCTCGAGGGTTTGATGATCCACGTTCTTGCAATGCATGAAAGAAAAAATAACCACGAGATAAACAACACCATTTTATTATCGAAATTTTCGATTGTTCCCGATGCACCGAACGAATTACTATTGCGTTTTAATCACATTACCTGCTCGATTGTCATATAATATTGCTCGTATCTCGCTCGACACTCGATCTTCAACATCATGAATTAATAAAAACCTTGTCAGGTGGGAGAAGTTTGATAGGAGGGGGGGACAGTGCCGGTAGCAGCCCCCTGCATTACGGCTCCCCCCGAAGTGTCGGCCTCTCCCCTCTAGGTAAGATCACTAACACAACTTATAGCCTATCCATTTTAACGATTTATCCAAAAATAATCGAAATCACGACACGATAACTATACACCACGGAACAAGATATATTAAGGGATATATAACTTGTTAATCGCAAATTGCACTGTTTTCTAATCGTAACGATTCTTTTATAAATATTATTTTTATATTCACTATACGAATGCGAACTGCACGCTGCACTCAAATTGCATGTTTGAAATTATTCGATTGTTTAAACAAGCACATGACCCTTGTATCGTAATAAAATTCGATAATTCAGTTTTCATGTAAATGTAGCATTTAAGGTGATGTGCTAAATGTCATCGCTCTCTCTCTCTCTCTTAGAGAAAGATAGCAGGTTTTTCATATCGCGAATAACTCCGTCACGATTGATCTCTCGGATAAAAAAACGAGAATGTTGCCCTCCCTCTAACAATTCTGCAGGGTGACGTTCTCGTCTTTTATCCAACAAATGAGCCGTGGCGGAGAAATTCGGGATCGCAACATGAGTTATACATCTCTTGCTTCCATACATGTTTCAGATAATCGTAATGGTAGAGTAAAAAACAAATCAACGCACAGTTCTAACTTTAGAATTTGGATCTTAATCAAGTTGAAAACAATATGGAGTCTATGAAACAAGTTCAGTGAGTTGTATCAAAACGGGACTACCATTTGAAAAGTTATTGATACAAAATTTGACAGAGCAATTTGTAATAATGTCGTTATGCCCTTTGAACTGCGCGTAAATAAACTTGATGGAGTTTTCGTATAAAATTGGTTATTCATATTTATTATATAGACTTGTAAGTACATTCATATAAATTGTTCCTTAAATAGGTGTGAGTTCCATTTCAATATTTAGGACGATTATAATGAAATTGTGATTAATGTCAGTGAAAAACTTTTTTTTATTTTTAGCGAATAATAAAAATCCGAAATTAGAATCATCCCCAGCAACTTTTTTTTTTGTTTTTTCTTTGTTAAATATAGACAAGTTAAACTATAATTAGATTTTAAATAGTCGGAATATTTGACGTATTGTAATTTTTCTTGTAGCCAAGTTGATTCTTTATCTCGGGTCATGTACCGTCTTAAGAGTACTCCGACCTTAACTGTGAAGAAACGCGTAATCAATAAACCAATTTTATATTAAAGTATCGGGAGGAATGATGGACAGCGCAACGTCTCATCGTCGCGGTTCAACGCAGAGTGACACAAGTGCCTTAGTCAGCAGTCTAACGAGGGATCCCTCGCAGTCTCCGAGCGGTGTCAGTACAACAGCAAATACTCGTGACCTCTCGCCAAGTCCAAGCTGCAGTTCGTTACATATGAGATCAGAGGGCAGCATAGCGAGTCCTCCAGACACACCGAAGAAGGATCAAAGTGTAAGCATTTGGATTAGAACGTAATCGATGCAATTAACACTGAAATTAGAATTTCCGAAAGTTTGTCTTATTATGCTAGCGATGAACATGAAGAAAAATGAATGTCGCATTACAGGATTCACAGGACAGTCCACGACAGGTTTCGCAAGCACAGACGCAGACGAGTCCAGAGAGCGCAGCGACGGCGATGAAGGGTCACTTCAACATCGGTTCTTCCGGCATGAAGGACGAACGACATTCTCCAAAGCTTACAACGCGAAGGGATCACATTAAAAGCGTTAAAACGCGAACAAAACGCGCAATCTCACCAGCCAATACCCAACAGTCGCCAAACCATGGTAGAGCTTTGAATCTGAGCAAAGAGAAAGTGAAGGAAGCCGTCAGTCCTTCGGTAGCCGAATGTCTAAGAGCCGTTTTCGCAGCTTTCCTATGGCACGAAGGCGTCGTCCATGACGCAATGGCTTGCGCTAGTTTTCTTAAATTTCATCCGACTCTCCCGAAACAAGGAGCTCTTGTCGTAACGAGACAAGCAGCGGTCGTCCAGCCAACCGACAAGCATAAGGACGAATTAACGAAAGAACAGCGAGCTCGCCAGCGACATTCCGTTGAAGTCACTAACGCCGGTAATTACCTGCACATCCAGCCGAGCACTCTGGAGACTCTTACGCGGTCCGCAGCAAACGCGAACGCGAATAGAAATCGCAAGAAGCAGGACACAACGATAAAGGAAGAAGTTCAAGCTGGCAGCAAGTTAACATCACTGCCAGAGTGCCATACTGTCGCGATATTGCCACCGGCTCTCAAAAGTCTTGTTTTTCTCTGGGAAGAGCTGAGCAACAATTGTCTCCAAGCCATCGAGCAACAGACCGTACTGCCGAGTCCGATATCGCAGATTCCGACGATGAAATTGACAAAGCGCGTCGTGTCAGAAAAAGCCAACAACCGGGACGAGAAGGCAAAAGAGCGCGAGAAAAAGGGCAACAGGAAGAAGAAGGAATGGTGGAGATTCGTCGGTAAAGGTGCAGGCGTGGGCGGGGGCGGTGCGAGCGGTGGTGGTGGCGGCGGTGGTGCTGGCGGTGGTGGTGGTGGGGGTGGCGGTGGTGGTGGTGACGGCGGCAGCGGGAATCCTCCACCGACGGTCGAAAGCCCGAGTGGGGCGGCAGGAGAACGCGAGACAACTTGCGAGCTTTGCGGTCTCATGTTTCCTCATCCCGTGACTTATCATATGAAAATGATGCATCCAGGCTGTGGATGGCACTCCGGTGGAATGGGTTACAACAGCGGTGGTAATTACTTCTCCGGTTGGGCTGGAAACTGCGGTGATGGCGATTTTAGCGGTACCTCTTGGTATCTAATCTGCGACACTTGTCGGGACAATTATTTGAAGGCGAGGAAGAACAAATTTGCAAAAAGAATGATTGCTAGTATCTCGAGACGAAAAGGAGCGACGAATAAAGTTCTATTGTCGCCTATCAGCAGCCCCAGTGGCAATGAGGCTCACATTATCATGAAAAACAACGCGATGTTTCTGCTCGATCTTTCGAGTGCTTCGGGCCTCAATATTCCCAAACAGCAGCGAAGACCTTCGCAAACGCTTTCTTCGGTTGCTGAGAATTACAGTCCTCCCGAAGCGGCTGGACCGTTTCCACCCACTGGACCCTTCCAGTGTCTTCAGGCTCTCGGTATTCATCACTCACAAAGCAACGAAGATAGATACTACGAGGAAACTCTGAGGAGGCAGAATGGACAGCAAACTCCTTACGACGGAAATAACGCTTATATTGGCGCCAATGGAAGGGTAAGAAGAATATTTACATTTTTTGTTACTTTCGTATAAACTAGGAGTGGAACGGGAGCTTCAATGGATTGAGAATTGTTTTGCAGCCACTCTCGGAGTGCCCAATGAGCGACAGCGACAGCGATGGTGGGAAAGGTCGAGGAATGTTTCATCGATCAGTTTCCATGTCTACCGGCGCGCCCTGGGCGAAGAATAGCAATGATGGACGAGTCGTTATGATGCGTAAGAGGAACAATAGTAGCAGTGAGATGAACAATGGTAAGGGGCTGTAAAAATTTGATGTATATGAATTCGGAGAGGAAATATAGTTAATTAACTATATTACACGAGACACTGGTGACTCAAGTGACCTTTTATTTGAAAAATATTGCCATTCGTGCCGATTGTATTTGATCTAATATATTTGCAATACATTTTTTTGGATTGAAAATTCGTTGAAAATAATATTTCGTTTTAAAGGATTGAGCTCTACGTAGTAAATTCTAAACATTTCTCCAATTGCTTAAATTCATCAATTGTTAGATGCCGGTTCTTCGCTACTCTGCTATCCATCTACGGCTCTCCAGAAGCTGGTACCATCGATGGATCAGTCAGCGATCGTTTCCACGAGCCAAGTTGAAGTGCCAAGCAACGACAGGGTCGAGATACTCATGAGACCGGTCATGCTCTTTGTTCTACAACAGCACAATTTGCAACATTTACAATTAGCCATGAAACAGGCTTTACGAAGAGCAGCGTGTCGAGTGTACGCGATGCAGGCGTTGAACTGGCTGCTCAGAAGCGTAACGCAACCGATTTGTTTGCACGATTTGCTGTGGTGGTTCGTAGGATCCCTTACACCTGTCGTTAATGAGAATTTGGATGGTATCGACGATGATAATAGCAGTGAGAGAAAGGACGACCACGTACGTACAATTTTCAATATTTAATTAATCATTTAAGAATATTTGAGCCAATGATATGATTCTGCTCATTTTTTTTTACATCCCAGCCAAATTCTAACGCAATCGAACGGAAACTGGGTTTAACCTAAATATTTTCAATAATACAACAATTAATAATATTTCATTTACTTAATTATTGGTAATATATTTCTGTTTTATTAACATTCTTTTAGGACACGATCGGAGTCTGCGAGCATCCATTGAGCGATTTGGTAATCGCGGGTGAGGCGGCTAATCCCCTGCCGACTGCATTCCACACACTATTGCAAACAATTGCGGACTTGATGCTTCTGCCACCACCAGGATCACCGCTACAACAGGCAGCTGTTAGATGTTGGGGTATTCGTTTCACACCGGCGGATCACATGTTTCTCCATCGCAGTCACGTTTTCAGCAACATCAGCAAAATTCTGTCGCGTTCCGAGGAGGAGGAAGACGTGACGATGAGTATGCACGAAAGCCACCAATCTACGTATTCGCAACAAATAACGAGCAGCGTCGAGGCACTGAGAGATCTGACAACCGGCGTTGAGATCAAAGCCTCCAGCAGACAAGCCATGATCGGTCACCTGACCGACAATTCGACCGAAACTTTCTGGGAATCAGGCGACGAGGATCGCAACAAAACCAAAACTATAACGATTGTCTGTGGCGCTCATACTTTTCCGCGAATGGTTTACATTCACATTGATAATTGTCGTGATCTAACGGTAGAATAATTAACAATGCTAACCATGATACAAATAATTTATTTATTTCTAGAAAATAACATTTAAATATTTATTTTTTTTAGCACAAGGTATCCAGCGTTACCTTCCAATCTGGTGTAAATATTGATGAGATGGTAAAGCTTAGAATTGTGGAAATCGAGAGCAGATCCGCCGGATGGGTAAACTGTTCGATAACGGATCCCAGACACGTGGTCATAACTCTTGAACTCAAAGGACCGGATAATTCACTGAGGGTACGACAAATTAGGATTTTGGGTGAAATCGAGGGTGAACCGTTGAAAATTGGAAAACAACTGAACGCGACGACGATACAACAGAGAAATTGCGAAACGGAGACATTGAAGGTCTTCCGATTGATAACGTCTCAGGTAGAAGAATCATAATTCTCATTGTTTATTAATATAATTTTTATAACATCAATAATCAGATTTAATATAGATTTAAACGTTAAGAGGTTTTTTCTAATTGTTAAGTTAAGAGCTACGCGTAACCTTTTATACAATATTAGAAATATCCTTAAATTTTGTTAAATAAAAATAACTTGCGTGAAATTTGATTTTCGTGTTATTACGTATTCGCAGGTATTTGGCAAATTGATACAAGGTGAGCAGCAACAAGCGATGGAGACCGCGGAAGCGAGCAATGACGATCTCGAGGACAGTCACGACCTGCGCGAGCACATGGTCGGAATTCTCTTTAGCCGAAGCAAACTGACCCACCTGCAAAAGCAAGTGTGCACTCACATCGTGCAAGCGATAAGAAAGGAGAGTATCCGATTGCGCGAAGAATGGGAAGCATTGCTTTGCTCTCCGACTCCAGCAAATAGTTTGCTGAGTGACAACAGCGATTTGCCGAAAGCCGCGGATACTTATTGCTTCGAGATGTTGTCGATGGTTTTAGCTCTGAGCGGCAGCGCAGTCGGTAGAAATTATCTGTCGCATCAGTATGGATTGCTGAAGGATTTGCTGAGTCTGTTGCATACGGGATCGGCTCGAGTACAGCGTCAGGTCACCTCGTTGCTTCGTAGAATATTGCCGGAGATAAGACCCGAAACTCTAGCGAACGTTGTAAGCGTCGAGAGACTTCCACCCTCGGACTTTAGCATTGTTTCTGTGGCGAGCAACGGATACGCTCAATCGAACGAATTCGACGAACACGCGCCAGGTATTCTCGATGTGTTTCTTAGTTGTATTGCCAAGGCGCTTACGGTACAGGTAAAGGTTAAAGCGAAGGAGAACAACGGAAAAGCTCTGCAAACTGTGTCACTCGCTACGAGTATTCATCCGAAAAGTTTCGTGGGACCCAGATGGTGGCTCAGAGGATGCATGACTCGTAAACTCGCGGAAGTTATTATTCAATTATTGAAGGACATGGCTTCGGTAAATATTATTAAAATTCAATAAAAATAAATGTAATTTTAATATAGAATATTATTGAAATATCATTTGCAAATAATATTGCGATTCAACGGATTTTCGAGTATTCTGATAATTTGTAATCGCTATGTTCGCAGGGCAAGCTCTCGGACGCGTGGGCAGCAGTGACGAAAGCCGCAATCGCCGAAAATATTCTAAACCTGACGAGACTGGACGAGAAGAGCAGAGATCCTACGGAATGTCTACGTACGCCTACATTGTGGCTGGCGCTGTCTTCCCTGTGCGTTTTGGACTCTGATCACGTGGAGAGACTGTCTTCCGGTCAATGGAATACGATGGATGGCCAGCCGCCTCCACCGCGGGTAAGAGCACGTTGCAAGAGCAAAATAATAGAAAATGGTTTCGTTTGTCATTCACCGTTGCATATTTATCATAAACTTATTCTCAATCAATCAATAGCCGACTTGCAGCAATCATGACGACGGCGAAACCACAGCGATAATTCAGTGCAACGTTTGCGGCAATCTTTGCGCCGATTGCGATCGCGTTCTTCATTTACATCGTCGAACTCGCATGCACGTTCGTCAAGTATGCAAGGAAGAGGAAGAGGCGATCCGTGTGGATCTTCACGAGGGCTGCGGTCGAACAAAGCTTTTCTGGATCCTCGCTCTTGCCGATAGTCGAACGCTGAAAGCGCTCGTCGAATTTCGCGATGGTTCCCCGAGAAAACCTATCGGAGCGTCCTCTGGGGTATGTCGATTTTGCGGAACGACAGGTAACACGGGACTTCTCGCAATTGGTAATATCTGCAGTGATCATGACTGTCAAGAACATGCGAAAAACGCATGCAGCAAGACTCATTCCTGTGGTCACATTTGTGGAGGTGTCAGAATCGAAAAATCGTGCTTGCCTTGCCTGCACCGGTGCGCGCCTACCCCCGATCTCAAACAGGACGCTGACGATATGTGCATGATCTGCTTCACGGAGGCGTTATCCTGTGCTCCGGCAATTCAGCTTCAGTGCGGTCATGTTTTTCATATGCACTGCTGTCGAAGTGTGCTCATGAAGATGTGGGCCGGACCCAGAATTACTTTCGGATTTTCACTGTGTCCGATTTGCAAAGTACCAATGGATCACCCGACTCTTATGGATCATTTGTCCAGCATCAAGGATCTTTACACCGATGTGAGGAGGAAGGCTTTGATGCGGTTGGAATACGAGGGTTTACACAAGTAAGTTGATGCATGTATCGATTACGCCGTTGGTTATGGTTCTCAGCATTTTAACTAAATAACGTAAATTGGATTAAATTTTATGTCGCCTATTACAGTTTCCGAAGGTGTGTCATATCGTCTTAAGGTGAGACTCGATATCGGCAGTTTACCTCAAAACTTTGCAAGGCAAACACATTTTTCTCGAATCTAGATTTTTGTAGGCTCATTGCTTCAATGTGGTTGGAAGTGAGCCCCACAAATCCGACACTTATAAAAAAATCTGGGTCCGAGAAGACTGTGATTGAAATCTTTGGGTCTGTCTCCCGCACTTGCGGATTCGTGAACCATAAGTCACGTGACTTGAGCCTCTGCTTAAAGTGATATGATATTACTCGGTCGGTAACAAAGACTGTAATGCAAATTTCTCCCACGGTTGATCTGTCGAATAAAAGAAAACGATGAACCGCGTATCACAATTTTACTGTTCGCGATTCTCGTTTTTTGCGTCGTGGCGGAGAAATCTCTGTCGAACGTATTGTAATTATGACGAGCCAGACGATATGTAGCGCATCTTGAATGGATGTAACGTTATTTGTTTTTTTCTTTTTTTTTTTTTTTTTTCTTAGAGCGGAAGCTGTGACTGCGCCCGGTGGTCGCTACTATCAAGATCCAGCTGCATACGCGATGGATCGTTACGCTTACTATGTATGCTACAAATGCCAAAAGGCTTATTACGGTGGCGAAGCAAGATGCGACGCCCAGCTCGGCGGCGAGTCATTCGACCCCACCGAGCTGGTGTGCGGTGGCTGCAGCGACGTGACAAGGGCTCAGATGTGTCCAAAGCACGGAGCTGACTTCCTCGAGTACAAGTGTCGTTACTGTTGCTCGACGGCCGTCTTCTTCTGCTTCGGTACAACCCACTTCTGCAACCCCTGCCACGACGATTTTCAACGTGTCACCAATATACCGAAGAGCGAGCTACCCTCCTGTCCTGCCGGTAAATATTACAATAGTCAATCGATACTTAGGCACTTATTTTTTTTTCTTATTTGAACTCTCAAAGTTTAATAAAAGCTATTGCAAATTTTTATTATTTTAACCACCTTGATAATACGTAAGTCTTACTTGAAATACTAGAAAGTTGGAATCATTTGGAATTGGTATTTAACGGCTTTATCGTAATAGAAACATTTCATGTCGATTGAATGTTGATTAATTTTTTTCTTCGTAGAATGAAAATTTCACAGATTCACTGATATTTGTCATTTATTTGTTAAGGATCGAAAGGAAAGCAACTGGAGGGCGACGAGTGTCCGCTGCACGTGAAGCATCCACCGACAGGTGAAGAATTCGCTCTCGGTTGCGGAATATGCCGAAACGCGCACACCTTCTAGAACTTCTTCTATCAATGATGAAGAAAAAGAAGGTGGAAAAAACACATTCATGACTACCAAGCTTACAAAAAAAAAAAAAAACGGCACCGTTTCATCGATGCCAGCTCCTTTTACCTCATTGAACCATCGTTATTCATATCTTCTCCGAATCAGAGAAAACTGAACCTTCTTGGTGGAGGATGAAACAAAAATCAAGAACGAGGAATTGACACGCGATACCACCGACTACATCGACGAGCAGTTAACGTCCCAAGTGAGATTTCAACAATGTGAGAAAATAGAAATGAAAAACCAACAACAAACTTCGTATCGCGTTAAGTTATAGATAAGTCGTTTTTATTCAATACCGAGTAGATCGTAAGAAAAAAACGGGAAAAATTCAATAAATAAAGGAAAAAAGAAAGAAAAAAGACCGCGAGAGCGCAGAATGTAACGTATATTATATAAAAAATAACTCGAGAGCTCGTGGATAGCTATATCTGCGTGTAAATGAATGATGAGTCTCAGTGTATAAAATCTATTGCACCTATAAGAAAATGAAGACGAAGAATACGAAGATTTTACCGATTTTCTTCCGATATATCGATATCTCTATTATTACGATCGAGTGCACCGCTTGCGAGAATGTTATAGCCTGTAGCCGTGATAAGAAAAAATATCATCAACGTGGATTTAAAAAAATTTAAGAACTAGAACGTGATGAACGAGTGTGTATTTAATAAATAAAAAATAACAGTGTTCTCGCGCGTGATTGTATCGCGAGGTACGCTTTGCGTTTTGGTCGGTCGACTACTCCGTATGTGATCAATCAAAGGACCTCACATGAATTATGCTAAAAAAATAAATAAAATAATAAGTAAATAAGAAAATCGAGAGCGATCGCGTTACCATTTCCACATCAAGTTTCTTTTACAACGTTACGTTATGTTCCTTCTGGTCGTACTTCATCGTTCTCTTTCGTGTATTTTTTAAATACTTTTTGTTTTTTTTTTGCGCGACTCGATTTAGCGCGCGATACCATAAGTGTTATATTTATTTAATTTTTGTTTGTTTTTTGAATAAAGCTTGTTGCAAGCTTCGATAGCGCGAGTGTTGTTTTGCGCTTTCGTATGTCAGCCGTACAGTAGGTTGTAAGCGATAAATAAATTGCTGCGACGATTATAATTATGATAATGAATGATTAAACGAAAATTGCTTTGTAAGAAAAGAGTCATTGGCCCGCTGTTGTATCAGCTCTCGGAAGCTTGTTAAGAAAAGAAAAAAACACAATTCTGTCATTAATGTTTGTGTTCCAGTTTTTTGTGCATATTAAACGAGACGGAGAAAGAGATTGAGCTAAGTAATATGCGGTCTTATTAATCCGTTTAAAACCCAATCATTTCTTTTTAACAAACAAAGAAATGTAATAACAAAAGGAATATAATAGGCTCGCAGTGCAGCGCGATAGGGGCGAGTTAGAGGGCGTTGTCTTATCATCGCAAACAACTACGAATGCTCGGGCTATATTGAATAGTATTCATAAACTGAGTACACGATCGATCTTATTTTTGTTGCGCAGCGTTGGTAAAATATCTTTTTTTAATTGTTGCCTATATTTTCTCCGGAGTACTATGACGGGGCAAAGCACCCAATTTGCACATAAGCCATAAAAATTCATATTCAAATAATTCACACAAATTTCTACAGTAATTAAGAGTATGTGATAGAAATTACAGCTTTTATTATAACTCGAGTTATAAATTTATAGCTGTAAAGTCCAAAAATGAAGAAAAAAAAATGGATACCCCGATTAGACAATTTATCCTTTAAGTAGATTGATCACGACAACAAATCTAAGATATGAATTTGAACTTCTGACGCTTTCGTGACAGGCATTTAATCTTCTTGCGTGCAAAGTTCCTTTAAACTTCTTTCGTACCCGGCTTCTGAGATGTACGAAGTAACAATTACGTGAATAATATATTCCACCATATAGAGATATATCGTCCACACGAACTATTTGTCGTATTTATCGAATTTCAATCAATTTCACGGTTTAATTTCATATTTATTGTAAAACCTGTCTTTGAAAAAAAGTGTACGGCTCCCGCATTCATTCATAAAATTTCGTCGCGCGCCTACGTATTCTCTAGAAGAGAGGCGGCGCGATCAATTGAATCCAAGATGGCGCGTATTTTCGATGAGCGTGAGCGCTACCAAGCGGCAGTCGGGCTTAAACAGCCGTTGGTGTAACGCGTGTGTGTGTGCTAACCTGACGTTTTTCACCTCAACGAGCGGTAAGTAGCCTTTATTTACACGCCGTTCGACAAATGTTGCATAATTACAGAGTTCCGAGACCTGTCATCGTTCTTCTCGACACGCGTGTACGCCGGGAAGTTCGACAATTGTCATTATTTCGATATCCGTCTCCCACGCACGTCTATCCGCACCCCGCTCGCTGTCATCAACTCGATCTGTTTATTTTTACGACGAATTACGATTAAGTGATGCAACGTGAGATGTCAATTACGAGTAATTTTAAGACAACAATCATCCGGCAAGATCTTTCCATTCAAATGTTTCGTCTCGGTGCTTAACTTTCGATATCCAACAACGTATACGTACAATCACGTCGATGTACGTGACAGTTGGTTCGGGCTTTTCTATCTTATAAATATCTCGTGTTATATCATTTTTCCGATGCTATCATTTTCACGAAATCGTTTAAAGGATTCACGATAGCGTCGATTATCCTTCGCTCGAATGTTCCATCGATTCGTGTCTAACCTCAAAGCATTACGATTCGGTTCATACGAGCAAACGAGTTGAGCGCAGTACCCTGAGTTCATTGTTTATTTTCGACCGTGCATATTCGCTACAGTTATAATATTTTTTGTAGTTACGATTCGTCGGAGAAATTCGACTCGACTATATATACTGTACCGTTATTCACTGCATAATTTATAAATATTTTGGCTGTTGTACATGCAACCTTCGATACATAAATTATAAACGGGATAGCTTGACGTTAATTACAAGATTAATAACTGAATCCTTTTATCTATTTGTTGTGGACCCCGCAAGTTCACCAGTTTACGTATGGCTCGCTGTTTTAAATGTTTACCCATACTTCGCGGGTACAGGTCACAGGATATTTTGTGGAAGGATGTTTGGCTGATTGTCCAGGACATTCTCTGTATTACGATCTCTGCGTGTATAACTGGTTTTCGTGTGAGACACGTGCGTGACACGCGGCACTGCCGAGAGTGCAGCCTCACTGGACATCAGGAACACTCGTTGGTCCCACGCGGTGCACAACCCACTGCACTTGATGTCGTAACATTTTTTTTATACCGACACTAGTGATACATCTCGTAATCGTGGGGGGTAATTTTTTAAACCGGTTATTCGACCGACACGTGACCGTATTTTGACGACAAAAAAAAATTACAGAAACTGTAATTTTATTAAAATTTGTGCGTGGCACGATAAACGTTTAAAAAAACATTTAAAAAATCCACCACCTTAATGTATTTTATAAAGCAATGTAGAACATGTTGCAAGTTGCTTCCTAATTATTTTTCATTTTTAACAAAGCCCACTCGATGAAGAAGCTCTGTAAAAAATGAATAATAATCAAGCAATTGTTAGTTGTCCTACTTTATAGCTTGTTTAAATGTTCGTTACACCAGCTCTTGACTCCTCAAAAGTTTGTAAACGTTAGTAATGAGTATTTACGTATCTCTCTTATCCGCAATCCTGATCCTGATATGACTGATATGGCGTGCATATCTTAATCAATCTATCATTCATCATAAAACGGAAAATTTTTCAATTTTTATGTTATTAAGCTAATGTTTAACGAAGCTAATGTTCAAGGAAATAATTTGAAGAATAAACGGTGAAATGCAAGGGTTCAAAGTTAAGCGAATTTTTTAAAGAAATGTTTCATCCGTATATCTAGGCCCTTTGCATGATTTTTTTTATCTAACTTCATGCCAAGTATTTTCAAAATTAAATTCATTGATGCTTCTTTTTTTTATTTACTTTTATTTATTTGTATCTCGATTTAACAGATTTTAGCTTGATAAATCGAAGTTTGCTCGAAGTTAAAGCAAAACGGTTATTTTTCATCAAAAACGAAAATAAAGTTTCGAACAATTTGAATCGCTATTTAGATTCTTGTAGAACTTAATGCTAAACAAAGTTTAGCTTAAAGTAAGCTGAAGTTAACTTTTAACGTTGGTATAAAACGGTCAAATAAAAAATCAAAATTACCATAATTTTTCACCTGAATCGAACTGTCATTTTGCACTTTTTAAATGCATGAATCCAAATTTACGGTTCATCAATCATGATCTTTACGGTTTTAAGAAATTACAGTAATTTTACATGCAATACACGAAATAAAAAGTGTGACGTCGATTGACGATTGCTCAAAATAATCGCTTTTTTGCATCTCTCAAAGTCACACGTGCACGCCAATCAAACGAGTCGGCTCTCTAGTCTTGGTCTACACCGTGTACGACTTAAAAATTGGCTTTCAATAGAATCCCGAAGCGGCAATCGCTTTATGGGTTACGATCTTTTCTTTGTCAGCTTATATGCACTTGTAGGGGGCTTTGTACACGTGCGCGAGCTCTGACGCGCCAAATGCGATCTTTAACGCGTCAGAATAGCTTAAATGCATTCCTATTGTCAATAATTGCTTACCATGCATCGAGACTATTACTCTATTGACACGGAGTATAGGAGTTCTTACGCGTAATCATTTTATTATATTGAATTATTATTTACGGAGATAAAAAATTATGTTAAATTAATTTACAGTACCCAACAGTGCTGGAAAAAGTCACTGGTCACAAAATTCATACGTTATCAGTCTATTTTTCCTTTCAAAACAAAGTTAACACAAATTAACAATTTTTTAATATATATTATTAGTCGAATCATTGACTTTCACGGGTCCCGAGTAACTTTTCTGCTGCGAGCTACTCTGTACTGACTCTCGAATGTACTAAGAAAGAAAATTGGTTGGTTCAACTAAATCCGCTGGACTCGGACTGTCGAATAAATGTGTAGTTAGAGCAGCGAAATTTTTGCTTTTTTAAACAGTCGCTCGGTATAGAATACAGAGACATGCTTAAGATGAGTAAAAATACTGTTGCGTTGACTAAAAATCGATTTGTCAGCCCGTCTCCGCCTAATTTAGTTGGAAGAACCAATCCCTTTCTCAGAGTATCAAGCACAGAACTAATAACAATAAAAAATAATAATAATCTTGAAGGCGATCTTGAATCTTTACGCCGTCTTTTCCTGTCGTTTTCCTTATCTCGGTGCTTTTGTAAGGTACAAGATAAAAAAAAGGTGTAAAGTTATCTGCAGGATTACGATGCGAAAGAAAACAATCGTGTCGTTACCATACCCATCAAGTATTACAACACAATACAGGGTTACTTTTATTTTTTGTCTCATGGCTATGCGCACCTGCCGGAATCCCAAGAAAAATATCGTATCGTGTGAAACGAGGCGTCCTGCTTGAAAGTACTCGGCGATCGAAGCTTGTCTTTTCTTTATCCTCACGCAGGAACGACGCGTTCCTTCTTCGGGAGGAACGACGCGCACCGTTATATCGTCCAGCCGATGTGAGTGAAGCAGGTCCCGTTGTGAGTGGCGCAGATCCCCAGGAGGGACGTCCTATCAACAGGAAAAAAAATATACTTATATATCGTCCAGTCTATCGACACACGCACTATCCGTCGGGAACGTTCAGTGTCTTTTTGATTTTTTCTTTCCAACATTCTTCCAAATATCGCCTGCAATGGCTTCCAATTAAGTTACGTATACGAAAGTTATTCGGAGTTTCAGGATTGAAAACGGAATCACCGTGCTTCTTGAATTTATCATTAATCATCTTCATCTCCTGATTTATTAATTAACGTAACATATATTTTTTTATTTGTACAGTTATTATCTTTTTAAAAATGTGATTAAAGAAATATTAATTCTATTGTGTGAAAAAACAAAGATCTTAAGGAATTGTTTCGGTTGGAATTTTGTCTAAGAAGGTGATTTACTGAAGTATCTGTAACTTTGCTTTCCGATTTAGTTACAAATTTCATCCGTTTCTCAAAATCTTCGTAACCGTTGAAGTTTTAAATGGCACTTGGTTGTTGGTTTATCCAGCTAAATCCATTTTTATTCGCCGATGTCTTAATTCCGACGATCGATTGTTGTTAATATTTTATGTACCGGTTTGTAAACCGTTTTTTTTTTCAGCGATTTTCGAATGGCTCTCATGATGACAGAAATAAGGATATCGGAGTAAATCGAACGGGTGATTTATCTAAGTCTACTCGTGGCATTTAAAAGCTACTTTATAAATAAGTAAATCGATCGAAAAAGAGCAAATTTAGAACCACTTAAAACGTTTAAAAACCTTGAGAATCGCTTCATCATTCATTTGGACGGCGACACAGAGCTTCCTATACTACATAGAACTTTGAGGAAGTTTAGCTTCCTCATGGAAAAAGCTTTGAGTACTGCGGATCAAATGAATGACGATCCAATGTGCAAGGCTATTTTTACATTTAAAAGGACCGTTCTACGGTATTTGATGCAAACTTAAGTCGGAATTCAACAGACGACTCCCTTCAAGATGAAAAAAATTGAAACTTATGGAGAATAATCGTCTATGGGAATCACGCTTCTAGGCAACGTTTCAAGTCAATTCTTAATTTATGAGAGACCTACAATTGAGTTCAAAAGATTGTCTTTTAAGAAAATTTAAGACCGTATTTGATTAGAAATTTTCTACTCGTGACGAACAAGAGCAATTTTTTGTTTGCAATTTTTAAGTATCGCGTTTTTTTAACGTGACAAAAGTAATAAATTGTACCGAACTTTGATTAACATAAAATTATATGCTACCATACTAACGAAGAGTAATAACAAAGAACAATAGTGTGCCAAGAAAATTACAATAATCTTTATACAAAAAATACCAAATGTTAAATATTAAAAAACCATTATTTCTGTCTTAAATCTTTCGGGTTGCAAAGATTATTTGCTCAGGCCTCATTAAACCCTTTCTTCTTCAGCAAAGTATAATAATTAATTCCGTCTGTCAGCTAACGCATCATCAACGGCCATTTAATATTTTTTATTGTAACTTGATGATAATAGAATGCGCGGTACGAGTAGACGACGCATAAAGGAGGATAACGCGGTAATGATCGCGAGTAGTCTCATCGTATTACTATCTTTGCGAGTGCAGCAACGGCAACGGCTTGTGTCGGCATCGTCGTCGGCATATTATTCGATTAGAATTCAGCTCGCAGGGTGAGAGGCACGCCTTTGCGCCTCGCGACTCACAGCTTCTCACGTCGTTGGCATGTGGCACACTCCAAACGGGTGCACGCATTCGTACAGCATAGTTATAGTTGGTTACATACAGTTGATAGTGATGTAAGTAACAGGTACAGACGTTGGTCGCATCCAGTAATCGGCAGTTTCCGCATTTAATCGTTCAGAATGTACAGGGACACGAGTGTGCCAATAACTCTACGTTTTCTTTGCTACAATGACCAATCACTGTAATAGTTACAGTATAGACAGTGATTTTCAATGCGAGACTTCCGAGGAGACGTCTCTCACTCGGTGTGCAATTACCGCACACCGCGACGCTTCGCACAGTGCCCTCGAGTCAGCACGGTTTATTTATCGCTCACTCGAATTAGTGTACGTTTTGACATTCGTACGCGATTCAAACGTGACGTCTCTCACGCTCATCCTCGACGGTATCAATCAATGGAAAAACTATTCGTATAATGTAAAATCGTTGATTTCTAGTTAACTCCGATTGTAAAATATATGTATAATCAAGCTTGGCTAAGTACGTTGGCATGTTGATCGAGAAGGAATTAAAAAATTTCATTCTACTTTCAAAGTATAACGATACGATCACAACTTGTTGATAAATTCCTCGATATATATTTTATTCATGAGCAACGAATGCTAATAATATTCCCGATACTTTTATTTCTTGAATAATTTTGTATCGTTCGCCAAGTTCACGGGCCGCTGTAGTTCTGCGTATAACAACTATTAAAAATTAATCAATGTCGTAACGTTTCAGTTCTTTTTTTTCCCCCAAGGGAATATGAAATATATCGTTAGAAAGATTCTTTTTACGAGAAACATTCTTCAAAAATGTTTATAATTTTTTTTCAACTACTCAATTAAGTATCCTTTACGTATACATTCGCAACGAAAAGTCTCATTCAATCAGAATCTTGCGACAAGAGAATATCTTTTATAAACATCGACCATTTTGAAGATATCAAAGAACATTTATTCAGACCACGAACGCTCATTGTATTACCTCTTAAAAACGGTTTATTAAAAGTTTCGAAAATCGATTGAGTGTCGAATTAAAAAATTGGCGAAAAATTGTGCAATCGTCCTAGATGCATAGGAAGAGATTCATTGGGAAGCCTTGTTCATTTGGAAGGCAAAGCAGAGGAAGCAACAGCAATTCGAGAGAAAGTAAAAGATATTCTCATTTGAGTAAACGAAAAGAAGATATTTTTCAATTAATTCGCTTTTCTGCGCTTTGCTCAGCTCTTGTTGGAGATATCACAAATCCATAGCTAGGTTCGTTATCAATGCGATGAAATACATTAGATAGAGTCCATCCCAAGTGCAAAATATCGAATATTATTTTTTTTTTTTCGTTTTTCTCGGCTCCTATGGGAGATAGAGCGAAAAGGAGCTTAAGCCAGGATTACCGGTTTTTCCTGATTTTTTAAATGCTTCGAGTGGTCAAAACTTTTAAATGGTTGAACCGATTTTCAATTTTCTTTTTGCATTCGAAAGGGCACATATTAACGAACGAAACGCGACTTTGCTCCTTCCGATATCTCAATTTTTCAGGCCACGAGAACTGATTGTATATTATCCCTGAAACACAGTTTGTTAAAAATTTTTTAAATCGATTGTTTGCCTTCGAAAATATGCAAAAAATCGTGCAATCTTCCTAGATGCATGGCAATAGATTAAAGTAATAATAATAGCCACAAAGATATTGATAAAGCAGTTAAAAAAAAATTGTTTCACAAATTTTTCAAAAACCTAATTTATTGTCATGTGAGATAAGTTCGTTGATTTTTTCGAATAAATATAATTAGTGAAAAAAATCTGGTGATTATAAAGTACTTTTGTTTTTTTTTTTTTTTTTAGTTTCGATGGATTATTGACAAATCGCAAATTTCTAATATTTTTTCGTGAAAAAGTTCAATGTTACACGCGAGAAGTTTTTGGATTATAGAACGAACAGTTCCATAGAAACAGGCTATGAAAATTCTAGAAAATTGAAACGTTAAAATCACTGGTGACAATTGATAATTATAATTTTAATAACTAATTTGCTACTAAATGAAAATGTTATTTATTTTTGTTAATTATGCAGATTCTAGCTCAAAAGTTCATTAAACGTTTATCAGTTTCCCATGTGCGTTTAAGAAACAAACGAATACAAATTTCAGAAATGTGAAAAGTTTGAAAATAAAAAGTAATCTTAAAAATGTTACATATAACTGCAAAATTGTTTTTCAATCGATACTTTGTCAGTATCTCTCTATTGTTTAACGATATTAATGACCAAATACAGCTTTTGGCAAAGTAAAAAGTGGCATCGATGAAAAATTGGGAAAAGTCGCTAAACAACATTATAAATAAAAATTGGTGGCATTATTACTATTGAAAATAAATATTCTTGGTATCTTCGATATGTTTGATTGGAAAAAAAAATGTTTCCTTTATCGCAAAGTACTCCAATTCTAATTGAATCTCGCTTTTGACTGTGGAAATGTATAAGTGTGGAATCCTTGATATCAGAGTTTCGTGTTATTAATTATACTTAAAATAATTTTTAATATAAATTGAGTAAACAACATTGTTTTGTTAATTACAAATTCTAATAATTTCATACTTTTTGCACCATCTTCCAAGCTATCCGCTTTCACCACGTTTTTTGTCGACAATTTATCCCGAGATGGTAATCTTTATTTAAATATCAAAATTAATGTTGGCATTTCCTCTGGGTTGACCTTAACATCGATTTTGTTGTTTTTTTATTGTTTTTTTTTTGGTTCATCGACCACTTACCAATTTTTTAACGGCACCTAAAGTCGATTTGACCGAAAATCTTATTAACTTTACATTACATGATTAATGTCACTGATATCCGCGCGTCTGATTTGTGATTTCGCTCCGAAAAACAAGGTAACGGATTGACTCGGAATTCTCGTATAATTAATATATTATCCAAACATGTGAGAAGCCGGCGTCCAGGAAACAGCCGTTTCTTAGATGGTAAACGAGTTTCTTAGGATTTAGAGTGTGACTGTAATACGCGTAGAGGAGGAAGAAGAATAAGAAAAAACGAGCGAGGAGCAACGCAGTCGTCTGCTGGATTCTCCCGCGATGAGCTTCTGCTTCAGCTAAAGGGGCCTCTCGTCGTCGTCCACGGGCGAACGTGCACCGTCCGTGAAGGAGATTAACGACCTTTTAATTGCGTCGGCCCGGCGTGCGTCGACCCGATGCGACTATAGTCGATTTTTCGATTCGTGCGCATCGTTTTTTCTCCGTTCCCTTCAAAGATTGAACCAAATTTTATTGGACACTCATTTACGCATCCTCGTCTTTCACGATTTTACACGATTTCACGTAGTCAATTTTCTATATCCGGTATGAGCGTCCATAGATATCATCCGCCATTGATGAAAAATCTCTGTAATTAATCGTACATTGCGCTGAACATAAGAGATACGAAAATATTCTTCAATTAGGTTCCAAATTCATTAAAACTATTAATTTTATTCAAGACAAGTAATTTGAAATTGTTTTTCCGTTAGTTTCAAGTTTCATCTTCGTTTGCTTAGGTGGCTTACGATTGTCCTGCTTTCTTTTCTCATCTTGCGAAGAGAAAGATACGTGAGATCGGTATTCCTTTGAGCGAAGGTCTCTCGGTTCTATGAGACGCACTCTTCTTGGCAGCGAGTCGCCATGCTATTTTAACACTGTCGAGTGAAGCAAATTGACCCAGGTCAAGAATAGAGAACGATGGAAAGAAGCCTTTCATACGAGTTAATAGAGAAGACGATATTTTTTATTGACGTTCGATAGAATTGTGGTTGGACACGGAGAATTATTCTCAGCTACGTGAAGCTTCGGAAAATAAAGTACAAGGATAGTATCGAGACTATTGGGACTAGAAAATTCAAGCTGTCGACCTACTGCGGTTAAGATAACTTCAATTTTTCTCTTTTGTGACCCAGCTGTTGCTATGTATGTGTATATCTATGTATACATATAATGATATATCATTTCTCACCGTTACTCGAACGTGTCATGGCTTATCGCGCTCTCATTTACCACTTCGAAATCTCAGGAAGGTGAGATTAGCGTGACCTGTATTATTATGTCCACTTAGGTTGGTGTCTCGCGAAAAGGGAACAATTTCGAGAACAGATTATTGGTTCCGGATTTTAAAAGTATTTATATATGGAAGCCACAACAGTTTGATACGAATTTCACACTTGTACGAAAAATTATTAACTCCTAATGACATAAAAATTTTTATTATTTTTAAGCACATACACTAGTGCCAAGAATCAAGTCTATCACGATTTAATTCCGGCTTATTTATCTGCTGTTACGTTGCAACTTTTCCGTATTACAACACTACCACCATTATTACCATATCACGAGACGCAACTCTCCGTTTCTTTCAACATTAACAGCGCTGTAGAGCTATCTTATGGTAGAATTGTAATCTTGTTGTCTTGTGTTATGTTAGTGATATTTTACGTTATTAAATGATGGTAGAGGTGTTTTTTTTGGTAGAGAAATGAATGGAAGAGTAAGAAATGTGTCTTTCTTTTGTATCTTTTAATAAGAAAAGTTCATTTTTATTGATTTAGAATTACTTTTAATTATTAATTTATTTAATAACTATTTTATGAACTGAAATATTAAAGAAATATAGTTTCATGACTCGTCGTTTCTTTTATCATTAACAACGCTGTAGAGCTGTCTCGTGGTAGAGTTGTAATCTGGTTGTCTTGTGTTATGTTAGAGATATTTTGGGTTATTAAACGATGTTGGAGTTTCTTTTTTGGTAGAAAAATTAATGGTAGAGTAACAAATGTGTTTTTATTTTATATATATTAATAAGAAAAGTCCACGTTAATTGATTTAGAATTACGTTTAATTATTAATTTGTTTAATAACTATTTCATCAAGTGAAATATTTATGAAATATAGTTCTTCATTAATTTATTTGCTTTTATAAATACCATGACAGTCAACGAAATAAGTTTCTTTTAAACAATATATTAATACACAAAAATTATTTATCGAATGACACATTCACGTTTCACCAGTTTAATTAAATGATCATTAATATTGCATTAAATAATTAATAATTTAGTAAATAAATAATTTTTTACATAGTCAGTCAGTCATTTACTGACCACTTTTCGTTCAAATTTATTGAAAAATATTTAACGTTTCAAATATTAGCACCAGTCAAGGTACAATGTTAAAAAATATTTCACAAATTAATATAATTGCATAGAAAGTATTATATTTATGCAGAAACCGATATATTAAACTTTTACATTCGAACTTTCTAACGTGTTTAGTGCACAGTTCAGTAATTTCATATTTTTATATTAAATTGTACCAGTTTACGCATAAATTCTTCCTATGCAAGTACATTAATTTTCATTCATTCATTTTTTTCTCAGTGTAAGCGCTGCCGATAGAACTAAAAAAACTTATTTAAAAAAATATAATTGATGCAGTAAAAAAAAACGATAAATTTTAATTAATATAACGAACAACTCGTTACAATTCAGCACGAAATATTTTATTCAATCCAATTATTCTTATTTAACGACGTTATTCCCAACATTGTAGGATTCCCTTAAGTCGAGACAACAATAGATATATGTTGCGGTTTTGCGTATGCGTATACGGTAGCGTATAAACCCCTCACCCATATATCTCGATAACATTCGTTCACACACACACACTGCGGTCACAACTCGCGAGTATTTCGCGTGTGTTATTTATCGGCTAACGTGCAGTCGGTAAGCTTCGTAGCTATATATACGTACTATAGATACTTTCATAAGGATACAGGAATACACAAACTGTACGTATACATATGAACGTACGAAGCGAGAGGAAGCTCCTCCGACTACCTGGTTCGTCTTCGTCGTCCCGACAAGGTGAACGCGCGCGCTTGGTCAGCAGCCGCAGCAACGTACCTTCATCGCGAAACATCGAGCGCGCATCGCCGCAGTCTCATCCTCTTTCTCTCATCCTCCGGACGGTCGGACGTCGCTGCTCCTGAAAGCACGCGATATCATTCGTACTCTCGTGATATTAGTGAAAAAAAAAAAAAATGTATTTTCCATCATTTTTAGTGTGAATGAAAAATTACTCGACGAAACGAGAAATTAAAAAAAAACATAACATCGATCTTGAAATCCTGTGAAAAAAATAATAAGTCGCGATCTTATTAATTTGGGGTTGAAAGTGCAAACTTGGAAAATTTGTGTTTGAATAAAATTTGATTACGTGTATCAGTTGGTTCGATATACGGGTGCCGTGTAACTATAGTCCATGAATATTGAAAGGTGCAGGACAGAGGGTTGAAAGCAGCGGCACAAGAGCCGCAGCCCGTGCAAGAGCGAGTCATCGACGCTTCGTCAAACACTCGATTAACATATTCCCTCGTTGATCCGTGCTTTATATAGAGACAGAGGGTGAGCTTTTAATTAAAGCTCCGCTGTACAGTCTTCGATCCAACCTCTCTTTATTGCACTTTTCAAGAGTCCGGTTGATCGTGACCAGGAGGTCATTTATTGTCGAGCGATAAAACGCCTTCTTACATGCAAACTGGAAAGACACGTGACATGAATTGGTAATTGTTCAGAACGAGGTTTCACGCAGTTTTGGAATATCCGCGAGATATGGGATACGAGCCTCGCGAAAGCCACCATGGTCGTTGTGACTTCTACGGCTGTCGCTATCGTTGAGGATTTTTCGAAGGATACTTTAGGACGGTAAGACGATAAAAGTGAAGCAACAGAAAAAAAAACTTAACTTTAGAATAGAAACAACGTGTGACGATTATTTTAATAATCATTAATATTAAATAAAACATAATTAATAAATTATCTGCCGAATATTTGTCAATAAATCTCGACTGAAAGTCTTTAACAAATATCTAATTCTGTAAAAAAATAATTTATTCATTGTAAATTATTATTTATTTAATACAATATTCGTGATTAAATAATTGAAATGGTGAAATATTAATATTTTCTTCGATAAATAATTATTAATGTATTTTTTAAATGAGTCCGGTTCTATTGATTATTATAATATATATAACTAATAGCAAACAAATTCATTTAAATATTATATTTCTTAAATATTTATGAAATATATATTCAAGACATTACTAATAATAAAAATATTCCAACTCGATAAATATCGAATATTTCTAAATAGAAGACACAAAAAAAAAGGTTTATAACTCTTTCGTTCATTTATCAACCAAAAAAACATCTCTACCACGATTTAATTCCGGAAAACATCTTTACAACAAAACAAATTTATCAAATGATGATTTTAAAATGAGATAACGCTCCGCTTTTTTTTACCATTGGACTTATTACCGTCAGAAGTACCATTGTATCGTGGTAGAGTTTGTTATTTGGTTTTCCAGTATTGCGGCAGAGTTATAATGTGAAAGAGTTATTTCACGAAATTAAATGGTCGGAGTGCTTTTTTTTGGCAGAGAAAGTAATGGAAGAGTTAGAAACGTGACAATGACAAAACTATTAATTAAATAGAATAAAATAATGTAAACAGGAAAGGAAATTTCCTGACGCGTTGGAAGCTATGCTTGCCAGTAGTAGATGACAGGCTCATGAATCAGGTTTATTTTCCATTTGTCGTCCGAAATAAAAAGCCATTGGGTCATCGTCGCGTGGAGATCGGTCTCTTTTCAGGTCGGTGAAATTCCGCGTCGTCTATCATTTTCTAAGCGCACGGCCTCTTTGCAACTCTACGGTATATTAGCAGCATAAACGTGACTATGCACGCGGTTGATGCTTCATACGCAGCATAGCACGTCCGGAGAGAAAGACATCACGTTGACCGATCGAAAGTAGTATATCGAAGTTCCACTTCTCGTCGCAATTTTTACGAAATAGACTGTAATACTTGAGCCAACCGCACGCTCGTTTCTGGAATGAGATGAGATTAATCTTTTCTCTCCCTCTCTCGGTTACTGGGCTAATAAAGAAGTCCAGTCATTGTCACTCCTTGTCAACTTTACGTGGCTACCTAGTAATTAAACTCACGCGCATGTATTTATTCCTCTCCATGGTGATAAAATCTCATTATTAACCTCATTAACTTATTATATTACGCAGTGACACTAAAAATTCCATCACGGTATCGTGTCCATGATGCGATTTTGTTTGATTTCCTTCACTCTGATAATAACATTGCAAATTGTCTCTCAAATGATCTTCGATAAGACAGTTATATTTGTGCTTATAGTTATAACATTTTTGCATAAGAGTCATAATTATTATTTAAGTACGATATACCTCAAGGGATGTCCGTACCAACCAAACACATTGATATACAAAATAAATGTATCGTTCGTATCTTAATTTTGCAATTTGGTATGAAACTACGTTTAATTTTCGCAATATTTTCAAGCGAGCAACTAAAGATTTATTACAAATATTATTTATTATCAATATATTTATTGAAAAAATGTTGAGAAACATTATCTTGACGTGTCTCGAGCCTCTTAAATATCAATCCACAGAGTAAACTCGATCATATCCTGGTTATCTTGTAGCGCAGCGGGCACATTGTGCGCAGGGACTACCTACGTGTTTAACATAATCGTTGGAGAACACACTATACGAGAGGTGTGCTATATGGTCTCACGTATTACACCTATATAGTATACTGGATCGCATGGTGCGCATACACGTTCAATTATAGTGGACCTCCGGCCCGGAACGGCCGTTGCACCAGCAACGTCCAACCTGCAGGAGCAGTGGTGATGCACTTGCAAATGTACTTATCGTCTCGGCGCGATGCGTCCGAGTCTACGAACACATCATCGCTTACTCGGTTGGTCTCGTGCTCTTGGCCTCAATTTGTAAAAAGCTCTCAATGTTCTCATCGTGTCCTTATTTTTTAAAAATAATTTTACTTGAAACCCCAATCATAAAAATATATGCAGCGTGTGAAAATACATGTTCAATATATTTCTAGATATTTTCGACAAAAATATTGTACAAATACAAAATATAATTTTTAAAAAATATATATTTCTTTTCTAAATATGTATTTCGGTATTAAAAAGAAAAAAAAAAAGAATCCGATTTTCGTGCTCGAGTGATTTTCGAAGATAACGTTTTTTTACCTGGTTCGTTCATTTTATTTCACTCCAGATATAGTCTTGTCGTCACGCCAATTAGAGTGATCTCAAACGAGATCTGTAAAAGAAAATTACATGACGGAATCATGTGCATATAGTTGTGGCGAGGCACGTGTGGCGGAATAATATATCGGCGTGTGGTATGGTCACCGATAAATTTCTCGTAGGGAAGCACGGGCGCCTGAGCATGCGGCAAATGTATTGCGACGAGGTGTGTCAGTGTCTTACGTATATAACTGCCATGGTCCCTCGCTTCCTCGTTTGGTATATTCGCTTACGTTTAACGTGATCACGAGGGTGCAAGCACAAGTTCACGGACAGGTCGTGCGTTGTGCGATACCTGGGATCAGTCCTCCCCTTTTCTTTCTTCTTCGACCCTGCCCTTTTTTTCCTTCTTACTCTTTGTCGATAAGGTACCTCGTCGAAATTGCTCGGTCATCGAGGGACTATGTCCAACACGCTCGAAATATAATTAGAAACTTTTTGCCAAGTGCGTTATTCATTTATTATCATCAATATCTCAACAACTTTGTTCAAATGATAATTCAATTAGTTAAACGCTTGAAAATAAAATAATTCCAACGACAATCGATGAACAATGTATTGAATACATTTTTTTTTTTTTTTTTATCACAATTTATAAGAAATGTAGGAATCAATAGACAACTCGAACAACGTTCTCTGTATATAGATTTTTATAGATTGTAGTTTGTTCTGTTAGGTTAGTCCTTTTTTCTCGTAATGAATTTCTGAAAGTAGAGCATCTAGAGGAAGGAAGCTTGTACTATTTTTTTTTCGTAACAAAAAAAAAATCCTACTCGAAGCAATCATCAAGGAAAATAGCCGGAGAAATCGTAATTTCGCTAAATGTTTTTCTCAATCCATAATTATCACGAAAAGTTTATAACGATTAAATACTGATCGTATAATTTGTATTATTTTAGTTATGACGTGAAAATTTATCCATTGCGTTTCGTTGTTTAATCAAATTGGAGGGACATAGACACGAGAGTGTAAGAGCAAATAGCGTTCGAAGTATTTTTTGTAATTAGATTGATTATAATTAACATGTTTTGTACTTACAAAAATAGATGATTAATTAATTAGCCACATATATTAACACGTTGACGGACAGTAGAAACAAGACGGCTGAACGGACGGTTGAACTTGACGGCTATAGACGCAACTGTCCGTCAACGTGTTAATAATTAATGAATTAATATGTATATCTCAAATAAAAACAAGTGATTAACCGTTCGATTATCTTCTGAGAGTATTCTCTACCAGGATGTAATTCTTGTCTGAAGCATGTTCCTTTTTCTTGGGAATACCTAGCATTGATCAATGTGGAAGATCCTTGCCTACCTCTTTCGAAGCGATGGGGCATTTCTCGGGAGATTTCTCGACTGCGTGTACAGTTCCTCTGGTTCCGTGGTTGTGTGCCCTTGCCACAGCGGAATCTCACGTGACTCGTTGTGCAGAGCTCGTTTACGAAGTTACTTTCCCGGGGGAATCTCTGTTTCATGACGTATACCGTGTGTTTGCTGTCCCACGTACGAATCGCTTATCGGTCGTTTGCATTTCCTTCATTTTTATAAAGCTCAAAGTGGTTGTTATTTTTAAATGTTGCTTTACTTATTAATGTAATCACAAATTTTTTAATCAATGTCCACGTTTATTTCTAAAAATAAATTTTTTCTCTATTTTCCTTTAAATGTTTCCCAGTAAAAACCCTCAGTTCTCTCGAGTCACCACTATTTCTTATAACTTTGTACGTATTGTCTAACAATTTCTCGAGACTGTTTCAATCAAAGTTCAAGTGCCACCCCCTTAAGGAGAAGAATCGATTTCCGGTGGAGTCGTTGCGTCGGGCGCGTGGGCAATCGTCGCATCTATACGTAGGGATACACGTCGACGGCAACGTCGTACGCCGACGTAGTACGTCGGGACGCCCCTTCAGCCCATCGAAATACATCGAGGACGGTCAGTATGCCGCGCGACATCGCTCGTGCGGCTGTGGGTTCCTTGCTGTTTTCTCCCTCTGACTTCCGGTTCCGGGTTTCCCTCAATTTTTATTAAAGGCTATCGCGCATTCGTATATCTTTGTTGGTGTGCTCCCTTGAGGAGCTGTACGTACGGTTCGATGCCCTTCCTCACGTGAATGTTTGCCAACCGAAAGCTTCGCAGCCTCGAACGAAGGAAGTAAGACGAAAGCATTATATCGTTAATCCTTAATATTTTTTTTCTCGTGGTATCTGATAAAAGCAATCGCAGAAAAGGGATGTAACTAGTCTGGACTCTTACTATTTTTTTCTGCCCTTGTGATTTGTGTCTGCTTCGTATAAAACGAACGAGATTACTTTACTAGATTGCCTGAGAATCCCCCTGAGGCCGAAAAAGTCTAAGCCCGCGCAGCCCTTAACCGTTTCGGAAACCCTCGATCCTTTTTTTCGTCTTCCTCTTCTATTTTACTTTACCGCGAGCAATTTCCTCGTGAAACAAAATACTTTTGTTCAATTCGTCTTAAGCATTTTCAAACCAGGTTATCATTTTTTATCAACATAAACTATTACATTTAAAGGTATCCTAACCAAAACGAGTTTCGTTTGTATGTATTGGAACTCTGCTATAATAATTTGTAGAATAGAGTAAGAAGTCATTTTTTCTTAGAAATATCTGCTGAAAATTACGTAGTTTTACGTGAAAAGGTTGCGGAAGAAGCGGTCGAAAACGATAGAAACTAACGAGTTTATCAACAAATTTATATTTGAGCCGAATAAAAAAACTCGTAGAAAGTAAGGGAAAGGGACACTTGAGACAGATTATGTTGAAGTTTTATGACGATTTACTGTTTAGTTTTTGAGGTTAGTCGAATAAAAGAAAAAATGTTGACGTCTCATTCTATCTAACTCACTCGAACCGAGTTTTTATGTCGCGCAATGACTAACTAGTTCAGTCTAACCCGCACTTCCGTTGCCCTCCACCTGCTGTATTTAAGGCTCTGTCGGTATTTTCTCTATCTTCTCAGGTTAATATTTCAAGCTAAAAGAAATTAGTTTCACGTGCAGGATGACTAGACGAATACGAATCTAATTTTCTTTTATCTTTAATACGAAATATCTCTAAAAAAAATAGGAAAACTCAGTCGCAGGGTCACACTGCCTTAAACAAAGCAGCATTTTTCTCGTGTATATATCAACAATTAAAAGGCCAAGAAACGCAAAAAGTATTGCAAAAATGTGCAATTTTAATCATCACTCGACAGTATCCAAAGAATAGTGAAACTGTGTCGCCTGTTTTTTTTAAATTATTATTTCATGCGTCTGGCGACAAGTATAGGTTGAAGAAAACAGCCGTGTGCATTGCCGAGGAAACGAGTGTCGTGTACGATAAAGCAAGACGAAGAGAAGAAAAAGAAAATTCGTCGCCGTAGTCGCTGGTTTCCCATCTGCTTAAGCAAACTGGCCGACGAATAGCTTCGTTGTCGTAGTAAAAGTAGTGGTGGTGGTTGGTAGTAGACGTCGTGAATTTCACGGTACAGTCGCAAAAGCTGCGACAGCAGCAGCGACCGTGGTTTCCGGCTTGGTCAAAGGTGCGAGAGGCTTGAATGCGATCATTACCGTAGGGTAATGGCTCCTTTTCGCTATTCCGCAGCTTCTATAAAAGCTACACAGAGTCACACGTTGTACAGTCTACCGTCAAGACGACGTCTACGTATTAAGGCTTTAGAGGCGAAAAATATTTTTCAGTGACTTTCAAAGTTGCAACTAATATTCCTCAAAAATCTGAACAACTTTCCTAAAGTAATGAAATTCCCTAAAGGTCGTATCTTAATAAAAAATAAATAAATAAACAAATAAAATAGTGTCGATACGTATTGAGTAAGAATAATAATAACAAATAATATCTTTTGATTAAACGCATAGGAAATGATGTTATGGTTTAAACGCATTATGTTAAAAAAATAATATTTTTTTAATCTTATATTTATATTTTATTCGTATTTTACAACAGAAATGGAAAATATTTTCATTGGATAAGATTTGAGTAAATGTGTTAAGAACCGATTTTTTTTTTTTTGCCTAAATCCATGAGATATTTACCTGGGTATTCCCATAACCTTCGGAAGGCGACACAATTATCGTTTCAATTTCCCATTCATTTGCAGGATCTACATTGCTTACTCGATCTCATGTATTCTCACTGTTGCCGTAGGCAACTCTGAGAATTGCTCGATCACTATTTACCCTTGGTTCGACACGTCGAGGTACCATTTCGCATCCTCGGGCGTAGTCTGTTCGGCTCAATTAACGTCGACGACAAATTACGGAGAATCGAATTTTCCTTCGGAGGTGGAGTTACTCGTTAGAGTTTCCTCACAGCGAAATGTGTTACTCTTTTATAAAGAAGTTACAGGCTTTTTCCTCGAATCGTACTGCATGCTAGTTATGAGTATCGATTTTATATCGCAAACCCTGCAGCTTCTTCGTTCAATCTTTCATAAGCGGCCGAAGTTACGGCTTCATACGATGGAACGGAAAGACCCAGGATGCAGAAAGTAATTGAGACGGAGTGCTTTGATATGTTTTTTCAGTCGTTAACTTCCACAGAATTGGAATGAAAGTGGAAGGAAAGTTCGGAACGTCTTAACGGAAGAAATAACTTTGATTTTCTTCTTCAATGAATTTTAATCGTTGTCACGGATATTTTTTGTCATTACAAATAAAGTAAGATTAGAATAAGATTAAAGTCGCGATGACGCCGAAGTATTTTCTTACAAAATAATGAAATAACTTCAATAATTATAATCAATTGAATAAAAAGTGATTTTAAAAAAAATTTATTTGTACAGAAAATAAATTATTATGTTATATCATGCATCGCCGATAAACTTTGATTGCCAATCTTCCCATAATAAAAAATAAAACGGCAATGACACATCATTCGTTAATCGACGTGATCGATGTAACTTCTTACGAGGTATTGGACGGAGTTCGATAAGTACCGTGAGAACTATTCACGGATTAAATAACATAATTTAACATAAATTAACTCAATACAATAAATAAAATACTAATTTAAATAATCAGTAAGAAAAAATGTTAGGGTTGATTCCTTGCCAAATTAAATTAGTAGCCATAAGGTCGTTTAACCACCATACCTGTGAAATAATCTTTGTTGCTCGGATCAGAGGTAATAGAATTAACGGCCGACAGGGGTTGACTCCATGTAGCTCGCCCAAACTGATCGACGGCCCTAGAAATCCCATATGGATTGTAACCCATGTAGGGATTGTTGTACGTTCTCCGAATATGGGGGTTGTAGTAATTGTAGTCGTTCGCGGCTGAATTTGCACTCCCACTAGAAGTATAAGCTGATCCATTCGGACGAGAAGATCCGTAGTTGTAGGATGGCCATTGACCATTGACATTAGGTCGATACCCTTCAGTTTGTGGTTGGATTTGATAATTCTGATTACCAGATTGGTAGTTCTGGTAGCCGGGTTGTTGGTACTTCTGGTAACCGGGTTGTTGATACCTCTGATAGCCGGGTTGTTGATACTTCTGGTAGCCGGATTGTGGGTTGTTAAGGGCGCGATGTGGACCTTTGAGCATTTGTCTCGCCGCTGACGACCAATTGTTCGCGTGGCTCTTGATAGATGGTGTCTGAAAATAAAGAAAAATGCTGGTAAGGTGAGTCTAGAAGGATATACACTTTATTCCATTCAACTGTAACCTCACCTGTTTGGAGTCTTGATCATTGTCGGAATCCTCATTCCTCGAAGTTTGTCGACTTTGATCCGACGCCATCGAGCGCCATCCCGAATCCTGTGGTCTTTGGCTATTATAGGATTGCCCGGCTATCGGTTGGTTGATAGAACTCGTGATAGGTGCATTCCCATTGTTAGGAGACTCGCTCCGTTCAGCCTGATAACTCGACGGCTGATAATATTGCGAGTATTCGTTATTTTTTGCAGGATCCTGATGACGAGTCAATGAGAATCTTGAATCTTCGTTCTCGTCACCCGATAGAGAATTTGTCTGCCCTTGGGCTACTGTGCCTATCATTTGGTCTATTGCGTGAGCTGATTTTTGAAACTGCGATTGGATTCGCTGATAATCCATTGGATGGTGTTGGTCAATATCGTAGGGCGATTCGTACTGAATTCTATCGAGTGGAGAACCCACTATTATGGCATCTGATCCATGATTTTCTCGGAAATTCTTCAGTTTGTCTACGAAAATCAATTAAGACACGAATTAAATGCACAATAAATTAACGAATCAATGAAGGGAATATAGATTAATAAGAAACTCATTCTTCGCCATTAATTCTTCCTGTTCGACCATAGATAATATTATAGTCATGTCAGCAAGAGTGAAAAATATTTGAAAAACAAAATTACCAAGAAGAGCTTTACATATTGCTTCCTCATTTTCCATTTTTCACAACGCTACCCCTAAAGAAAGTCAATCAATAATGGTTTCCTAATAAAGGAAGCTTTGTGAAAAATAGAAAATAATGAGGAAGTAATATACAAGCTTCTAACTTTGGATCTTTGTTTTAAAAATTTGTATCAAGAAATAATAAAATTCAAAGCGCGTAAGTAGTGTGACAAACTTTACATCAATTGCTCAAGTAATTTACGAATAAAAATCTTTTTATGGTTATAAGCCTCGGCAATTGTAAATAAAATTATTTCACGTTCTATAACATTTGTCGATTTTTATAAAATTTTATATAAAATATTTCTGAACTTTATCGAATGTTATAAGTATTCTGGCGTGAAAATGTCAGATTTTTTTTTTTCATGAACACAATGGTTCTCCTATGAGGAAAAAAAATTAAAACATCCTCCATTCTCCATCCTTCGAACTCTCATTAGTGATCGAGAGTTTTACTTACCGGTAAAATCGTTAGCTATAGAAGCCTGTGGTACTGGCAAATCATCAACCCCATAATCGTTTTCATCTTCTACGGACGACTCCGAGGCCACATCATAAAATTCGGGATCTTTCCCAAAATCGGTTCCGGATTCTCCAGATTCTGTCCCCTGACTGTCATCTTTCTACAAGAAACCATTCGAGCTACAGAATCTGTCCAAGATGTTGACGTTATCTTGAAACACTTGAAACAATATCAACTCTATCATTCTATCTTAGATACTCACATAGTTTGCCTGCGTATAAGGGTCGGAAGATTCGCGACGCAAGATGAGCGGTCTCGTGAATCCATAACCCCTCAAGCGGATTCCTCGGAGACCCGTAGGACCCAGGGAAAACAGATTACCACCGCCAATTCGGTGACGGATAGGAAAGGGGAACAAACCAAGTGCGACCATTTCCTCTGGCGTCTGTTGGACCTGCTGAGTCGGTTGCTCCTGAAGTTGCTCCATCCGAAGTATCTGGTTCTTCACCATCGACTGGAGAGCCTGATTGCGTTGAAACTCGTCGTCAAGTGATCTTGACGACTGTTGATACATCACGGGACTTTGCTGCATCGGCACTCCAATGTAACGTTGTTGACCATAACTCGGATGAACGTATCCAGGTTGAACAACGATTTGAGCGCTCGACGATGCAATGAGCAGCGTAAATACCACCCCAATGCCCTAAATAAACGATTAGATGATTCAGTTTAAAAAATGTCAAGTACAAAATATATATATTGCACTCTTATTACAACGGAAGACGTTGTAATAACTTAAATCGCAAGATGCACAGAGTATATTCAACGGAGATGCTAGATATATAAAAAGTATTCCAAGGAATTGACCGAATCGGTATTTAAATCCAAAGCCAGGTTTCCAAGTGTACTTACGATGAAACGTTGTGTGAAGTCCATCGTTGCGTTTCTTCTGACTAATCGCTCCAATAGCTCGAACGAAACTGAAGGTGAAGCGCGTTCGCACCTCGGCAAGTTGACTGAAAATTGCTGACTGCAAAACTCGGTGGATCTGCAAGGCGACTTAAATTTTATAGGATAAGCGTTTCCTCTTTTATCGAGCAACAGGATGTCGTAAATGACTTCGATTCGTGCTATGGCGTGATTCAAACTCAGCAAATTCAGATCTACGATGTCTTTACCGCATAGTTTCAATTCTACGTATATCCCTATCCCCCTTCTGCCTTTCACTGTCTGCTTTTCCAGCAATTTATGCGGAACTCCATTGCAACACAGACTTGAGAAGACAGTAAAGCTCCGCTCGATAAAAGGATTTTAGTGATGCCTTCAGACGTCTTTTAGGGAGCTCTCGAGATCTGTTTAGCTTTCGAGAAGGGCTACCCTCCTCGATTCTAGATTCGTGCATTCCCACTGGAATTTAAAGAAGCCGTAGGTTTCCAATAAAACTTTGAAGCTCTCTTTCACTTCCGGCTTGCCGAGTCCGTGTCCGCAAATATTCCTTCCATTTCGACGATCGTCACACGTCAGCGAGAGCGTCGACCTCAATTTCACATATTTCGATTTGTATGAGCTAGCGAATTCGATGCCTGCATACATGTATCAAAGTGCCACGACTCTTCACGTTAATTAAACGTCAATATAATTATTGATTTATTAAATTAATTAGTTGCACCGGCGATATTTTTATGTCATCTTACATTCGCTACAAAATTTTAGTCATCCAATGATACTTGACTGAGAACTTTCGCGGGGTTCTTCAATATTTTCCAATTTTTGTGAATACATGTATTGCTTTTTTTCTCAGTGTAATAAATAGTGAATAGTAAATGTTTTGAAATCATTTTTATTTGGAGCAAAAGTAAATATCTTCTTTTGATACGAAGTGTTAATTAGTGAGCTTTTGACAAGGGTTGGAGGTTGGAGTAATATTATTTTTTAATTGACGAAGGGTTTTCTGGGGGACGACCAAGGCTCCGAATTGAGTATCACTCGTTGGCTAAAATTTTACCTCTGATATCGTTAACTAATTATAATAAAAATAATAATATTCATCTCTTTCTGTTTTCCGCAATGCAGGTTGCGTATTCGGTACGTGATGCCGGCGGCGCACCTGACGCTGCGTGAGGAGGACGTGGTGCGACTGACCCTTGAATTTCTTCACGGCCGGGATCTTCACATCTCGCAACTCTCGCTCGAACGCGAGACCGGTGTGATAAACGGTCAATACAGCGACGATGTGCTCTTTCTTCGTCAGCTGATACTCGACGGACAATGGGACGACGTGCTAGAATTCATTCAGCCTCTCGAGGCGCTGCCCGACTTTGACATGAGAAAGTTTACGTACTCGATTCTCCGTCACAAGTACGTAGAATTGTTGTGTATTAAATCGGAGGCTAATATTATAGTAGCAGCAACGAATGGGAGCGTCGACAATGCGGTTGAGGAAGTCGTTAAGGTGCTGAGCGACCTTGAGAAGGTTGCTCCAACGAAGGAAGAATACAGCAGTCTCTGCCTTCTTCTTACGCTACCGAGACTCACCGATCATCTCCAATACAAGGATTGGAATCCTAGCAATGCCAGAGTACAATGTTTCCGAGAGGTTCATCCATTGGTGGAAAAATTTTTGCCCGGCGATCGAAAGTCCAGCGATCCGAGTCATCCGGTATCGTCGGCTAAGAACGACAGGCTTATTCAGCTTATTATCAAAGGTATACTGTACGAGTCTTGCGTAAATTACTGCCAAGCTAAAGCGACTGGTTCGAAAGAGAGCGAACAGGTGGAAATGAGTTTCTCGCGATTGCTCGATGGGTCTGTTGGATTTAGCGATTCCGATCTGAGCCTTCTCTCCTGGCTTCAGAGCATTCCACCCGAAACCTTCGCGGTGCCCTTCGCTCAGCGAACACTCAACGTTGACGTCGAACGTCTCGAGAGACCGTCTCTCGAGACCTCGTGGACCGAGCACATGCTCATCACGCCGATTAAGCCAAAGACCTTTCCGCACAGTGCGATGCCGTTCACGAGGCCGAGATCCGCCGCTGACATGATGTCGAGGAGTCTCGTACCCGCGCACGAAGCTGGATTAGGACCGAGGAGTCCCGGACCCAGAAATACTCCGCTACCATCAGCCGCTCTCATGGCTCTCTCTACCGGTGATATAAACCCTATGTCGAGATCATCTTTCGCTAGCTTTCATCTCACCGGATTCAAGAACAACAAACTCATGAACACGAGCGTCGATAGGCTATTTGAGAACGAGGGCGATGTTTTTCTGAGCTCGAGTTACGCTGAATTTCAGCAATTGCCGTCGATACAAGAGACCACAGCTGGTGCTGTTCAGCCAAAGGCTCCTCCTAGGACGAGAGGACAGTCCAAAAGTCCCGATGGTTAGTATCAATGATTTATACATTGCAAGTTTAATTATTTTCGAGACCAGTTCAAAGAGATCATGCCTAAAAAAATTACGTTTCAAGCGTACTATATATATTTTTATAAGTCGCTTACGCTAAGTTTCAACGAATAATCGATATTTAACGTACGATCGATTGAACTTGAGTCGGCATTTATTATTTCGTCGACGGATATCTAATTAAAATGTATTATAATTATGCCTGTCATATCAGGAGTGAAAGTTGATCCTTCGGCAGCTTCGACCCCCGAACGAAGGTTGCCAGGTCGCGATTCACCGACACCCTCGACCACCAGGAGTTCCCGTAGAGATTCCCTAGCAGAAAAACCAACGGGGGTTGCAGCTAAGATACCGGAACCGACTCCCGTTCCAACTCGAGCGCTCGTACCCGGTGAACAGCATCTCGAGCAGAGCTACAACGGCGATCTCTTCAAAGAGTATCAGAAGCAAAAGCAGAGGCTCCAGGAAACGATCCAGCAGGAACTAGGAGTTCGGGATGAACTGGTGCGTCAACTGTCCGCCCCGCTGCCCACTTCTCAAATGGTCGACAATAGACTTCAGAACGAAGGGTGAGTGACTCTGATGAATCAACTCGTGAATCCGCTACTTATTGAATTATTCATTGTGTCTTACTGGCACCGCTGCTTGGTAAGTCGCGAGGATCGAGGCGTTAAAGAGGAAGTGCTTTCTCTAAAAGATGGCGCCACGAGTTTAGCCAGCTCGTCCGCTACCTCGGCATTCTCGTACAAAATTCAGCGACCGGCTGAGCTCGTCATTTATCATATTTCTTGTGCGCACCGAGACTAGTCACTTTTGTCTTTTCAACGTTTCTACGTATTTCAATATGAAATACAAAATTCTCATGTTCGATTGATTCTAAAAATTACATTTTTTTTTCTTTTTACTTATAATTATGCAAGTTTCAATAAAAACTTGGTTTCATTAGTTATCAACAAGAAATTTTCTATCGTATAGGCTCTTGAAATGTATTGAAAGATGCTAATTTTTCTACCAACCAGGGCTCGTAAAAATCTGGAAATGTCGTTTTTTCTTCAAATCTCGATCTAGGATTTTACGTATTGAATTCAAAATTACGCGGGTATATTTAAAGAATGCCGTATTGATAAAAATCGCCAAAAGATAATGAACATGGATGTGGATACAATAATGTGCAAACAATGATTCTCTTTAAGATTCTTCGTTTTTGTGTATTCACTATATATAAAACAAGATATTTATTGAAAAGCTTAAAATCACTGATTAACTGGAACTCACTTCTTTCACTGCTTAACACCATTTTGACGTTATTTCGTACCTTTCTGCTTGTCAAACGATTCTACTTTTGTTTTTCGTTCCTGGCTATGATCACCAAGGGTACACAAACTCCTCGTACAAAGGGGACACTCTTGTTATGGTTTTAAATCCCCGTACGAGAATAGCAACACGCGGTTGAGTCTAGACGGTTCACTTGGCGCCGTTCGGAATAGCTGTGTACACGTAGCTCCAGTAGCCCCTTTGACTCTCTCTCTCTCTCTCTCTCTCTCTCTCTCTCTCTCTCTCTCTCTCTCTCTCTCTCTCTCTCTCTCTCTCTCTCTCTCTTCCTCTCTCCCTCTCTCCTGGCGTATGAAAAGAAAGTAAATTATTTTCGTGTCTTGGACCCTAGCGGTATATAGCTGTTGCCCGAGCGGATGCATTTCTTTCGAGTCCCGAGTTTAACGACGTGCGGCTACGGTTGCATTTTCTGTTTCTTTTTAGCCCGCTTGATCCGGTGCTTTGAATCCCAAGATTTTCAACGAGCAATTTACGAGTTCTCGTGTTATGCGAGCTCGATATCTCAAATCTCGCCGATTATGACTCGAAAAACCGGTCCATCGAGACAGCGAGGGCGGATCACGTTTAATCTAGCTTCACTATACTTCACTCCGGTTTCTATCACGTTTTTCTGTCCTCTCATTCAGGATTCGCGTACTCTCGCCATTTCAAAAGCGACACCAACAACCGACAGGAAAAATAAAACCCTTGAATCCTGGCGCGTGCTGTCGTAAATGTCGTGTAACGAGAGCTAAAATTATCCCGTCCGTGAAATGTCAAGTGCAACGTCTCCTTTGCGCGCAGATCTTCCAGTCGCAAAACCAGTAGGAACACGCGGTTCTCGTATTCGTCACAGGAGAAATGAACGAGGAGCTCCTCGGAGCTTGAATGATCGCCAGACTGATTATTGGCCCAGAAGATATCACGCGACACAAGCTAGCACGTTCATCCGTGAATTATGGTTTCAACACATTGTCCTGTATATCTTTTTCTCTGTTTATTCCGTAGTTGACAATTGATAACGCATTGTTATAAAATGCAACTAAAAAGAAGTTGTCTTTCCTCACTGGAATTTATGAATACTAAAGAAAAACTTGGATTGTGTTGCATACCGAGCATGTTATTCTGGTGTTGGTTCATTCACTCGTTATGTCTGGGAGTCTCGAGGTCGTGACTAATATTAAAATTCGTGAGTCGTCGTGCGTGAATAACGAGCTCACAGAACGTCCATCCGGCTGTACCGTCGGTACGGGATGTAAAAGCGACGCTTTTCAGTCGTCCTATTCGGCGTATTCGACCCTTTGTCGCTTCTCTCGCGAATTTTTGTTGCTGTGCTTATATATATATTCTGAAAAATTGAATGAGACTGAGCTGATTCGGATCGAAACATTGGATTCCAAGAAGCACCCGAATCATCATTTTTCCAAAAAACCAACAAAAGTAATAAATATGTCTGACATTTCGACAACACGCCTTGTGAGAAATTTATATCTAATTGAATGCTCTCCAGAAAGAAGAGACCTAACCGGGTGAGCACAGTATATTCTATAAAGATGTGCAACTGAATCGATATTTTTCAAAACTATCTCGTAGAGAATTTAAACGAAGAAATAATATTTATTTTAGATAATCGAAAGTCTCTTCGGATACCAAACTTCCCTAATCGTCTAAATCCCGCAGTGACTATATTAAGTCCGCTTCTTAATTATTCTTGTCGTGAAACTGTCCAATCGGTCAATCGATCCAAAAGTGTCACAGTCGAAAGTGTTACCTGAGAGTCCTCGACTCGGTTCGTTGACATCGATCAATACAAAATACTGGACAACACTGTTTCCGCGACCGTGACCGGATACCGGATGCACGGAGTGTAGTCACATTAAAAATGTGTACTCCATTATACGACTTATTGCATCGTCACTTTCTTCGCAATTATATTCGTTGCCAAGCATGACAAATTATGAGATCGCAAATAATGTGAAAAGAGACACAATACACTAAATGGAAGAGGCTAAGCGTCGATGGGTGCGGAGGATCGACCTTTGATATCGTTTAATTTTGAAATCCGAATTGCTTCAATCGATTCGCAGTAAAGATTCTTACACCGACTCTCAACTTCATATTCATTTTTCACGAGCAATATTATCTCGTCAGTTCTATAATAATTGTACACCAGAAGTTCGTCGTACGGCGGCAGCATCGACTTATTTATTTTATTATCACGTAATATACAAGCTATAGTTATGCATAATTAATAAAGCGCGATGGCAGTGTGGCATTCGTCCGAATGAACTCTCACTAACAAACGATCCTTTGTTCAGTGCCAGCGCATAATGTGGAACAACATCGTATATACAATTTACCGTATCCTGTGTAGTGTCAGCGCCACGTAATAAAACTAAAGAGAAAAAGTGTTATTTCGATTCGTTGATCTGTTTGAACAGCCGGCAAGCGATACACATCTCTGGTACGGGCATTGGTTTACTTAATAATTCGGTCAATCACGATTTTCATGAATTCATGTACGTTCAACAAGTACCGTAGCTTAGAGGATGTACGTTTGAGTAGGTTGTCCGGTGTATTTGCATAATTCTAGGACTAACCGGGACTTGCTGGTTCAAGTCCGCTTAAAAATCAACGGATACGCGCATATAGCCCTTTTGCATTTCGAGACATCGAGGGAATATACGTTTACATTGAAACAAAACGGAAGTTATTAAACAAAAACATAAATAAACGTTTTTTTTTTTAACCAAGTGTCTTCTTTTTTGTTGCCGTTTCCAGGGATCAAATAAATGTTTTTTTTATCCTACTTCAACGTACTGTTCAAATCTTATTTGATGATACATTTTTCACTGATTACGAATTTAATGATTTTTTTGTCGGAAACTTGGTTAAATTATATTCGGACATGCAAAAGTTACGATATTAACGAATCAATAATTTTTATAAGGAAGGATCGACAGTATATGGATGATAAAATGAAATAAAAATTAATTTAATTAATTCAATTCAAATGAAATGACGGATTTTTGAAAATTGATAAAAAAACGGGGAATCGAAATTGATCCATTTAGTCTTCGGTATTCTTTTCTCTCTGTCAAGTACGACCGTTGATATCAGCAGCCTGGGCGGTCGATGAAGCGAGACAGCAGTAGTACATACAAAGCATATAGAAATATATAGTGAGTTCCGAGTAAGAAACCAGCGTAAAATTGTCTGCAGTAAGCATATATTATACATCTAGCTGAGGAAGCGTATATATTATTCTGGTTGGTGCCTGGTGGTATCATTTAACACGCGGGTAGAAGGAATAACGGCAGACACAGCATACAGCATAACACACAGACGTTTCTGTCGGGATGCGACAGCTGTTTGATGCTTACCCGGGCTATCATTCAAAAGTCTTTCGCTCATTCTTCTTCCCCGCGGTACACTTCCTACCGTCGTTCGATACACACTGTTCTCGAAGTACTCAAGCACAAATTCTTTCGAGAAATTATTCTAAATTTTAAGTCTGATTGGTATTTATTGACGCGAGGTCGTGCAGTCTCGTTATAGCTTTTTCTCCGGTAAGGGGAGGCGAAAGAAATAGAACTTGTTACTCACGGCGGATTGAGAGAGAAGCAGCACAGCTGTGAAAGTATGCAGGTTTCGCCTCTCTTAAGTGCTGCTTCAGCATTTATGTACAAACGCGTTTAATTTTTATGCCGATTTCAAGGTTGGCTCAACTTTGAACAAGATTGTTCCAAAAGTGTTTGAAATGCAAATGTTTTTTTTTTCCTAATTCAAAATGATAATTTCTCATCGAATAGAAGCTATTTTTTTAGAATATTATCTTTTTATACCATTTTTGACGGATTATAGTAACAAAATAAATGTTATTAGTCAATTTATAAAGTCAATTAAATGTACTAAACTATAAAAATTAAGAACCTGAGTAGAAAATCCGTAGCGTTAAATCCGATTGGAGCTGTTAAAGCCATATCGGGGTAAATACAGATCTTATCTCATTCACGACAGATGTAACGTTACAGGTTTTCTACTCGGAAGGCTTCAACATAAATTTTCCAAATATTCATACATTTGAAAACGTGAATTCTAGACGATATTTCAGTCTTTCGATCCGTCGGAAATATATTTTTTTTTTTTCAAATTTTATTTACATCCGATAATATATCATTTGTTACAACATTTACAACGAAGCGATTGTCGAATGTGTTGATCCTGAGAAACAGAGGGTAAGGTGCAACTCGCTGTACTTTTCGGAGCAATTCAGTCATCGGTGTAGCACTAACGACGAAAGCAGGTCTCTGCTAGAGGCGTTGCCACGCGTGTACGTGAACGCGAATGCAAACTCGAATGTATATGCCGAGTGAGTATACGCCCGCGATACGATACGCGGTTTTGCAGAGCACGTCGCACTGAGCTGCAAAGCTGGTCTAGTTGCGAGCAATTCGAGTTGCTCAGCGAGTTCGATATGCCAAGTTGGCCTGTACGAGAATCGCGCTTCCTCCGCGTAAGAATGTCTGCCTATATACTGTGGTATATGCTTCTAGCTGTAGCTGTTGCTGCTGATGCTCTTCGTTCTTTACCACACAAACAAGTGCTGGACGAGTGCTATGCACCAACAACGACAAAGTGTACATGCGGTGCGTTGTAGTACTCTCTCGGGAGGATTCACTCGGGCTTCTTGCCGCTGCGAGCCCTCCGTCCTCGCCAGTCTTTCGAAATCTCCCGCCACGCTCGCGTCGAGTGTTTCGCGCGCTCCTAACAAACGTGTTTTACACCGACGAAATTTTAAAAGTGCGCGTAATTGGTTATTCATTTTTTCGATCGCGGGGTGTAGTATCGATAACAAGTGTTTTTACGACAACTGATTCAACGGCCGTGTTATCCCAACAGATCAATCGTTACATCAAATTATTGAACTGAATTTCTTTCTTATCGAGTTTTTTTAATGAGATTTTAGTGATCCAATGTGTTGATTAAAATATTTATCGACTTTTCTTTTGATAAATTACAAAAATACGTATTTCAATTCAGTATTTATGAGAAGAGTGTCGAGTGTATTATGGAGCACGGTCAACGATCCTAAGCCTCTTGAGGAATCGTGGAAGAACATAATAGTTATACATTACGGAGTTTTATCACTGTAACACGATGATGTACCATAAGCCAACAGTACCGCGATTTCGTATCGCTGAAAGAGTCAGTGTGGCTGTGAACAATCGGCCAGTTTACGGGAAACAGCATCACAGCAGCACGTGCAGCCTGAGCAGAAGCTCCACGGGCACGTCGACACCCTCCGCGAACCGGTAAATAATTATCATTCATAAGTCATCGATTAACTTCGTATTAAAATACATTTCGTCCGTTCATTCAGTTTCTCGTGAAAAGAGCACGATAAATCACTGGCGCAATAAACAAAAGTCGTAGCTATTAACGCATTTAATTATCTGACTTGTCGCAATTGTAAAGTCGAGTTTATTATTTATTAAACATACGAAAAATGCTCACGAAACGAAATAAAATTACGTGAAGGAATTTTTAGTTATTCACTTGGATTAAAACGTATTCGTGAGTTAATTCGGGGAACTGTCTATGAATGTTAACCTTATTTGCTACCTAAACATTAAATACGAGTCACCGTGTACCTATATATCTACCGATTGAGGGGTTAATCAAATATTTTATCTCAGCGGAAAATATAACAATATAAAGTGAGTGGTGCGGTCAGTGACTCCTGCATCGACCTTACATCGAGACTTTCAATCGTAACGAAATGTAAGCATCGAAGGCTTTGTCACGCATGGCGAGTCAAGTCGATCGAGTGTCGTAGGACATGGAACTCGAAAGTTGCAAAGGGCGTTTGATAACAACGCGGTACTAAATGATCTGCCGATCTGCTTATAATTTTAATTGAAAATACGGTATCGTCGCGTGCTATTGCAAATTATTCGTTAATACACTTACAGTTTCTTCGGTCGTTTCATAAACTCGTTTAAAATGTACTTCGCCGAGCTTGTTTAACGTTCGAGAAGTAGGTAACACTGCAGATTAAAACGTGTAAAGTACCTTCACATATGTGTAGCTCAGGATTGAAGGTATCTTCGGTGGAAGACTATAGCTTTTTTTTCTTGAAACTTGTTTTTCCTGGATATATTCTAGTGGAATTCATGACTAGGAACAGGACAAAACGGGACTCTTCTCGCATCTCGATCAATCATGTCCCGTTTGAATAATGTTCTGGGTTGGATAGCACAGACAACGCTGTTGACCCCTCGTAGAAATTTTTTTAGATTTTCTTGAATAATTATTATTTCAGAAACCGGTAAACCGTTCTCGCGGTAAATCGTTAGGTGCGTACGTACGATCATCTACGACTACAGGCGCAAGAGTAATCAAAGATGCTGCGAATATTTTGTCGCTAGAGATGTGATTTTGATTTTTCTCTTATATAACATACCACGGTCAGTATCACGAACGGTAAACCTATTTTTTTCTAAAGGGTAATGGATATTTCTGAATAATAACACGTTTTGTATGACGTTGCCTATCCGTTGCATAGCTGAACCTAATTTCCTTGTGTCCAGAAACGTGTAACCTTGAGAAAATAATTTTACAGTTATTGATACCGATTGAGCCTGAGGTGGACGTTGGCGAGCGTGTGGGACGGGGGCGGGGAGACATCACCTTAAAAAAAAATATTTAAGGGGAAACTTGTAGGTATAAAATACTTCTTTGATTACCGATTGAAGTAATTCAAACTAAAACGATGTTTAAATGTTTATGGATAATTTTGTCTTAATTAAGATGTCATTATTACTCTAATTACTGCTTCAGTTTGAATATCATCTTGTTTCCTAATTAACATTCCAGAAATAATGGAAATATTTTCTGCTTAAAAGTAATTTTTAAACGATTTACAGTATTTAACGATTACCGGAGTATCAAATGATGTATCCGACTTTTTGATAAATCAAAAATGGTCATTACTGAATGAAGAAATGATTTTATGAAGCTGCAACCTTTCTAACTTCTCCTCTGTTGTTTCAATGTAAAAAAAAATTGTCTAAATACACAATAATACGTTAAACGTAAGATAAAATTGGAATTAAACTATTAATTTTGACTTTCACTACGGTGTTGTTTGATTTGTTCACTACTTTCTTATTATCTTGCTTTCACAACAAAAAATTGTTGCATTTACCGCGTATAGAAATTCGTCTTGATATTCGACTTATATTTTATTTTGCAGTGCGAAGCCGAATCTAAGTAGTAAAGGACCTTCACCCGTTCACTCGAGTACTCCCAACAGATCAGGAATCCAATCTCCGAAGCCAACTCTCAATGGTTCGGAACCAATAGTGTAAGTTTTCCCGAACGGTTCAAAACGCTCTCGTCATTCTTGTTCCATCGAGAAAACGTATCCTCAAGCGTAATCATAACTGTGCTTCCTGTGTTTAATGCAGCAGACAGAATTCCACACCGGGTAGCGTTTACGATTCGAGACCTCAGGAAGACCATTACGATATCGTCAAGTCAGCAAAGGTAAGAGAACCGTAAGCCAATTACCTATTGTTTAAGTGTTCATATTCAATTCATAAAACTAAAATAACTTATTATTTAAAGCGTAAATAATTTGATAGTCGCAAAGAAACATACAGAGTAGCTGATGATAGATTCTTCATCTGATACGACCATATATCTCTTCTTTTCTTTCTGTCTTAAATGAAATGTTTAACTCGCGAAATAAAAAAATTTCATTGCTCTTTGAGGTAAATAATCTTGCTTAGAAAGGGAAAGAGTAAGATATCACGAGTTTTTACTTTCTTCGCTATGGACGGTAGAAACGGGATAGATTTAATCGCGCGCGGATGGTAAACCGCAAGGATATTCGCTGAAAATTTGTCGGTCAAGCGACTTCTAATCAATATCACGTGCACATCACGCTCGTTAAAGAGGTTCAATTAGCGTAGACCCATCAAAAGCATACTATAATTACGATAATTACTTACATAAGGCGTGACAAAAAGTCAAGCAAGGAACAAGATGGGCCGTGACTCATCAAAACTCACTTTTACAACTTAGGTTTTTTTTTTGTTTGCGCGAATATAAATCTTGTAGGATATTGGCATAAAGATGTTTTTTTTTCTCATAAACACGTTGTTTAATTATAGTTTTCTGCGTAAAGGATATATTATTCAATATCCGCCTGTCTGAATTAATTATGAATCTGCAACCGTACACGAATAATTTTTCAAATTACAGTTAATTTTTAATTAAAGCGAACTAACTGGACTTCCTTAAGACCGATTGACTAATCACTGCTCTAACCGTATATTGTTCGTCGATTACGCGAGCATCCCCTCCATTGAATAAACGAACGAATGACAAATAGTAATAATTGGATATGGTAGGAAGTCATTCTGATCGTCCCCCGTTGAAACAATGCAGCGAATAAACGCTACCACGGGGGATCGATCGACATGAAAGCTTCATCGGTAATCGTAAAACACACAGGGAAAGAAGCAATTGACGATAATCGTTCGTAATTACGTTGATTATTTGAGAGAATTAAGGGCGATCGTGACTCCCACTCAATGAATCGACAAGCAGGAACTTTCGTTTCGGTATATTCCGAGTCTCGTCGACGCTCCTTGGCTACAATACCATTTGTCTCTTCGATTAACGACTTGAGTTTTAGTCGAGTGTGAAAATATCTTACCGAGATAATAAATTCAGCGTTAAAATATCGCGCAATATTGTAAAATCTGTAAGTAAGTATAATTATCTATGCAGACATGTGACGTCGCGAGTGTCGTCGGTACCGACGCTATTTGCATTTGTATAAGCCCTTTGTGTTAGCACTGTCGAACGCGAATGACTCAAAAAAAATATTCTCTTCGCAAAAGTCCAAGGAGACGTGGAAAATAACGAGAAAACGTTGTAAACAAAAAACTGAATCGATAAAATTAACGTAACAATCTATTTAGCTGATTGTACGTACGGAACAAGCTACGAAACGACAACAACAAAATAAGTTTACCTCTTCCTTTCAAGAAAGGAGATTATGGTTTGAATCGGAGAATACTCCTCTCGGTCTACCGGTTCCACGAAGAATTCTATTCAAGTCTTCGAAGAATCGTTTTATCTTGTAACATCATTTGAAACCTCAATTAGTCGCACCTCCCTCAATTAATCGTATTATCCGAATGAATTATGTTTACCAAATCGTGAGAAGCCAATTAACTCATTTATTCATCATTCGCTTCATCATTTTTTTAACTAACAGAAAAATTGCAGACTGTTACTTCGAGGTGTTGAAAATTATAAGTACTTGAGTGATTTTGTGATGCTTAAATAATACAAAGGTTGAAAGTAAAATAAAAAATTTAGTTATATTTAGTCTCCACAGGAATATATCTGGCAGTACTGAAAAGGTATTTTTAGTGACCATGTGTACACAAGATGAAGTAGAGGCGTAGTATTCCGAGTTAAATACGAGCTGATAACTATTCGAGTTTCGTAACAGTCGAATGAATCATAGAGCTCGATAGGATCAATAGCACGAAAACACCAATCTCGATAGAATTCCTCATGGTATTGCGCATTTCTTGTTACGGTATTATTGTTTCGTTCTCATTTCCACGATTCTGGCACACATCTGCGATCCATTCAGGGTTTAATCTTTGTATGGCTTGAGGTAAGCGGAGTAATCGCGGACTCAGACATGGCGTGTGTATCGAACGATATCTTACGGCAGTCGCGATTGTGTGCCGTTTAATCGTGACGATTAATTCCGTGGCTAATCCAGCAACTGGTGTTGCATCAGATCGTACAACATTTTTCCAACGCTTTTTAAACGGATCCTTCGTAAATCTATCATTAGAAACAATCTTGTTTCACACGAAAGAATCGAATTATTCGTCGGTTTAAAGAGTTTGATTTACAAAGCCTCGTTAACGACTCTGCATGGTCCATTCGCGGAAATATGCATCGGTGAACATGAACAATAATGTTATTGTGCGAACGAAGAGCACACAGCGTATGCTAATGATGCAATCGCTACTCGATATCGCGGTTAGTTCGCTTTAATTCGTTATTTTCCATCCTGCTGAATCGCTATGAATTCCATCGGTAATTTCTGCCTCGAGGTTTCATCCAACGAAAATGGTTATACGTGGGTGTGACCGGGCATACCACTTCCTAGATTTATGCGCGGTTACTCAGATGCACTCCACTCCGAGAGATTGTTCTTCGTCTCAACGACAATTGCTCCTAACCAATATTACATAAGCGTTGGAAACGTATCATTGGCTATGTATAACAACTAAGAGCGTCAAATCGTCTCGAGATTACCAATCGTATGGCCTAGGAACTATTTTTTCTCGGAGTATCGAGTTCATGAATTTTTGCTATTTTAAAAAATAATTCGTAACGCAATAAAAAAATCAACAATTTTTATTCTCATTCACCAAATTATGACGAGACATTTTAAAAAATTATATTTTTTCTATAAAAAAAACTTCTAAAGTTTATTAAAGAAATAATTCAACAGTAATTTCCTTTTACTTTTCTATTTGTTTTAATTTACTTTCAAGTACAACGAAACAGCACGATTCTGATTAAATTGTATTTAAAAAAAAAAAACGTCCCTTTTTTGGACGGTTACAAGCTCTGTCGTAAAAAAAGTAATAAACGAAACGAGAGAATATAAATTTCGGATAGAAATTTTTAAAAATCATTTAGAAAGCTGTCAATCATCGTAACATTCCATTTAAAAATTAAATCGTCGTTAACCGTTCGCCTGATATGAATTTACGAGCGTGTGAAGCTTGAGTCTATGAAGTTTTATGCGCAGTCATAGAGTGTTGCAATAATTCAAGACATACTCCTCGTATTTATGGCCTTTGCATATATGCAACCTCAAGTAACTGTATATTCAACTTTAATGCTTGCAAGTGTGAGTGTTAAGGTTTTCCGAAAGGGCACTCTGGTATTTTTACAGGTGAGACGCAGGTACCTGGTGCTTTCTATATTGCACCTGAGTATATTGTACGTCTGTACGCACTCGGCCTCACCAAGGTGAACTAGAATTGCGTCTCGTGGGTGTCAAAGGGTTACCGTGCACGACGGTAACTCGATAGGATAGCTCAATTACACGTTTTATTTGCGTGTTAAACTTGCACCTTACATTATGCATAATGTACGATAAGCGAACGGATTACTCGTTGTTAGTAATCTTGTATCATTGTAATTATAGCTATCATCTTAACTATTCCAAGATTTATTTACATTTCTACATTCTTGCAAAACTATTAATGTTTCTCATATGATTTTACATTAACAAGTTAGCTTCAAGTATTAAAATATGAATGGATTTACGAAAAAAATAAATAAATGAGTTGTATTACATTAACTATTCAAAGAAAATAAATAATTCATGGAATTTTCAAACAAATAAATCATCATGATGAAATATTGAACATGAAGATCAAAGAAAATGTTTGAATCAGTAAATATTCGATAAACTAGATACAGACTTGTTTAATTTTTTTCTGAGATAATTAGAAAATATTATAATTAGAAAAATAGGAGATTCTTGTGGTCGGCTACGACGAGGCTAAAAGAAGTTATTGTATCTTATTATAGTTTCTTTATTATAATGTTAACCGTTATATTTTTAATACCTAGCGAATGCCTTTTGCATCCTCCGATGGTATACGAAAAGTTGAGCAATGAGTCAAATAAGTTTCTAAAAAACGAAGTGCCGTTTATCTTGAAAAATGATTATCAAATGATTCTGTGTCAATTGGTAATAGAATTACTATAAATAGAATGATGTATGTCTGGTCCGTGGCCAGAAAAAATTTAGTTGAAATATTATAATGCGCTGGTCTGGAAAGTGGCTCCACCTCGAAAAATAACGCAAACTTAGGTCGTCGAAGAAGTGATATCAACGAAGAAAGGCTGTTCAGTTGCTGTAATTAGCTACGGTGTATCGCAAGAGTTATGCTACTGGTTTCAGGTGCTGGAGAGCAAGCACTCTACACCTGTTACAGTAATCAACTTTGTCGACATTACAGAAATCTGCAACAGGTAAAATCTTTAAGAAGTAAAATGCGAAAGGCTGCGCGCTAAGTTAATGGAGTTCCATATTGCGCGAAGTTCGCGATTATCTCGAGGGGCATTCTTCGTTGGCTTTTATAAATTCGATCTCGCACGATCCCTTCTCCTTTCTTTCTCGCTGGTATTCACGAAGCTGAGCGTGCGCTCCCACGTGTGGAATACCCCGTCAACCAGGTTTATAACCCGTTACGTTGCAATGTACTGCTGCTACTACTACTAACGTCTCTGTGATCTTCCGAAAGTCGGTCATTCTATCGCAACACACGCCAAAGATTTCCCTAACTTTTTCCTCAAATGTTTTCGTGCGGGACCATATTTATTTATAAAAATGCTTCATTTATTGAATTTCATACAACGTTGCCCAAATAAAGTTTATAACATTTTTTTTAACAAATAAAAATGCAATTTAATTCATACAACAAAATCTTTGATTCAATCATTTTCTTCAGTCATACATTTTCGTGTCGCAAATACAAAATTTCCTACACACAGTTAATTTGTATGACATAAATAAAATAAAAAATATAAAAAGCAATAAAATTTCCTTTTTTTGTTGCAATCACAATTGTGAATTTGGTTATTTAAAAATGTATGACGAATCATAACGATATCTCTAGTCAATTGTTATGTTACATAGAAAAATGATGAAACTTAAAATATTATATGGACTTTTTGGTATTGGTTATCCTCAATTTTTCTTTGAGTAGGTACCGAGCGTTCAGGCGAGTCTATTCAAGGGTCACGTTTCGTTGGTATTATGCATTTCCGTCTTATAATGTTTGCAGTTCTGATGCAAGATTCCTTGCATTTTATCCACTCGTACCATCCCTCGTATAATATCCACGTTCAAGGATGGTTCTAAGAAAATCTGAAACTTCGTCGCAAATACGAATTCAAAAAGACAGCGACCAGTACTCACATCGACCTCAACGGACCGTTCTCGTTGTTGCTGATATCGTAGTTTTCTCGGATTCTCCGTCGCAATATTGCGCGACAAAACCATAAGTTTCACCTAATATGGAGAGCTTCGGCTGCTTTGGCGATTGGCGAAGTGTCGTCAGCGATGCCGAAGCGAGCTACCGCTGGTGCTCTTTATTGTGATGGGGAGAGGGAGATTATACGAGGATGGAGGTACTCGCGCGGAGGCCCCCCCGCTGCTTTGACGGAGGGATCGCGGCCCCCGATGTCCCTCTCTCTCTCTCTCTCACTCGCTCGTCTCACGCTGGATAACCCACAGTACCTCATCGGACGCGTGTTAAGACGCATACGAGTCTCTCAAATGTTAACAGCGATAATACCGCGGCTATTGCGGCTTCAATACTTTGTAATCATCGCTTGATTACCTGCGACTTTGTAATTCATCGTTGAAAATTAAATTACCGACTATTAAATAAATGATATCTTGTGACAGTGTCCACCAGTGCGAAACATATTTAAAATTGAATACCTGCATTTTTGAGAAATATTAATGACACATTCGAGGAAATTTCTCATCGATTGGATAACTCGAGATTAGAAAAAGCTCTGTGTACGCTATACCAGGTTATTTCGACAGCTATTATCGCCAGATCACTTAAGGTTATTGTAGGAGTGCTGTTGAGGGCTTGCAATAAAAGAGAGTGTCAAGGAGTGCGAGAGGTTCACAGATTCCGAGAATGTCGTCCTCGGTTAATCAGCAAGCAGCCATAAGGCGTCTGGAGGCCCTCTTCAGGGACGTCAAACTGGAGCAAGATCAGCAGCAACTGCAACGAGGCACAAGTCCGGACATAAAGGCTGAACGTAAGTTCGTCGACAAATGCTGCGACATTCATGGAAAGCATGCCAAGGAGAACTGCACCTACAGAAGAGTCTCCCTGAGCAACGTCCTTAACCCCAGAAAGGATACAGTTGGTCGTAGAGACAGTCTGAATTTTACGAGTCTTTCGCTCGGTCGCAGAGGTTCTCTCGGTCTCCCAACTTCACCGCCAAAGAGGGAACTGCATCCTTCAGGCTTCCCTAACACCCTTCGGAGAAATCCACTTGCAGCTTCTACTGGGACCATCAATCACTTTCGAAAAGATTCCTACTCGAATACACTGAGTGGCTCTTTTTTAAGAAAAGAACCCATTGGGAGATCCATGGGATGTCTAAAAAAAGACACGTTGACCAATTACAATTCTCCTTTAAGGCGTGATTACGTTGCCAAATCGATGACCAGTCTTCAGAGACCTGGACAACGTAGAGATTCGTTAAATATCAGTTCGAGCAACAATCTTTCCAGTCTTTTTGGAACTTCAACGGATTCTCAGGGTACCTTAAAGAGCAATCTCAGCTCTACGACTGGAAACATTAATTCTCGAAGTGCTTCCAATGGGAATCTAAAGAGCTGTCTTGCTGGATCCAATGGCAATCTTAGAGGACATTTGAGTGTTACTCTCAAGAGTGATGCACTCCATGGTTCCAATGGAAATTTAAAGAAAGATGATCCAAAAGTCAGCGCACCGGCCTTCCCCAGTTATTATGCGACAAACCGGAGAGGATCGGTCGATCGAAGGAGATTTTCCACGGATTCTTTGGACAATTTTAAAAGAAACTCTTGGGATACCGGACGGAGGGGTTCATCAGGATCTTCAGGTGGTTGGGATGATCCTATCTGGGAAGAAGGAAGCAACAATAATGATAACGAGAAGGTAAAGAGCGAATCGGATAATTTACGACAAGGATATCCTAATGTAGGACATTAAGCCTTTCGTACTTGAGTGACTGTCAAAGTTTCAACCAATTTCTATATTTTTCTCAACATAAATCGTTACTTTATTAAAGTTAACCAGTAAATCTTACACTTAAATTCAATTTTTCATAGTCTAGAAAGTTGACAAAAATATTCCAACTTCAAAGGTCTAAAAAGTACAAAACCGTAGTACTTTGTACTTTTTAAATCTTTGGAATACGATTTTGTTTTATAAACTATCTTAGAGTATGAGACCTTAGAAGTATGAATGTTTGTTGTTGTTTCATAAATTTAACATACGTTAGGTTATTCAAATGCAAATTTGTCGAAAGCTTGGAGGAAGTGCGTAACTTGCTGTGCCCTAAAAAAAATTTCACGCGTTGAAGCCTTCTTCACTCGAGGTCCTGTGTTCTTCAACAGTGTTGGGGGTTACGTCATGGGCAATGCCGTGCATGGCAAGAGCGGGTCACGCACGAGGCTTAGTCACTTTCCGAGCATGTGAGAAAGAGCGCTATATGATATTGCAAAAGCGCGCTCTTGTGTTGCCAGATTAAGAAGCGTTTGTCGTGCCCAAGTTTTTTACGCGATGATTTTTCTACCGCACACGCTAACGAATCGAGCAATTCAGAATTACTTTTGTTTCTCTATTGCGCCGTGTTATTATATTTCTCTTTTACCAATGTGATATCAATGTCATGCGTCCACCCACACCCTTGTTAATATTTGATATTAAGTAGATGCAGATTTCACATTAGCATCTTCATTCTTGTGGGAGGAGCACCAAGGTGCGATGGTACAATAGATTATTGAGTTTCTTATTCTTTTTGAATCAAATTATCATTCTGTTGCGACTTTGACATTTTTTTCATATACGACAAAACGTACGAAGCATCATCTTCTGACTTCATCGAGCATTAGCCAGTCATCTACGTTAATTCAGTATCATCGCTGTCTCCGTCAATCTTGACTACAGCTCTATCTTTTGTTTATCCTGAAATCAGAAATTCAAACGATCGCACGCGTTCTGTCAAGAGCTTGCGCTCATACACTCGTATCGTGAGATATACGACCCACGCTCATCTCGATATGGCTCGATAACCGCCATCGCCCGAGGTTATTTCCCCGCTGTGTTTTTTATTATTTTTTTCTATATTTCAAAGCGTGTTACATGCGTCATTCAGTGACACCGGGTTCGTCGATGCACTCACAGGTGCAAAAAGTATCGCCAGTCTCGAGGACACTCGGAATCTATATTAATCAAATTACGTTACAGCTGATTGTAATTTGCATTCAAGATTTCCTAGTTTCTAGAAATGTAGCGATATTATTATACGAATTTTAAATAGGCCCCCTCTTGTGATTATTCTCTTACCATTTTCTCGTTTTTTTATGCACACTGACAAGTCGAGTGAAATCACAAGATTCGCCATCTCTGATCGTTAACACTATATCCGGTAGTACTAGGTGTAGGTTGTGGTCGATTTCTCGTCTCACTATAATTTCAATGAAGGAAATACAGTGACGAACCATCCGACAGTAATGGGACACCCCATAGTGAATGGCCTATATGCTCAATTGGAAATACGAGATAGCAGTGTGTCAATAACTATCATTTTACTATATTTTAAGTGGCCAATCATTGGATTATTTATCACAGAGCATATGTCAGAACGTCTGAATCACGTTGGCAGAACGAAGCGAAGCAAAGTGCGCCGGATGCGCGCACGTGGGATTCCAGGGCAAAAATGTGTGACGAGTGAACGAACTTGGGTGTCTCGTGCGAGTCACTTCACTCCTTGGGAGGGTAGTGGGGGGGGGGGGCAGAATGTATGGAGCGAATGAGGCTGAGAAAGAAAGACGCATTGGCTTCCGGGGCCTGGCGCTGGCTCCGCGTGCGTGAAGCGCGTTTCATCGCCGTCATCACCGACTCTTACACTCTTACGTATACCCTCGCGAACGTTGTCTTCTCCACCTGGTACACAAACTTATGTTGGCCAGAGAGGATGCATAGAGTTAACCATGCTGTTCTCGTGAACGACTGACGGGCATTCCGGGAACTCAGACAAATCACGTTGTCATTAAAACCTTCCAGTGATTATGCCATGATATTCGCTATCCTTTGTCATAATCGTGTGTCTGTATTTCGCTGTCTGAATACTTGGATCAACTTTATTAATTTTTATGTTAATTTATGTCGTTTTCTGACTACCAAAAAATTGGTAAAAAGTATTGGAACAGGAATAACGTGGCTTCATCGTTAATCGAGAATTCCGTATTGAGTAAGATCTTGTTTTAAGAATTTTGTTTAAGGTTCGATTTTTATGTTCGGTTCAAGGTTAAACTGTTTTAGATAACATATTCCGATACATACAAAATAAAAGTCATTTTATATTTCTCTATTTCATAAAGAGGGACACAGAGAAAAGACTCGAAGAAAGCATTTTTTAATTATCATACAACTTATCAGAGGTACGAAGCATAGGCGCTGATGTAGGTCGATTGTCAATGATAGGCAACCCCTGTATTGCATCTTAAGATTTGAAATCAAATAAAAAATTGTTTGAAAAATAAAAAAAATGATTTAACTCGAAATGAATTAATTACAAAAGCACAATTTGTTATAAAAAGGTTATTGAAACACCTCATTTAATGTATAACAAAATAATTCTTACATGAGTTTTATTAAATAATAAAATATTTACTTATTTTTATTTTACTCTGTCCAATCTTAAAACTCATCGATCTTTCGCAGAGTCAGAAAGTTCAATCCTAGTGAAAACAAGATGTATACAAATGGTAAAATCGCACGAAAATTTCCTGTTCAGAATTATATCGACTAAAATTTTATTAATTAAAAGAACGATATGAAAAGTCACTAAATAAACGGAGTGAAAAGCTTCGTTGCGTCAACGAACTGCACGGTTAAATACACTCCAAGCGTTTAATTTGGTTAGACGAACAAATTAGTTGGTTGCCAACTAATTGATTGGCTGCGTCAACAAATTAGTTGATTGGATCTACCGCTTAACTTGTTTGGCAACTAAATTACTGAGTAAATTACTGAGAAGTCTTGTTATACTTACATTCAACATAATAAATGTTAAGTACCGGAAAAATATGTTTTTTTTTTTCGTGCAGCCTTACTGGTAACTAGCCTTTCAGTTATCTGTAACTACTCGTCTATGACGCGAGCAAAATTACGAATTGTAGGAAGAACTCCGGATGATGAGCTAGAACGATAGGGTTTATGTAAGGAAGGGGGCTTGTAATTTCGCGGTGGATGACGTCGGACTAGGGAATTCTCTGGAGCACAGTTATTATATTAAACGTCTGGAAATCGTCGTCTCGTACGTGTACCGTTTGTCGCACGCGCCAGGCTTTCGTAGATCATCCTCTCAGATCGTGGTCGTCGAGGATGATTGACCAATCCAAGATAGCATGGAGCGTGTACCGTTAGCAAAAAAATGTATACCCATAGACAGACAAAAGCAAAGCGAGGCTGTAAGAGCGGTGGGAGAAGTTGGTTAAAAGGAGTAGCGGGTGTTTCGGAAACATAAGCAGAAGTCGATATTTTTTTCGAGTTAATTTTGTTGATCAGTTTGACCGGAGTCTTGTTCTGATCCACCAGACTTTTGCGTTAACGGTTCTTCAAATTTTTCGCTGTATAATAATCCTAAAGATATGAAGACGTTGTCACGAAGGATCGCGGGCTTCTGCTGGCCCCTGGTAGTCCAACATGCGGGAAATTTTGTGCATTTGGATTATTCGAAGGTAACGTACATGAGAATACAAAGTATCAGAGTGTTAACTTAATTGTTATTTATATTGTGACATTAAATAATGATGAAGTCACGGAAAGGTTATAGCGACGCTATCAATCAAAAGACATGTAATTACACAAATATATTAAACCGTACGGTATCAGACTTATTTCTATTCGATAATAAGACATTTTCAGCCTCATAAATATCAGCTTAATCGTAATTTATCTGTAAGCTAACCATTAAAGCATTCATAATGTTTTGTTGCACATTTTGTTAGTACGGTGGAATTGTACTAAATAATAATTAATTTCTTCTATCAAAGTGCTTACTGTACAAATTAGAGATACCTATGTCGTTCATGGTTCGAATGCTGATTTTCCATATTAAACCATTGAATTTCAATAACATTTTGAGGCTCCCCTCTGCCACCAAATAATTTATTTTTACTGCGAAGGACAAAATGACAAAGGCATTGTATTTATACAATGGTTCAACTCCATTCATAATCGTCACCAGTTAAAATATTTGCTTAAGTGACACATCAATAAAAATTATATGTCAGCCTATAGCCATGGAAGCTTCCACTCGGAAGTTGTGTCACAAATTTAATTTACGATGGCACATTATTATAATATACCTCTTAAAAATATTTCATCGACGAACAGAGTATGTACTCAAGACGTACGTGTTTAAGTTGGGTTCTCGGTTCAGTAATTAGGTAATCGTCCTCTACCGTTGTTCGCCTTGCTAAAGTATTTTCCTCTTGTTTTCTAAACATGCAACGCCCCAAATAATTTGCCAGTAGCAACAGTGGGATAAGAGAAAAAACAGGAAGAGTAGACAAGCTGTACATCCTCGAATTGCGTTCTTCCCTGTCTCGTTACATGCAAGAGCAGCAACAAGTTTGCCTCTGCTTCGTATATTCTCGACCACAACGGAGACATAGAGAATCCCACGGCTTGTTAGGCTCGATACTCGCTGGCGTTTCCGTGTCACGAACTCTTATTCGCGGCTAGCACGACTCCACACAGTTTCACGTCTTCGTCCTCTTCTTCGAGATGCATCACGATTATCCGCATGCATACATGTATTCGAGAAAGCGAACGAGACATAGACTTCTATGGACTGCACGATATGCTGCCGTTGTTCGATTCATAGATATCACCAGACAGTTCCGAGCGATAGCGAAATTCATGAATCGTGTCACGATCGTGTGAGCTCCTGCCTATATATGAGCATCTGTACGTAATTATAATCGAAATTACGATGTGCATTTAAAAGGACTACGCAAAGGTTGTTACGTATTGCAGAAAATGTTTAGCCTTCCTACTTTCACCCACGATTACTGAAATTTAATCGACTCATTAATCTTCTTCAGTCGACGGTCGACGAGAGAGTCACTCTAACAACCATTAATTATTACAAAGCTTCCACACTTGTTTACCTTGCGTGCATTATTCAGTTTTCCAATTATCATTCTGTACAAACAAACAAAGCTATAACTCCAGTTTCTATACTTCATTGTTGTCAGAAATAAGAAAAATTGAAAATTTCAAACAACCTCGGGCTATAAAGAGAGAAATAATTTATGGTTCGTGCTCCAGTTTAAAGACACCAACGGAGATGTTTCCCGTTTACAGTACGCGGTATATATTATTGTTAGCTTTTTTGCTTTTCATGAAAATTTTTCTTTAGATTTTGATGTCAGAGTAGTTAAAAAGTCTCAAAACGTCGAGAAATCATATTTAGAAAAACTGTATGTAACCGCACGCGCGCACACGCGCGTGTGTATGTGTATGCGTGTGATGAACTTGCAAAATAAAAATAGATATATCTCGAGAACGGGTTACTCGATCATCCTGAAACTTTACATACGGATCGGGTTGCAATCCCTGTCAGTTTGCTGCAATTTTCGGCCAAATCGCTCGTTAGCGATTCTCATTTTATGGTAGTTCAAATTTTTTTAAAAAAGGTCGTCCAGTACGTACAGTTACGAAAGCTAGAGAGCTTTCGTAAATTTTTAGCTATCGAGTTAAAACTTTCTACAAGAATAGGCCAGGAGACAAGATTGCTCGGTATTGAGTTTAGCATAAATCGATCAAGGCGTTCAGATTTTATTGAAACATGCATTTTTTTAATTTCTCGAAAAAAAAACTATTTTTGCTCTAATTTTTATTAATTTTCATCTATCGAACTGAAACTTAGTACACCAATTGGCTGAGGTACCAGGATAATTGGTCTTGAATTTAGTGAGAATCGATTGAGGGGTTTAATTTCTGTGAATTTGGCAATTCTACCAAATTTTTTATTTTATCGAAAATTTTAGTACTACTTTCTCTATGAGGAAAGCAGATTTGAGACAACCATTCCCCGTAAAAGAGAATCCATGGGTTGGCGGGAATTACGAATAAGCAATGTGAAAATTTACACGCTTTTTATTCTGACGATTAAAACCATTTTTTATAATCTGCTAGGTTTTTTATTGTTGTGTTTAAAATGTTTCTCATAATTTTGTTGACACTGTTAAAAAGTAGAAGATATAATTTTTTTAAAAATTAAACGACAAATACCTTGATATCGGAAATACAAGAATTCTATATTTCCGATTTGATTTATTTTGTTAAATAAAAAAACTGGACATCTCGTCGAATAATCGTTTTCTTTCTACTCGGTCCATGCAGAATGATTTTGGGTGACTCATTCATGATAGAAAAAAATGGGCAATCCTGTCACCGTTCTTATCGATTAGTAATATCACGGGCAGTTCAACCCAATTCGACAAGGCCGTGACCCCGATATATGGAAAAAAAACAGGCAAACGCCAAGTACGATATTCCCGGTATTTTACGACTATAGCTAAATGAACCAATTAACTTTCACAACGACATTCTGTAAAATTGTATCACACGACGGATATAAAAAAAAATCATTAAAAATAATTTAAAGAAAAAGTTGAAAATGGTATATCATGCTACAAGGTTCGAAAGTGCGCGATTTCGACCGAGTTTGAGGTTTGCCGAGCGCAGCGAGGGCAGCACTCACATGAGGTCGCAATCGGGCATCCTTCCGCGCGTAGCATACGATCCTTCTTTTCGACCTGGTTAAAATTACCACATTGTTATGCGTGCAACAGCGCTGTTATTGTTACAATCAATGTAAGTTAATAAAAATTAGTGACAACGTGGGGCCCAGGGGGGAAGTTGGGGGGCTACACCACCCTTCTGCTGCACGGAAAAAAATGTTTAGTTGATTAAATAAAAACCCGTGATCGGTATCCTGAAATGTTAAAAATTGGAAATTTAAAGCGCATGGAACATAAATATTTTGGCCGAATTCAATCCGTAAGGTCAATGATCAAGATACTATATCCCATGTGCAATTCAAAAACGATAACTCAAAAATGATGAGAGTCAGAGTTATCAAGTTTTGTTCGTTGGATATTCCGTACGAAAGCCTATTATTATTTTTATTTAGCACGATGGCTACGAGTGTCTCACGATTTCCGTCTGATGGCGCCACCCGAGCACCTTATGTTTTTCGATCAAGCAGTCTCTCAGTTTTTGCCCTAGGGTAGAAAAGTAGCAGCTGTCGGTCAAGTGCGCATGCGCACTAGTCATAGCTCGAAAAGTGTCATTTTCGGTCCGCGTTGCACGCGTGCAATGTGGTAATTTCCGCGCAGACGGGGAAAAAACCATTTTTTTATATCATATATTGAAAAAATTTTTATATATTGAGCAAAGTTGTATTATTCGCAGAACTACTAGTAAAATGTTGATTATCAACCTCAATCAGACTATCAATACGTTGTAGGTGATTAGAAAAAAATGTTTCTTACAAATTGTTGAAAAAATGTGTCTTTCGATGGAGAATTTTCTCTAAAACATTTGGGAGAATTGGTTACTTCTAACAGAATAAAAATATTTACGGCAATAATTTTCGATAATAATTTTGAAAATAAGTATGAAATTTATTACAAAGTTTTTTTTTATGTTGTTCTGCAGAAACTGTAAAAAAACCAAAAAAAAAGATTAGTTAGGAGGATCACGATCCTTTCAACGTGGGCTGGAAAACCACATATACCTTGATCTCACTTTTAAACAATAATTCATTTAATTTTCTTTATTCTTTCGAAATTTTCAACCAACAGACATTTTGATGATTGTTTTTATGTTAAATAGTTCGAAGTTAACAGTTCGTCAACGTCAAGCTACAAGAAGTTTATACGAATAAATAAATTAACTCCTTATCAGAAAATTGTTGTACCAGTTATTCACAATTTTTTAACAATATCTTGGAGAAGCTTATTTCTTTCACTCTTTTGTCTTCGGATCCATATGACAATTGAAATCAGGAGAAATTTTAACGAGTAGTTTTTGTTCAGTGTCGCTTGTAATTAACCGCTCGTCAAAAAGCCATTATACATTTGTATCACAGTCACATCGTCAAAACAAACAAAAATAACATGTTTAGTGCTACGAGTTTGGTCTTTGGGTAATTCAATTCGTAAGTTGATGGTCAGGTAATTGTGAGAAGAATAACGTGCCGAGGATGGAGGGCGTGAAGGTATTAATGCGACAAGCGTAAACTCGCGACGTTGATTTGTTTTTAGTCGTTGTCGCGCGTTAGATTCTCCCCGCTTTCATCATCTGCCGTGTACACCATGTTGGTGGGAGTCCCGAGGGTCTGTCGGTTTGCTATTACGCGCGAGCGTACAGAAATGGAAAGTTGTCTTCAACGGGGTCTCGCCAAGACTCCAAGTGTAAGCGCGCGAGAGTACACCTGACCGGAGTCCGCGGTAAAACAGCTTCGGGCAAGTAATAACGCGAGAGGCTTGAGAGGTGTAAAGGTAAAGGCAACGAGTACCTCGAATAGCAACCCGTGCCGCATGATTATCCGCATTGTACTGTAAACCCCGCTACTTAATTCATTCTTGACTACGCGATATTCCCGGGTCATTCAGCAATCGAATGATAGTCTGGACTACCGAGAATCAGTCGTACCGAGTGCTAAACGCGTTGGCGTCTAATCGAGTCTCCGATATCCAGTGGGGGTGACAGTGTATAATTTCAATTTTTTATGTGCTCCCAAAAAGAGAAGAATTGAGATTTTTAAATTCGACTTTAAAAATGCGGAGTTTGCCCTATTTCGAAAAAGATTTGATATCCTACATGATACGAAGAAGTCAGCAAAGTCACGATGATGATACTGTGGGAAATTTTGACAGCCTCGAAATTGAGGTAAATAAACATTTTCTATCGACCGTAGTTTCAAAAAAAGTCATCGCTTTGGAGCAAAAGAGAGTTGGTGAAGTTTATTTTTCTATTACATTCAACAAAAATTAATGACTATAGTAATTGCGATTTTCTATTAAATAATTAATATCCGTCGATGGAAGCTCAATGCAAGAGTACACTTAAAAATAATGGGGACACTCACACGTAACATTCGATAGAAAAAATATAATTATAATGAATACGAAGAAAAAAATATTAGTTGCGATTATCAACTATCGGCTCTGTCAACCAATAAATTAGTCAGATTTACGAACATTTTTTTAACTGTAAGAGATAATCGGTATTCGCAATTAGTAATTGTCTCTGAGTATTTGTATATATTTTTGTTAATAAGTAGTGAAATAAATATAAATATTTATTATCTGCCAATAACAATATTCGTAAAAAGTATTTTACTAATATCCAAAGAAATATAATATCTATTTAAATGATAAATCTGCGGCGAAATCTTTGATAATATTTACATATTGTTATTTTATTTTTTCACTTACACTTTTGGGCAATACCACACGAAAATTAATCAATAATCGGATATATCATTAATAATCATTGCAACGTGCATTGTTCTCTTGCCAAGAGTCGATTGTAATTGTTTTTAATCGCAATTCTAACGTTTCTATGGCGCGTTGCACCTTGCGGTCAGTTGATTATTCGGTGTTACAAGCAAAGTGCACAGTGACTGCACCCGCGCAAGAAACCACCATTCGGTGAAAGTCCCAGAGTAACGAATGTAACAACGACTTTTTCCTTCCGTGATACACCACGGTGAAACCAAAACTTTTTTCTTACGGTTACCGCGGTAATTCCGTTTCGCTCTTGTACATCTATCGGTGCATTTTCTTTTGGTCGATCTCCGGTTCTCTCGATCTTCCGTACAATCAGCGTAATCTATACGAAGCTTTCGACGATTTCGTTCGACGATCGAATGAAATACCATGTGATTTAATGCACCGTAGAGGTATTACAGTGTTACCACAGGGCGCGTGTGATTGAAGGTTTGCTTCCGCTTTTACATGCGCAAGATAGACGCATGTACACCGACAGGAATTCAAACTGTTTTCAGCCCCGAGATATCGTTCCACTCGCTTTGGGACTTCGGGTTAGGTTCGATACGGTTGACGTACAGAGTGAATGGCAGAACGTGATCCGAGTAGACAGATTTATGGGCATTCGTCTAGTTGAACCATGGCTTCGCGCCGTTGCAAAATCCGTCCTATTATATCAACATCGTTCCCTATACCTACGCTAAAGAGTGAACGGGATGTATGGAATTTTAATAGTCTACGTTTTGTCATCGTAACCGATGTATCACTGAATCCGAAGGGCATTCATAATTCATCGAAACGTCGCGGTAACTCTTCTCCTTGGTACTCGTGTCTGATACTTTTTCTTGGAATGATCGATCGGGAAATGTTAAAAAAATCACCCACGTTTACTCTGGCTGAAGAAGAGGATTGTACATAACGCGCTCCAGTGAGCGGACAGCTCGAAATAACATATTCACACGAATGAACTAAGCAAACGTTATCCTGCGGTACCCCTACGTCACTTGGAATCGGTAATCGATACTGTAGAGCTCTGCAGGTTCTGAATTACCTTTTGATTCATTAGCTAAATCTATCTTACCTGCTGTCATGATCTACTAAACGATTTTACCGACGGTTGATGTACGACTTTATTCTTGTACAGGAGCGCTGACGGCGTAATCTAAAGAATCTGTAGTTTGTAGATTAATATGATCTTGGTCGGTAAAAACAAAAAGTTTATGTTTTCATTCGACACTTGCAACTTTCGGATGAAAGCGAGATACCTCTCGCTACTTAAATCATAAAAATTATTGAATAGGAGATAAATGTAATTGTTTCTTTCGCCGTTACTATGATAGTTACACTTATTCATTAAAAACCTCTTACGGAATATTGTACTAAAATAAAGTGAAAACTGGATACACGGAGAACAAAGATTAATTGTGATAACCAATAATCGGTTTGAGCTACCAAAATGTTGATAAATTAAACCAGTTGATTGGTTGGCACATCTGATTCGTTGGTAATCGCAACTAATCTTTGATATTCGTGTAGAAAAGCTAAAAAATTAATCTATCAACGTTATCGATCACGTTTATAATGTTAGTTGTAATTTAACAACTAAGAAGTCAATTAAACTTACTTTAAAGTATGAGTCTTCCGTATTACAAGAGTTTTATTGAAATAGCATCGATTATTCGTACACTTTCGTATAAATTCACCGTAAACCGCAGAGCTACTCTCATCGATGTTTTCTCTTGGAAATTCCGCATGGTTATGGTACTTAACGAAATCTCGTAGCAATAATATTGTAGCAGAGTATCGCAAATCGCCTGTCGGAGCAATTTACATTCTACATGAACGATCATCGTTTCACGCGCGATGAACTTATCAAATAAGTACATGTTTATTATATATATATATATTTATTTATTATTATGACTCACTCCTATTCAGCATATTCCGAGCGATAGCTGTGTATAACGTCGATTCCCATATATAATAGATTTGAAGGTACGTTCACACGTTCGGGGCTTTCACGCAAACGTTGTAGAAAGAAATCCAACGGCGAGCACAACACACGTGAAGTTCGAGTTCGTCAAGCATAAAGAGTGCGGGGGCCGGCTGTGCAACTGCCTTGACTACTCATAGGCACAACAGTTCCTTTCTCCTTCTATTTGTACCTTTCTGTGCTCCATTCACGTCAATGATGATGTCTTATCATGCAGTGGACGAAAAAATTGTTTCGCTTTATTTGTTGCAATGAAAACTGTTGCAACTGCGCAGATTGCATTCTACGTAGTTTAAACGGCTGTCAATAAAATTGCGCATTACTTCATTATACTACACTTAGATAAACAAGTTACTCCAATAGGAAGCTTTGTTAAGATCTAAACCATAGTGCCGATTACGAGAAAATTTCGTATGAAATAAAAGGAGATAATCCTTGAACGTTGTACCAAATGTATAAAGACCAATCGATTTTTGTTGTTGTTGTAAGATAAACCACTTTTTAACAAAACAAAATTGACGAAGCATTTAATGTAAAATACATGAGCGATAGTTGTTCAATGGGACACTTAATATGCAGAAATATTACTTCGAATCTATACATAATTTGCAGACCGATAGCTTAAAATATTACTTAAAATATTCTTGATTTTTTTACAAATTACTACGTACATCCAGACACTTTTTATAGATCTCACTAGGCGATGGACACGCGTTTAATCGCACACTGGAAGACGCTTTTTCGCTCAGCGCTCTTTTACTGAGACAAATACTTAGGGACTCAGCAGCGCCCGTCTTTTTAGGTCAGATTTATCATTAAACTGAATTATTGCAGGTACAACGACTTTTCTGACAATCGATCAGGGAACGGTTAGTATTTAAATATTTCGATATATATCGTCGTGACATGAACTTTTTTGACAATGACAATGAGAAAAAATTATTTTGTTGGTGCCAATTGGATTTAATTTGGGCAACTAAATAGTTTTAATTTCTTAGTGGATCACGTAAAAAAGTAACAGGCACAAAACTTGCCCGATAAATAAGGATTAATGACTATTGGTACAAGAGACAGCAATTAGGATAATTCGAGCGCAAGCAATTTTGCCAATTATTACCAATTACAATGTTGAAACAAACACGGTTATTTTCTTCTTTAGAAAACTCAACGTCGTAGTAACCCCAATTCACACGAAACTTAGGCGCTGTATTCGCGAGTTAATTTTTTTACTTAGTTTTTTTTTTTCTTCAAAACTCTGATCGAAGTCGTGAACGAAGCATCCAGTTGGCGTTGCTGCATTCGGAGTCCTGTTTATGTGAATCGACGTTAGTAGTAATGTGACTGGTCGCCCGATCTCACCTACGGAAGATCACAAGGCGCTTGTTATGGTGCTGGAAAGTCGGCTAATGGGTCCAGTTCCTGCATCAACTACGACCCTACTTAACTTTTGGGTCCACTCGCACGTCGGTTCGTCAACCTTCTGCTAATATATATTTATAAGTCGTGTCTCCTCGATCTCTGTCACGGCATCCGCAATTTCCTGCTCAAATTTCTTCTTATCATTTACTTTTTATAATTAAGTCGTCATAATTTTGTACAGTTCTTCAACTGAGTTTGGCAATAATCGATCAAGGCGTTAAGATTTTAATGAATCATGAATTTTTATAATTTTTCGAAAAAAAATCTATTTTTACTCTAACTTTCGTACATTTTTTCCATCAAACTGAAACTTAGCATACAAATTACCTAGGGTACAAGAATACTTAGTCTTACATTTTGTGAGATACGATTAAGGGGTTTAAACTTAATGAAATTTGCAATTTTTTAATTTTATTGAAACTTTTATTTATTTTCATTTATTTTTAAAGTTTTAGTTATTTTATTATTCTATTTCGATAAATAATTCTTGATATCTATGAAGGAGTGAATTTCGGTTGATCGATATATACGAAGTTTGGCAATATGAAGTTTAATGAAGGAATTACGAGCAAACGTGGATAAAAGATCGACGTGATTCCGTCGCTTGAGGTGTACATGGATAATTTTCCCTCAAAGAGAATATATTCGAAGCTCCAATCCGTATGTACGGACATATGCTGCAAAAATCTTGCTTTCGCATACAGGATGGTAGGGTAAACGGTATAATTATCGACCCCTTAAGAATTATGTATATTTCATGGCAGTTATCGATGTAATAAAAATTCCCGTAGACCAACGAAATCGCTACGAAATGATATAAAACTTTCACAACTTTACAATCATTTACAATTGATTAACTTGATATGTCGGGAATTTAGCGAATTCATAGTTTTATTGCATGACAGCATGAAATACAGATATTGACATACTTCAACGTATTGTTAGCGATTTATTTGATAGTGATTTGGATCTTTGACCCCATTAAAGCTATAACAACGTTTTACATATTTTCATTCGTGCACAACGAACTTAATTCATGAGTGAAATGAAATTGAATATGTTGCTCCGTCTATGTACATTGACATTGACAGTGTATAGAATCCATTCATTGCTCGTAGTGTCATGATAGATGTTGACATCTTGTTAGCAACTGTCTAAGATGGTTCGTACATAAAAATTTGTAGATAGTTTTAAAGCAAAGACACATTTTTATTTTTCTAGAAATCCTTGAAATTAATTTATATTCCAAATTACAGTATTTGGCCGCACACGCCAATCGTTGTATTATTTATCGTAATTCTATCGGATCAATGAAATATATCTAAAATAGATACTCAAAATCCGATTTGTGACAACATAAGACACTGACGTGAGCCCTCATCTTTAGGCCAGATATGATTAAACAAAAACACCGATTAATACTAAATGTATCAATTTTTCTTTGCCTCATTCCTCACAATTAGTGATTTCAAACATTTACTTTAAAATGCGCACATGTTACATCCACGGTGCAAGATCGTCTCAATATGTTACAGTTTTGTCATCGTAAACGTTGTAGCTTTGAGCTAATATCGTGGTAATGTCAGAGCTATAGTATTGCGTCGTTACGAGCTAACCAAATTCGCGGAAAAACATAAATATTTCTGATTATTTAGAGCTATGCCAATGACTGGAGAGCGGGGGGGGGGCTGATTGACAGTTATACCGTTCAACCAATTAGATCATGACGTCGCGATCCAACCGGATTCAAATAATTTGCATTTTTTTAAATATTATAGCGTGACAGCCGTTCTGTACACACGTCCAGGACGTACTTTCTCTAATTACATAGACGGCATACGTATGTCTCATAGTTATATATTATAGATGCCACAGATTCTCTGCTAAACGCTCTCGATATCTTGCGGTTACAGATTCCAACGACCCATTTTCACCCTAACTACCGGGAGATCTTCGTGATCGAGATTCGCTGACGAGTACCGTGCCGTTAGGTCCCAATAATACGTCAAATGACATGGTGTTCAATACACTTTCGAACGATTTGCATCAAACAATCGTTTCTCGTTATAGGTTATAATGCTTCGCTGTGTCTAGTCGAAATGTTTACTCAGACGTATAGAAATCACGCATGAATAACAAATAAAATAATTTCAATTTCCTATCAACACGACCTCACGAAAAGACTCGGACAACTGAAAAATATATTTTTTTATTAATATTTATTACAGAAAGATTTCGGAATGATGAGTTTATCAATTGTTGTCATAAAATACTGGTAAATTACGTTTAAATAATTATTATAATCAACTGATTCGGTGAGAGACAAATATAGTTTTTAATAAAATAATTTGAAACCAAGAAAAACGATTTATCGATTTGTAAAAGACCTTAATTATAAACAAAGAAATCCTTTTTTAGTTGAATTAATTATTCCATGTACGATAAAGAAGAGTACTTTAATTCTTGTCATAAATAGCGTATCCCCCTCTCAAATAAAATGTATTATACTACCATTTTATTGGGGGGGGGGGGGGGGGGGGCTGATGCTCGGATTATAACGAGAATGAAATTACTCTTGCACTGTACGTGTACTTTAGTAACCACACGATGATACAGATATAAGAAGAAGTAAAAATTCGCCTCGGCATCGTTGTGAATTATTAACGGGGCGTATCGGAGAAAGCAGCGATGGGGTCCGCGGGGGAAGGACGAAACTGAATGCTGGATAGTGTCCGGGGGATGGACGACACGCACGCGCCTCGAATTCACGTTTCATCGTATAGACGAGAAAATGAGAGGAAAAATGAGCAGAGTGATTGCCGTACGACATCCGGACATAGAATTGGAAAGGATGTCACTTCTTTTTTTTTCTCCTGACGTACGTTGATTCTGTATTGCAATGCTGTCGTGTAATGAAAAATTAATTTCCGTTTCTCAGACGCGTCGGAAGCTCTTTAAATAATATTCGAGAAAAGCCTTAATCACTATCGATTAAATCGTTGTTATCAAGCATTTCCAGCGATAAAACGACTTCTTACGCGTACCGGACTCGTCGTGGTGGTACGTTCGTACCTGGTAGACCATGCACTCGGGACCAGGGCAATGTGTATCCAGGACACACTACATCATTTCTCGGTGCAGTGAAAGCGAGCAACATTTTTATTTCTCATAAACGTGATGTAAATTCGATTCTTCAGTATTCGTTTGTCCATATCGTAATAACTCGTAAAATATAAGATTTACAAAGCTGTACATAACATTTATACGGGTAATTCGCTCTCCTTGAAGTCTCATCAAAAGCCGCTAAAAAATTGATTTAGACACGTGGGAATTTATCACTTAATGTTTTAACTGAGAAAATAGAAATAATCGCATCAAGATCTACCTTTCTACAAAGTTTTTTTTTAACAATATAATTGTTATTTATCATTGATAAATAAGTCGATTTTAATTTTGCATTTAAAAATTATTTAATCTACGTAAAACATTATTTAGCTCGAAAGAATCTTGACAAGTTGCAGAAATAATTTTGTTAATATTCAAATCTCACTCGATTGAATATAATATTCATTTATCTTAAATGATGACATTCTTTTTTCAGTGAATTACTCAAAATATCTTATTTATCAAATATTAAAAAATGTAACGTTCGATGGATCATGGATCTATATCGAAGGAATCACAAAAGTAGCTTCAAAGGATTCACATCCTTCCAGAAAACAACAGCCCGTCACGAGAGAGTATCAAAGTGGGGATAAAGTTTCGTTCGCGAGGAAGTGGGTCGCCGCACCTTGTCTGCTGGAAGTCACTCGGCGAGAACGTTAGCGAGTGTACGCACTCGTTCGCTGCACTCAGCCGAGCACGGTTACCTGGTGACGTATCTCATGCTCGATCCTTCGATCGTGTTCTCATGCTCGATCTTCAACAAGTTATTATTTCAAATGAAAAGTTCATTTGTTATTTTTTAAAAATTAATTAACGAATTATTCAGTGAATTACAAGTGAATCCTGTAAAATTTCTGATCGCAAGTAATTAAGAAAAAGAAAACGATTATTTCGATGCAGTGAATTTGTTATTCGAGTGTTTATTTTATTCCTGGGATCAAAAGCGAATTAAATTTATATAGACGATCCAGTGTCAAATCGTGGTTGGATTGTCAATTTTATTGCAAGTGTATCGTTGTATCTTAATCGAAAGTACATTACTTCGATAATAGTCGCGGACCGCCGATCTTGGAAAGTAGTGAAAATTGGTGCCGAGATATTTCGGTGAGTGGACGCGTACAGGTGTTGAACGCGTTAGCGGGTCTCGCACGGACGAGTATCTTGGCAGTATCGAGGCTCTTCCCTCTCGAAATTTCTTTTCACTTTTTCTCGCGAGCAGACCTGTACGTTGGCTCCAAAGCGAGATTGTCATCGACGAGAGAAAGCATTATCGCGGCTCTTTTACCAAACATAATCGTTATAAAGTTTAAAAAGCTCGAGGAAAGTTATTGAAAGTACCATTGAAGATTTTAATATAAATGGGTGACATAAGGATATTGGATCCAAGAATGGATCCTCGATTTGGGGGTGATCCGAAGCACAGACCATGGCCTGCGCTTTATAGGAATCATGCGTCCTCTCGTGGACCGTCATTTTGCTATCGTCCTGTTCCAATCGAGGCTCTGACCCAGTGGATGTCTCCTCACATAGCGACTCACGACTATAATTACATGCCGGCACGTATTGGAACTAGCAAGGGAAGAGACTATTACTATCTGGCACCTATGTATAGAAATGCGATGCCACCGCCACCCCAGGCAATTCCGACTCTTCAGGTACCACCTGTGGTTGGACCTAGAATGATGATAATGGAAAACCCTAGAAGTCGAACGAGGAGCTCATCGAACGGAGCTGGGAGAAGCAGCGTTCCGCCTTGCACGTGTTCTGTAGGAAGGACGAGATCCCTGGAGGACGTGAGAAGCGAAGTTAGCGAGTGGGAGGAGTACAGTGACGAGAATGGCAATAGAATCAAAGGTAGCTCGAAAAATGGTCCCAGGCATACAAGAAGGTCCATGGAGAATCTCTTGGAGGTGGAGAATCGGTGTACCACGACTTATCACGGGCTTGCCAAAAGTCCCAATGGAAGAATCTCAAAAGTGGGGAACAAGAGGGAAGAGAAGTGTACGAGACGGCGTGGAAGTTACATGGTTTGTGATAAAATACAACTCACAATGAATTTTATATTAATCGGGGATTATTTGTTTACGACAAACTGGATTACGTCCCGTAATTTCTAAAATATATTTTTCCGTCTATCTCATTTTTCTCATCGATCACCGATACCGGAAATATCTCATTGGTACGAAAGTAATTTGACGAATGGAATCTTTTAAATGTTGTCAAAGTGCTGATTCACACTCACTATCCAAAATTTCTAGCTGTCCACTTTTAAAACGATGTGCTACATATCGTTTATCGTTTTCCGATCGCCATAAGTACGAGAGAGGTAGTAGAATTTTCTCATCGCAAATTCCTTCCCCACGATTGATTTTTGAAATAAAAGACGAGAACGATTCACTGTAAAATTGTGAAACCCAATTCACCATTCTCCTTTTCATGTGAAAAATCAATCGTTGCAAAGAAATTTGTATTACAGTTTTTATTACCAACGGAAGTGTAGTACATCATCTTGATGGAAACAAAAAATGTCATTAACGTCAAGTTCGAGATCAGTAAGTTTTCTAATTACACATTTCTGTTGGTAACCGCTTTACAAATTGTCATAACTTAAAAAATGAGAGTAAAAAAGATCTTTAATCCACAAATGTAGTTGATTTTTGGATGATATATGCTTAGCTAGAACTTCAGAGAATGTTTTGGTTTAATCGTAAGATCGTACATTAAGAAAAAAACTATTTAATTGGCCTAAAGTAAATTTCACTGAGCTAATTGAATATAGTTGCATCACACATTTCTGTTGATGACCGCTTTACACATTGTCTACTGCACTTAAAAAATGAGGAAGTGAGATAAATAAGAGTAAAAGAGAACTTTAATCCACAAATGTAGTGAATTTGTGGATAATATATGCTTAACTAAACCTTCAATGAGAGTATTCGTATAATCGTAAGATCGTATATTGAAAAAAATATATATATTTAGTTGGATTAAAGTAAATTGAGTCGAGTTCACAGAATATAGTTTGATCAGTCTCGTATGATGATGTACATGTCGGAACTTACTTCAATTGAGCTTAATATTTTTATCTATTATAGTTGGTTAAACTGCATGACGATACAGTTGGCTTGAATTCAACGTGAGTTTCGCTATGTTCGTCATTACGTGAGGTTGCGCAAACTACATTCAGTTAGCTTTATTTCAAGGTAGTATCAGTACGTACCCGATTATTACATACGTTGCTGAATTTTTTTCATGCTACAAACAATGCATAAAGGAAAAAGTGTATAAAATCTCAAGCAAGGTTACCTGAATTTACACTGAATAAATAAATTCAAAGTCGAGAGAATCAGTATAATCTCTTACACTGAGAAAGGAGATTGATTGGTCATGTCTCAATATTTTACAGTTCATAAAGAATGGAATCAAGAAATTTCCCATTGATGTACAATTAGTGTGCAAAAGATTACCGTTTTTTTCTACAAGTAACGATATTTCTAAATTTATTTAATGCACAAAATTTTGCAAAGCACGACTCGGACATGAGCCCATGATCGTTAGATTAATGTGTCGTAGCGCGAGACCGAGAAGCCAAAATTAAACTCCGGCAAGAACGAAGTTTTTTTTTGGCTCAACGAAATTGTGGGGAAAAAAATCACTGTAAGATCCGATCGACTAGAATGCTACGTTAATATTCACTTTGCTAAGTAAAATTTACTTAGAACCAACTGGGTACAGTTGGCTTCAATTAAATACTTTTTTTCTCAGTGTAGATTGACTCAGAGATATTATAATGAGAGTGAAAGAGAATCGGAGTATTCACAGAGCATAATATGAATATATATTGCCCTAGGCTGATGGTCATCGTCCAGCGCAATTTCAGGTTTCTCGCTACATCCGTTTCCCTTTCTCGCGTCCATTGCTAAAATTTAATTGGATCGAATAAGGTGCAGTGTAAGTCGTTTTTGAACTCGTTTATTCAACGAATGTACAACGAGACGGATCCGCACTCGGTACACGTACTCGAATGAGTCATCGGTTCGGCCCTCGTTTCGTTTTACGAACCTACGTGCGCGCATTTTTTTTATATGCATACGCAAAATCCGGCATCCAACGACTCGCGCATAAACGGGTGCTGCTTGTTATTTCGCAATTTTAATGTCACTCTCACTGCTAGCCACGAACAAAAAATTAGATAATAAAAATCAACATAACTGACTGCCGGAAGAGAACGCAAAGTCGCGTTGATGAATTAGTTCAGAGAATGTCAAATCGATGATATCAGTCGATTCGTGTATCAATTAAATTCAATTTACTTAATTCAGTCACTAAGAACGTGAAAATATTTCGCAATATTTCTGTTACTATTACTGCTAGCAGCAAAAAAAAATGATAAGATTGAGAATAAAAATCAGCATAACTAACTGCCGGAAGAGAACGCGACTTCGTTGAAGAGTTAGTTCAGAGAATGTCAAATCGCTGATACGAGTCGATTCAATTTACTAATTCAATCGCTACAAACGTGAAAAGTAAATGCTTGCGTTAAATGAATGAGCTTGCGGAGCCATGACGCGTGACTGAGAGCATTTAAGCAACTATTTCCCAACAACAAATTTTCATGCTTGACGTACGACAAGTGTACGAAGTGGATTGGAGACTGTAAACGAATTTGTACGGGTACCACCGTGCTTAATAGAGGAAGTAGTTTTGAGACTTAGCGAAAGGAAATTAAAACCGGTGTACGCCGCAATTTTTATAATGTTTCGCCAACAAACATAGATTAAATAATTCAAACCAAACAAGTTCGCGTGTATACAGAGAGTACTGCTTACTTAATTATCGCCGATACATCGGGTTGACGAATCCAAACTTGCGACACCGGTTACCCGAGAAGATAATACCATGAAATGTATTTACGAGTTTGCTTAGAACGTCGAGGTAAAGCCTCGCGAGTGAGCGCTCGTGTACTTTTCTCGCTCGGACTCTCTTTCGATAATCAATGCAAGCAAAATCAACATTCTCCGCAGATAAAATACATTCGGTGTTAATGGCAATGCATGCTCAAAGCTTCACCATTTCCTCAATGGTTAATGGGTAGACTTTAATTACTTTTTTTACTTCCTGAAACTCATCTGCAAATTAGAAAAATAATAATTTTTCGTTACACGCGATTTGCAACAAGTTAACGGTTCATTTCAACTTCATTCTAAGTTTGTTAGTTGAGAATACGATGTACGAAGATTATTTCAAGGATTAATAAGAAAAAATTGAAGTACAAGTGAAAAAGTTTTTGTGAAATGTTAAAAAAAACATCTTATAACATGACGGCTTCACGGAGACGAAAAATTTTACGAGTCTACTTCATTTTTGACTAAGTATACGAATATGTATTTAGTTTTGTAGCTGAACTTTACTCAAATGTACGTATGAGAGAGAACTGACGTCTTCGAACGTCAGTCAACGATTTTCCGTCAACGTCCATCGAATTTATATTATATAAAAATAAAAATGGTTGAAATTACTTCCTGATTATACCAAAATAACTTCTCGAGAAAGAGAAATATCCCTCTGTATTCTCACCTCGAGGAATTACAGATTCACGCGATCATGTAACCAGTAGTCACCTCTTTGAACTATCACACTTTTTCCAGTGTAATTCTCTCCCGGAGAGTCTCGGTTAACATCTGTACACCAATCACGTAACTAGACATACAAATTAAACTGAACTTTCGCGCTCCTGGACACCGGTCAAAACGTAAAGCTAGAACCATTGGTATTCCTATTCTCGATGTTACTCAACACTCCTAGCACGTAAAACTAACAAAAGTTTTGCGTCAACATAATTACGTTCTTTCCCTGCTAGAATGCCTCGGGAAAAGACTCTAAGTACCTCAAGAGAATCTTTAAACAAAGAAAAAGGAAGAAACACTTTCGACTTTTAGTGACGAACGTGACTCGTGACCCCTTTCACCCTCATCCGACAACGATTATCGTTATCGTCCTCCGAACATGTGTCATAAAATTCTTGCAAATTGTTGTCGAGTTACGAGCTCATGGCTCGGTGGTAGAGAATGATGAAACAGGGATTCAAAAAATGAAATATAATAACTCTTGTCACTTAGTTCTATCTCTAATTTGTCGAACGAGTTTCACTTATGCCAATTGAAAATTTCTACGAGAGTTTTCATTCGAGCGCTCGTTATCTCCTTGATGAATCCGTTTTATGTATAAGAAAAACAGATTTATCATTTATACTAATCATAGCACTTTCCGCTGTGTCTTTCGACCATCTGCTCTGCTTTTCTTTTTCGCTGTGTATAGCAACTCGATTAAGGTCGCTCGTCTCCGAGAGGATCCTGAAGTTGTCAACAGGATCTGAGGGAAAATTTCGTTCTTGTTATTGTTACCGTGACAATCAAACAATCTGCGTGAATACAAGTTGACACAAAGAGTCTTCATAGGAGACCATTCGTCCCAAGCAAATCTTCTTCGAGAGTCCTTTAAGAGGCAAGAAGTCGTCATGTGTTTGCTCATACGGAAACACTTGACAGAAAAGTCGTATAACTCGTACATGATACGAGTAGTTGCAGAAAAAGTGGGCCACGACCCGGTTGAAATATCAACGATTCAGATTTCACTATATATCAGGCGATCCGAGAACAGGGTGTCTACGTCTCAACCTGAAATAAAAGGATCGCGAAATCGCTGGATCATACTTTTCAACTGTAGTACGTTCCTGAAAATTTTCTCTGGGGGTCATTAATTTCTCTACCAAAAAAAAAACAACTATATCACTATTTAATTCTGGTAAACATCTTTGCCACGTTACAACTCCACGAACAAATATCTCCGACACATCGCAGCTCTGCTCTTTTTTTACTATCAGAGTTATTACCAGCACCGTAGAGTTGTCTCGTGGTAGAGTCGTAGTGTTCAATTAAATTGAGGTAGAGTTCTTTTTCTTTTTGTAGAAAAATTAATGACAGATTTATAAATATGCCCTTTACACGTTGAACGTTCCGTCAACGACATCTGGATGACGGGCTAATTTTTCGTCGGGGGCCCCGTCACTCTGGGCGATCAACGTGCTAAAGAGGACACCTTACGATTAAACCTTCGATTAAAAGAAAAAAAACAGCTCTACCACTATTTAATTCCGGTAATCATCTTTGCCACGTTACAACTCTACGAACAAATATCTCTAACACATCACAGCTCTGCGCTTTTTTACGATCAAAGTTATTACTAGCACCGTAGAGTTGTCTCGTGGTAGAATTGTAATGTTCAATTAAATTGAGGTAGAGTTCTTTTTCTTATTGCAGAAAAATGAATGACAGAGTTATACATGTGTCCTTTACACGTTGAACGCCGCGTCATCGAGATCTGGATGACGGGCTAATCTTTCGTCGGGGGCCCCGTCACGCTGCGCGATCAACGTTTTAAAGAGGACACCATACGATTAAACCTTCGATTAAAAGAAAATGTTTCCGGTTTGATATTTCAGGAGTAGATAAAATTTAGAACATTTCCATTCCTCTCGGTAACTGTTTGGTATTACTGTTGAAAAACGTTTGGTATTACTGACCTTTTCTTCGAGTTCAACGGTACATTGTAAGCGTCGACATCGCGAGATCTCAGTCTCACAGTCGAGTTCTTGTCTTATTATTGTAATTTCTCGAAACACGCACGTACAGTACGTGTCGCGTAACATCGGTCAGAAGATTATAGTGCGATTGTAGCTTATCTATCGCTGAACGGGATAAATGTTCTATTTATTATGTGAAACTATCGCAAGTTGGACGGTATCGCTAAAAGTAAGGCCAAAAGCGCTATTGTTCCATTGAAAATTAAGTGAAATGGCAACCTAAAGATGTTACGGTCGTATTGGAAAATAACAACAAAAATCCCATCCGATCCCAAAATGACTGGAGATGTTATCGCATAATATATCGAATACATAAATACAGTGGTCACCGTGAATGTGATACTTGAAACTTCAAATCGATGCATAAAACTTCCGAAACTTCGGGAAAATCTACTGAACACTTAAGAAAGTAAGATAAACGTTCCAGTAACCAACCAGGAACATGTCAAAATAGATATAAATATAGCTTAACATTGTTTGTCCGGTTATTGGTTATTGGTTGGTTACCGGGGCGTTAACTTAGTCGACTTCTCTTTCATTGATGGATGATGCACACTTTTTAAATATTTTATTTAACGAGTGAGAACGAGGCCGTCGTCGAAGTAATCGATCGAATAAAACGTTCTCAAATCACTTTTTGCCCTTGTATACAATGTTACCGCTCGCATTCAATATACTTTTGTTTAGCTGCCGACGAATTAACGAGGCGGAAAGGCGTTAAGACTCGGGTTTTGATAGAACTCCGACTCGATCGCTGAGTTAAGAATAACAATCGAGTTACTTCGATGTTTGTAGAGACAGCGATGAAATCCAACGAGACATTGTAACTTTTTTCTCTCTCTCTATCTCTTCTCCACCTTGAATTTTACGATCGACCCGCTTCTTCACTCTTGGAATTTATCACTACAATCTGCCTGGGATGAGAAAATTAATGAGTCTGTTCGAATTTCGAGAGTCCGCGAAAGCTGACCGATTTTTTATATTTTTTTTCTTACAAAGTTACGACCATGCAAATTGTATCAATTGCATGAAGGATATATTCAATATTCCATTTTACAATCTTGGCATTGTACCATTTCCATCATGGCAATCTACCAAAAATAAGCGATTATTGATGCACGGCATGTCTCGTGATGGAAACAGATTTTTCATGATGGCAACATTTTATCCCTCAAGCACTATTAGTAATATTGACAAAAAAGATTATTCAAATATTCTTATAACCGAACGCTGAATAACAGTTTCTGTCCTCTGCGTAAAAAAAAAAAAAAAAAAAGCGTTTTGTAGGTAGGAAGAAGCTTAGTTGAAATATCGGAGAATGTATAAGATTCGTTAAAAAAATCATTTGTCAACTTATAAAGTCATAAAAATCGACCTAGACACGAGCGATCCAATCGTGTGCAGAGAATATGGCTCGAAAACCATCTTGAAGGGTTCTAAACAGTTGGAAAAAATATTACAAAAAAAAACGTACATTTTTAAGAATAAATTAATTTAGTTTCATACGTATTGCCGATTTTTTAATTAAAATTCTGATGACTTTGGCTTAAAATTGATTATTAAGGGATATTTTTATTCAACAGTAAAACTACCGGAGCAGTCAAAATGTTTTTACCATTGTAAAACTTTTTTTTTACGGAGTGGACATAAACGATTCAAATCACAAATTGAAAATACGTGTGAAACTCAACATTTTACTCCAAAATATCCGTTTTTTATGTATTATTTTGTTTTTTTTTATGGAGGGAACACAAACGGTTATTTTCCGAAGAGACTTTGATATAACAAACGAATGAAATACGTTGGACATGTATGACCCAATCGTTTATACAAAGGGTGAATATAATATAATAATATTTTTCAAAATATATAATTCCAAAACGTTCGGTTATACGAGTATTTGAATAATCTTTTTAGTCAATATTTTGACTATTGTAAAGCCAATAATTTTGACTGGTGCGGTAGTTCTAGTGTTAAGAGATAAAAAATATCACAAAAAAACGTATATTTTTGAGTAAATATGTTTAGTCTCACACGTATTTTCAATTTCTATCTAAAACACTGGAGACATGGACTTAAAATCGATTATTAAACTTACACATATGTTTGTCTATATTAAACTTTCATAAATAAATTTATTTTGCAATAAACGTTGAAGCTCGGTACTAGACGAGCACAATAAATATCGCGTAATAATGAATTACTGTAGTTTCACGTAGTAAGGTAATAACGCAATAAATATCCCGGAGGAGGAAGAGGAGGAGGTGTGCAGCAGTGGTGTAGTTTCACCGCGTAACCCGGCCACCGGGAATTCTTCAAAGACTGCGTTGAGTAACTTGGGTATACGCGATTCGATGGACTCCCGCTGTATCTATACACCGAGTGGTTGGTTCGTTGCTGGCTAACGATTGCTTCCTGCAGAAAGGATAATTTCGCATCGGTAGGCTATGGCAACATCAGAAGCTCGGAGTACCGTGGTACTCGTATCCTCTATATTCAATTTTACTCTATCGCAACTCGTTTTGCTGGAAGAAAATGTCTCGTATCAATTTCAACCAGCCAACAATCATATATAGTTAATACGTTCATAACACGGTAAGTACCGCGTTCATACATCGTCGTATTTTCTTGAGACAGTGAAGGACTGGGTTAGTTCGTTCACGTTGAATCGATCGCCTACAAAGCACTCGTTTACCAAAAGATTACTTGTAAATAAATGACTAGTTACGCGACTGTGTAATACATTGAAGGTTCATGCGACAGATCAATTCTACAAAATAATTCAAAGTTTTTTATTATCGCGTAGGGATTTTGAGAATTGTTAATAATCGCTAGTATCAAAGTCAATCCAACTAGCACTGGTATTCGGTATGTAGGTCGAAGCACAGGTGTCCACCGGAGGACAGGAGGCTTTCTCAACAGTAGACGATCGTTCCACATGTTTTGCTTATAGCAAAACGTATAAAGAGACGAGCAGCGTGTGTAACGCTGTACATCACAAGAGCTCAGTCAGCGTGAACTGCAACTCGCAGCTTCTCTCGAGTTTTGTATATTAATGTCTCGCGGGAATATACATCGCGTGCAAAACAATCTGATGCGAAGTAACCCCGCCGTAATTTTATATTTTCTTGTTCCTCGGCACTCACTTGTCAATGATAAATTCGTTTCTATCTCGGATGCTTCCAACTGATATCTCAATATAGACGAAGCGTTATTAAATTGCTATAATGTAATGTACTATTGGTCTATTACTAATATACTTTCACGGACTTTCGAAAAACTCCTTCTAGGAATAGTATTGGAACGAGAATCTTGTATACCGGTACAGCACTGGATTTGGAAGAAGATACCAATTATTGTATATCGCGTGCATCTCAGTTGAGATCTTCGATTTTACTGAGTCTCAGCTATTAGCGGTGCGTTACCGCGTGGATCATAAGTGCACAAGGAGTCGATGGACTCTGCTAGACGAGACGAGAGGGACGAGGGGAATAAGGAGGGTTTCTGATATACGAACACGCAGCAAGGGTACCGTTAAGTAGGTACAACGTGGGGAACAACGATAACTGGAAGTTACGGGAATAATGCGAATCATTTGCAATTGCAAGAAAACTAGAAAGAATATACGAATACAATGTTCGCAACGTTATTCAACATTATAAATATCAAGAAGTTACGAGGCATTAATGTATTGGAATAAAATTCTGATTGAATTAAGATTTATTGGGGCATTTTATAAATAGAGGAGAAATTAGATATTTCTCGGTGATCGTTTTAATCTATAAGTTACGTACAACATTTATTAATTATTATATTCGAGAATGAGAGTAATCGATGCTGGAAACCGTTTATAACTTTATTTAACGATATAGATCGTTCTTTATTATTTTTTATGAATTATCAATTTATTTGGTAAATTAATAAATCAATGATTATTGCACAAATAAGAGATTCACATTTAATACTCCATATGACTTATCTTTATTGGTTTTTAATAATTTCAACAGATCGACGAGAATTACGCGAAAAGATTTATTATTTTTAACGCTATTTAGATTACCCGTGTTACCCTCTCATCTTTCCTTAAGTAACTCCACGCGAAACGCACCGTTTACCAAGAACCACACGCGTTACGAGTGAGCGTACCAAGCTCGTTTCCTTTGTTAATGGTAAAATCGTACATGGCGAGTCAGCGCCCCCGCGCCTCATAATCGGTCTCATCGTCCTGTGTCGTTAGCGTGTAAAGAGTTGCACATGTTGCACAGAAGAACCGGATTCCCCTGACTACAGTCTGTACGTACACATCTATTTATACACAAGTTGAAACATCAGCATCGTCGGTAGAGGGAGACGGAAAGTAAAAGCGCACTCATGCGTCCTGTCGTTTGCGCAAACCCTCAACAGCGCGAGTTGATCGGTAATGCACTTTTTAAAAAATAAATTATAGCAATGGACTCTTGGGAGCATTATAAAAATTTAAGCGGTTGGAGGTCGTTCGCACCGATCACGAGAAATATTGTAACTATCCTTAAACATTTTCAACATTATTTCAATGCGAATAAAGAATTAATTTGAGACATCTCGCGTAATGTATATACGAAGCATTCGAATTGATCGATACCTCTCAAGATATATCGACTCTCTCAATCATTGGTCCTAATATTTATCGAGCGTCTTCCTCAACAACTTTTGTTATTGGTTTTTATTTTCTGTCGTTATAATTAATGAAACAACGATTTTTTAATCATATTAATTATTTATTATTCATTTGAAAAATAATATTTTTATCGTCTCATTCGTCATTACCAATAACAGCTCTTGCGAAAACTTTATTTTAGTCTGAAGATTCACTCGATCTTTGCAAGTTTTATTTTTCATTAGTGTTTTGTAATTATCGTATTACGCAGAGCGGAAGAGTAAAGTAAAACTTGTCACTCGAGCAGTCTAGAATCACGAGAGTCAGCCCTTTCGCGATTCCTCCTCGAAATAATGACGGCTTACCACTGAGTCACCGGGTCTTTAATTTCATGACAGGCACTTTGCGCAATTTATTTCACGTTTTATTTTATTTATTTATTTTTTCTCTCATTCGAATGCATCAAAGACAAGGTGCATGGGATACATTTTAAACTAAACAAAAAAACCAATAATTTATCGCCAGCACATTTTACACTTGTGTAGCAAAGTGAAGGAAAAACATACTCTCGCTAACAAGACACGCCACAGTTTTATCGTTGTGTTTCCATTAACCGTGACGTCGCGTGACGGCATAATAGTTTATTTAAATTTCTGTGGTTGATATTACGCTTAAGGATTATCGGAAATTTACAATGCGGTTTTCTAATTTATACTGACTTTGCACTTCCTTAATTACCGTCACGATTTCCTAAAGTAAATTATTTCGTATTGTCATAATTAAGAAAATTGTATAGTAAAAGTGATGAAAGTTGTTTACAAAATATATTAATTGAAAATTTCTAATACCTTCACAATTTCATTGTAATTAATTTTTTTTAATTTACCATTGCTTAGTTTTTTTTTTAAATTTTATTTCAGCGCATGGTTAGAAAATCAAATTTTATTGTCATACTATTACTCAGAATTGTTTCAATAACGAGATCCTTAAGGTAATGTAACATACCGACGGAATATATGCACAGGCAGCGACTCGGTCGGTAATTAGTCATCGCTGCACCAATTTTTTTTTTTTCGAAATTATTAATATTTGGGACAATTAAGCAACTAAGATGAAACTGAGGAATAGATTAGGCGCAGTAAAATAAAATTCTGTCTGTTAAAAAATAAATCCTGAAGATTTTGATGACTGATTATGTGTTTCTGGGTAATCGTATCAAAAGTTGTAATTCTAAGTTTTTTTTAAGGGTGCTGTTAGTTTCTGGATAAAAGAGTTCAACGTAATTTGCTTTTGTTCCGAAGCATCCAACACCTTGAAAAAACTTTGGATTGCAGTTTTCGATACCGACTGAGCCTGGGACGGACAGGGGGATGGGTAGGAGGCTTTATGGCGATGAAAAAGTACCCCTCTGACGGTAACAAAAATTGTAATGCAATTTTTCCGCCACACCATTGATCTAACGGATGAAAGAAGAGAACGGTGAACTGCGTCTCATGATTTTACAAGTCATCGTTCTCGTCTCTTATCCACAAGATAAATCCGTGGCAGAGTTTTTTGCGATAGGAAAATTTTGCTATATCTCTTGCGTCATATTGCGATCTGAGATAGACAGACGACGTGTAGCACATCGTCTTAACAAAAATCATGTTATAAGATAATAAAATAAAATTATAAAAGACCCGAAGATGTAATAAATTTTTGTATTTTTTATGTTTTATTCGCAGCAAGAGCCTCGACCGGAACTTGACACGAGCAACGGAAGCAGCAATGGTGGTCGACCGAGATTCGTGCCAGTGACGGCTCTCGAGGATGTCCAAGCAGTACGCTGCGCGGAATTCCATCCCCATGGAAAATTATACGCAGTCGGTTCCAACTCGAAGACCTTACGGATATGCTCCTATCCAAAGCTCCACGACGTCAGGTACTTGACGTTTATTTTATATTCTTTCCAGAAGAATTATCAGCTTACGAAAAAAACAAACACATAAATCGCTCGATGCGACTGTTTAAACAAATTCCATGAAAGAACGTGCGAAGCAAGCGATCCTTGACCACCGAAGAGGACCCTCATAACAAACGGAGCATGAAACTATGACTCGAAAGGCTCTCTAACTACCGGTTGGAGTACCGACTCTGTATAATTTTTAATATCGCACAATTGAGAGTCATGCTTAATTGCCAGAAGGACATTATCATTAGGCTTTACAAAGTCCTTGCGAAAATTAACAAACGTATCTCGTTCGATTCTACTATCTCGAGAAATATATTAGTCGACTCGTCGAATGGATTCATCCTCGTTGGCCAAACAATTAGAAAGTTTTAGTAGACTTTAGCGTCTCTTCTTCTTGCAATTATTAGAATTGACGATAAAAAGTGGTGTAAAGTCCCGACTAAAATACATTGCATAAATTTCACATCAAATAAATATTCCAACTTTTCTCGAATTGATGATAAAAGTCACGATTCCTTTTTATTTCTCTATGATTCGGCTATCAATTCTTAATAAATCGTGCAGCGACGAAGAAAAGCGGTCGAGAGAAAGCTCAAACTTCAATCTGCTCGTCTTGACTCTACCGAAATTATTCTTTCTTAATAAACTCTTCAATTCGTATTCTACGAATATAAATGACGCGTTACATTATCTGCCGTTTCGGTTTAATCGATTAAGACGAGAAAGCCGGTTGGGAACTGCTACGTTTTAGCTGCTATTATTATTATTATCAAAATACAAGATAGCATCTCGATGCGAAGCATTAAAAAAAATGTTAGTGCATTAAAACCTCCGATACCTTGACGCTACTGCTACTTTGACTTTTTTTTATTGTTATTTCACAATCGAAATTAGAAACGGATAAAATGATTCTTGGTAACAACGTCACGTACAATTTGAAACGATATTTCAGTTGAAATTTTATCGATTCAATTCACCCTGTACTCACATTGTTATAAATTTTTTTATTATTATCTAATTTGTTTTTGTTACAAAAAATTAATTTTCGTAAATGAAAATTGAATATGCTATGAAATTCACAATCGAATCGTTTGATCTTCCGTGCGAAACCAAAGATAAAGCCACTGTCTCGATTCCTCCGAAGCTGATGTGAGAAAATAGTGTTTAATTAAAATTTGCATAGAGCCTCCTTCGAAAGAGTAGTACACTAAGTCGCGAGAAAGTGTTGCGAGTCACGATAGTCCTCCCTCGATATACCGGCTGTTCTCGTTCCTTCAGTTCCACCTTCTCAACGAATATGCGAGCTACGGGTAGTTCCGTATCAATTAGCAACATCGCCGCGACCCAGCGGCGTAGCGAAAACTCTGGGAACGAGGTGGCGAAGGAAAGTGAAACGTTTGAGAAACTCGATGAAGAGTGGTCTTGCTCGGTAAAGCTACGAATAAATAGCGAGATACTCCGAGAGTTTTACGAAGCACCGTGTGAAATGCCAATGTCTCTATTCATTTTCTTTGTACTTTCTGTTTCAGGGAAGATCATCAGACTTATCAGCCTACCGTTCTCTTCAAGAGAACGAAACATCACAAAGGCTCGATATACTGTCTGGCATGGACACCCGATGGTCAGTTGATGGCTACTGGCAGTAATGACAAAACCGTCAAACTTATGCGCTTCAACGCTGACACATCGAATCTCGAAGGTACAGAAGAAAAATAATTGTAATAAATTGTTTCCAACGAAACTGTCAAATCTGCTTTGCACGTAGAACTTTTGTAATCTTTAAATACAAATATATTGCAGAATTACAATAGCAATTTATATCAACGTACCAATAAAACTGAGTGTTTCAATGTCAACCAAAGTTCTTAAGAATCTCATGAATATTTATTAACAACGGTATAATCGTGTAAATATGAAAGAATAGAAAATAAAATGTTCCGCTGAGATTTTTTCTGAAGGAAAAAGAGAGAGATGTCAAAAATCTTACTTCTCAATTAGCGAAATGTTGAAGAAAAAAAAACGTTAACGATTACAAAGCTTCATCCGTGAGTAAGCGAAAGAGAAGATTTATCGAGACAGAATTTTACCGTGAAATCGCAATGGAATCGTTCGAGTGTTTTCTCAAAGTGCAATCTATGTTACCAGGACAAGAAGTCGAGCTGACGATGCACGATGGCACCGTCCGGGATCTTTGCTTCCTCGAGGATACATCAAACAAATCGAGTTTGCTGATAAGTGGCGGTGCGGGTGATTGCAAAATTTACGTAACGGACTGCGCAACTGGAACGCCGTTCCAAGCGCTCAGTGGTCACAGCGGACACGTCCTCACACTCTACAACTGGGGTGGTGCCATGTTCGTTAGTGGCTCAAACGACAAGACTGTAAGATTCTGGGATTTAAGGACGAGGGGATGCGTCAACATGGTTACACCGGCAACGGTGCCTGGCAGCAGGGTTAGTCAACAAAATTCCTTATTTTACATCTGCTCGTTTACAATATTAGCTACCATTATAGTTGACCGATCATCGAATTCCACCAGACACACGAGTAAATACATTCGCTGGTCTCAAAAAAAGTTAATAACAAAAAATGATAAATCATTATTACGTAACACTTTATCATCAATTATTGCCAACGTTGCGATTGACCTTTAAACGTGGAGTTTTCACTGATCCGTGAAGAAAGAATTTTTTTTTTTACGATTCCTAGTTCAAAACATATTAACGAGTCAATGGAAGGCCATAAAGTATTTAAAAATGTTTAATACTTTTTTTAAGACTGAGCGAAGTTGTTCGCAAGTGACACAAATTTTTTAGAAACCTCCGAGAATCGTGAGGGGCATGAATCACCAGCATCTCCAAATTTTTAAGTTTACGTTATCGTCATCAAAATCGTTTTGCGTTTATCTCGTCCGTGCGAACTTTCGATCCAACACTTTTAGTGTTTTTCTTCGCACGACCATAAAAACCCCCTCTTCATCACTACACGCGTATCACTGTTATTCGTGGATCGAATCTTCGCCGGACTTTCGCCTTCGTTGTTTCAACTTGATGAGATCGACATTATTCGGCTGAGCAGAATTTGATACCTTTGCAGGTCGGTAGTCCCGTTGCCGCGCTCTGCGTCGATCCATCCGGCAGACTCTTGGTTTCCGGTCACGAGGACAGTAGTTGCGTTTTATTCGACATACGAGGTGGACGCACCGTGCAATGCTTTAAACCTCACGCTGCCGACATCAGGAGCATTCGTTTCTCACCATCGGCTTATTATCTTCTCACCGCGGGTTACGACAATAAGCTCGTTCTCACGGATTTACAACGTGAGTCCACGATTTTTATTTAAAAAATCCTTTTACTTTATAAAAATGTTATTTCTCTACAATTTCTTTTATTTTTTAACACCTATATTAACGGTAAATCAATTGTTTTTAGGTGACCTCACGATGCCACTGCCCAGTGTCGTAGTCGCGCAACATCAGGACAAAGTCATCTCGGGACGCTGGCATCCAACGGAATTTTCATTCCTCAGCACATCAGCCGACAAAACTGCAACTCTCTGGGCCCTGCCACCAGTCTAAAGTCACGAATACACCCTGATAACCCGGAAAACCCTATTAATTGTAACTCAAGGAACTTGCGAAGCCGTCGCGAGAACGCTTTATCCACTAATTTTATTTCGATCCGATAACAAGCTAGAGACAATATATTTTGGGTGATCTGGTCCTTTGACGAGCGTTCTTGGACGGCAAGTCGCGTGCACATGTCGCGCACAAGCAACCATGACCAATCATATCCTCCTGATACTGTATACTCGACTTTTGGTTTCTAATTAAAAGTATTGTTGACTGTTCGCGTCGCAAACTGATACAATTTTAAAAGAACGTTACACGAGACTCGTGACCAGTCTCGTACGAGTTTTCGAAGTATCCTGTCGCGGTAATTTCGCTAACACGTTTTTATTCGGCTTTTTAATTTACATAATCTCATAGGAGATTGTCGGAGAACCACTCAACGTATTAACGTATTGACGATTATTGAAAATTAATACAGTAATTGATTAATCAGTGATGAGTGACACAATAAATAAAAATTAATTATCATTTTTATTTTTTACACATTTGGAAAAATATCAATTACTGTCGCAATCTGTCTTCTCCGAATCTCACTCATCGACGCCGAATTGTAAATATGTTTAGCTTTTAAGAAATGTTCTGAGTCCGGAGTCCCATTATGTACAGTAACGTTGATTTTTTTTCCTTCTTTTTTTTTTAACAATGTACCGATCTTTATGATAATTTTCTCTCGCAACACTCACCTTACGATAACGGTAGCTTGACAAAACAAGCAAACTCCGTTATCACGCCGGCAATAATCATTAAAAACCGAAAACTCACTTCCAGTCGTTTAATGATTCACGAGTCACGCCAAATATATTAATATACATACTAAATATATGCAAGAAAAAAAAAATATATAGAAATGAATAAACAAAGCAGCGTTATCGTTATTTTATACGTCGCAAAAACGGGGCTCAATTTTACCAGAGAAGCCTGAGAAAAATTTCAAAATATAAAAGGCGTCCCCCCCTCCCAGATTCAGGGACAAACTAAATCGTATCCTCTAATTACATTGTTCTTCAAAAAGACAATTCAATGAATCCCAATGCCTTTAGTTTATTACATTTTTTTATCGTACAATCCGAAGAGAATTTTTTATTTATTTATTTCTAGGATTATTGTGAACGAGAATTTCCATGAGGTAAAAAAATTATCTTTAATTATAAGTTAATTGGTTGATTGTCTACCCTGGAAAATTCGACAAGAATTGGCATTTTTTGAATAGCAATTGGAGAGCGATTTAGTCAATCCCGAATCAGGTTGATAGTTATGTCATGGAAAAACGGAAACGCATGTCAGCTTACGCGCAACACGAGCGCGGAATATTTTTAAAACGATAATACAAATAAGGATTATAGAGAGCTACCGCTAGATGTATTGCGATTAGTTTACGTGCTTTGTAACAACATCGCGAAACGCTTGAGCGCGGTGAGGAAAGCACGTGAATATAATAAACAGGAAGTGCGTGTAATTACGATAAGATAGCTTGATATTTCGGCGAGCCGCATTATCGAGAAACGAATATTATTTTGAGTGAGCAAAAAAATCAATGTACACTTTGTTAACACCATCGATTACTATTGATCATCGCGATAATCATCATTTCCTCCGATGAAAGATATATTTTATGTTTTACTTTCGAATCACATATTACAGATTTCTTCTTGTCTGAAATAAACAAAAAATATTTTTCGTCTTGCATAAGGCTATCTCGATCAACGGGTACAGTGCAAATATTAAACCGAGGTACACGAATTACGAAAGGAAGTGAAAGAAACACACACACACACACGCGCGCGCGCGCGCGCCAATTTGTTAAAGGCATTCTGCTTACGTGTAGTAAATTTTCGTGCCTTCTATCGTAATTGCTTTCGATGATTTATAATTATTTTTGTGTATCGATCGCATACCCTAACCCTCTATACTTTGTCCCTTTCATTAAGTTCTCTATTTTACTCTTCCGAATAGAGTTTTCCTCATCGCCTCCACTGATTACGCGCTCGATTCTTATCGTGCAATTAAACACACCGCTAAGTACCTAAATAATTATTATTACCAATACAAAATTATTACCGCATAATAACTTATAACTTTGTACTTTTCCTGTAGATATACGATATGATATGATAACATTATCACGTTTAATTTAAAGAATAAAAAGTACATTATTGAACATCAATATTTTTGGTTATTGCTCACCGTAGAAAACTTGTCCAAACTTTCGTTAATTTTACACAAAAATGCGACTAAAATGTTTTCGATTAAATATAGAGACGATGAATACTTGAATTAATATCGCATAAATTATACGATAAAAATTTTATTTTTAATAACTTTCTAGTTTTATCGTTATGACAGTGACCATTTCCTTAAACAACCAGTGCTGCTCGTGGCTAGGTAAATTTAAATACAAATGTCGAACAGGAAGTATTCCTGACGGTGTGGGTGTATACACGTGGCGGTTCGTCGGGTATATTCACATTCGGGATTTTGACAGACACCCGGACTAATCCATATCCGACAGCCGGTAAGAAAGTACGCATATTCATCGTCAGTTGGTATCAGAGAGAATCCACTATTTGATCAACTGCTGTAATATCGTTCTTATTCCGTGCTCTTGTCGAACGACTGTTGTTTATAAGCCGATAGTTAATAAATAATAAGAAAAAAATCTGCTACATATGTCGTATAAAAGATCCATCTGCCAAGAAAAGTACAGTCGAAATATATCGAAAGAAGGAAAAAGAAAAGGAATGTAATAAAATGTAATCCGCATATGTTAAATCTTTTATCATTATTATTTTTCAACATTTTTATATAACAATGATACTTGAGCAATTAACATAAATCATAGGTTGTCGTATAGATTTAGTTCTGCATCGATGAAATTAATTGATCCTCAATAATATGAATAATAATATCATTCGTATAATCAACATCAGCAAACACGATGTAGTTTGCGATATAATGATAGCAATTTTTTTTTTTTTAAGCAGTCTGCTTATGAATAGACGAAGAGTATACAGTTTCCTTCTGCTCGGAGTTTGTATAGATCCATATTATCACAAGCCTGGCGCCTAGATAATCGTAATAAGGATAATCAAGGTATTCGCAGAACTGGTGAACCTTCATGGGTCCAAGAGGCCCCGAGGACGTTGTCCCGTCTCCGCATTCGTGGCACGTCAATGATCTCTTTTCAGACTCTCGCTGTATACTATAGCGAACGTAGCTGTAGAGAGTCTTGGTAGGTCCTTGGTAGGAGAGTCAAGAAAAGGGATAGGCGGCTCGCGCGCGAGCCTGAGGACATTTCTCGAGTGCTCGTCGGCTCCACGACGATCCACCCACGAAATTCCTACGGTCTTCTTTTCTCCTTCATTCGACGAACCCGTCCGAGCGATCTCGTTTTTTCTTCTTCTTATTTCTATTTCTCGAAAGCCTACCGAACCCCATATAAGCCAACGGCCGAGCAATAACTCGACAAGAGTCCCAACCGAAAGTTCTTCAGCCTCAAGGAGATCCGACCTTTTTGGCGCCGGAATCAAGCCTAATTACAATGGTATCCCGAATGCGTTCGGCGAAAAACTCGCGTACCTCGAACGTGGCAATCATCCTCGACACCAAAGGTATCTCGATACACGAACCCGAAGACGTTCGGTTTGTTTTCCATTTAAACATTTTTTATATTATTTTTTACGTCTTTACCGATCCACCCACAAGATTCCATTACTTCACGGATGGGTTTTGCTATGTCCTTTCTGGCGTGCAGACAAACTGACTATCGTGTTCTTCGGTCTTTAGGAATGCTTCCGAGGACTGAAGAGTGAAGGAAAAATCAAATCCCGCGGGCTCAGCATCCGACAATAACAGGGTTTGCATTTTTGAGGCCGTAACATATCATTTTCTCTCTCTTAGCAATTATTTTAGCGCTTCGTGCGCTAAGAAACAGTATCGATTGAAATATCCGAATCAGCAATTATTAAACTTATTCAATTACTATTTTATTCAAGGGAAAACGAGATATCCATGATTGCAAAATAAATAGAATTAGTATAGCGCTTATGACGGAGTGAAAAAGAAGCGTCTTCTCTTAAGGTAAACCGAAAGACTACCTCCACTTTGTACCACGTGACACTGGCTGGTGTGTTCTCTCTTGCCCGCACACGTAATCCCTATGGTGCTATCTCTCTCAGACATCTATAAAGTGGATTGAGCATTTTGTCTCGTCTTAAGAGGAGGCGAAGTGTCACGCGATACGAAGCGGAGTATGTCTTTGGTCTCGTCTTAAGGGGAGGCGAATGAACAGCACCATAGGAATCACGCGAGTGCAAGCGCTTTGAGGTAAGGCGAAAGACTCATTTTACTTTGTACCACGTGACACTGGTGTCCTCTCTCTCTCGCACTCGCGTGATCCATATGATGCTGTATCTCTCATTCATCTCAAGCGCCTTAAGGGAAGGCGAAAGACTCGCTCCTCTTTGTACCGTGTGGCACTGATGGTGTGCTCTCTCTCTCTCTCTCTCCCTCTTGCAATCGCGTGATCCCTATGATGCTGTCTCTCTCACACGTCGGTAGAACGAATCGAGTTTTTCGTCTCGCCTTCATTTTGCGATACCATTCTGTTCATTGTTATAGCACTCGCAGTTATCTTTTTAAATTGCTGTAACATTGGTTTCCGATAATGTTGCGACTATATTCAATGCATATTTCATTTGTAATCGGTAATGTTTTGAAATTGCGCATGCTTTATTATGATAACAAAATTTATTAATTTTTTGACAGAATTTTTAAATCGATTAATTCTGACAATAATTGATTTTTTACATGCATATCACATTCCTATTGTTTGGATTTTTTCAAAGGACTCTCATTGCCACATAAATAAATATATCGGGATGAACTTAATGACATTCTACAAGTGTAAACTTGAAATGTGTAAAATATATCGACATCAGCCGGTTTTTCGGGGTTTAGAGCAGGAGCAAACAATTTCGGTTTTCGATACCTTTTAAGGTTCTGTCATATGGAAAATTCTCTGTTTACTACGATTTAAAACAAATTTAATTTCTGAAATGAAAAACTTCTACATGAAAATGCAAATAAAACGTAAAAACTTGTCGTTTTTTGATATTAAATATATGACTACGATTGATCAGCAAAAAGCTGGAGGTTTGGCCTCATTAACGACCAATCAGAAAACAAATAAAACGACTTTGAGTCTCAATGCAACTGAGCCACTAATTTTTGTAAGAATTTTTTATCGTTTAATTGAATTATCGAATTTGACAAAAAAAAATCAATATTCAATCAAGAAAGTTAAGAAAGAAAGTTACGCGAACATAATGAATTCCTTCCTTTGCCGCAAGAGGCGTGCCTGCGAGCCTTTGCATTAAGGTGAAAAAGCCATGCACCGTTTCAGCATAGTAAATGGCATTCAAATGAGGAACTTGAAAAAAAGTGGCATAATAAACGTTCCGGGAAACGAGCATTCGGAACATTTTGCGTCTTCGGGGTAATAATAATAATCATTCGAATCGGGTCCACTTAGATCGCGTGTAATTTGGGCAGCTCATGGGACGTATTTTCAGTCGCTGAAGAAACTCAAAGAGCGAGAGATAGGGACACAACGTTCGGTTCTTTGGTCGTCAGAGCTTAGAAGACTTGAAAAATTTGGCTAGACCTGGAGGCTCCGCCAAAAGACATAATCACCGTAATGTGCTCGAATAAAATGCTCCGAAACTCGTATAATTTTACCTATGCGAGACACGCGCACGACTGTGGACCGTAGCCATTCATTTTGTTACTCACTCACTTTTTTTCCTCACTCATTTCGCAGATTCTAGTAATATAATATTCATATACCCGTCGCGCCAATTATTCGGCGAGGGTGACCCGTTTTGATACGCTGATTAACTCTTTTTTTATTATGACAATCTTGTATTCCAGTTACCTGGAAATCTGTAAACTTGGTATACACCAGCAAGAGGAATCTCCTTGTAATGGTATACGCTTAATTTTTCTTTTGGTATTGCTATCCTTATCGTCTCATGATACTTTGAGTTTATTCATTCTCCGATATCCATGGTTTGTTCGTACCAGACGGAGAATTTTAATGCAAAGACAAGAAGACTATTGCGATTGATCTTCATTGGATTGAAGGTTTTATCTTCGTAAGATGATTTCGTTAATAATGTTTTTTAACTTAGCGTAATTCAATGCATTATCTTAACGTTTGTGCAATTGAAACAATATTTAACACTTTCAATTGGAGATTGAAAATTTGATATTCCTTTACCGTTTCATTTTTGAGATATCGTGAGTCAACGTACTCTAAGCTCGAGACGACAGTCGTCGGAAAAAAATGATTTATTGCTATAGTACACGTAGCGTTGTATTTAAAAAAAATTCAAGCTCAGTTACGGATTCTTTTAACGTTTGTCACTGAAAAAAGTGAAATTTTTCTACCGAGGTATACGGGAAACACCTTCCGTTCGTGATTCAATTGTAGATTTCTCATGTCATCGTCTTGAGATCTGACACATAAAATTTGCAATTTGGTTCAGCGGATTACAGAGATTATCACTGAAGTTTACCATAAAAAAATATTATCAAGATGCAAGAATAATCTCGTATTAGAATCATGGCGCCTTTCGCGGCAAACAGCTGACAACGTCGGCAACGCTGTTGCCGGTAACTAGCGACAAATTCAACGACGTTGATTGGTACTTAATTTTTATTTTCATGCTACCAACACAGGTTACTACACTTCACTGTGTATCAATAAATAATTGTAGGGCATTGTTCGGTAAAACAAAACGATGCTATATGCGATATCTTTGTAGGTTATGTTTAATTAATTTTGTTCTGTCTCAGGGCTCGTAAGGTATCGTGAATCAGAGAATTATGTAGAAAGTTAAAAATTCGCATATTTTATGTATCACGCAGTTTAATAAAAACTTCCAAAACTTTATAAAATTGTTTCTCGCCGATACAGATTTGTATGCTTGAGAATATTAGGGATACCCCGTTAGACTTCCACAAAAAACGCACCTTTCCGCTCGGTATACGTTAAATAGAAATGTGGTAGCGTGTCAGCGGTGCACGTATCCGTGACACATAACCCCTCCTGTCATAACATCGCGCACTGACGCATCAATCCCCACCGCCGCAGTGCAGAGGTTAAAGCACCTCAAAAGGGTCTTGAGACGCGTCTACAACAACAAAAAAATGCAATCGTTGAAACGTCAATCAGATATTTATCGCCTCCAGACGTTAAGAGGAGCTTTTTGTCCGCCATATTTAGCTTAAGAAACAAGGGCTACAATTTCACAGCAATTTCCCAGAATTTTAGCCGATATACTCTGCGAATCACAGGTGTCTCGAAGAACTGACTCGCCGATGCGGGATTTTCGATAAGGTTGTGTAAATTAGTGAGAGTTTTTGAAAAAATTAACATAAATGCGCAAAGCGGAGCGTCTACGTAGAGTTAGCTGCGACTGGTTCGCGTGACAGCGCCGTGATTCCTTGGTTCGTGACAACAATAAGCGACGCTAACGTGCCTCGAGGGTGCAAACTTAGTAGAAACTCCTCGCGCGTAAAAAAAATACGGCTGAATCTTTTTCGAGAGTATTATAGGTATTTGCGTCAAAGTATTTGCATGAATATACAGTCGTGCCTTGAACCGAAGCACAAAGCAGAACGCAGATACGGCTTCTTCCTTAATTCGATAATTACAAATTCACGACGAGCTGCAAGTCGTTATTACTTTCTGCAGTAAACATAGGTATCTATTCCAAAGCAGAGAGAAAGGAAAGAAGAGACAAAATGAATAAGAATCATGCTAAGAGGTGCCACGGCAAATTCCGGGAAAACTCGTGCCTCGAAAAGAAATTCGAGCCTCGTAGAAATTCGCGAGGATCACTCAATCTGCATAATTATTTAAACAGTGAAAGGTGGCGCAGAGATCTTCGCGACGTTATATCTTAACCCTTATAAAAATAAACTATTCTCGAGGATGTATTATTTATATATAACAGCAAAAACTTCTATATAACCTAAAAATATTGATTATTTAAATATTTAGAATATATATCTGAGAAATATGAATATTTGAAGACTAGAGGAGCTTAACCTCCCCTCTGTGCTTCGCGCACCAACTCCCCTAGGAGAATCCGGGCTTCACCTGCCCTCAACCTATTTTATTCTCCTCCCCCGCATTACCCACTCTGACCCACATACCCCCGTACCTTTTAGATCCACCCTTTCGATTCTCTCACACGGCGGCGGCGAAATATTTTTATAATATATTCGAAGATAATGGGTGAATAATAAAATGGGGTTTCGTACTGCTCGGGCGGTACGTGCGCTCGAAATCTATCACTGAACCATCCGTCTTCCTATTGACATAAGCTTAGTCGCTGTGTATGCCTTGTCTTCAGGTTCTTTAGATTCTAAGGAACTTAGCGTGACATTTGATTCCTGTCTTCTGGTATCACTGAACAATCCGTCTTCCTATTGACATAAGCTCAACCGCCTATATGTATATGCCTTGTCTTTAAGTTCTTTAGATTCTAAGGAACTTAGCGTGTCATTTGATTCCTGTCTTCTGGGTTATTATATACGGCGGCGGCAGCAATCGTCACGAGATCTTTTTATTATAAACAGAGATTTTATTTGCACCCAAACATTCTATATCCTCTATATATCTTTTATATATATATTCGGCAGATATATCCCGGATGTGTAGAATATGCCCTTATGAAAAAACTCTAATGAAATTGGAAAAGACTCATGAAAACTGATGAAACGTTATAATCGCCCTCGATAATTCCTCAAAGTGTTCATTTGCATTTTTGCGATTGTATTAATATTTTTTCGTAAGGGTATATCTGAGATATATAAATATTTAAAGATATATCATGAATATCTCTATAATAGAAAAATGGGAATAATTACAACTAAATATATGTAAATTATAAAATTAAGTTATTTAGTTGTCAATATTATTATATTTTTACCAAATCAAGGGCAAGGTAAACCCACGTTTATCACTGAACTGCGTTTCTTTCGTTAGTATGGGTTTCTTATTGTGATAAACGATAGTTTCGCAACCCTTGAGCAAAAACGAAGCATTCGATTCGTTCGCAAACACGCACGAGATAACTCACATGGATAAGAAATTCTTTTTGCGAAAAAATATATTTCTTGTATGTATATAAGAAATATATTTTTCTCTGGCGGCAAAAAAAAGAAATTATTTTTGCGAAAAAATATATTTCTTGTATATATATAAGAAATATATTTTTTTCTGGCGGCAAAAAAAAAATTCTTATCTATGTGAGTTATCTCGTGCGTGTTTGCGAACGAATCGAATGCTTCGTTTTTGTTCAAGGGTTGCAAAACTATCGTTTATCATAATAAGAAACCCATACCAACGAAAGAAACGCAGTTCAGTGATAAACGTGGGTTTACCTTGCTCTTGATTTGGTAAAAATATAATAATATTGATAACTAAATAACCTAATTTTATAATTTACATATATTTAGTTGTAATTATTCCCATGCTTCTAGCTCTGGTTAGGAGAGCTTTCTATTTTTCGACGATTCGGTGCTCACAGTTGAAATATTTGATGGAAATATAAAGATTCACTTTTGATTGGATAAAAAATATTTAGAAAAAACCTTTTTCAATGATCGGCGTTAGCCTCGGTTTGATAACGTTGCTCAATTTAAGAGCCTAAACGAGGAGGCTTCGCTGTGTAATTCATAACTAGCGATCATGATCATCGAGCGGGCGGAAGAGGAGCATCAAGCTCAAAGAGAGTATAGCACACTTACTATATGTTAGCGAGGGGCGCACAGGCGCGAGCGCCATCCACCACTGCCCATAACTCTTTGTAATAGCTAATATCTCACAACAGTCGTATAAATGTGAATTGGTTACTAGTTACCGGCTTACATATTAGAAAGATTTATCGCTCCTGGATGTACGTCGGTAAGATAGAGCGAAAGTGAAGATGAGTGGAGAGGAGAGATGATGAGGCCCCAAAGGGAGCTCTCGTGTGGTGAACAGAGAGCGAGAGAGGTATACAGAGACAGAGAAAGAGAGATTGAGTGAACGAAGACGATTCACAAGACGAACGATAGAGGTGAAGTTATACAGCGTAGAAGGAGAAATAAATAAAGCGTGTAGTTTTGCACCAAGGGAAAAGATACAGCACGAGCGCAATTCTCTCTTTCTCCAGGCACTCTGCGCCTCCACCAATTAAAATCGACTTTTAATCGCTCCTCGCCATACCTAATTGCCGACCTATTACGTTGTCTCTTGAGGCAAGCCATGAGAATTGCGACTCTACGAACCATCCTTTTTAACCTACAGCGAACATCAGCTACAACAACACGTTGTATTATAGAGTTTAATACGCGGGAGTGACAGGATCTCACTGAATTATTTCGCATTTTGTGGCATGCGCTTGAGATAAATAAAAACAAGAAAATCTTTGAAGAGTCTCAGTCTAATTCTAATTCAGAACCTCTGGCAATATTTTGACTGTTGAAAAAATCGCCAGCTATTTCCTATCATTAACGATGAAATGCAACGTGAACAGAAAAAAGGTCATTCATTCAATAACAATAATATCACGAGCTACAAAATTAGTAATTTTAAATCAGCTTTCGAATTCTTATATTTTTTTATCAGTATCGATTTATTTCAAAATGTGACCTGTTAGGTATAGAGAGCTCATCCTTTCCTGCTTATTTCAATTACACGAGGAACAGCAGCAGCAGCGGCAACAATCCCGCACGGATATCAACCATAAAAGAGGCCTTGGGCGACGCTCACTGACTCTGGAATTCTCCAAGCCAATGCTCGTTCAACAATTTACAAAATATCTTCTGCCTATAACTCATACAATCTTGTAGTCCCTGCAGAAAATCCTGGACGAATTCCTTCTAATGCTGGAATGAACGCAATACAACAAAAAACAGAAAACTTTAATACGCGACAATTGAGATGCCTCGGAAGGTTCCTGAACCAGAGAAAAAGCCCTTTGGCTATTTCGGAAGATTTTTCTGAACATCAAATGTCGTCGGTCGGTCGAAAAGCGCACAGACGGACATCGAAGAACCGAAAAGAAAAGCCTGAGGCTATACGAGCTATCGGAATTGGTCGAAGGGTTGAAGCTCACTCTTTGTTTCTCGCTTTCTTCGCAAGTGCGGAACGCGAAGAATGAGACGGAGAAGATGAAAAGAAGAAGAAAAATAAAGATAGAACGAGAGCGGCAACGATTTTCAAGATGTAACCGGTCGCCCCTAATAACCACCCTCGCATTGCCTTAAGGATCCTCTCGCGCGACCCGCAATCACCGCCATAGACAACTCCCGACTCTGGTCCAGCGACTCGATCATTATCGCGGCCAATAATCACCGGGACGTATTCCGCTAAGTGCTCCCTATGGGAGTATAGAATGAACGGGGAGAGATCGCGAAGAAGAGTCAGCGCCGAAGAAACGAGAGCACCGAGAGACGAAGACGAAGAGAAACGATAAGAAAAGAGGGAGGAATACTACTCGAAGAGTTTCTTCTGGTTCGCTTGTCCGTATATACTCTCGGCACAATCGTTTCGTGTTTTGCTCATAAGGATAGTTGGGGAGACCGGGGCATATTGGCATATAATTTCAATTTGCACGATACTCTGTATCCGAGGGCATCGATTTGGGTATAGAACCGACCACCCACACATCTTTCACAATTATTTTTATTTAAAACCGTTTTTTACAGGATGTTCGCAATAATTTTTGCTTAGGATCGAAATCCCATTATTCTTTCACATTAATTTTCATGAAGTGTCGATTAATATATTTTTCGATCGATCCATCCCAAATTCTTTGCAATTTGACATAATTTTTATAATGCATTAAGTTAACTAACGCATGGATGAGTTAATTTTAAACGTTAACCAACAAACCCCGGACACTTGCACTTCAATCCTTTCTTGTCTTCTTTGACGCTCTTTCGTGCATAACACATGGAGGGATAATCAGAGAGCAGAAAAAAAGAACCGAACGTCCAACTGATGTATAAACGAACGAAGGAAAGAAACGAGAGTCGGGAAGTGCGCTAGCGGAGCGCGCGTCTCTAATTCGGAACGATTACCGAGGACGATTAAAAGAGATTTAATTGTCGAGGCGGACCCTTCGGGAGAAGAATAACACGCGGGGAATGCCCTCGAAGCGATAGCGAACAGAAGAGATATACACATTCGTAGACCAGTGGGTGGAACCATGGGCATGTATCATGATCCTTAGTCTTTACTTCTGCAGTCAGGATTTGAAGAGGGTCGGATCGTTCTGTTAGTATTATAGCTTCAGAATACCGCGCTTAGTGCAATTGGAGATGGAGATCGATGGAAGAAAGCGAGAGCCCAAACAATCGAAAACGAACAATAAGAGCGTCATGTTTTTTCTTTTGAAAGACTATTTTAACAGTATATTCAATAATTTCCTCGTTAAAATATATTTTTTATATTCGTTTCCAAATATAATTGACATGTTACATTTATATTATGATTATACGAATGTTTGTCGATATATAAGAAAAATATTTTCCCTATTTACTTATCAGTAAGGTAAACGTCCCTATTTTCGACCCCAAAAGGCCGACACAATCGGGCATGCCCTTTTCTGCCGTGATAAGATTAAATTGGGCTATTATTTACACGGCCCTCTATATTATTATCATTACTATTTCAAAATATCATTGATTCGATCCAATCCATCAATTATTTTCATAGATAAAAAGAAATAAAGACACGTTGAGCCCAATACCGGACAGTCATGTCCCCATCACCGTTAATCTTTTCTACTGCATGCAAAACGAAGATTTAAATTAATTAATAAGTACCATAGATAAAAATAGACAGTGAGCAAACGAATTTAAAGTTTATTGAACTCGTTAACTCTAGACAATGAAATAAGGAATCGGTTTTTACTATGTTCAAAGATTATTTACAGAAAGCTAACGTTTACTTTAGGCAATAGGGACAAGCAGGCATTTTGCGATCCCCAACCACCATCAAACTTTTAAAAGAAATCATGATTACCGACGATTTTTTCTATATCCGTAAGTTAGATCGCAAGCAATTGGTTAAAATGTTTACTTGTTATTTGTTGTACAAAGTTTCTACTACGAAAAACGGACATTCAAAGAGGTCGACGTGTCCTAACCACGCTATGAAGAATAGATTCGAATCTTGACGCGCGGTAGGAAATATGAAAAGAACTTGGGTTTACTTAATGCTTTTACTCTTCTCGTTTGAATTCTTATGTAAGAACCGATTTTATTATCAGACATTTTTTTTAGCTCGTCTGAGACTAATTATTTCATTGAGTGTCCGATAGACGGAGCGTGGACGCGAAGGGGACATTTACCTTATGCAAACTATTTGTTTACGTAAATTATTTTGTCGAAAAACATTTTTGTATATGTTCAATTGTTGGAATATTATTTTAAAAAAATTTTCTTAATATTTAGATATAAAATATTTATAAGATGACTTTTATTAACAAAATAAATTTAAATATGTTAAAATATATCGTAACGGAACAGCCTACTTTCAACGATGTTTTGTGAAAAATCGAGTGAAATCGTTTCCTCGAATGTTCGACCATTCTCGTACTATCCGCTCCGTGATGTCTCGTTTATTAGAACCAGTAAGCGTTTCTCACTCTATTGTCACCTATCACCTTCCGTTGATGAATCATCTCCAGCTCACACTTATCTATAGAGTACCACATGACATTGCGTTGGCCAGCGACATTGTACTCTGAGCAAATCTCAGGTTCATGTTTTATCGTTTATCCATCGTTGCATTGTCAGTTAAATTTTCATTCCTTGAGGCAGCCCAGCTTACTTAACTTTTAACTCCTAAGATGTATAACGTGAACACCACCTCTGTTTACTATTTTTACTCACCGTATCTGACGGTGAATAAACATATTGAATATCGAGAAGAACAAATTGTCTTTCTCGAATATAATATTTATGAATGGCACCGAGGATCCTTTCCCTTCGCAACAATCATCCGCCGGCTCAGTTACACGATCCCTATCTCTTCCCGAAGGTGGAAATAATTTTTAATTAAGATTTCGTGTATCCCAATTTGTGAATTCTATAAAATTAATTAACGAGACGTTACGATATACTGTCAACAAATTTTCTCGTATGAGTGCTGGCTCGTTTTTATAATCTGTTTAATTCGATGAAATTTGTTTAACCATAGTCACGTAAAAATGTTACCATCTCCGTCATTACGAAATCCGGAAGAATGTTACGGTAACTCATCGCTCTTACGGTTAGCGGCGGTAGAACAAGAGATCTCTACGATCTTTCTCGTGAGTCTGTGTCTCCGCAAAGTGGAGGGTTCGCCGGGTGATCGCTGTCTCGACGGGACACCGTCGTCGTCGGTCGCTCGTGCATCAGGGAGCACCTTGAGATCAGCTGAAAGGAAGAAAAGAATAAAGATTCAAGGTTTCTCAGCGCTACGGTGTACTTCACATCAGTTGTGGAAGCGCAGCCAAGTCAAGGGACATCGGAAGACATCAGGAGGCCCCGAGCACCGGAGGGTGCCATGTAGCTTGTTCCCGGTGCTCCTACGGGCTACTAGAAATAATTAAAATTAACGATAACGAGAGAATAACCCAGTGTACACCACGAGAGAGAATGAGAGAACAGAGTCTTAAAGTTGGATACGTCACTGCCAATTAAGGCGGTTCCTACCGTGGTCGACGTATCTCACGCCAGCGGAGACGAGAACATAGTTCTTTACCGGGGAACCCTTCAGACGTCGTCTTCACTGATGCTGGAGCTTACACGGTGCAGTTGTTGGTACCATTCAATGAATGGCATATACGCAGGTAAAAATGGTTTAGTTATGACAACGATTTGCATGGTTGTATGAATATATCTCAACAAATTTTATTGCTCGTGACAATCGACCGATGCCTACCTTGACCCATATTACGTCACGTGACTATCACGGTACATCTGTCTCCATTTCTAATTGTATTGAATATATTAAACAATTATAATATAAATATTTATTTTACAATTTTTATCATTGGAATATAGTGATTGAAAAAAACTGAGCAGTTGGTAAATCGAATATCCTTGAAGTGCCAATGGCAAAGTCCACACTTCACCTGATTCTGCACCGTTCTCTGCTGCCTCGTGTCCTCCGAGCTAACGGTCTATATCCAGCTTTAATGTATATACGTTTCAATCGTAAAGTCTCCGGAACGCATCGTTTATAAAGCCATTAGTGTTTATAGCGTCGCTCACGGGTCAAAATTGCCCGCAGCTCGACGACGCGATAGCTATGAGAAAGCACCTACGCGTCTCCGTAATAACGTTTGACACTCAACGATATCATTTCTTCCTCGAGACAGCCGAATTCATTAACGATATCCTCGTAGTCACTGATATTTAGTCCCGCGTGCCCGTGTAATTAGCTTCATCCGGTCGTACGTATGTTTGCATGCTGCACACGCGATTTCATATTTTCTTGGATGAAACATTTTGCTGCTGCGCGTTAGGTGGATGACTGAAAGTTGCGAGGTGATCGCGCGCCAAGTCCAATTAGCGAGCGCAGCTGTTTTCCATTGATTAACGATAAATTTCCGTCACGAACTGCACCGACCGAGCAGGCAAAGTACTACGGCGACCCTCATTCATGTTGGATAATCGTTTCACCCTAATAAACCGATAAATTCTTTCAACTCAGGCATCTGTAACGCTAAGAGGCTGCTGGGATGTCCGCAAAAGAAATTGTCTTGTCGTAAAGTGCAGTTGAAACGACAAGGATCGTCATTGAGACACTTGCATCCCGAAGATCAGGATACCGAAAGACTCCCGCAGCTTCGTAGCTCGCTTAATTAAATCAGAGACGACAAATCCTTTTAACTTTGTGGTAAATATTCGGGGATGCCTCTCTTCGTTGCGTCGTCGTCATTGACGTAAGCTATCGCTGACAGCGGGGCGCTTGTTAGTCCTCGAGTTGATGTCTTCGGTGGCGAAGGGAGCGGAGCACGCAGTTTGAAATATTTAAAAAAAAAATAGTTTATAAAAAAAGAGGTTAATTGTTTAAAAAGTACGCGGAGGCTGTCAACCTTATTTATCGAAATAATAAATAAATAAATTACAGCTAACATTTTACTTTAAATTACTGACGCGAATGTCGTAGTTACAACCAAATTTTACATATTTATTCTAAACTGTTAAAGAAGCTTAGCAAAATCGACGTAATCTTCGGTTGCGATTCGCAAATTACATATTTAGTTGATCGAACCAATATTTAGTCGATCGATCAAGATGAACATTTTTTAAATAAAATATTTATTTGATGAAAAAAGGATTTCGTTCGATCACTTGGATATTCAGTTGGCCATCCACTATCGCGGATTTAGTTGATTTTGTTAAGTTTTTCTGTCGGTCTAACAACTACAAACTATACAACAGTTTGTGTTTATTTCCAACTGTGTAATTCGGACGAGATGCCGAGACGACACAAAGACGAGCAAGAAGGCTCAAAGTAGTTTCTTGTATGTCAAGGTATAGAGCCATTTGCCGATCGCATTTAAGTTCGCGTTTGGTATACTTCAATCGTAGCTAAAGGAAGGGAGACGCCGGTTTTGCCGTTGAAGATCGGTTCTTCGATCGATAAATCCCGCGGATCCCGAATGAAATTCCTCGGGTAGTTCATCGGGAGAAATCGAAGTGCGAAAGAAGTGCGCGGCGAGTCGGTGGAGAGCGAGATCGCATTCGGTTCAGCGAGAATGCGTAACGCCAGCACCTCGGAACAACGTTGTCCTCTTGATCGTCGCGATCTTCCGTGATCGGTGGCTACCGCGACCGGTTTTTCGTTCGATGCCTCTCGTCCGGCAGATCTTAACGATCCGATCCCGGGACTATTATCGATACTCGACGAGTGCACATTTACGAGGATACCGCACGGAGACCCGCACCATCTCCACGCAGCAGCCCCCATTTAGTCCTTGACAACTCGACTATCACGCTAATAGCATACGTGTCTTTCATATTCGTTTTGAGATATTCTCCGTCGTTACGAGTCAGCATCGAGCTGCTCCATACTTTAAGATGCAACATTTTATAGCATTTTAAAAGACATTTTTTTAAATATTATCTTTCACATAAAATGTGGACAAAACGTATTTTTTATTCGATTGACCACGAAAACAATTAAGAACTATCGATATACACTTACGTTCTATAATAATTTTAAGCCACTCAATAATAAAAATTTTGTAAATAGATCAATTTTACAATGATGTATCCATAGATCAGCGAAGTGCGAGATCAGCCGCAGGACATGGTATACACCATCGTATCCTCACCCCTTGACTCGTTCTAAAGCCGGTGCTATAAACCCTTAATCGAATGTTTCTCGATCTTGCAATCGATTCAACGCGCGAGATCGTATAATTGTATCAGACAGGATATCGAGCAGTGCGCGAGTGAACTCTATCTCTTTCTATCCGAGCTCACAACCCGGCTGGTTGGCTGCCGCTTAATGATATCCACGCGCGTCCATTCTCGATGGCGACGACAAGTCGTTCACCGTCCCGCGCACCGTCTCCGTCGTATCGGATGCCCAGATACAAGCGACAAGTGGGACGAACGTACCAGCAGCAGCCTATCGGCTATTTCACTTTCGAGAGTCGATCTCGAGTCCTCCACGGTAGTCGTAAGTACAGTGGAGAAACGGGGCTCTCTGCCGCGTCCCTCTCTCGTCACTCGTCGCGATCAGCACTGGCTGTCGATTTACTGCGAGAACGAGCAGCCCCGCTGATCCGTGAGCGAGATCTTCGACGAGATCGTAAGCGTATACCCGAGCGAAGAGACGGTGAATGCGCGGCGAATGTCCCATGTCTTTTGCTCCCTACTTGTGCTGCCGATGTTGCTGTTGCTACCACTGCCGCTGCCGCTCTGTTTTTTCCCCTTCTCGATATTTATATGTCCTTTATCATTATATCCTTCGGCGACCACTCCGCTCGACTCAATCGGTACACGCCCCGCCCGGCGCCAGAAATCAAACAGTCTGCTGTCGTACGGCGCTATAGATTTTTATCGATATTCCTCGTTGAGCTCACTGATACGGATATCGCATATATTGTTGATAATCTCAAACGGCGATCGCTATGCAAACTCGCCACTGTATTTACAAGGATTCTTGGGAGAATTAGATTGAAATGAGAGAAATAGTGGAACGAGAGTGGAAAACGAGAAGGATGGATAGAGAAAAATAAGGAGGGGATTCGAGATTGTACAACGCGAGGTACAAGGTGTTGCTCTCATAGAGAAGAGCGGATTTACGCATCGCTTTGTGATTACGTGAATCCCGTTTGCGAGCATTCCTGACATCGAGTGATCGCTATCACGCATCGATGTGGTATACTTCGACATCGTAATTGTTTTGAATAGTCGCGAGGTTATATATAATTAATAAAATGTTATTAATCTATGACACTCGAGACATTACTGGAGATTGTTGCGAGTTTTTCGTCTATAAGTCATCCAGTGCTGACTTATCACGTAATCTTAATTGAAAATATGACTTCAATTTTAGTGAATGAATTCTTCAATGTTTGACGAGATGACTAAATATTTTTAAAGCTGTGGTCTCACGAAGATTGTCAGAAAATATTTTCAAGAAAAATAGGTTTATATTTGGAATTATGAAAGAATATTATTGTCGTATACTTGTAAGAATCGTTTACATGGATATTGAGGTGTATGTGTTATGGACCTAGGTAGCCCTGGAATTTTCTGAGTTGGTGTCGTCCCACGCGCGGGCACGAAGAGAGCCTCGCCCGCTGCTCTCGGGGAGTCTGCGGTTTCCGTCACGATAAAATATTGGACGACGTACTAGGGCGACTTTGTAGGAGAGAGAGAGAGAGAGAGAGAACGCTGAGCCCGGCGGCCCTCGTATGCTCGATGTCGCGCCGTGCAACAGGTTGTCGAACACGATCCTGTCCTCGTCATTCCGGCTATTTTATTCCATGTGCACGATAAAACAGCATCGCCACAGATTCTCTCAGTGCCGGGTGACAATGAGAACACAGCAAGTTTGTTTGCACAATTTACCACACAGTGTCAACTATAATTCGTAAAAGGAAAATTAAATTTCAAAAAACTGTTGCATAGAGAAAAGTTAAATGCGCAACTACTACGAGTGATCAGCGATTATCCGTTACCTCGAAAAGTATATCCACGCGAAATATCCTAAGAACATTCACGATGTCCCACGCGTAGCGCAAATTCGATAAAATATACTGACAATGAGAAGGTGGCTGCGATATTAACTAGCCATCTACGACTATCTGGTACCTTGATATCTCGGGCAACAGGTTGTCGAACACTGTATTTCTCGGTAATTCACTGTTTTATTTCTCGTGGACTCCCGTTTTTCGTTTATTGTACTATTAAACAGACCTACCATACTAAAATTTTACTAGGGAAAGGCTCGCCTCTGGAATAATTAATAATAAATTATTATGCCTGACTACTCTTCGAATTCAGAAACAAAAAGGTGAGTTCAGAATCGTGTGACTTCGGTAGACGAACTAGAACTAGAATCACACGATTCGGGATGGCCGCATTCGGCATCCGACCTGCAAGTAAATCGGCACGTTGCCAACAGGCGGAGTTGATCTTCCGATTCGTGACAAACGATGGTTCCATCCCACCGAGAACGCCGATTACACGAGGAACACTGTGTTGACCGTGAATCCTCGGTGCAGCTGGCGAAATTCAAACAGGAAATTATTATTATTATTATTATTATTATTATTATTATTATTATTATTATTATTATTATTATTATTATTATTATTATTATTATTATTATTATTATTATTATTATTATTATTATTATTATTATTATTATTATTATTATTATTATTATTATTATTATTATTATTATTATTATTATTATTATTATTATTATTATTATTATTATTATTATTATTATTATTATTATTATTATTATTATTATTATTATTATTATTATTATTATTATTATTATTATTATTATTATTATTATTATTATTATTATTATTATTATTATTATTATTATTATTATTATTATTATTATTATTATTATTATTATTATTATTATTATTATTATTATTATTATTATTATTATTATTATTATTATTATTATTATTATTATTATTATTATTATTATTATTATTATTATTATTATTATTATTATTATTATTATTATTATTATTATTATTATTATTATTATTATTATTATTATTATTATTATTATTATTATTATTATTATTGTTGTTGTTGTTGTTGTTGTTGTTGTTGTTGTTGTTGTTGTTGTTGTTGTTGTTGTTGTTGTTGTTGTTGTTGTTGTTCAAAAACCAGTAATATAGCGTTATTTTGGAGGGGTCTATAGATCTTGAAAGAATATTAAAACCTAATTATTTCATATCCAACTTTCTGTATAATAAGCTTAGATTGATCTTGATGTATGATGGTCATACGCTAGGATTTTTCGAATAAATGAATTATGAAATTCAAATACAAATGGAGATGTTAGAGTATGAAGACATTTCTTGGGGATTTAAATTTCAATCATTAGTAGAAGCTTAAAGTGAGCTTAGACCAACAGTGTGTTTATGTACGGAGATGTTTTTCGTTCTTTATTTCTTGATGTAAGGATCATTTTGACCACGTCCCTTCACAAGGAAGTCAATTCATGGAATGGCTCCGTAATAAACGTAAACGGAACTCCATTCGTGGGCAAAATATTGTAGTACGTGTATTAAATCAGTCAATTTAAGAATTTAAATGCAAATAAATAAGTTACCAGTACGGAATCGGTTATACGAACATTTATAACTCAAAATTTTATTCACACTGTTGATTCGTCGTGACACTTATTCGCGTATTTTTTAAATTTTTATTATTTAAATCCTCGGATTAGAATTTTGTTTGAGACATAAGCTGTCGAGGGAAACGACACAGTCATGGGAGAAGTGTATATTCATCGAGTTAACGAATGTGTACGAATACTACGTTTCTTTCATTCGTACCACGAAACATTTCCAGCAATACGAAATCTAACTTCTATGATATTTTTCAGTGACTCGATTATAACGTTATCAAAGAGTTTTCTTTAGAAATCGAATATAGGGATTTAAATTTCATTACCTAGTCAATATAAAAAATGTGATTTACATCTTTATCTCTACACTTTTAACCAAATGGCAAAACCAATTTTATAAACGCCTATACCGTAAAAATATTATTTATCAAGATAAATATATTTACAGAGGAAGAAATTATGCATTAATTGGTTAAATTTAATGTACAAGTACAGTGAAAGCTCTCATAGCTTATACCAGGACAAGTAAATTTATTGAAGGGCTAATATCATACTCAAAACATCTGACTTGGTTCCCCTTGTCTGTCCATGAATTTGTTGTTTGACTAATGAAAAATGTATATATGCTCTCCTACCACACCATCGCAGATGTCAAATTAACGAACGATATACTAAGCACGTTATAATATACAATTTTAATAAAGTTTTATTATTATATATTAAAATTAATTACCCATTTTCTTAAATTTTGTTGCAAATTGAGTTGCAATTATTTTATATCCAATATCCGATTATTTTTTTAACTCGCCGTACTTATTCAGTAGTAGTAGTAGTAGTAGTAGTAGTAGTAGTAGTAGTAGTAGTAGTAGTAGTAGTAGTAGTAGCAGTAGCAGCAGCAGCAGCAGCAGCAGCAGAAACAGCAGCAGCAGTAGTAGTAGTAGAAATAGTAGTAAAAGGGTTGTTCAAAATGTGTACTTGGTGATGTGGATGGTTGCCATTGTAACGATGCCTGCCTTGCATATAAGTAGATGAATCGAATGAGAGAAATATCTAGGTGACATTAGCGAATCCGGGTTCGATCCCCGGTGATCACCATAATTTTTTCTCGTCGATAATTCGGCAGGTCATCATCCCTACCATTCTCGACACTTCCCCAAATTCTCCGTCCGGTCATCACACCATAAACCAAAGTCCTTCAGTCCGTATGTCTCATTGTTGTATGCGTGTTAGCCTTATTTGATAATAAGAGCGTGTCGACGTAATGTGCTTATTTATTTGAGTTATGTGTTGTGTAGAACTGTAAAAATTACGATTATCGAGTGAGTCAGAAATTTGTATCCGCTGTTGAAATGTGAGAGGGGAAGGGCGTGGCTATTGCATATTGTTGTAATGGTCTCTAGCTGTGAGTCAAAGCTCATGATTTTATCTCATAAACAATTTAATGTTAATACTTCTTTAAATGCTCTATCTCCATTATGTAGAAAATATCTAAACATTAAAATGTAAGCGATAAAAGTATTTTCTTTGAAAATAAATTAAATAAATCCATGAAAATAATAATAATGGAAAAAGTAATGATCCATTACTTTCGATTCCTCTCATTATTTAATTAATATATACGTGAAAACCTATTTGCTTTATTATTTTTATAGTCAATAAAATGTTTCGATATTTTACAGTCGATGGGGTAAGTCATTCAAGAGAATAAAAATCATATAAAAAAGCATGTTACAAATAATTAAGGAGAGTGAGTTGAAAAGTAATGGGAGGGTTAATACTCTGGCTTCTAAGAAAAAACATGTTTGTCACGAAATTGCAATCATTCATTAACGGGCGGTAGAAAGTTATTTAGTTTTACAACCGTAGTTGCTATCACGACGAGATCAATTGTTTGCAATAGTAATTGTAATGTCAAAGCCGGATCTCATTTAGTCGGGTTTAATATACGAGGAGTTCGTAGAGCGGGGTGGTGGCCTCGCAATAACTCACTGAAACGCAGTTTGCGATACACACGGGGTACCGTATCCTAAGCCATATACATAGCTGAACCGCTTGCAAGTCTTGTGTACAGACTTTGCAGATCGACTAGGCGTGGGTGCCGGTAAGAGACGTTTCACTCCAAGAGCATGCGTGAACTCGCACATGTACTCCTCTCTGCCGGTTGTATTTCTCTTCCTCGTATTCCATGAACTCTACCCTCTCACTCAGCTTCCTTTCTCTCTACCTTCGAGTCTCTCTCGTAATATTTTTTATCTTCCCTCCAACCTCTTGTTGTCGATTCGCACTGGACACACACGGCAGCCAGCTTTCTCCTTTGTGCTCGTAGCCTTTGGCGTTTTGCAACGGAAAGAAAACATTTTTAAAAACGCCTGTCGCAGTCGCAGCAGCACGTGTAGTCGGATAAAACATTAATAATCGTTTGCCGAGAGGTCGCCGCGTTGGTAGTCGCATTAAATATTGCTTGTTTCTTTACTTTGTACTCAGAAAAGACAGAACAAGCACGAGTAGAGTTTGCAATTTTTTTTATTCGTTGATTTCCATGATTAATCGTATATTGGATGAATCTTAGACTTAAGCGTAGAGCGGTGATAAGTTGTGCAATTGAATTTAATTAACGACCGTGTATAGTACAGGAGAGATTCTTCGAGCTCGGTTTACCACCGGGTTACGCGGGCTTAAGGGCGTGCACCGGAGGCATCGTAGATCCACCAAGGGCCCCGCTACGCAATTATACGAGTGATTACTCTCATGAATATTCATGCTGGAGTACTCGAGGTGCGCTGCATATGGATTTGTGGCTGTGTCCGATACAGAGAACGAGAAAGATATAGTTGGCTACGAATGGGAATAAGTCCCGAGGGCAGTGATACCTCATTCGAGTGATATTTACACTGCCACTGCTTCTCGCAAAATGCTCCGACGGGTAATAAACTCTACGACTGTCTCTATGAGGCGGGTGAGAAAGGATTTTATTCGAAATCGATCGTGGCTCGGTCTACAACCAGAGTTCTTATTGTTCTTGCCTCGGGAACCGACGTACATTCCCGGGCAATAGTATCTCACGACCTTAGAGACGCTAAACGATTCAATTTGTCGTAATTATAATGCAACAATGGGGCTTCGGCAACCGTACGGTTGCGAGTGACCCGAAACCCTCGGCTATTCGTCGTTGCTTATTTTTTCTTTGCTGCATTTCATTTTTCTTATTGAGTCCACTTACGAACGTGTCTCGATAGATCGTCAGCGTGGGTGGATCGTTTGAAGCACAACTTTGATGTATTGGATTTATAGATCTGCGACAATTTCTTTCATCTAACAAAAAAGTCATTTTATAACTCTGGACTAACCACTGGGCGGAATAAATGGTTGGATCTCAACAAACGTTTATGCTTCCATCTAATGTTTTTAATAAAATTAATTTTATTTCGAGAGACATCGAATGTTTGCATTGAATACGAGGACTCCTGTGCATTTTTTAAATCGTGAATTCGGACGACTCTTAATTCTTTGATTAAGTAATAATGTAAAGTTTAAAAATTATTAACAATAAAAATGTTATTTTTTATTTAATACTTTAGCCATTGTGTTTACAATTTTGTTAAAATTATTTTTATGATCATCTAATCAGTTAAAGCGATAAAGATCGTTAGTGTACTGTATCTTTGATAGTATTCTGTCAAAAGTTAACGATCAACGGTACCTGAAAGCCAATAATATCATCTATTGGCACAGATCCTTCAACATTTTTTAAAATATTTAAATCTTGAACTTGAAGCGAAAACAATCTATCATGTGGTTCGATCTGTTATCTTTATACCTTACGACAGCAAGCAGATCGGTAAGGACTACTCTGAACAACACAGGTGGTCCAACTCCGTGAGGAATAGGAACAATAAACCCCGTCGTGTTTCTCGAGCGCAATACGCCATGAAATACTAAGCGCGGTCATGCTCGATTCAATCGTCGATTAATCCTGTATCGGTTTGTTATTGGACACTGGGACACGCCATTTTACGATCGTACTCGAGTGACGCCCTCGTTATCCACTGTAATATACTGTACATACACTGTATATATATAACTTGTATGAAATTACGCGTTGGTGTAACGCGTGACAACTGAATTCTCTGGTATTCCGTGTAGCACTCTTACTATTCTCATTGCTAAGTAGTAATAGCCCAGTAAAACACGAGCGTACAATGTATTATACTAGATCGTTATTTAGAACAACAAGATACGACGAGTTATTATGACGTTCGATAGTTCTATGTCCACTATCTCTATCACTCCCAGTTGTCTTTTTGTTCGAAGGCGAAAAAAAAATAATCTCTCGTCTACTTTACAATATTAGGATTCCAGGAACGAGAGAAAGAATTCAGAGCATCCACGCCCTCAACTACAGCCTTAATTGCCGACTTTAAGTAACGCTCGCAACGCGTCATTAATCAGCAAATTCTTATCACATAGCAGAAACATTTTATTATATTTATTATTAAATTTATTATCAAATTAACAACAAGTCTTTATAGTGGTATCTTGGATATTGCTTACTTATTATTGTCCATGTTTAATCCAGTCAATTTCATGATAATGTACTTTGTTCAATGATAAATCCCTTGTAGAAGAAACTTCGTAAAAGGTGAACAATAATGAGGAAGCAATGTGCAAGATACTATAATGCAGACTTGTTTAAATACTGCTTAAGTACACCAGCTTCTATGCTGAACATTTGTAAAAATTGACGAATCGACCATTTTCTTAAAAAGTTGCAAATTTCATAACTTTAATAATCATGTGTAATCTATTATTAAAATTAAATTTGACATATGCAATGACAATATATAATATTTTGTATATATTATACAATTAATTTATCCGAAACTTTATGAATATTTCATTCAATTTGAATCAACGCACTGATTTTTATAAAACTCAATCGTAATGAAGTAAAAATTACAATTGAGTACGTTTTAGTTTATTTCAATTAGGTCGATACTACAATATCGGACATAATTTTTTTAAGGAAAACAGTTTGCTGTATGAGTACGTAAAAAATTCTGTTTTACGAGTAGATGATGCAATTTTTATAAGAAAAAAAATGTCTGCGTTGAGGAATCTCCGACAGGTCTCATGGATGCTGAATCACGAAAATCTCTCGCATCACGTGGTGAATCTCCTCTCGTATAGATACCCACGTTCACGCTCAAGTGGGGTCAATTGAAGACTCTTCTGTCGCTACTCCTGACGTTGCCAATAATTTTTTGTCTCCCAGACTCCCACACCTCGCTGAATTTGTCGCGAGAACAAAGACTACAAAGATAACTAAGAAATAGTCAATAAATTATTGATTTTTAAAAATGATAAAAATAAAATAAAAATATTTTGACGATGAATCGTTGATTATTTCATTCATTTTTCTTAAGTTCTTATAAGACGACAGTCATAAGTCCTAATAACGTCAAAGACCATTGTAATTATCTTCGATCTGGCAAGCTTTACGATCCTATTATCGAGACTGTCCGGGGGCTTACCCGATGATGGGTGGTAAATGACAGCATCAACGTAAAAATGTCCTAAGTCCCCTTGAGGTAGCGAGAGACTGATGTGACGAACGTAAAGGCACATACGTGTTCACGATATAAGTAGAGAGAACGAAGGAACGAACGAATGCACGTGGGAGAGCCACCCACGCTTACTATTCTCGGAGTTAATACTCCTTATGCCGGATGAATGCAAAATATGCCTTTGTCGACCTGCCAGAGTCTCTTTCTGGCAGTCTTTCCCCTGAGGCTTCGTGAACACACTCAACAGAAAATGTGCCTAACCAATGCTAGTAGTACTCGTGGCTGACTATTAGGAACCTCACCGACTGCGAATATTTCGCGCACGTGTCATTAACTCTTGCGTGGCTTTGTGCGCTTTGAGGTTGGCATTGCTCTAAAGTACTGGCAGTACCAACGATTTTCCTCTGCTGTGCACCAGAAATTACCATCTTTTGTTGCTTTGCAATCAACATTTTCATCCATTTCTCACACATATTACTTCATTTTTATTATTTTATCAAAATAAACGATATTTCAAATTGGATATTTACTTATTCACACTTTTTTTATTTACCTCGATTTCATGAAAAATAATGTGAATTAACTAAATCTTAACAGTTTATTTATTCAGTATAACAGATTCTTAGGTATCGTAGAAAATCTGTATTTCACTGTCAACATTTTCTTTTATAAAAATAATTGTAATAACAATTATCGAGATGTTATTTATAAATTTAATGTAGAAATATGATGTAAAATGAATTAAGAGAAATGCTAAAGACGTTACAAAGGCCGTATCTTATGCACAATTACTTTTACATTACTTTGCAATTCTATATTAAATTTAATATATCGATTTATGCGTAAATACTTTCCTATGAAATTATATTCATTAAAAAAATATTTTAAATTATGTTTAATAATATTGTACAATAATTCTTTTATAATATTAGGAACAGTAGATAAAAATCAATAATTAGATCAAATTAGTCTCAGTTATTGCAATAAATACTTTTTGTTTTTCATTTCAGGATAATAATTTATAGCTATTTCATAATTAAAAATTATAATTATAAGACATTTTTTTTTTAATTTTTTGCCAAACCTGGTTTATTGATCATAATCCGAAACTTCTGCAACTCTTGGAGGACATTTAGGGCTGCCGATACCGCAAAGTAAACGAGCGCAGTGCTTTTGATGCTCTTGAACTCCGTATGTATGGTATATAGCTGTATGAGAGGCGATGCGGTGGCCCGGTCGGGCTTACTGTGCGGCTCGACTGTAAAAAGCTGTTAACGATCGAGCGTTATAAATTATTAATGCGCGTATCCAAATTGTGCGTCTCGGCAGTACGTTTTATGGGGTACTCAAAGCTGACCAAGGAACGAGATAAAGCGCGCGTGCGCGCGAGAAAGATGGAGAGAGAGAAATAAAAAGGGGTTTACAATGTGGAAGGACCATATTCTTTTTTAGTTACCTCTTCTCCCACGCCTGAGCGTTCTTTTTTCATCGACGCATGCTTACACACCCCTCGTGCCGTGTTCCTGTCATTTTTTCCATCCCTGCAAGCCTCCCCCCCTTATTTTATTATTCATCTTATTATTAAAACGAGCGTCTCAGTGTGTCATTGTCATTTGCCCTTTATCGGTTTTCGATGTATCTGGCAGGCTCCCCTTTGTTTGTGAACATGTAATTGTTCGATGATTAGGGGCTCTTGAAGATGCTAACAGCGTATGCGTTTCTGTACGCATATGATCGTCATTTTCTATTTATCTTATCTTCCCGATAGAGAAAGAGAGAGAGAGAGAGAGAGAGAGAGAGAGAGGCAAGGGGCAAACTTGTATGATCAATTTTGTAATAGTTCTTGGTGGTATTATTTAAATAAGATGAATAAGTATCAACATTCTGAAGATCTGTCGATTTATTTATTTCTTTACATTACACATGAGACGAATAAAAATAGCCGAACTGGCTGGGAACGAGAGATAGTAACACAAGCATTCGCTTAAAACGCAGGGAAACCACCGGACACCAATGCCAACTGTAATCGGTTAGGCTGATTTCCCGCCAAGATCCAATGTTTACACGAATAACGTGGCGCCACTTATACCTAGCGTTCATATAAAACTTTTTACACTGAGCGGAAATCGAACCCGAGCCTTCCAGTCACCGGCTCTACCGGACTATCACGCAAGCCACTACATCACAAGTACTGGTAATTACTTTAACCTTTTTCTCTTAAAGTTCATGGTTTTCTTTTTTCAAATCAGTACTTGCTTTTGTCTTTACGTTGTTTTTATAAAAATATTATTTTTATTAACACTAGAACTACCGGACTGGTAAAAATGACTGGTTTTATCATTGTAACCATTGTAACTATTGTCTTGCAATGGTAAGACCATTCGTTTTTACTGGACCGGTAGTTGTAGTATTAAAACTACATTTCAAACTCAAATAAATAATTGTTTTTTTTTTACATTCATGGACATAACTTTTTCAATTAATATTAAAACCGTTTTTCTTCAAACAGTTGAATCTTGTACATTTTAACATCGTGTTTAAATTTTTTTTAAATAAGATCCATCAAAATTTTAGGAAGTACGAGCCAATTAAAAATGCCTTGAGTCACTTATATCCAATGACGTAGATTGGATTAAAAAAACGGGGATGTGGAGGGTTGATATATACAGAAGAGCAAAAAGATAATTTATGTTTTTTTTTTTCTGCACTGTACAAGCTGCAAATGTTGCATTCTCGTAATATTCCGGATATTGTAATTGTAACCGTAATAAGAAAAACTGTCGGAATTACAATATTAACAATTAATATCGCTGACACTTGGATGGTCGAAAATTTTTAGATATCGAGCTAAACGGTTCTTTACAATTACAGTAATTCTAAAATGTTTTCTATTCGAATTTTTTATCCCAATCGATAAAGAGATTTAAAGTTTACAGGATGTAGACATTTTCAAAAAGTTGATGTTGTCGCTCTATCTCACATTAAATTTTTATTAGTTGAATTAAAAATTTTAACAGTATAGAAGGTTTTGGAATTGTTACCGTTTCTACTTTCAAAACATTTGTTTTCAAAGTAAGTTTTCAAAACACGAAATGAGCTAAAACTTCAGACGTAATGATATTCAGCGATATTTGCTATAAAATTTAGTAAAAATCGATGAAGACATTCGATTTTTTGAGACAATCGCGCATTTCTATATGCACGATTTATTGAGGTTTGCGAAAATAACATTTGAACTAAAAGTTGTTACATCAGCTACACAATAACTACTCGTTATCGGTTACAATTTTCGTATAAAATATATTTAAGCAATGAGATTTTAGTGTACGATGATTTTTTAAATTGCTTCATTACTAAAATTTCGTTAAATTCGGTTTATAGAATTTTTTTTTCAAACAGGGACTCAAAGCAGAATCTTGCACATTGTTTTTTAAAATTTATTTTCCATTGTTTACTCAGTCTCCTCTATGAGGAAGTCAACATCGATTGACTTTAATGAGGGATTGATTGAAATTAATGAGGAAGCAGTAATGCTAAAGATTATTTCATATTATTGCTTCGCATTTTTTTTTTTTACTATGACATATTAGAAAAATCTTACTATTTTTTCCAATGTAGTGACAACTTCGCAGTCAGTATGTTTGTCCCGATGATTATACTCTCTCGTTCGTACAACTGCGCGTAATGCCGGTGCCCCCACATGCTTTTATTCCGCTACTGCCTGCACGGCAATCACCAACTTACTTTCCCCACGATTATTCTTAACGATCCGAGATACGACGATGAGGAGACTCTCTCGTAGATCAATTTGATTGTATCGTAAGAAATATTTATACAACCCGTGTCACCTCGTAAAAATATCCCTTAAACCTTAAATATTCTGCAACACTGAATCGAAAATTTTTGTTTATCCATCCATCAATTAAATAAATATGAAACATAATTTATAAATGCAACGATACTTATTCTTAGTATATAATTGATTTCATTAATGTGCACGTATCCTTTATTTCTATTTGTATATAATAATATTTATATTTCAATAGATCTTAACTCTATGTTAACTTACTTACGCCGAAAATACTCAAGAGGCGACGATTACGAGATTCTCTCATCGCCGACCTCGAATACAAAAACATTTCTCGTCACAAGAAACATTTATGCAACTCGAAGCACTTCAAAGACGCTGCCCTTAAGCCAGTAATATTCTTCGCCGCTAATTTAACGTTCGAGACTCATCCCCTTTTCTCGAGACTCTCGACTCGCATCTCTGCCGACCTCCCTCCTTGTTTGAATACAGATGCATTTCTTTTTCTGGCTTGCAAATTTGCCAAGTGCATGCATATGCGCGAACAAGTGAGAGAGGGACCAAGCGATGATTTGCGAAGGACGGATAGAGGGAGATATGGAGAATGAGATACACAGAAGTCACGAGCGTAAGAGCGAGGGAGGTTCTTTTCGTTCGAACCAGTCGAACAAGAGGGCGTACCAAAAGAGAGAGAGAGAGAGAGAGAGAGAGAGAGAGAGAGAGAGAGAGAGAGAGAAAGTCTCGTTACTTCGAGGCTTCTGCGCTGTCTCGTCAGCGGAACAAAAGAGTCGATGCTTCTGCTTCTGCCGTTGTTGCTGCTTGCATCGGTATGGACATCGCTCTCCGGGATGCAGAAGGTTTTCAACGCGAGTCAGAATCAACTATATAGCATTGTATCATCATCATTATTATTATATAGTATGTACAACATGGTATATACAGGTTGCAGTATGAATAGACCGGTCTTTATCGAAGGAGGACTCTCGCGCCTTCTCGTGTTGATATTGACTTCGTTTTCTGCACCATCATCATCATTCAGTTTGGCATATTCAATTTCGTTATTAAATTACCTTTCTTTATACGCTTCGCAATGTGTGTACGCATCTTTCGTGGTTTGGTTATTTATTATATATATAATATATATATATGCGCTGATGCGGGTGCTCGGTTGTTTTCTTTATCATGTATCTGTGTACAATTGTTGGATAAAAGTGTACCAGCAATTGATATGAAATGTAACGCCTTATTTAAATTGATTGGGATAATTGATCGATTAATTTATATAATGGAGAAATGCAGAATCGAGAAATTGCATTACACATCCAACGAAATGTTTCAGTTTCGTTTATATTTTAAAATAAATATTTAAAAGTATTGGATATTGATAATATTTTTTATATGTAAACAATTTTTTTTTTGAACTGTAAAGAAAATTACACTGAACAATAAATTACCAAGAATTAATACGAAATATAACGTCTTATTTGAATTGATTTGGATGATTGATCGATTAATTTATATAATTATACTATAACTGTATTTTTTATTATCTCAGCACCGCATTATCTACAAAAGAATATTAGACAAATGTTTGAAAGTGTTGAATATTGATAATATTTTTTTATATGCAAGCAGTATTTTTAAAAATTGTAAAACAAACTTACACTGTGCAATAAATTACATAGTATATGAGTGAGTATAGTAAACTCTACACTGTAAAGAATGCGATGTTAACATTCACACCATTTCAACATCATTGTGCAGTCCCGATACTTCGGTGTCAATCGTCGGTGTAAAAGAGCGGTGTAAGAAAGTCGGTGTTATCGATTAACACGCGGACTGCGTACACCGAAAAAGTAACATTCTACACGAACTTCCAGTGTAGTAAGATCAGGTATGGACACCTTTCAGTGTGTATTTGACACCGATAAGTGCATGTTTGAAAATTTTGTAAGTGGTTTAAAGTACGCCTAATAATAGTTGGTATGTCTACGACTTGACACAGAATTGCATCGACTTCTAAAAAAGCAACACCATTTATGGTTAACGTGATCCATCAAACCATTTGGTGTTAATATTTTTTAGATTACACCGAATTACTGGCATACCACATGGCCGGTATACTTTTAACAACGAAACGGTGTTAATTTTAACACCAATTTTTCTCACTATCACACCGCTGCAGTTAACAACGCAGATTTGTTTAAATAGTTTTTGTCGAATTCTTCAATGTTTCTTACTATACATATTGTGTTGTTGAAGGTAATCGAGACTTTCTTCAACAACAGAATATGTATAGTTCTCATGAGACATTTATATTCTCTCCATCTCGTAGATACTTGACAAATTAATGGTAATTACAATTATAAACAATGATTGTACATTTTTACGAGAGCAATGAAATGTATACTTCAGGGAAATTAACTGAATTAACCATAGATTTTTTCAGTGTAATTAATCATCGAATGACTAAAAGCATCGAGCATCTTTCACAACTTTATGCAAAGTGGTTTAAAAAAATTTTTTTTGTCATTTTTTCGCGATCCTCCGCGCAACTAATAAATTCACCGACTTCAGACGTCATTAACACTGAATAACGAGGTCGATGTTGTGAGTTTAGCGGATGCGGTTCACTCCTTAAGCACGAGAAATCGAGGGGAGAACCCTCGACGCGGTCTACACAGTGTACATGGTGGAAATAACGACTTGGTGTAGTCACCCTGTTAGTTGGAGGGGTGCGTCATGTTCCCGGAGCTCCCAAAATATACCTTATAATCCTCCTCCCTGAAGCCCTATCGCGGATCGTGTACGAGATATGTACGGGGATAAACACATAGTGAATTTATCGAGACTAGCTAAAAGGTCTGTGAGTCAAGCATAACATAGCGCGATGGATAGCGAATGGAGATCGTCGTCTTGATATGGAAGATGTTATGGAACACCGGTGGATTAATGATTTGACTCACATCTTGTATGTACTTGTAGTACATCAACGATATAGATTTTGAGTGACTCGAAGATACTCGGTTGGTCTGGTAAAATAGATAATAAATATCAACCAATCATTTAATGTATACTTTCGAAAATTAATTTTTAAAGACCACAGCTACGCAACTACAGCCACAATCGCGGACAGTCATACCAATTGTTATTATCATTTATTACCATGTACTTACGGAAGAATATACTTTTCTTCGCTAATCTCTGAAAGAGTTCCCAACGTCGATAAAAATACGGGTGCAGTCCTTTCGGCAAAGTGACAGATTGTTGAATCAGCTTGACGAGTCTTGGGAATCAATCAATGATTATCTTTCCGGGTAATTGAGAGTCATCCGGCTCGTACGTAGGTGGATTAAACATCAACGTCTCGTCGTGTCTCGGATTCCCAGCAGACATTCTTTTCTTCTATTCAGACCTCTTCAGCTCCTTCCCCGGAAGGTTGGCTGTTCCCTTCGAGCGCGAAAGCATCGAAAAGAAAAGTATAAAGAAATTGCGAAGAATCGCACGCCCGTAAACGGTCATTGTCAATTCGTTCCTCAAGTCAGGTGTCTTGGTCGATGTTCTTCTCGGAAGTCCCTGGTGTATTCTACCTGCTCGTGGTAGCTGACGAAGTGGTTACCGTACTTACGTTTCTCGTCGACGAAGACACTCGCCTACACACGAGTGCGCACGTAGCCCGATTAAAGCGTATTCGGAGCTCGTCGTCCGATGGCTTCGCACGCGCGCTCCCGCTGCTTTTCAGCTCTTCCGCAACGAGATAAGACAAGATGTTTACAACGAGAAACAAGAATGTCTGAGTGCCTGGGTTACGCGATAACGGAGATTAATCCATTACCGTGCTCGTTCTCATCGCGATGCACGGGTTTCTCTATCAACGCCATTCGTACTCGCCGTTTGCGCGGCGCGCAAATTAAGCATTACAAAAAATTCTTAACTGCACGTGTTAGATTCAAGTGACGTTCCGGTTCACGTCCAAATGAATATATCGTTGGATGAAACGTTCGAAATGAAGAAAGTACGACGCTAAACGCTACTTTTGAACTAGTTTATCGCTTTACAACGATAGCAGACTATTCGTGGAAGAAGATAGTTGAGAATTAACAGGTTCATTTCTTACATTTTATTTCATGACACCAAACGTGAGACGACTCGCAGTGAACTAATTCTGATGTTAAAATCGATAATACGCTACCTTTCAGTTCATTTACTCGCTAGTGCTATTCGGAAATCGAGTGACAGAGATCGGAGACCATCACGATCGAGATAATTAGGAACTAACAAGTTTACCTAACTATTACATTTTTTTCTTGTGACCATATAACCAGGTGGACTCGCAAACAACCAATTTCCATGATAAAATCGTATGATGCGGTTTAAAGTCGCACTTACGCGAATGAAGACATAACGGTCCAAAGCCACTAACTTGGATACATCTTAATTATATGATGTTAGTTCTGGTAGATTTAAGTTAAGCTTTAACGACTTCATTTAACTTCGATTATTTTTTCTTCGCCATTATATAAATAGAGCATTGCGCAGGGAATAAATTCTGACGATAACATATGGGATGGCTGATGCGAATGAGTCATGTAAGACGTTTGGTGAATCAGCAATGACGATCAAGAGTCTCCGCGCTATCTATTATATGATTGTAATTTGAGAACGTGTTACTTGAAACGCGATGAGTTCATTCGGATTTCACGCCGCTGCATATTGAGAAAATGATTTTGTTCGCTCATCAAATATTTGTTGATACAATGATGGCAAATGCATTTGCTGTCGCTCGATGGACAGAATATTTGTTAGCCTAACTAAACTTCTGTTACTGTAACAAAAACATTCTATCCGTGATTATCAATCGACATAAGTACATCAATTTTCAAGAAAGAAATTACTCGGCGGAGTGAGCGCATAATAAGCAATTAATAATTAAGAGGCTCTCGAGATTCGATCATTGGGACAGCGAGTGATGATGAGGCGGAGGAATAAGAGGTTCAATATTATACAATTGCTCGACGCATGTTCGTGCCACTTGGCGTACTCTACGCTGTACGCCTATCTGCGTTCAGCGCTCGTGATGATTTCGCGCCGCTAGTCGAGCTCTCTATGTAATTAATAGAATCGAAGATAATTGAATCGGTCGTGAGCGCACTCTGCTTTGCGAGCCAGGCAACATGGACTTAAAGGTCATTTTAGAAAGCCCGGTATTATATATTATACTACTTGTATATGGGTATTAACACAGGTGTATTAACTTGGTGAACGGAATTATTCGTATACAGAACACATTTCGTTCTATCTCGTGATTGAGCACGATTTCGAAAGGAAGAGTTACATCGTCTGTCTCATGTTTACCCTCAAGTGAACACGTGAGGTTCAATTTCATGCCATTTTCCATGTCACAATATGTTTCCGACAAGGGACGATAGTCGAATACACATGTACTAATACAAATAATTTATTAAAAACATGTACATGGACATCACTGACACGAGTGTATAAAATAATCTTGTCTTGAAACACAAGTGACTCGATTGCATCGAAACCTCATGGAGAAAAAAAATCAGCTGGAGCAGCAAGAATTTTGTTGTCGTTACTTATTTGACCACTTCATACACATACAATGAAACTACTTTGTTACGGTAGCAACAAACTTTTTCCGACTGGAGCGATTTAGTACGATAACAAAACAGATTTTGTTATCGTAATAAAACGGCTTAGTTGCCCAATTAAAAACACCAATATGATCTCTTTCAATGCTTTATTCGCTTGATTCAACAGCAGACGTAATTTGTTTCCATGGTGAATTACGTCGCTGCAGTGAAAAAAAAAATTTTCAAGCAATTTCCCCTCTGTACTTATAGTTTTGCTGTGGAATCAAGGTTATTATCAGCAAAACACACTTCGTTAGAGTAACAAAACCATTTTACTTCGTTTTGATGGTGCTTTATACCTTCCCTGATTGTACTTTTTGTGAAGTTATTTCAGTCGAATGTTTCTTGAGAAAAGTTGATGTATTTAACTTTTAATTTTTTAATTTTTTACACTAACTGTGTTAAATTCGTAATCAGCAAGTTATTTAGAATAGGACAAATCGGAGTGTGTCGATTTTTTATCCAATTCCAAGTGATTATAACTTTCCTCTTGTTTGACCAATTTATATTTCTATTTGGTAGATTTATTAGATTTCTCAAATACTCAAAGGTTTTTTTAATCAAAAACTCTCAACGTGTAACTCAATTCACGAGTGGACAATTATTGAATAACGTTTTGGATTTAATTTATCGTGAATCGATCAAGAGGTTTAAATTTTATAGCACTGTGCATTTTTCAAAAAATGTTTTTTTGGCGCTCTAGTCGCGTCTAGTTCGCGCAAATTTTCAACTATTTTTGTCTGACATTTTTTGTTTTCACAAACAAAGTAACATTTAACAATAATTGATAGAGAATTTTCCGAGAATAGCGGTTGAAACTTAATGAAAATTATTTTATAAAAATTATTATCATGACTGATAATATCACAAAATGTACAAATTGTATTCATTTTCCTTGATAGCGCTTCATTTGTTCGATAGTAGGGAGACTAAGTGGCTTGCAGTCTTCTCGAACTTCCTTTACTAATTAGACAGTTCGTTACTAATTATACTCATTTCGTGTGTCTCTTCTTGGCTGGTTTATCCGTGGGAAAAAATTATACCTATTTTCAGAGGCTAAAGAGAGTAAAGAAATATATATGACGTATATAGTATACGCACGGATTCCACGCCCACGCATGGTCGATTCGTATCGTGGCTGCAATGCGCGTTAAATACGGTACAACGCAAGTGTAGGTATATAAACTCGTGTATATATAATATATATATATACATATATATACATCGAGGGGTTCACCACACTGAAAATTAACATTCCGACGGTGGAGGTTGGCAGTTTGTTGGGAAGTTAATGACCGCGGTGACACGGTACTAATATGTCGCCGGGCCAACGTCGCCGAAGCGGTGTCTTTGAGGCCTTTCGCGTTATAAATTAATCTATTAGCGGGCGCGGGGCCGGCCTGATGGTGGATCCTTGCAAGCAGCAGCAGAAGCAGCTTCCCGCCGTGGTTTCTTAGGCTTTTCAGCTGAGAGAAGATACGCACGCATACAAACTCGACGCGAGCGAGTCAGGCGACCGAGGGACAGCCGTACTTTGCCGTAATCTCCAATTAGGCCGAAATTGATTAGCCCGGATTAATGCGGGTGAGAGAGTATCAGCTCGTCGTTCTTATGTACCTTTTTCTCGTTCGTGTCAGGTGCGCATGTGGATTACCTTCGACGAGTCCTCATCTTAGGGACGAGAAAACGCATCAACGATCATAATCCCACAGACCTTTTGACACTCATGATATCCGCCAAGCGTACCGATGAGGCGAATCGAGGGAGAATTCTCTCCAACGTCAATGACATAGTTTAATTAAATAATTTATTACCCTTATTTGTCATTATATTTATAATTACTGTTGATATACTTGAAATAATTATAATGAATTCATATCGAATAAATGAATAACCGATTTTTCTATCAATTGTTAATAAATAGTTAAATTTATCTTTTTCAGGCTCGTAAAGATGTAGATAAATACGAATCTTGAGCTGTGGAACGGTGTAGGATTGCGAAGATTCACCTGATCGCTTCCTCAATGAATCAAATAATAAAAATTCTTGCTCAAAAAGAAAATATTCTCGAGCCTGTTTATGTTTTCTTGATGATAATGCTATCAACCAAAACAGTGAGATTATAGACAAGATAATCGCGGACCGAGAGAAGCCACGGGGGACCTTCCGCACATTCGGACGTACATTTTTTTTAGGATCGTACCCACGACACGGACAACGAAAATACTCGTTTACAAAATTGGCGTTTCGCTGAATATTATTGCTTATATATAGATGTAAATGTAAAAGTAGGATGAAGACGAAAAAGATGAGAATTTTTGGGACAGAAAAAATAAATAAAAAATACAGAGCGGGATGATCGGTAGTCAATGCTGTTCCGCTTGATTCCGAAGCTGTTGTGCTTGTAGGATATTTTAATTAATGTTAATCGAGACGGCGCACAGTGCGTGGCTGTCGTGACTGACTCTCTTGGGATAATTATCGGCTGCGCTTGATATTCCTTGCTCCGCGGACGGTTGAAACTCAGGCGAGACGAGAGGATCGAGAGTATTATGTACGGTATATATCCTCGCGGTTGCGCCGAGGATATACGGATAGCGGTGCCGAAGAGAGACCCTGGGGTCTCCTCGCTTCTCGCTTTGATATTTCTCTACGTCTTTTTCGCGAAGTAAGTTCAGTTCCCCTTCGGATACTGCCACGCTTTGCTGTTCGGATACTTTTGCCGCTGCATACTGGCACGATCCACGATGGGGTCAGTCTTCGACTGCACTTCCGATGCAGCTTCTGCGTCGTTCTCTTCGTGTGTTTGTGTCCCATACTATACATAGCTACTGTCCCAAGGCGATACAACTCGCGATCTTAATTGCCGCGAATTAGTCAGGAGCTTGACTAATGACGTCGGCTTATGCTCATATAGGTGGAGATACCGAGTATTAAAGCTCTTACCGAGCAAACCGGCCGATGTATCGCCGTAAGGCCTCTGGCGAACTCCACATACTATACGCGAATGCATCCGAGTCCATGCTTCTTGTTCTCTGACTTCTCGCGCGTTCCACCTACGGCGACTTAACGGCGCGAGTTACATGAACAAATAGCCGATCGTCTGTTTATTATGGAAAATGTATACGTTAAGTGTTATTAGCGGTTGAAATTTACAAACCTTGGGTACACTCAATGGCAACTTTAAACTATTCAAAGACGTTTATCGAGAGAAAGATTTGGCGGGACATCATAAACTCACTACCAAAGCGTGATAGAAATTTTCCCAAAATAAAGAGGACTTGATCGATCCGATAATATCATTTATCGAATTGACGAAATTTTTATTTCATCAATCATATTTACGCAGCAATCAATATCTCATTTTTAGTTTTTTTTATCTGTCCCCTTAAATTAATGCTAGTTCGTAAGAATTTTAGGACTATAATGAGCAGGCAGATGTTTTGTTCGATCGAGAACTTCCTCAATTATTATACAGACTTTAATAAACAGAGCCGGTGTATGTTTTCGGAGATACTTTGCACGTGCTCGCGTCTTTTCTTCGAACCCGAGTGAAGTAAATCCCGTTCACCCACAACGTGGTAGTGGTACTCCACACCCGTGTATATGTATATAGTATAGCACGGACTTTCGAGTCCGCGGCGCGTCAGGTGAGTCGAGGCGCCCGGAGCGCCGCTGATCACTTTGACCTACGACCCCATCAATCATCGCCAAATCATACACCACTTACCGGTTTCTTTCTCTCTTTCTCCCTTGGTGTATCTTCCTACAGTCTCGTTGTACACGCAACTGGCGCACGTTCACGTAATAAGTAACAAGCATAAGGGCACACTCTACGCCTCCTCCACGTTTTCCCCGCTGTGGTATATTCTTGTTGTTCTTACAGCAGTCGCTGGTGCATCCTCGGCCTTCTCGTTTTTTCCTCGTTTCTCTCTCTTCACTCCCTCGCAAATATCCCTCGCGAAACTTTACGGAAGAAATCTCATGCCGACGCGTAATTGCCAGCTATACCGAGAGCGAAAATATACGTCTGATACTCCCGCTTCGGCTCATCGGCAGCCGGGGGGACGTAAGAGTATGCGCCGTGATGCATCGTATCTCGAAGAGAACGGGTGCCCCGATTCAGGAATCCTTTCTCAATGAAAGCTTCCTCCTTACTGGTTTAATACAGTGTGCAGGAGCCTGAAGTGCTGAACCGCACGCCGCTGTTGTATCAGTCGATGAAGAACGACGAGATCGAGGGGAGAGTGAGTGTATCAGGAAAGGATTGAGGTACGAGGCAACAGGGCACACCCACAATTCATGAACCAGGAACTGGGCCGGGTCGAGGGAAAAGAGAGTCGGTAATAAATCTAGTGCTCAATTTCCTGCGCATTTTTGTATCACGAGATCTTGAAGAGATAACAGTGGTGAGATTAAGGTGGATCAATAAAAAATAATGGAATTACGTGAATCACGGGAGTAAGTGGATTGCAAGTATAACCTCGAATAAGTCATACTATTTCATCCAAGTTTTGTATTAAAATTAATTAAATAAAGAAAATATAAATGACAATGGAAAATTATGTCAGATATGATTAACATATTTTTCATTAACTACAGTTAACAAACTTTTCCTCATGAATAGAAAATATATAGATCATATAAGAATATTTCACATCTATATATCAGGGAACCATTTTAGAACTTTATTGTCTTTCGACTTCCACCTTGTTTAACCATACATTTATACTTGTGAAACTTTGAGGATGGAAAGAATCCTCTAAGTGGTGTCACACTCGACGGTTATTCCTACCAGTCTCTGGAAAAATTATCTCCAGTTCCATGTTTTAATGCGCCAGGCAGCGTACAGACAGCCAAGCGGTCACCCATCCGAGAAATGACTGCATGAAATGCTGCTTTACTCTTGAGACTGCTAAAGCCGCATTTCAACAGCGCGTTTATCAATGTCCTCGTTACATCAGATATAATTTTTTTTTCCACAGAGGAATCATGGTTATTACACTTGGACATAGATTTTCACTGAACTTTAGGTTCTTTACACCTCTAAAAAATTATTTCAGAGCCCGTCTAGCTATTTTGTTTAAGTAGTTAATGGTTATGGTACGCAGTTACCTAATGACGGTATTCCACTGTGAGACATCCTCGAAAGTTTGGAACGAGACACAATGAGAAAAAGCCAAGGTAGGCCGATGTGTACGATGCCTTCTCATCTGCCCCCCCCCCCCGCCCTTCTCTCTCTCTCTTTCTCTCTCTCTTCGACGTGCCACATATTGTAGTGAAACGTCGATGATTACCACGGGATGTACGGCGTGTTCCTCTTCGCGGAAGATTGATCATCGAAGCGCAAGCTGATGTGTGAGCCGTACGAAATGTTCGGACCATACAGACGGTGTATATAGTACTCGCGCTTCGGACATACACAGGTGAATTCGTCCTCGACCCCGGTGGCGAGAGTAATAACTTTCCGTGTAATTCTACACTCCTATATAACCGCATATAATACTACAGATGTCTTCGACCGCATATCTATGTTTTTATGAACAATAAAGGCGTTTCAAGAAGTGGGTGGAGGCGGGAGAAAGAAAACGAGGCAACGTATACACGAGCGCTGGTCCTAGAAGAATCCCTAGATGATCCTAGGCTCTACGTAATTCCGCGTAGAAATAAATCATTGTCCACATAATTTCATTTAAATGACCAATAACATTTTGGACTGAGTTATAGCTCGACACTCGTTTCAATTGTTCCTTCACAGTCGACTATATTTCTAGAGATATTTTGAAAATAATAAAATTTACTCGTTTAACTTAATTGAAGATAAATGATAAAAAAATAATAAATTATAAAATTGTAGTACATAGATAAATGATGAATAAATATACAAAATTAAATAATTATAAAATCAATTACGATTAATTGCTTGATTATAAATTTTACGTATTCCAAGTCTTTAAATGCATAAGAAATATTCATCGATAATTTTTATTTATAAATTAATCAAATTGAACAGTTCATTATTAGTACAGTACATGTACAATTACAATTATAATTACATTGTACCGATCTACAATTACAACGTACCGATGTACAACTATATTGTACCGATTGTTAAAGTTAAGTTACGAAAAAATTGTCTGTTTTTAGAAGTGTAAACTGTTACATTTTACATTATTTTCCAAACATGTTAGGATTGATTTAGATATAGTAGAGGTTTTTGAATATTTGTTTTTTTCTTGAGGAAGCATCCTCCCATCTTTATGTGTCATCGTGTTTGAAAAGATTAAGATAAAAGGGGTCGAGTACACTTGAACGCCGGAAAAGGGCGGGTCATACAATGACAATATGTATTTCAGTAGAATTTTTTCGATATTAATTGAGGAGCGTGAGGAGTACGTTTGATATTAAGAGAACGTGTGGGTTGACGTGGGGCAGAGACGAAGGTGAAAATGCTGTTCTTATCTTAGTTGAATTCTCACGATATATATATATATATAGTGCTATGTAGGATGAATATACATTGATCGTCTCGCGATGCTACTGCTGCTGGTGCACTTCATTCGATTTACATGTGAATGCGGGTCGCTAACAGATGCCCTCTTCGTCTTCATCTTGTTCTTCCTCTTGTGCTACCAGCGCAATACCTACACAAGCCGATAATCGATGCATTGCAGTCCATTAACCCTTTCGCTCGAAGGTCTCGAGAGAAATTTCGTGCTTGTCTCCCACGCTAACGGGGCTTTGAATATGGATCGAGAAGCTTGAGTCACCCTTAAAATTTAAACTATATTGCATCAAAGAAGTATCTTAACTATAATTGTTTTAGATACGACAGATTTCGACATTTATTAATAAAATATCACAACAATTAGAAGAACAACAGATCTCTCATTTTAAGCTCATTTAACCACTTTTACGTCACAATATATTATTGTTTGGAAAACTTGTAATGCAATCGTGATTATGTCACATCATTTCTTTGAGTTAATACATCGTAGATAATTATAGAAAGAAAATGTACAAAAATGAACTTATAATCCATAAAATGATATATTACATTTCGGACACAATCGTTAGGTAATATGCTATAACTTTTAAACTGTATTTATCGTCCCGATCTATAATTTTAACGTACGACTTGTATTCAACATTTTTTAATTGTTGCTTCTTCCAACGTATCACATAGTTAAATATGTCTCAAAAAATTGCTTTGTTGTGTCAAACATCTAGATAGTTAATAACTAATCAGTTAATTAGAACAACCAGTTAATTAATTGACTTATTGGATTCATGAGGTCACATTTAACGACACAATTCGTTGTTACAATTAATCATTTTTTCAAGTGTGACGTAGTATATGCATCCGTGTTTCCTGCACAAGTATATTCATTTCTATACAGAATATTTGAACACTATACTGCATGATTGAACAAGCATTGGTTTGTTCTAGATTAAACAAATAAACAATATCGAAAAAAATTAATTTTCTTGATTGCATGCATAAAATTAACTTTTTTAAGGGGATGCTTACGAAGATTTTTTTACCGACTTTGGTCGGTAATATTTGGACTGTATGATATGAACGTAAATGTTTTGACTTTCGGTTGTAAACGTGCAAAAAATGATAATAATCGTATATTACTGACCCTTAGGAATCCAGAATGGCCGTTCGAATTGCCAACAACATTAGTTTTGTAGGTTATAAATCTTTCTGGAATTCACATTGTCAAACCGGACTGGACGTTGATTCTTTGAGATTTTTCAAACATTTCAATATTGTCAAAAAGTTGATCACACAATAGAAATTAACGTAGAGTGTATACCACGAGTGTCAGGTTTATATTCTACAAAATTGATATTGTTGACATTTTGAGCGGCCACATTGGATTTTTTAAGGATCATTAATATACGATTTATATCAGTTTTTGCACATTTGATTAAAATCGGTTAAAAAAAAATCTACTCCAGCATTACCTAATCGGTATTATTGAGAAGGTCTTTCTCTATTGGGTGAAATAAATTTGAAAATTACAAAGGGACGCCAAAGATTGAATGTACCGCGATGCACTCAACAAAAAAAATATTTTACCTTTGAGTCATAATAGAATATAGAAAAATAGTTTTATCTACAACAATCAATAGTCTCAGTTGTTTTTATTAAAATATATACAAATATATCGATTATTATCTCCACTGTTATATTAATTATCGTGGAAAAACTCAGCGTCAAGTAGTTTGAACCTTAGACAGTGAAAACAATGAAAAGGGGCTTTAGGACAGAAAAAAATGTATACAAAGAGATGGCAGGTAGATGAAAAGGACGAGTAGTTGCCGAGAGAGTTTCCTTCATCTCAGGTTGTGTCAGTTCTTCACACTCTTCATCCTGTTCTTCGGTTCATCTCTCTCTCTCCCTCCTGCATCAATTCTGAAGCATTATAATCGGTTTGTTTTTGTGCTCGTTCTCCTAGCGCGAACCTTTGACCCTGCTTGGTTCAACCCCTTTTCTATCGATCCTTTCATCCTCTCCGCACGGCCTATCTACCGACTATCTCGTTTCTCAACGATGCAACACAGTTCGACGGGTGAGTGCACGAGGCGTTCGCCAGTACAAGATGAGGAAGCATGGAAGAAAATCGAAGAAGAAGGTAGAGTGAAACGAGAAGCCAACGAGATTATCTTTCTGGCGCGTGATCACTTCCAACGTCTTCCCTGCTCAAGGTACTAGGTACATTGAGAAGTTGCTCTGGAAGCCGATAATCGCTTGAGTCATTGACTACCGATCATTCAATTTCTTCTGTAATACCATTTACTTACATATATACGAGAGATAAAGGATAATAATATACTGTTCACCTTTAAGAAATTATGCGTGTACAAGTATGAAAAATGTATTATTTTTCAAATAAATAAATTCTTAAGTAATGAAGTATGTACGTGCTCGACCCTCTTTTAGAATATGTTTAAGGATCAATACGACTTAACCTTATCAAAATTATGGTGATTTCTTTATGTAATTTTATAGTAACAATAAGACAAAGCTTTAGTTTCTATCCATGGTATTATTATATAGTTACGGATCTTCAAAAATGCCCCTAATAGCGGGTGTTCGATCCTTGCTCCTCAATTTCCTCGATTTTACGAAAGAGTTTTCAATTTAATTACTTAATGTTTTCAAATAATAATAACAATTATAATGATTAATAAAAACGGATTATAAATTAATTAACAATACAGAAATTCCTCTATTTTTCGGGTTTTTTTAATCAACGATGAGAACAGTTGGAGTCAGTCTTAGATTTTTTATTACTAAGGGGGCGCTCGTAATCGGTCGATACGACCATTCATTTTTATTAAGATGTTTCCCGAAACGTTTAATCTTCGTATTAAGCCTTTCAATAGTATAACACACCCAAAAGAAGAAAATTACTTCACGAAACGCCAGGTGTCTACCGTGAGGCGTCAACGAGGAAGTTTTCCCGTGACAATATAATCCCCCTTGCAACACCTTTTTTTGTACATTATGCCACGGTGTATACCTGACGCGTACTGGAGCTTCCATGGAAAAATTAATCTCTCGATACGCGTTCCATCGATAGACAGGCGCAGTGACTCGTCCTTACGTGGATATACGCGTGCACGTTTCGCTTCTGTTTCTGCCGGGAGTCTCGTCGTCGTCATAGTTCTCGCGTACTCGTCGTTTCCTTTCATCGCCCGTCATCGGACCACTTTGAAACGTCAGGAGTCTCAAACACGCAAGGTATTCAGCGCAGGTGGAAGAGAAAAGGGAGGATCGAGGACGATAAGAGAAGCAGCGAAGGCGGCGAAGGAGGATGTCGACGAAGAGGAGCTCCTGCAAAAACGAGCAACAATTATTGGCCACTCGTCAGTGATTGGCAGTCACTTCCGTGAATCTTGGAGAATGAAAAGAGAGACAATGATGCTGATAGCTGTGATTTTTTGTATATGCTCGAGTGGTCAATCACTGTACTTTCCAATCACTATATGTATAGGTGTACTACCGATTGTGGGTAGCAAATGCATCACACACAACCGCCATTACTTTTACAGCGCGCAGTAAGTACCACGCACCGTTTGAGTGAGTCAGAGAGGGAGAAGGGAGAATAAGTGGCCATAGGACGAGCCGTTATTCCTGCGCCATTTCGGCGTCGCGGTTATGGGGACGACCCCCCCCCCCCCCCCCCCCACTCTCGCCCTTTCCGCTATCTTCACCCGCCTCGTCAGCCCCCGGCGGGTGAAATTTCCGCATTGCGTTCCCATGAGAGATTCGTCCTCGTCTCCGTATGGATACCACCAGAAGAAGAATAAGAAGCAGCGCGTATATCGTTGTACGTATATGTCATTGCGCATATATGTACGAGAATAAAAATTCTCTCGAATGCAAGTGTCGTGTGACACGAGTGCGGACGCTCAGAAAAGAATAGAAAGAGTTTTCTTTTCCGTTCGTTCGCAAACGTTACGATCTTGAGAGGAGCCAATTGTCAATAAAGCGTGTCATCGAAGACGAGAAATATTACGAGGAAGTATCGAAAACGACTTATTGTCTTTTCCTATTTTTGCTTCTCCATCGCTTTCTTGCGTATTTTAAAGCTCAGCATTTTTTTTATACAAATATATATTTCTGTGAGTATTAATTTTTGTTCTACGGTGTTAAGTAATGGCAGTTAAACGCCAAGTTTCTTTGACAGTGCATCTGAAATCACGTTAGATTTCTGACGGAAATTCTCGCCGGGTTGATTACTGCATTGCATTTTTGCTTAGCAATGACGATATTACACAATGCACGACGAACGAATATGAAAGCTTAAAAGAAAAGCTTTTATTCTTTAATATTTTAGTTGAAAAGTTTGCACAACGTTGTCGTTCTAAAAATAATAATGAAACAATTGTTAAGTGTGAATTTAAAAATCAAGTTTATTTAACTTGACAGCTTAGCGTTGGTTACTCGACGCTCAGCTTCTCATGATACCGACAAGTAGAGACGGAACGACGGTGCTCGAGGTGGCTTGACATTCGTCGTCCGACTCAGGTGCGTCGGGAATGCAGTGGAAACATTCGCTACCTCGGCATATCTCGTGTTCGTAGCTTGGTGGAGGTGGCAGCTGCGACAGTTTGAACCTCCTAACGTCCGCGCGCGCACGATATCACGTACGTAACATAAGTACGTAAATGCCGCTCGTATATCCCGTCAATAAGCAGAGCGATTGCGACGAGAACCATCGTTCGCGATATATAGAACGACAGTGCATGCGTGCACACAGGTTAGCCAAAAAGAGTTTAATATTCTTTTTGTCGATGGCAACATCTGTGCTACCGGGTACCGCGAAGAGGCAAGGATGCAAGGAATACCCGCGGAAAGATCTCTTCATGATGTGATCTCTTTGGATTTCTCCCCTTCCCCTCGACCTCGTGCGATTTATCGAATGTTTTTCCATCTTCCGCTCTGTAGCTGCGCTCGCAGCATCCAGTGGGATCCTGGCGATAGGAATGGAACCGCGGATATCGAGAAGAGGGATAGAAAGACAGATCAAAGATGTTCCGTTCGTGCTCTCTCTCTCTGTTGCGAGATCTTCTGGTACTTCGAAGAGTATACTCGCTTGGTTGTCGCCGTTGTCATACTGGAAAGGCCGGAATCAACAACCGCACCAGCATCAGAATATTCTTCGGAAGATCATTCCACGGGATCTTGATCGCGTCGATCGCGTCACCATTGCAGCAGGTGCATAGAAGATCCGTCGAAGGTATGTTGGGTGACAAGGTATAGCGATTGACCGTTCGAAGACGCGAAAAGAACAGTTATTGGCACACGTGTGTCAGTTACAATTCTGTACAAGTCGCTGCAAGAGATTGGCGATCATTGGGGAGTGGCCAATCATTGTAACACGTATACCGGACACATGCCTTGAGCCGATATGCAATGGATCGTCGCTGGGGCCTTCTATTAAGGTAGACGCGTCCCCCACACTTTGGTGTCACCATGCGAGATCTACAATTCTACATTCCGGAACGTTGGGCCAGTCTTCTCGGACGATGGTACGGTAGTGTATGCGTAAGAATGAAAGGACGTTGCGATGCCGACAAAAGAAGGCCGCGCGTAGCTTCTTCCCCCAGAAGCCGATGTCGATAGCGATGAAAAGATCCAACGGGAGAAGATGCGGGAGCTGTTTGTTCCAAGAGTCCGGCTTCCTGAATACCACGTTGAACAAGGACGACAACGACCAAGACGACGACGACGACGACGACTCGTTGTCACGATCGTGCTACTGCGCTGCTGCTGTGCTGGCTTCCTTGAATATCTTTGAGAGCTCACGCAGTATTTTCTAGAATGGCTCGTTAAATGCTCTATCGGTGGGTCAGATAGTTTGTTTAAGTTAGACGACATCAATCACGATTTTTTTTAATCATATATGACAAACAAAAAAGCAGAAGCTTGTAGGATTTATATACTATTTGTTACCTTTATCGATGCAAAATAAAAAGCAGAGATAATTGAAAACGTCACGAGTTAAAAAGTTACATTTTGACAATCATTACAAGAGACTCGAAAATCAATGATCAATAAGACCGATCGATGCGAATAATCTACGTTCAACGTATTGTAAATTGCAGCGATCATAGGTCAATTCCACACTAAAGGGAAACCAGATCTGCTGTCATATAAAACATGTAAAGTCGACACATGAAATAAAGAAAATATATGTTAACGTGATTCCTCAAATGATTTCGGAATTTTTTTACGACTCCCGGCGCATTACTCGACTCATTCGATCTGTATAACGCATCAGTCCGTCACCCTTATCTAAAGGGTTAATTAAGAAATGAAGTGAATTAATATGTGATCATTCGGTTTTTATTATTTAACTACGATTTGAATGTAAATCGATCCAACGTATTACCGTAATGCAGCAACAGTTGGATTGAGTTTTGTGAGTGTATCGTATTGCTGATGGTAGGCTATCTCCGTCGTGTGTTTTATTACGATCGTTTATTTCTTGGATCTTGATACTGTGCCTCTATTTTATATATATTTTTTATAGAGCATTAATACATCTTTATGATTGAACCGGCTAGATCGTGAATCGAGTGGTAGCACGTCGACCTCCCGCGTATAATATCGATATCCATCATTATGCGCACCGGCAAACAGAAAGCCAGAAACTCGAGACGGAACGCGTGGTTCGGGTGATCTTGCCTAAAGTAACGAGCGTCATTCGTCAACCCATTCCCCCCTTAAAACATCACTGATTCTCTATCTTCTAGGCACTACAGTACACACCAAATGTGACTTTAATCCTCGCCACGACTTAACTGTTCCAAGAAACGTTTAAGCTCAATTTTTTCATCACAAGGAAAGGAAATGAACGTGAGACTCGATGATCCTTAACCTCTACGCGATCGATTTTAAATATTTAATATTTGCGTTACGTTAATTATTCATTTATCGGTCTGCGTAAATATTAATCAATTACGTTAAAAATTATGTTACGATTTCATTGATTATCCGCTTTAGTCCATTTTCAGCATCGCCCCGGATTAGTTAATTTATCCAAGAAATGATTATTTTTTAAATTTTATGTAAACTTTTACGTAACATTAAAAATTATCTAATAAACTTACGACTCAAAAATAAACAGGAAAATGGATTGTGTTTGTTAAAAAGTATATTTATCATTATATATACTTGATGAAGAATACTTTTTTCGAGATACATGTGGGCAGATGACAATTAATCTGGCTCCGATAAGCAGTCGCACTGCCACCCACACTTCTCAGAGTCCACAAAACGATGGATTTCAACGTTATCTCATCGAGATCAGTTATAGTTCTTTGCTCTTCGATTTTTGGCCAACGTTCAATTCCCCTTCCGCGATTTTAGCGGCGCTCTGACCACAAATATTGGACGAGTTCCAAAATCGCGCGAGCTATCACGCGCGAACGAAACTTTCTGCGGTGTGTTCTGTAGCGGGTACGAACGATTTATACGGCGGGAGACTCGCGTTCTCGCAATCCGTTTCTATGTATCCTCTTTCCTCTTGCGTGTTCCACACCACGAAAACGTTGAGTGATGGATCCCTGCGTCAAGCACTCGGAGATACTCACGCGGGACACCTTTTTACAACGCTCGGGAATGCGTGCACGTATCTATCTCCGCGTTGACTCTCTCAGCAGCTCACTCCTGCGATAGAGGCTTTACGAAATATGCTGCGATGATGAGGAACATTTTAATATACCGTAGTGCGCCCTTCCAGAGGGTTAACCGTACAGTCATTGACCTATTAAACGAACAAGTACAGTTATTGGCAGATCTGCATATCCTTCTCTTGTCTCGAGACTGAAAGATCGCTCGTGATCAAGATCGAAGACAGACATTAGCAGGTAGCACCGTTTCCGGATGAAATGACTGGTCGAAAACAAATCTCTCCGGTTCTCTCGACCTAAAATCCATATGAATAAGTTCCTAACGAGATATGTCCGAAGTTCGGGTCTTTATCTATCGGTCACTTGGCCATGTATCGGCTTTCAAAACAAACAAGACACTCGCGCGAGTTTATTAATTAAGCGGTCTAATTTGATCGTAAGAAAATTCGAAGGAGTCGAAAATCAAAGCTCCATCAAAGGAAATTTAATTGCTTCCGGTAGTGCCAGCGAAATGTTAACAATAGATTTATCGGTTAATCTTTTTTTTTTATAACTAAACAATCAGTCAACTTATTTTTATTTCGAGAGTGTCAAGTTTTTGGAATCGCTGTGACTCCGATGGAATTCAGTGGATTGTCTCTGCCGGTAATCGTCGTCGAATAAGAAAATCCAAACGGGTAGAACACGGAGATGAAAATCGCATTAGAGGGAAATGTACCCCCGAAGAGAATTATAGCGGGCGAAGTGGCGGCGGTGGTGACGGTATAAGAAAGAGGGATAAATTCATCGAGACACGAAACGGCTCATGGCGTAGCCGATTGTCCATGCCAATTAGGTTGGATCCGAATAGCGTAACGGCGTTGGCGCTGCGCCTAATAATCGCGTTATTAACGAGCTATGCGGCGTTCTCTTGGTTTCGCTCGTTCTCGCTCGCTTCCAAGCAAATTCGGTATACAGATATGTGAACTACGATCTTCGGTCTACGATAGGTGGTCTGTCCATCCGCACATCGCCGAGGGCACTGCTCACCTACTGTTTCTCCTATACAGTATAGTCGTTATATGGTAGATAATGCCTCGACTACATTACTACTGCTCCGGTATAAGGGTTTAAAAGCTACAGTGATTAGCCACATAAGTGAACAAAAATCACAGTTACAAGATTTTTTGTAGCTCTTTTCATAGGCAACGCTCAGTTGGAAGTATCGTTCCCGAAAAAATCATGTACTCGATTAAATGGAAAGATAAAGTTCTTTTATTTGTTCGATGATTATAACTTTTGACGAGAGTGAAGTTACAAGCTTTTTGTTGAATAGCTTTGGTCATATGTTTAATAAAAAAAATGGGATTTTTGTTGTTGTTTTTGTTCTGTGTTTCCACTTTTGAATTTTTCTGTTTTCAACAAAAAAACTTGGTGAGATTCATAACCAGTAAAGCATTCCTGAAATTATTCTCAGAAATTGTTTTTTTCTTTTTTCTACTAACCTTTATTGAGATTTTCATTTAAAATCCTGAGAATTTCGGATCAGATAAGATATCGACAGATTTTTCGTTAGCTATTGAAGAATTACCACAGTACCATATTATTTTGGTACTGTGGTAATTCTTCAATCTTCGTTGTCATTGTGCTTATGATCGGGTTGGAAGGCAGGTAACGCACTGGGTAAGAGTGGAATTATGATTTATTAATAATAATGATAGAAGTTTGTACACAAAAGCACTCGCACTCAGTTCACGCGTTGTCGTACGCCACTCTCGCACTCGCGTTCTCGCGCTGAGATCTTTGTTCTCTTTCAACGCGTCACACGCCCAGCGTCTCGTGGCCAGCTGCGGGGATAGCAAGTTCGGGGATGTCGCGGTAAATACGTCTTCTGACATCTAATACGCGGAACTACGAGGCTCGCTAACAATGTAATTGAAAGAATCGAAAAACGCCACCTACCGTACAATTCGGATGGCGCCATTGTCTCTCTAGCGTAGGAAGAATTTGACAGTCCAGCGGTCAGCTAGCCGCGCTGATTAAAGATTTTGGCCAGACGCTAGATAGAAACTAAACAGGAAGCGTAGATAATGATCGCACCGTCGTCTTTCTAGTGTGACAATGGTTCGGCTACTTAGCTTCGATCGACTAGCTCCACTGATCAAAGATTTATAGACAGACGCTAGATCGGGGATGGCCAGGAGGGCACGATACTCATGGCGCTATTATGTACATCTATTTTATATCGTGCATAACTTTCGAAATCAACGAATCATCTCCGTAAAAGTTTGGTAACAAATGCATACCGTCCATCATACTTCCCAATCCTGCTCGCATACGGGATTCAACCAATTAGCTAGAAAGAATCGTTCAAAAGGAATGTAAGCATACCGAATTGGATAGAAAATTCAATTTGTATTTTTTCGTCTCGATCACACGGATCACATCTACGGATTCAAGAGTATCCACATAGAAAACTTCATTATGCACAGCTTGCTTACTTTCGCAGCTTCGTTTAGGCTTTTAAAGCCGATCTTCGAATAGTATCGGTAAGAAAATACTCTTAAAAGACCGACGACAATAATATTGCTGGTCTTTGAAATATCAATCTTGCAAGAAGTCCACGCTCACTCAAGTCAACAACGTAAACTACACTTTTTGATCACTCATTTCGGGCTGAGAAGTTTCAATCCTCGGGGAAACCGATTCAATGTTACAGCTGTCAAAATTACATCCACGCCAGCTGTCACTGTTGGCAGCTGGAACGCTCCGTTAGATGTGCCAAAGACCTTACGGTAAGAGCGAGCACAGAGCTAGTTACCAGTATTGCCTCGCCAGATTTCAATATATGGACGTGCAAACTCGACTCACGACCACCCACGGTATACAGTTACCGCGTAGTGACTTCCACAGACTTTGCTATCAACCCTACTGCTACCATGATGAACTCTACGCCACCTGCTGCACCTATCACCCAGATGTCATCATCTACCAGCACTCATCAGCTTAACATCGTTTAACAAGCCCCCTCAACATCATATACCAACGTCCTCCTGGGATTTCAACTCTGAGTCGAACTCACCCTCGTCAACTATAAACGAAACTTCGCGAAGCAACTGTCCAACTTCCATCGTCTCCAACAGTTCTGTCTTACACCAACATCCTGCAAGTTCTTCAACTAAGTACGAAGTCCAAGCCATACACGACGAGCTAGTCAGTCTCAATGATTGTGTCTTACACCGACATTTTTTTTAAACAACTCTGACAATCCAAGATAATTGCTAAAAATTAAAATTCCTAAGCTTTTTACAACCTCTCTCCTTGTCCTCCCTGTCATATAAATCTGATCTTAGTGATATACATAAGCTTCCAATAACTGTTCATGTTATTCTATCATTAGTAAAATGATATTAAAATTAATTTTCTATTCAAGTTACAGAGTTTAAAAAATTTTCTAAACTTTAAACGTCATAATTAATTATATAACTTTTCCAGCTTCGTGACCGCAAACATTTTTTTTTGTCTATACTGCCTGTATAAAGATTTAAGTAAATAAATAATTTTTTTATTGTTAAATGGGACAGCTAGGTACTACCGTGTAGTCATACGCTATAATCCACAGAATACGATCCTCGTATCCTGTACATTGATCGAATTAAGTAAGCGCAAATACATATTTTTCATTAATTTTGACAGCGATCATATTTAATTTCCATACGTACATTCTAATCCTGGAGCTGGTGGAAGATTAAAAACAAATGAACACGCACGAAGTGCAAGTCAGGTACTAATTTGTAAAACATAAAATGACTTCAAATAATTTTAAACATAGAAATAACAATTATTTATATTAATTTATCACATGACTCCACTGTTAACTTTGCGTTATTTGTAAAATACATTTTGACGCAAGAAAAATCTATTATTTTCCATTTATTTTCGATTATAAAGGGTGTCCCAAAATTAACGCAAGATTTGAATTTGCCGCCATTTGTGCAGTAAAGTGTTGGCAACCCCAAAAAAAAAATAATTTGACAGCTGAGAGGTTAGGGTTAGTAAAAATGTAAACAAGATGGTGCCACATGCCATACAGCCCGTGAAACAATTCAATTACTGCATGAGACATTTCCTAGTCGTGTACTCTCTCGTTTCGGTAATCAGAATTGGCCCCCTAGATCGTGTGATTTAACACCATTAGATTTCTTTTTATGGGGTCATTGGCTTGTTGACATAGACCTTTGACTTCAAATGACCTCATAAAAAGAAATCTAATGGTGTTAAATCACAAGATCTACGGGGCCAATTCTGATCACCGAAACGAGAGAGTACACGACTAGGAAATGTCTCATGCAGTAATTGAATTGTTTCACGGGCTGTATGGCATGTGGCACCATCTTGTTTACATTTTTACTAACCCTAACCTCTCAGCTGTCAAATTATTTTTTCTTTGGGGTTGCCAGCACTTTACTGCACAAATGGCGGCAAATTCAAATTTTGCGTTAATTTTGGGACACCCATTATATGATTGACTTCGGATACTGATAATGTGTTATCAATCTTGTTATTGGTACATAACAAAATTGGTCTTTGATGTACAAACGCAAATGTATTTATTCTTGCACAACATTTAAATCGAATTCCAGCGATCATTGTAGTTACCTTAACGATTATGATTATTCCCAGCTGCATATGTATACAATGTGATTTATTTATATGTATTCTATAAGTACTAAATGTACGTGGATATTCACGGTAAAAAAACAGTAGAAGAAGACGCCCCGCTGTCGCGTTAACGTTATATAGATCATGAAGATCTCGTTTATAAACTTGCGAGAGGAAAGTATAGCTGCAAAAAAATAGCAAAGAGTAAAACTTGAAGATCATCAATATTGAAAAAGGTATTCTTTATTACTCATGGAATTATACTTTATATACTGCATAAGTGCGACTATTGGGAGTGAATAATCGATATATATATTACAGATCCGGTTATCAGTACATTCGTTGGTGAATCTCCGTGATTGGTAGTTACGGGATGCCAATCGATGCAATATTTCGCCTGTTTAAAGCTAATTACCGTAGCATTTGTTCTATACGCAATACAGAATTTATATTCTATTTGTAATTGCTGAGAGTAGGAGTATACACTGATGGTGTTACAACCCGCTACGGTCAATAAGGAATCGAGTCAATCATTCGAAGATCCTGATCTCTAGAAAAAGCGTGGTATAGGAATGGATTTTGTATTATACTGTGTAACTGTAGTACTTAATATCTGTGTAGGATGCTTCTCTCTCGTACTACTGCGAATTGGTATTTCGATCGCTGTAAATTGCAGGGTTGCCGAGCAACAAGCACGATAGAGGCGGTGCCTTGCGAACATAAGGAACAACCACGACTTCTTCTTCATCTTATTCTCTTTGGAGAACTTCACACGTACTGGCGATCCAACGAGCATACATATCGCAAGCGAGTGAGAATTATTACTGCTGAATATATCGCACTTGTGCGAACCTGAAGATGGAATATATGGGAGCTCTGTATGTGCGTATTAAGATGAGAAAGAAGACCAGCGACTAATTATTACGTCGTTAACTACGCCGCTAGAATCAACCTTCGTTCGTACTCTACGAAGACGAACCGAGGTCCTCCAACAGATCTCACGACTCTACTCACCAGCCATATTTTTTACGAGGTGATCATCGCGTCGATCCTTCGACCCCTAACCACGTCGATCAATCTTGTGGATCATGAGGTCTCACGAAACATCCTCGATTGTTGTCTTACCTTCTTAGGTACGTGTCTCTGGAAGTGAGCGTCGACTTATGGTACAGAACGATGTAAGGAACTCGTGATGGAATATAAAATTTTGAAAAAATATTTTATTTACAGACAAAAATTAGTTTTAAAAAAATGGTGTCATTGACCAAAAGTCATAGTTTCACGAATGATAATCGTAGATCTTTTTTCTTTTACATATCTCAATGATAACCATAGTTATCATTGATAAAATTCATAGTTATATATATAGTTAATACACTATATTATACTTGATAACTATATAATAATATAGTGTATTAACTATATATAGCTTTAGTTTTAGTATTATATAGTTATCAACGATAAGATAGATGGACTTAAACGCACATTACGTACACAAATGTATGTAAGTCGATTCCAACGGTGTTATTTAATTTCTTATTTCATCCTTTCAACTTATACTTTGGTCCTTCTCACTTGTCTAATTTTTGTTCATAGGTGGAGAGGGAAATGAGCGGACGAGGAAGAAGAAGAAGAAGAAGAAGAAGAAGAAGAAGAAGAAGAAGAAGAAGAAGAAGAAGAAGAAGAAGAAGAAGAAGAAGTAGTAGTAGTAGTAGTAGAAGAAGAAAAAGAAGAAGAAGAAGAAGGAGAAGTAGAAGAAGAAGAAGTAGAAGTAGAAGACGAAGAAGAAGGAGAAGAAGAAGAAGAAGAAGCAGAAGAAGAAGAAGCGCGAGTGAACAAGCAGTACGACGACCAGCACGCCTGACGGCTTCCAAGCACGATACTAATTAGCAACGACAGATCAAAGGCCCTCGGGAGATTTTACTCCCCCCATTTCGCGTCCTGCTGGTTTTGCGGTGCCTGCGAGGAGCTCTCGCGCTCGAGGCTAAGAGATCGATCCCTGATAACGCCCGCAGAGCGCGGGTCCTTGTCCTTCGCGAAAAAAAAAATGTAGAAGTAGAGACGAAACGAACGTACGACAGTGAACTCTCGAAATAAAAAGAAATAAAAATAAGTTTGACGATGGAGCAACGAGGGGGAAGCAAAGAACGAGGAAAAATATGTGCTCCGACTAAAATTGCTATGTGAACCATACGGTGATTGATCTGTGCCCGCCAGTGCGAGGTACACCGTCGCGAAACAGACCGTCTTTAAAAAATATTTTTTTTTCCGTTTATTATATTTTTTAAACGCGAGGGCGTAATGCGATTCTCGATCTTTCGAGTAATTAAGGCCGCTTCCAAGATTTTATTGGTATCTTGATCGACGTGCGACAACTGCCGCGTTTAATGCTTCCTAACGATCGACCACGTCATATTAATCACGTATGCACTTAAAAAAACACCCACCAGACGATTTGTGCACTTGTCATTTTTTACTCTTCTTTATTTAAAAAATTTAAAGTAAAAAGAAGGATCAGCAATTCAACTTGAATAATATTTTCACAAAAACCATACATTTATGCTAATATCTCGCAAAACATATTTTCGCACGGTTTTTGCTAAAGCAGAATCCGTAAAAATCATTTGATTTTCATAAGTTACAAACTATTTTCATTGCCAAACCGCGATTGCGATGATCTTTGAAGTGAACGCGTTATATTTTTTATTCAACACTCAAACCCATAGAAGAAAATTTTTTTTTTTCATGGATTTCGATACGATTTGCACAAAAATTATTTTTATTTAACAAAATAACTAATATTGTTCAGCTGAAAAGAACGAGCGGTAGCTTATAAAAATCTGACTATTATAATTGATTAAACTTCATAAAAACTGCACGAAAATGTACGTTGTGCTGTATTACGACAAACGATTGGCTTTCGCTTTGTAAATTCGTAAATTAACGAACAATGTTATAAATATATCGCTTTTTTCGATAGTTTGTAGAAATTATTGAAAGTCACTGTTCATTGCAAGACATTTTACTATTGGAACCTCCGTTAGTATTGAATAAAATGATTTAGTAAAAATGGCATTACTTCTTCGTACTGTTTCCGTTTACGGCTGTCACCGTTGATGACAGAATTTATGATGCTTGAAATACAAGCAGATGCGTGCTTGTAGTGCTCCTTCCGAATCAATAAAAAAAAACGCGCAGGCTTATCCCGATCTCGGGATCCTCGAATAGTCCCGCTTTGGAATATTCAGCGATTTTCCACATGTTAAACTATTTCCCTTACGAGCGTTCATACTAAGAATGGTTTGAACGTGGACCCCCAGAGGACCCATTACATCGGGAAACCGGCATTCTTATCACAGGCATATCACTGTCCTTAAGGGCTTCTAGTGCCTCGTACCTCCTGTTGTTGATCAGTTACTATGAGCTCAAGACAGATAGATTCTATGCTACACGGATCACATAGCCCGATTGAGAGAAAGATGCAGTGTTGATTCGAGTTCGATATACAGCAGACGACGACGTGAGCAGGCCTTAAAGAGCACGAGCGAGAAAGGTCCACTGATCGCTGTCGATCCATCTACGGTTGTAATGGCAGGAATGTCGAAAGGGAAGGGTCGTTTCCATTCTTGAATGGTATACATACTCTAAGCTCTAAGAAAGACAAGAAAGAAGAAGAACGAAGCAGAAAAAAACGTTATAGATAACTCACTCATTTGACGAATTCAGTTATCGAGGAACTGATATAAAAACAAAATAAAATAATAAAAAATATGTCTTGCTTCCCAATCGACTGACTTTCGAAAAGGGATTAACTCGTGGGCGCTGGAGTGAGTGCGTAAAAAATATTAAAATAACAAAAAATAGTATCGCTACAACGAGGGGTACGAGCAGGAAAAGGAAAAAAAAGAGGAGAAAAAAGAAAAGGCTGAGCTCACTTTCGGCAGCCGGATCGATTTCAAGAAGAAGATTCCGGTGGTCCTCGCTCTCTCTTCTGAATCTCGCGGTACGAGTCTCTTGATCCTGTGCCTTGCATTATGTAGTGACGTAGTCGAGGAGATCGAGAGATCGAGATCGAGAGACCACGGACTTCACGGGCTGACGAAACGATCCGACTCGCATATTTACGAAGCGTCGGGCCATCGGTGAATGATCTCCGGTGAATCGTGGGTGACCATCGAAGATTTTGCTCCGGTGTCCAGCGGTACGTCCTTCTCGCAGTCGGATTAAGATGTTTCTCTGTATTCTCGCAGTCTTATACTAAGTATACGGCATATATTGTATAGTCTTGTACATACGTAAATAGATCGAATGGATCGAGTCTTTGAATAAATTAAATAAAACGTAGCGTCAATTTCATCATATTTAAATAACATGACATAGGAAAAATTCGCAATTCAGAGTAATATGAGTCTCGTCCTGCTGGATTAGATCTGAGTGCATCTACAGGTAGTCGTAAGGTGTGCTATGGTCTGATATGTCATCACAGGTAAGTAGCTTCTGCTAACCAACTGATTAATTGTGTTACATACCTTCAGCCAGGACCATTTTTTGCAATTCGATTACTCCGTTACGGTTACACTGAAAAAAAAAGAGTAAGTGAGAAAAAGCGAGAGGTTGAGCCAGCTAAATCTCAATTGTTTAAATCTAAGTATGATTGGCTCAATCTGATGTTGCGTTTCACTTCATCAAACTGCACCTTTTTGTCACTTAATCAATATTGTTGCGCGAACACATCTAGCGAATGATCCAGAAACAGCTACTCGCAACCTACGCGAAAGGGTAGGCAGCGATGTCGAGGGGAAATCGACAGTCAATAAAAACATTAGGAAACTATTCTGATTTTTCTCTTGTCTATGTTGGGGGCATGCACACAAGTCGATATCTAGGTGAAAAAAGCGAACAATCGCTCTCGCCTACATGCGCGACTCACGTCAGAGATTACAAGTATACTGACTGAATAACTGTCGCGAACAAATATCTCTATAGCCATAGAGGAAATAGCTCTATAGAAGCTGGGTCGAGAATTAATCTATTGTCCTATTTTTTTCTTATGGATAAGAGTCCTTAATTTCTTGGTGGTTGAAGTACTCATCGCACTAAATTCTGTATTTTATAATGTTGTTAACAGAGTTTTTTCCTTACTTGGTTTTTTTTTGTCCTCTTGTACTCCGGGAAAAAATGAGTCGAAAACTTTTATGGTGACTAACGGGAATTATCCTGGTCGGAAGATAGGAAAGACCGAGTCATCCTTTTTTTTTTTGTGGATAATTTGCGAGTTGCCGGCGGACGTTACCGTTCCAGAATCACGAGGCCGTTCTTCGCCGCACTTTTGCGTCAGGGACCTCACGTTTTCGAACGTTCGGAAGAGGAAAAGAAACGCGCGGCTGGATTCTCTTGAGCCACGTGCGTTAACGTTACGGTCGCCTCGAGCGAAAGCGGCGACGGTATTCGAGCGTAGTCTTTTGGCGAATCGTCGACGCGGGGTGGTTGAAGGTTGTAACGTTGTCCGCAACACGTGTTTACCATCGCTTTATTGTTTCAGCACTTTCGGAACTCTTCTTACCCTCGCTCGAATATATGCAAATCTGTGTCGACGCGCTCTTAAGTTTCTTCCGACCTATGGGCCTCTACGCTTCGAGCAGTCGTTTCTTTTCCGTTCCTATGCTAGAAATATATCTATATCGCGAAGAGAAAATTTTGAGCACGGTCAACGAGCTCGTTTGGCTCTTTGATAATACGATACTGCTCCAGGGCATGGACAGAATTCCAGCGAGCAGAACCATCGAGAAAATGTTGCAAGAAATTCACAATCGATACTCACCGTTAGCGAGGCGAATTATTTTTTCAAGATCAGAACATTGATAGCAAGATAGTGAGAATGAGAGACGCAGAAAAAAACGAATTAATCAAAATGAATAAGCCTTGTGCGGCATGGATTTACCTACAGAACGGGTGGACGGTATTTTAAAAATAATTCCGCTTGACTGTTCCTCCAGGTCAGAGGTAAAACGTCGGGTCAGCCCAGGATCGTGTGACCTCGATAGACGAAGAAAACCCAGGATAACCGTCCTATCCATTCGACCCGCCAATGAGTCGCAAAGTTGCCGACAGATAGGGATGATTTTAATCTTCGTGACGAACAACGGTTTCATCCCTCCGAGAACACTGATTATGAGGATCGCCAGTTTGATCGTGAATCTCGCGTGCAGCTGGCACCGAACTCCCGTTCGGAGTTCGAACGAGAGATCCTGTTCGAACGTATTATTATTTTCATTGCAATGAAAGAAGCTGGGTGGCGAATGTGTTAAGAAAACAAGCAAATGGTTCACGTTATCGCGATCCATAGTCAGCACCCACGCAAGTGCAAGTTTTGTAATGTAATCAACACGAGGAGCGACCTGTGATAAATCGCTCCTACGTGATCCATTGAACGCACGTGCAATGCTCGAAGGATTATTATTCCCCTGTTATCTTCACTGGTAACCTCAGGCTGCGTCGCTTGGATTCAGTTATTTTTATTTTCACGATGTTAAGTCCGTGGGCCCTCTCAGGTCTTTCGATTGCAGAAACAGTCTCGAGTCATGATGATTGAAGAATGCGGAATTATCGAATCGTCGTACGAATAACCGTAGAGCTTTATTTTAAATTGTATCGATTTAAAATGTATGCAACATATACACTTTTTCATAATAAATATAATGAAAAGTAAATTATCGCATATTCTTCTTTTTCCATTGGTTAACCTTATAATTGTTCCACAAAATAGATTTGTGGTAGGCTCCTCTCGATCGATCTACAGTCAGAGCTATAAAAAATTACAATCCTGTATTAGATGATCGAAATCTTGCTATAAATGTATAGAAATTGCATAGCCATTGGCAAACACCCTTTATACGTAGTACACAAAGTACGTGGTACGTGTAGTACACGTAATAATACACGATATAAGAAATGAATTAAATATAATAACGAAATGAAAAGCAATGAAATAAAGAGGGGAGCAAGACGAGATGCGATACGAGGCGTGATCACAGGGAAGCGAGGCGCTCGATTCTGCGTTCCACTATACTATACCCAGTAGCATCATCGTGCTCATCGTCGCGCACGTCCCCGTCATTACCACCGCGAGGGTTACGCGTTCTTAATTTCGCTGGTGGATTCTTGCTCCCGAAGAACCTGGTGCACAGTAGTCGTCATATTCGCGTCCAGTCTTAAAGGATACGGCGAGGGATGGCGCGGGGAAAATTTACTGGTGGACGGAAAGGGGCTCTGGCGTATCGCGTGAGACGGGTAATCATCGGTGTGCGAGGGTAGGATACGAGGTTCGGCTACGCTGCAACGGCCCACGCCGATGTACCATGAACGTGAAGAGTACGAAAGTACCTACGTATCTATATATGGGAGACTCGAGGTCAAGTCGACCTTGCTCATAATAAATGTACACGCGCAATTATTTATCACAAAAACAAAAACCTTTTTTTCAAAAGAGCTTACTGACTAAATTTTGAAAAAAGCAGTCGGTGAACAGTGTCCATTTAATTTTCGTATTATCTAAAGCGCTTCATACCAAATAAATTGTAATAAAACAATGAAAAATTGGTGTAAACATTTTTTTATTTATGTCCTACAGCATGTGAAACAGAAAAAAAAAAGATTTTTACATACGAGGATCACGGCGAGGTCAACCTGGCTTGGAATTTCCCATATATACTGCCATATTCCTTCAATACGCGCGTATGGACGTAAAGTCTTGGGTGTATACGATGCGAATGAGGCAGAGGAGCCGGACGCAGCCAGCGTATCTTGGTAAAGGAGGAAGGACGTCGATTATTATCTCGGCGCATACGATGAGATGCAGTGGCTCATCTCTGGGCCAAGTGCTTCGAGTGTATATGCATGCACCCGCGAGTTATAATGCCAGCACCGATTTCGCGAACGTGACGCGCGTGTCTGAGCGGAAGGCGCGTGGTGGATCCGGTAATGAGGCTTACGGACTACACCGTCTACTGACGAGAAACGTCGAGACGAGATGCAGGAGTCTGCGAACTAAGAAGGAACCTGATGTACTTGAAGCGTTGCACGCATCACCGGAAGGCCATTCGAATATCGAGTTTATTTTCTTCGAACATAATACGAGATAATGACAATTTGGTAAAATTAATTGTTACAACCTTCAAGAGAAACGTGGGACG